>OZ010792.1:372272955-373002955 GCA_963932465.1 Maratus speciosus | reverse complement strand
ATCCGCCGTCGTACATGTTGACCTTACAAAACAAATGCAAAACAAATGCAAAAAAAAAAAAAAAAAAAAAAAAAAAAAAAAAAAATTAAATAACATCGAAATATTGTCATGTAGTTTATGTTTAAATTTATAAATTTCTCACCTATTAATTTTGTCAACAGAAGTATAATAAAATCTGTCAAAACAGAAACTGATGCGTTATAGCAGGTTCTTATAATGGGATATTGCTTTAAGCGGAGAATTTCACGGTCTTTATTAATAGAGCACAATAAAATTATAACAAGAACAAAAATTCATGCATCCCAGCATAGATTTTGAAGCACTTCCCAACTCTATCAGAATACTGTTAAGAAATTTCATTTCTGTTAATACAGTGAAATGAGATAGATATAATTAAACATAAAGAAAAACCCACAACGTAGTAAAAATTTATTTTCAACAATTGCCGCCCATAACCGGTAATGTGTGCGAATTCTTTCGTGCATCCCTAAATATGATCTACACACCTCGTAATACGCTAAAAATTAGTTAAGTTTTAAAATGAATATCAGAGCTCAAGCACTAGCAGTTATGGCTTACAGTCAGTCCTGTAACCGAAATTCTTTTGAATGTCCCTGTAAGTAAACGGTAAATTCTACGTATTGAATAATCCATAGAAAACGTGCTGCAGTGCACTTCACTAATGTATATTAGTTTCTTTGAAATACTGTTACATGATTAAAATGCATTGCAAACAATTTTTTCGCATAGATTATAATATAATGGAATTCTTTTGTGCGTCCCTGTAAACGCACTATAATTGATACTTACTCTATACGTTGTAGAAAGCATCATGTTGCAATCCAGCTCAATATATTATATGCATATCAATTTCATTATGTCTGATACCGTGCAAAATCATTAAAATGCACCGAAAACCTTTTTCCCCATTGACCGTAATCTAATGCACTTTTGAGTGTTTCTATAAAATAAATAGAATTGCTACTTATTCTATACGCGACAGAAAACATGCTTTCGTTCACCTCAGTGATGCATACACATTTCAATTTGTTTGAAATAGTGTAACATCTTTAAAATGCACTGAAAACAATTTTTTTATTGCCCATAATGTAAAAGAATACTTTTCAGTGTCCATGTAAACTAAGCGTAAAAAGAGCACACTTCATTTTCAATTACCGAACATTTCATGGTAAAATTCTATAACATTTATAGGTTAAATAGAAGTTCTATTATATTTACGTAAGTTAGAACACGACCAGACTGACAGTTGACCACTGAATTTGCTTGGTAAGGTCGTAAGATCATATTTTACGGTTATGATTCCACCAGTATTTTTTTTTCTTGCTTAGAACACGTTTACTTCATTTTATTAAATTTCTAATATTTATTTTGAGAGGAATATTAATGAGTGGAAAACATTCTGAAAACGTTCTAAATTACTATTTATTTGGCATTGTTAGGGCTAGAAACTTGTAAATGCTCGCTCAGAACAGTTGTCTAAAAATTCGAAATTTAAAAGGGTGAAATGAGCGGGAAACGTTCTAAAAATCTTTTTGACTATGATTTATCTGAAATTGTTAGGGATAGAAATTTGAAATTTGACTTGACTGTGACTTTAGAGACGTGACGGCACCCATAGAACAGTTTTTAAAAATTTAGAAATTTTAAAGTGTACAGGAACAAAAAACGTTCTAAAATCACGATTTCTGTACTAGCTGTCACAGTAGCTTGTATAACTAGAAGCTTTGGATTTTACATGGCGGTTACCTTTAAGATATAAATGCTCACTGAGAACGGTTTATAAAAAATTCGAAACTTCAAATAAAAAATGAAATGAGCGGATAAACTTCAAAATACATTCTAAATTACGATTTATTAGTAATTGATTTTAGTTTTTCGCATTAATTTAAGTCTCATGTTCGCCTAATGTAGTATAAAAATGAAGTTTAGTCAAGCTGTTGTTTAATTAGTAAATTTTTAATTATCCGTAGCAGTATAATTTCCTCTAATAAAAATAGGCACAAAAATACCACTTGGCATGCTTCAAAAATTACGCGAGCAAGGCCGCGGGTTTTGCTAGAATATCATAAAAATGGAATCTCTGTACTTTTCTTCTAATTTGTTTTAATTCAATTTGAAGTAATGTTATGTAAATATCCTAT
The DNA here is from genome assembly GCA_963932465.1 of Maratus speciosus. Taxonomy (NCBI): domain Eukaryota; kingdom Metazoa; phylum Arthropoda; class Arachnida; order Araneae; family Salticidae; genus Maratus; species Maratus speciosus. The sequence continues at coordinate 373,000,793 of OZ010792.1, read as the reverse complement.
GTCATTTTCGGGATTATGAGCAAATACTGCAATGAAAAAGGTTCAAAATGTAAACAATTCGACTTATTACGAGTTATTGTTAATTATATGATACAGTTCAAATAGCTTTAAAAAACAATGAGAAATGTAATTTGTCGGACATATTGGGAGATAGAGTGGCATAAATATATTAATTTATTTTATGTAGAATACTGACAAAAAGGGAGCAAATGCCTTTGTATGTATCTATTTACATTACATAACTCTAGCTTTTGGATTTTTTATTTTAAGATAAATCATGCTTGTAAGATTAAGTATCTTCAATTTTAATTGTTTTACTTGCATTTGGGAGATATTTGTGCGGATTTGTTTATTCAAAGTAAAAGGTTACTTTGTGTAAGTTTTCTTATAACACACTTAAATGTTTGTAAATTGTTTTGTATTTTCATATCTAAAAATGTATTTGCTAGAATCGTGACAAAGTATAAATTTCTTCATATAAGAGGCCATTTCATACAGTGATTCAGGTTAAACGTTAAAATAATAAAAAGTAAATAGAGTACTGTTATTATTACGTGTTACAAGGATCTAGTTTTTCCATCAGAGAGAATAGGTGTGCAAGAAAACTTGTTTTAAAGGTTAAGTGAAACGTGTATATTAGAGATGAGTTCGGGCTATTCCTGCGGAATTCGAGCCTGCCGATTTGAAACCCGAGTCCGTGTGAGCTCGATACCTAAAGTATACAGTAGAAAATTGTTAATAATATTTTATTATAAATAAATTATTTCAAGACTAATTTTCTCATTTTAAAATCTATTCTTACATAGAAATAAGTATCCTGTCAATATCAATTATCCTATCAAAAACACTTCAATTCTCTGTGAAGCTGATTTTTACAGGATTGTAAAATATTTTAACCCTCGCAGTACTAAGATTGGGGTCCCATCTGGACATTTTGCCATTTTTTTTTTTAATTTAGAATATGTATGATAAAATTATTTTCTTCGAATTATCCTATAAAGGTCTCTTTCACAATTTTATCTACTTAGTAAGTTTCGCACAGTTAAGTTTTTTTGTTTATTTGTAGAAATTGCGAATGGTGTCACATGGACCTCATCTTAGGCAATCAGGGAATAAATGAAAACTTTCTATCATTTATCACATTTCAAGAGAAAAAAAGATAATTTTTGACATCCTGCCAAATGTAGTTCTCTTTGTGTAAAGCGTTACCATGTAAGTGAGTGAAGGCCCCTCCGTCATTTCGTCATTTCTTTGTTCTTGTGTTCAGTTGTGTGTAAATTTCGCTATTCAACGGAATGAACTGTCACGGTTTGTCTGTCGAGGAGGCACAAGCTTTGTTATTTGATGAAGATTCTGGTCAAAATACCCATCTTAGGCATTTACATATATTTCGATCTTACAAGGAAGGTCTCCATACGGGCATACTCAGAAAAATCTGAAAAAAAAAAATAGAGAATGTTCTTCTCAAGTGGATATATATGTTTATAAAAAGATTTCGGCGGAACCTCGATAGAGCGTCCGTAAAAAATAATGAAAATTTCGTTTATTTGGCGATTTACCACCGGATGGCGATGAAATGAAATAAAAAAAAATTACGCTTTTATCTCGAATACTGTTTGAGGATTTTTTTTTATGTTGGATTTGCTTAAATAAGTTTAATTTAAGTAACTTTAGTTTTGTCATTTTTAGTTTGTTTTAACTATAGTTTTGTTTTACATATTGTATTTACAAAGTATGTATTTATAGTGAGAGTGGGGAAGGCTAAATTACCTATAGGGTCAGCCCTTTTAAAATCTTAGGCACTTAAGCAATATTTTGATGTTAGTAGTGTGAGGGTTAAGACATTTAGACACCGTGTAGACACCCAGGGAGGAAAGAGATAGATGGAGATGCAGTAAGATCGCTGGAGGTGACGCCAAAAAAGTAACCCTAAAACCACTGCAGTAGGCCCAAACAAAAGGACGTTCTTTCACGAAAAAGAAGAAAACTTTTAATAATACAGTTTTTAATTCATAATTATGCTTAAGAATGCTTAAAAATAAACAGATCACTTTCATTTAGAGAGAAACATGCACGGGTGATGTCAAAGAATTTGGTCCCTGTTCCAGGTGCTTGTTTTGTTTGGGTCTTCTGTGGACGTTCAAATTTGAGCGATAAATGTTTAACAATTTTTAAAGGTTTTAAAAGGGTTTGAAAATTTTTTTCTCTATTTCAAACATAATGAAATTGATATGGATTTATGAAGTGCGCTAAAACATGTTTTCTGTATAGTGGGCAAAGCATTTATCATTCATTTATCGGGTCACACAAAAAAATTCGGTTAGATAACGTTCTACCAGAAAAAATTGTTCGCAGCGTATTTTAGTAATAATACACTATTTGAAGCATGATGGTATTGATATACGTTATTGAAGTGTAGCACAAGATTCTTACTGTGGAATATGACGTGGATAACATTTATCGTTCATTTACAGGGATACACAAAAGATTTAGGTTACAACAATGCCTATGAGTGATAAAAGCTGTAGGGGCTTTTTAAGATGTGGTATGCGTTTTCATGTTTATTTTCGTTATTTTAATTAAATTTTTGCTTAGTGCGGAACGTGTATAAATTCTATAGATCATGTACAAAGTTACACAAAATAGTTCGTAAGCATTACTGTGTAATGAGCGTGAATGTATTACGGATGTTTTTTAATTGAGTTTCGCAATTTACAGCAGAACTATATGTCGTATACTAAGAGATTTTTTGTAGAATATAAATAAATTCACATTACAGAGCTAAGAAAAGAACCAGATACATTTCCATGTATGGATATCAATTTCGAAACGTACGTTTTCATTTGTCTTATGCGGTTTTTTTCTTATATTAAATTTTAGTTCAATAAGAGGAGTGTTTAAAAAACTGTAGATAATGCATAGCGCTGCACAAAGTTATTCGAGTGTATTTTCATCTATTTTTGGAAATTGCTAAAGGTGAATTTTCAACTGTTTAGTGCCTTTTCTAAACTGAACTAAATTATATGTAGAATACTTTCTGTGCAAAAAGTGCCCGGAATTGTTAAATAAAGCACAGAAAAATTAATTTATCCGCAAAATTTATTTCGTCGCCTTCAAAGTAGGCCCTACAAAGTCCAATACAACTATACGGCGTTCGACCCATTCATCCCTACATTTTTAATAGGCTGATTGAGTTATAGCGTCCAGATCCCTCAGCAAATTTTCTTGTATGGCCTCAAATGACGCAACGTGACTTCCTCGAAGTGGTAATTTGAGCTTCAGGAACAGAAAAAAGTCACACGGCGCCATATCAGGCGAGTATGATGCTTGGTCGATGATATTCGTTACGTTTTTGGCCAAAAACTCTTGCACGACGATAACTTTTACGATGGTGCATTATCATGGGGCAAAATCTACAAGAAATTTCTGTTATTTTTAAGATGTTCGGCACACGAAATTTCATTTGAAATACAAAATTTAAGCAAAGTCTTTGTTCAACTAATTTTTCCGTTGTCAAAAATCGCAGAGCACACAAAAGTAATGATTAAAAAAACCTGTCAACACACTAAGTCACAATGTCGCTCAAAATCAGCTTTATAACTCTGTACAGTGGTATCTGCTTACGGAAAAAAAATTGTGATATCTTTTATAGGCGTCTTTTAAATGGGTGCTTTTTACACAAAATGTATACAGAGATATACAATTCGAGTACCTATCCGGATGTTTGGTTCCATCTCTTTAAATTTTGAAGTTTCGTTGCAGTTTTCTGCAAGTGTTGGAAAGTGTTCCATAATCTATTCTTGAAGCATGATTTATCTTTCTTGTTTTTAAATACCCTGGAGTCATTTTTGAAGCAATTTTGTCTGTCGATAAGATTTTATTTATAACTATGAGTACTTTATGTAAAAACAAGAGAAAGAACCTATAAATCAATAAAGTTCACTCTTAAGCAAATTAAGCCTTTAAAAGCGAAGTAGGATTTTATATTTTCATTCAATCGGAAAATTTGATTCAATAACGTTATTACTTCAGAAAATTTTCGAAGTTTAATTGACATAAAATACGTCGTATATTAGTATGACAGTTTTATGGAGAGTTAGATATTGAAAAGTTTAATAAATTTCTTTTTTGAATAGTTATTTGGTAGTAGCGTTATTAAGGAGGAATAAAAGTTTTTTGGCTTCAAAAAATGAATTTTTCTTCATTTTTTGAATGTCTGACATTTTATAAATTTTCTCCAGAAGCCATATTTAAAAAATCCCTGCCGGCCCGGCCTATACGCGGAGGTAAATTTCGAAGTTAAGTACTAATTTCACCAACAGAAACTAAATCAAGATAAGAGAAAAACCCAGTTTAACAATTTTATCTGCCCGCTTTTGACGAGTTTTTAATTTAATTTTTCTGTAAGAGCTGGCTTTATCAGAATCATGTTAATACGATAATTTTTTCTTCGTATATTTTCTCCAAGAAACTGCTACTTCTACTTTAAACTCTAATAATTATTGTCTCTTTCACTTTCAAAACGAAGTGACGTATTTGTATAAATAAACAGCCATTGTTTATTATAATATTCTTTGATGAAGGACTTGGGAAAGTCCGAAAGTACTAAGAAGTTTTTAAAATGAAATGTATATTTTTTAACTTGTAACATCTCTTTTATTATTTTAGTCGCCTTTTAAGTAAAAGAGTAGTGAAATTTTTTATGTTCATATTATATATTTTATGTTTGAATCAAGGTAAAATATTGCGTTTTGTCTTATGATTTTATTTCGTTTGATATGTATTATAATTAAGAATTTATGGGTTTTTTTTGGTTTTCGCAATTTTCATTCCCTTGGTCCGATTTTGCCAGTTAACGACCGGGATTTTCTGCCCCTTGATTTTCTGTATCAGTTTGTAAGAGATTTGTGCAGAATTATGGAAGTTATCGCGTCCATTAAAAAGTGATATATATATATATATATATATATATATATATATATAAAGTTTTGAACTGGAGGTGGTTTTGGGTTCTAGGTCATGGTCGACGTAGATCTGCAAACATTTTTCAGAAATTCCAACATAGGGGAGAACGTAATAGGTAGTATTTATTACAAACCTACCTAAATATTATACATGTAATAATAACGTAAAGATTCCAGTGGTATGGTCCTAGAGGCTGTCTAAGAAATTGACTCGGGACCCTTTATGCGAATCGAACTCATTTATTAGGCTGCTCATCATACATCGGATTCGCGAGCCGATCGCCGGTCTCGGAGCCAATAGCGTAGATTTTGGGAGATTACATTAGCGTAAGTTCAGCCAGCATCTCAAATTGCCAAAGTTCCTCGTTTTTCGCGCGTGTTCTGGGTAATATGGTGAAGATTCTAATATTTTCCAGCAGAGGGCAGAATTGTTAATTTGGGAGGAACATCTAATTTAATTGGTTCATTAAGTTTTGATTGATCTGTGGTCAAGACCCGCACAATTCCCAGGGACTGTGACGTATCAGCCCTACCCACAGATGCCTGCAAAAAGCGCTTAGATTAGCAGTTTCACTTTTAAGAATCTTCCTAAAATGATCTCTGAAAGTAATAAGATGTATTGCTGAGAAACAAAATTACAAGGGGTAAAACTGGTTTTAGAATGAGATTTAAAGTTAGGAGAAAGAAACTTCGGATTTTAATTTAAATTTGGAATTTTAAAGGCTTTGTATCCTTTTATACATATATCGAAGATACAGTTTATTTTGTCCCAAAGTGCTCGACTGAGAGGAACTTTTGCTACAAAACGTAAAAATCGATTTTCTCGAAACTATTTTTTTTTAAATGTCTGTACAAGTAATATCTGAGCAACAGAAGAACCGATTTTCTTGGAGATTTTGTATATTTCCCCAAGTCCCTGACCGATGCTTTTTAAAAATTAGTTTGTTTTCTGCAAAAAAATATATCTACCCTATATACCGGGTGATCCAGAAGTTTCGGGAGTTTTGAAAAGTTGATAATTAATAAACTATATACAATAGAAAGATGCGGTTTTCACAGAAATGCTTAGAAGCGTGTGGGATTTGTTTTTAATGATTTTTTTTAAATATTAGTTACATTTTTTGCCAACAGGTGGCACTGAAATTGATTATATAATTTTACTGTGGTATAAAACAGCTCTCTATAAAGAAATAATCAGTGTTCAACGGTTATAACTTTTTAGTATGACGCCCATCACTTATAAGAAATGCCGTGAGACGATGTAAAACATTAAATTTTGAATCCAAATTCCTTTTAAATGCAATTTCTGTAACCTTCGAGAAAGCGTTTAAACATAAACTACCCTTAAGAGGCTACTTCAATCAAGCGTAAAGATCCGTTCGCTAATGCTAGTTCTATGGGAGAAATTTATAAAGATATCTCGGTTGCATTTCAATATTTTTAGATTTTTTTGCATTGGATAACTGAGGTCGATCTGTACAAAGGCCGTTTTTTTTTTTTTTTTTTTTTTTTTTTTACTTTTTCGATATTGTTTACCGATATTTTTAATGAGGACACTCTCTCTTTTGGAACCGGTTTCTGACAGAAGTAGCCTCTTATAGCGAAATCTGTGCAATATCTTAAGAAAGATGTTGCTCAATGAACTTATCTGCTTATATAACGCATGACATAGATACTTTTGTTGTTGTACAGCAGCGCCACCTGTTGCTAAAAATTTTAACTAAAAAAGTTTTCATCATAAACAAAAATCCCACATGTTTTTGAGCATATATGTGAAAACCGCACCTTTCTATTGTACATAGTTTTCTAATTATTAACATTTCAAAAGTCCCGGAACTTCTGGATCACCCGTTGTATAAAATCCTAATGAATCGACTTTATGAAACGATTTTATGAAACGACTGATTAAATAACTGATTATGTTTCACTGCGATTTTTTCTAAAATAGGGAATATTATGCGATGAAATTAACACCAAAAATCCGTATTGATCCGCAGATCTCAAAACTGGTATTAGAATTTTTAATTCGAAATAGTTTTCGAGATATTAATTTTTTTTATAATTTTAAATAATTTTCTCTAATGATGGCAACTCAAATTTTAATCACAACAGATATTTTTCTTCATATTTTAGAAAAGGTTATTATTTTAGACTAATTTGGCAACCAGTTTAGCCTCCCTGTATGCTAAGAAATATATCATATTATTTTTATTCATAATTCAATTTACTTGAAAAATCTTTCGCCAAATCTGGAGATTCTGTTAGCGAAATCAAGAACTCGGTATTTTTATGTTAGTGCGATGCAGGTGATAAATCACCAAACATTTCTCCCGTCGCATTTTATTTAAATTATTATTTCATGATTATTTTATTTAATACAAAACTTTCTTTTAAAACTGAAACATTTAAAATTAATGGCTTTCACCTTCTTTTTTTTTAAAACGAAACGAAAAGAAAAATATTAGGCACAGATGTCATATACGCACCGGGGTACCTAATTGGTGCCAAAATGGCGTTATTTTGCCTGACATGGTAACCGGGCTATTGTTGCTTATTTATTAATAAATGTTTATTTACATTTATTTTCTTTTAATTTAAAAAAAATGTTATAAATTGTTTTGTTCTATAGGTATTAATTAAACTTTTATTTATTTATTGTTATTTCATTTTAAAAATAATAGAAAATAATTTAAAAATACATATGTAACTGGTATTCGAAAACGAGGTTTTCGCCAAATTGTCGTAAAAAAAATCACGCCAAACCCGGTGCGTATATGACATATGTGCCAAATATTAAATAATGCGACAAATCATGACATTTAATTTCAATTTCAAAGCAATGTTTTAATGGTACTACTTAGACCCTTTGACCAATTTCGCCAAATCATATAAATCGCCAAACCACTAGCCAAATTATACAAATTGACATAATTTTTTTAAAATAACTAAAGAACAAATAAATTAGTATAACATTAATAAAAATACAAATAAAACGTCGAAATGAAAATCACTTGATGGCGTAAACACGTGTAACTTCCTTAATTAAAGTCAAGTGAATGTGACATGTATCATGAACCATTATTAATCTTATAGCTTGGCGATAGATTTTTGGTCGGGATAACCATTTTAAAAATAAAGAAAATAATTTAAAAATACATATGTAACTGATATTCAAAAACGAGGTTTTCGCCAAATTTACGGTTTTCATTTACCACTCGAAAAAAAAAAAAAAAAAAAAAAAAAAAAAAAAATGCTAACTGGCGAGTTAAAAAAAAAAGCTATTGGCGAGATTTCCACCCGGCTAACATAAAAGTACCAAGAATTCTTTGTGCGATCATGGCAACTTTTATGTAATTTTATTCGAAAAAGTAATTTTGATTCTTTAATCAGAATGGAATCCTTTCATATGAAAAGCGAAGGGATCAGCCCGTAATTGTTTATGGCAGTTACATGACTTGGACTATTATAATATAGGTGAAATGGTGGCGACAGAATAATATTTGGTGACTTATCACCTGTGGCTGGCTAACATTAAAGTACCAAAAGGGCTGCCTGGAATATAAAAAGCGAAGGGATCCGTCTGGAACTGTTAATGATAGTCACATGACTTAGGCTATTATTATAGAGGTTGTTTTCAATTCTAAAAACAGAGCAAAGAATAATATTTCCTTGCGATTAAAAATTTATTTACAGGCGACTATTAAAAACAGAAAAAAACTAAAATTACTGTTAAATGAGTACGTGTTAAAAGCAGGAAAATATTGAAAATTATGTCGTGAAAATTGTATTTACATGTGAATATTAAAAGAGAAAGGAACCTTTAAAATAATAAATACATTAATATGCGTTTAAAGCAGTAAATTGTAGTAATTATAGTAAATTGTATTATGTAAATCGTTTTATAAATCGCTGGTAAAAAATACCGGAAGGCAATGACTCTGTTTACTTAATTCATTTTATTTTAGCTTCTTTTCAAATGTTTAACTGATCTTCTTTAATCAAACACGAAAACAACCATAGGATGTCTTAACAGCAACTGATTCGCCTTAAATTTTTTCAATCAAAGGGAATTGAATGGAAACCCGTTTGCAGGGAGATCGCTACAGGTTTTTTCATTGTAATTCAATCTTCTCTAATCTTTTTAAAACCGATCAGATTAGCGTGCTTTTAGATTCTGCGGTGTCTGAACGGGTGTTGGCGAGCGTAGCTTGCGGGGGGGGCAGAGCCCCCTAGTATACAAATATTGCTGAAAACTGATGCATTAAATTTCATACTTTACAATTACGTTAAAAATACAACATTATAAAAAACCGTTGGCAAATATTAAACAATTATATATACCAAGGGAACTAACACGGGCTTGCTGGTTTACAGAACATAGTGCACAGTGTATAGAACATACATGAAACCCTTTTTTTTAAATTGAAATTGTAATAATTTTTTTTACATTTTGGGTATTTTTTCTTAAATTGTCCAGTAAAAAAAAAATCAACCAATAAGTAATCTATCTATCTAGCTATCTATATATATACAAATAATAAAACTTTTTGTAATTATTAACTATAAATCACATAAAAAATCGACAATAGATAAATGAACCAATGATTATAATACACTATTAAAATTGTATATACGATATTCTGAAATTCATAAACTGAAAAAAATGAATTAAAGATGTAGGTGAAAGAAAAATCCACGAACAGAATGTAAAAATATGACAAGAAGAAAATGGAAAGTTATATTTCGAAACACGTTGTCAAGGGTAATATTCCACAATATAAGTAAATCGTAATTCTTGAACTTTATTAAAAACAATACTTTCGTATTAACGTGATAGCCAAAGAAATTACCAAAGATTTCTCTATTTATAGCAACCTTTTGATTATGATTATTTCAGTGTTTAAGCGCGTATTTCGATTACATATCTGTTAAACTTGTGTTTATTTTTATTTATTTATTTGTTTATTTATTTGTTTGTTTATTTATTCGTGAAGTTTTAATTTCGTTATGAAATATTAGCCGGATACTAATGTTGAACTATGTATATTGTTTTTAGTGAAAACGGGTTAATGTTTCATATTTGGGCTGTACGCAATATAGATAGATTTTTAAAAAAATCATTCATTTTCACATTTTTCCGCACAGTGAAATGTGATATCTAAATAGGCAATTTAAACAAAAAGCACAGCAAATTTTTTTCGAAAAAAAAAAAAAAAATATATATATATATATATGTTCTCAATTCTGATCAGAAAATCAGAGTTCTAAATTTTTGCGATTGCTCTTTCATCTTCACTTAACACTTAATTTATAATAGCTGTTTCATAGTAATGGAAGTTATCAGTCCATCAGAAGAAAATGATCCATTCCAAAGGTATACGTTCGATTGAAAAAAACTATTTAATATTTTGCGCAGAAAGAAGAGGCCACACCTGCAATTTTCATGACACTAAGAGAATCACATAGCTGCCAGTTTGTACGGTTTTGGTACCTCTAAAATTGAATACAAATTTTTACCATATTTAATCTTTGATAAATGTTAGATTTCGGCGATTGAATTAAGGCAAAATTTACTGGTAAGTTTTAGTGGTAAGAAAAAAATCTTAGAAGTTGGTCGCTATGCAGTACCGTAATACTGCAGCAAAAGAAGAAAAGAAAAGAACTGCAGCAAAAGAAGAAAAGAAAAGAACTGCAGCAAAATTGACATTCAACAAACAAAAAACTGTCATGAGCTTTTTCAAATAAACAATTTTATTCTCAGTTTTCTTAAAAGTAACGGAAATGTGCATCAAAGAATTTTTACTAGTACCATAAAAATTAATGAATTAAGTGAAAATTTATATTTCTTCTCCTTAGTTGGTGACGATTTTTGCAAATCCGATTTATCCGAGTTTTTTGCTTATCCGAATTGAGCTTGGTCCATATTAACTCGGATAATCGAGACTCTACAGCAGTGGTTCCCAATGTGGGGCGTACGCCTCACCTGGGGGAAATTTGACCTACTAAGGGGGACAATTCCAAATTTCTTACTTACTCATTCACTATAAGTTTCTTTTGGGATAAGTAGTGTTGTAGGCTAAAGATAAATGGAATACAAGCAAAATTTAATAAATCAGTTTCTTATTGAATTTTTAAAATGTTCTGTATCGAAATTTTTAAATAGATTTAACACCAGAATAATTATGCAGATAAGTTCTTTAAATATTTAGATACCTTTTAAAGTATTAAAACTCACTATAATTTTTCTGGTGAATATGAAATTTTTCGTAACGTTTTCTATAATGGGTTTTTTACTTCTATTCGCTAATACAATTATCGATACTGGGAAAGGGAAAACAGAGAGAATATGTTATCAGTTTTAACGTTATAAATGTAAGTGTTTGTTTAAGTTATTTGGGAAGATAAAAATGCAGACCGTATAACACTTTTCTTTAACATTGAGTTAAATTGGAAAAGTAGAACATAACTCGTTTGGCATGTAGGCAAAGATGTATAATCTCATTGCATTTATAAAATTATGTTAAAAATATATTTGTGGTAGAAGATCTTTGAAAAGTTAAAAAATATGAAATGAATAGATTTTATTAAGGCTCTATTGCACTTCCACCGTGTGAATAGAGTTCCTTTTTAAATAATGAGACATAATTTACATATTAGGGTGGGGGGGGGGGGACATAGTGACATTACGGATGCTTTGGTGGGGCATGGCCAATAGAAGGTTGGGAACCACTGCTCTACAGTATATAAGCACGGAATGTTTCTGATCTACATCACCAGAAGCGCATATACGGGCACAATTTTTTTTTATAAGATTCTAACCAAAAATCATGTGTTAGGAGTTAGTAAATACCAGATTCACGAGGCCATGTCTGACACTTTTTAACCTTTATCTCCCAAATTATGAATTCATGAAAATTTCATTTACAAAAGCATTTTTCGTGAATTTTTGAAACTACATTAGAAGATTTACACAATCATGTAGTAAATTTTAGAAGTATTTTGCCAATTAAAATTAATTTATTAAATTTAAATTTATAAGGATTTTGTGCAATATTAAAACTCCACTCACATATTTTATTTAAAACATTTTTTTAGTATTTCATAGAATTAAGAAATATACAAATATAATGCTCTTACAATAGAAATATTTCCTAACTGAAATTTCCCCTCACAATCTTTCAACGTCGAGAAAGCTGAAATAAAGAAGCAAATGAAAGTGAAATCATCCTTTTAAAAATATTTTTGTTTTGAGCAACCAATAACACTTTTGGAATCAGGACCGTGCGAAGTGGGCAGTCCCCCCCCGCGCTGAAATTGAGGGGGTGCCAAATTTATACTGCAAACCTCTTTTTTTCTTTTTTTTGTTTTTGTAAAAAAAAAAATTATATGTTTACATATTGGGAATTTTTTTCCCAATGGAAGTACATACATTTTGCGTTTCAAAGTTATTGCATTGTCCTTCCCCACCCCACCCCACCCACACACACACACCGAAATACAAATTTATGAATAAGGATTTCTTTCTTTTAAAAACTGGTATTGGGTATTTGTCTTAATTTATTTTGTTAACCTTCTGTTTTCTGAGTCTGTGCTTGTGACAAAAACATATACTCTAAAAATAGCATGGAGTTTCTTTCCTGAAATATAAAAGGGTTCCAAACTGTTATACTGTACTGTTAAATACATTTCTTCTACATCCATTTTCCAGATCCTGTTTGCCAAAATATAAGTGCAATTTTCTCTTATGTTATTCAGATTTTTGAAATTTCTGAATTAAAATTAAACCTAAAGTTTCAAAATAAACACGAAATATGTGTTCAGTAAAACTTGTTTCTGTTTCTGCACTTTTTAATTTTTTGACACCTGTGACAAAGAAAAGTTGGAGGGGGGGGGGGGGGGGAGCAAATTGAAACTTTGCCCCGGGCGCAGTTTTCTCTTCGCACGCTGCTGTATGGAACAAGATAAAGCAAAGTATCTATAACTCATTCTAAACTGTATTACTACTTATCGATGTATTAAATTAATTTTATAACAAGTTATTTTAATGGTATCGTCGGGGCATAAAGGATTAAACATAAAGTAGCTTTGTACTTAAATTGTTTAAAGGTTAAAGTTTTAAATTAAGTATTTTTATGCTAACCTGACATTTATCTATCGCAATATTGCAGTCTTGAATTTTTCAAGCATCAGCCACCAGTTTCATGTCTAAACAAGAAAGAAAAATGCGTGCGACAAGTATAGGTTATGAAACATTTTCTAACACATTCAGAAAAATGTAACAAAACTTCGCCGTTGAATGAGTTGAAATTTGATGTGTAATTGAATCACCTGGAAACGCATAACACATTTGAAAACACAATTTCAGCAATTCCCATCTACAGTCGGAAAATTATCCGAATTCTTTGAGCAGCCCTGTATATAATATACAGATTTGTATGTATAAACTACATGCATGGAAAAATTTAGTCCAGTTTGGAGATCCATACCACAGTTGAAAATTCATCTTCAGTTATTTCCGCTAATAAGAAGAATGGTACGTGAATTGTTTTGTGTAGTCCTGTATACGAGGTATAGAATTTACAGACAACGAGTAGAGGTCTGCACGAGCTGGAATTTCCAGGCACTGGCTCGGCCCGGCCCGACCTCGTGTAAAAATTGAAAGTTCGACCCGAGCCCGGCTCGGCCCGTACAAAAATCAGTGAAAACGGACCCGGCCCTGCCTGACTCAATTTCTACAAAAAAAAAAAAAAAAAAAAAAAAAAAAAAAAAAAAAAAAAAAAATCCCTTTTTTCTCGACATACAATTAAGATTCTTTGAATGAATACTACATACATATTTATGAGAAAATTTTACAGTATATTTTAGATTACTATGTGTTCGCAAAACAGAAAACACACAATAGTAAACATTAACGATTACTTACAGTGTTTTAGTCATCGTCTCTACAGACATTTTAAAATTCTAATAAGGATTCATTAAAAGATTAATGTAGTTCAGAATAAAGGATTAAAAACATGATAACTTTTGAAGCAGTATAATAAAAAGTAGATTTGTGAAAATATTTCTCTCATTTTTAAGGCTTTTCTCAAATCCAAAGGAGCTACATTTCGACACATTTATGAATTCATTTCTTTTCAGAAACGCGTAAGATTGGCAGGTATTCTTATTCAGAAGCTATGTAAATGTAGTTTTTTTCATAGATAAAAGCAATATATCTTGCTGAAAATACTGCCAAAGTTGGCGCTTTGAATTGAATTTCCGGAAGCGATAGCACAGGAAAGGAGAAAAACGCACAATCAAGTGACAAGAATCTCTGTTATCTCTGTAAGTAATTTATCAAATATGGAGAAAGCTATTCGTTTCTAAATGCCTTCAATAGTCAGGCCTGTCAATTTTATGCCTTTATAGTTAAAAATGAGTCAGAAAATGTGTCTGAAAGTTTCGCATTGTTATGCAGTGAATATGAGAACCACCTTAAGGTATATATCCAAAGATACCGTTAACAGAAATTCATTATCACTATTAATACTTTTACAAAACATAATGCCTGTCCTACACATCCTGAGATCGATTAAGACCAGTTCCGTCCCGGCACAAGTTTGCTGAAAAAAATTAAACCCGGATTCAGACATCTTGTAACTGTACGATACCGATGTCTACGATAGACATGTTACTTTCTGTATTGATGTTGTTAAACTCGCATCGACTCGTGACGCACATTTATACTTCTCGAGAAAATCATATTCATTGAAAATGGCTCGTATTTCATCTGCTTCGCTTTGAATTCTTATGTCGGGCCTATCGGCCCGATATAAGAATATAATTGTTTTATCGATTAATTTTTTTATCGGCCTGGCACGGCACGTTTATTTTGCCTGTCGGCCCGACCCGTTGAAAAAATTGTCCTAATTCTCCCGGCCCGTTTGAAAATTCGCCTTCATTCCGCCGGGTACGGGCCTCGGGCAAAGCCCGGGCCCATGCAGACCTCTAACAACGAGTAACATGCAAAAAATTAGTTCAATTTAAAAGCGCATACCGAAATTGAAAACGCGCTTTGCAGCAATTATCGCCCAAAGACAGTACTGTAATCGATTTCTTTTGCATACCCCTGTAAATGAACGATAAATGCTATGAACCCACTGTTCTATAGTAATAATCTTGCAGCGAAATTCAGTAATTTATATCGATTTCAATACATTTTAAGTAGCGTAATGTCATTAAAGTACACTGCAAACAATTTTTCCCCACTAGCCATAATGTAACGGAATTCTTTTGAGTGCTCTTGTAAATGAACTATTAATGCTACACACTTCATATTCAGCACCGAACATGCCATGGTAAACATCATTAAGATATATCGATTGCATAAAAATCCGAGTGTATTTACGCGAGTTAGAGCGTTGTTAGACAGACGGACAGACAAATCGAATATATAAACACTTTTCAACTGTGTTGGAAAGTGTTAGAAAAATAATTTTTATGCGTCGCAACTGAAGGGTAATATTTCTTTAAAGTATGAAAATGCCGATTTAGAAAATCGATTCTGCTAGATTACGATAGATAAATGTTGGGTAAACAAACAAACAAAAAAATAATTAAAAAGTTTGGGCTTTAAACATTAGTATAGAGCCAAAAGTTTAAGATACGCCCAATAGATTTGGCATGTATGAACTTTAATGAGCTTAATAAAATTACAAATTTTTTGTTTAAGTCATTTGGTTTTTAACTTTTTATACGTTTTGAACTATTTTTATTTTGATACAATAAAAACATTGATGATGATCAGGACCGTTTGTTATAAGTTTTGAACTATTTTTATTTTGATACAATAAAAGCACTGATGGTAATCAGGATCGATTTTATACGGTTTGAATCATTTGCATTTGATACAATAAATGAATGGACTGTGATCAGGACTATTTTTCCACTTTTCCAAATGATGCAAATGGGTTAATGCTTTCAAGGTCTCAGGGGCAAATTTATTTTTCGCGGACTCTTTACGAATTAACCTATATTTTATTTATTTTTCTAAGATTATTGAGCTGTACGAAGATATAACTAATTTTTTCCCTGTGAGACAAAATAGAATTTATGTTGATGCTTTTTCTCTATGCTTATCAATTAATAGCAATTATCGCTGATTAAATAAGTTTTATTTAATGCGCGATAGGAAGATACGGTAATCTATACTAATAAAAGAACGTTTCGCTGTGTCTGTGTGCGATGGCTAGTAAAATCTGCGGCACATACGAGGTTGAAAATTTTTGTGAGGCAAGCTCAAAGTGTCTCTTGATGCACCTCAGACTCAGAATTTAAAATTTTAATAATTAGTTGAGTTATTAATTAAAAAGTCACACTCATTAAAAACTCATCTCGGTCCTTGTGAGAGGGGAAAAGCCGCAAAAGCCTTATTTACACATCAGTTGAAAATGAAGATAGATAAAGAACTAATTTCGGGGGTGTTTTGTCATTATTTATTAACTTACATCGGCAAAGCCGATTAGTAAAGTTAAAAACGGAAGACATATTCTGAGAGATCGTACTTTTACATCTCAAATGCCGCAACCAATTCAAAAAAAAAAAAATATCGCGGTTAACCATTTGAAGATTTTTCTTTTCAAAAAGGGTCGTTTTTCTGTAAAACGTTTTTCTCGCTTATTGCAACGCCCCACCAGGGCGCAATTTTAGAGGTACCGACAAACCAAAAATATGTTCTTAAAGCTGAACCTTCATCTAATCGATGGCGTAATCGGTTTTGATGGTGATCGGTTAGAATATGAATTTTAACCCTTTCAAATGCATCGGCAAACCCAGGTCACTTCGCGCATCACGGAGACGATATTCTTTCTGCGCTAAAAGTAACTAAACAGCCGTATTTTAGCACAATCTTTTTAGAGCACCTGAATAGACCAGATTTACACCACCTACAAAAATTTTGAAACGTTCGGACGGGTAGAAATAATTTTTGCAAAATAAAATGTGCAAAAACGTGTCGATGAAATCAGTGAAAACCCGAGTGTTTCGTCGCGGTTTCACTCGCTTTCGGTGCGCATAGACTCTAAAAATAAAATTACGCAGAAAATAAAATACTAAATAGCATATACTTTCAATGAAATATTTTTTCATTTAAAAATATGTATTCAGATAAAATGGTGTTAAAAATATAAAATCATACAAATTTGATGTTAATTTAAGGGTAATTCTTCATGGGCTTTTGCAAACGCCGGGCGGATCAGCTAGTTTAACATAAAATAACAATATATAACTTCTTAAAGTGGGAATAACTTCTTAAAGTTACCAATAATGGGCAATTCCGTGCAGAGAGTCACACACGTAACGCAGGCTTTAATTTTCATTTATTCAATTATTTATTAAATTTTAATTTTAATTGTGATTTTAGGTGGTATGGTAAATAAGTTATTCCCATATTTTTTTATTTAAATGTGTGGAAATAAAACTCACAGAAATATATCATTTAATTTCATTACTCAAAATTTGCCTTTTTTCTAAGTCACACACGTAACGTTTTTAAAAAGCTATTTAAAAAAATAACTATTATATCAAAATGATAGGTTTCTGCATAAAAGAATACGGTAAAGTGTATACTTTTTAAGGAACTTTTGTTTAGATTTTTAAATAAGGAATATATTGAAAAATCCTTGATTAATTAGAAATTTTTTTGTTCAAAATGTCACACACGTAACATGGAATGGCCCTAATGCGATAATAATAAAAATAATATTATGTTTTAGTTATTGATGTTTTCCCTGAATTCTATATGTTTAGGGGATGTGCACATATAACGTTATAAACTTTTTGGTAATTTTGTACCCCCCCCCCCCCTTAAGATATCATATGTTATCATTCCTCGAACCCCTCCCCCCCCCCCCATCCCCAATGATATCGTTATCAATGTATAAAAAATTCTTTAGATTTTTGGATTTTTTTTTCTTGTTTGGAGTGATATGCAAATATGGTTACATTTATTTTTCGCATACTTTATTGATTCAAATGAAGAGAAGTCAATAAAACATTAGTTTATATATGAAATAACTTTATATCAAATAACACTTAAAAGAAATAGTTATTATTTAAAACTATTTAATAATAGCTTTTGTTATATAATGCATTTAACAGTAATAATGTCTTTTTGCCCTTGCCCTCGTAGGGTTGAGGCAGACATTACTTCTTATCAAGAAAACAGATGGACAATATTTTTTCTCTAGTAAATACAAGTATTATTTCAAACATACTTCGCATATGGTTTGTAGAGCAGCGGATTATATATATGCATACACATATGACAGAAGAATAGGAATTCCTAACGTTGGAGTATTCCATATTTTGGAATTAAATAATTTTATAATCTTTAATGATTTTAATAATAACTTTATATTTTCATAAAAATACATAACGTACTATAAAAAGATAACATACTATATTTTTTTGTAAAGACCAGGTTACAAATAAAAAGAAAAAAATTTGGTTGGATCAAAAATGATAACGATATCAAAAGTCAACCCCCCCTCCCCCTAGAGATATCTTACGATATCATGTGCCAGACCCCCCCTCCACTCTAAAATGATAACGTTATATAGCATAGCAACTTATACTAGTTGTTGCCCGTAACTTCGTCCACGTATAACATCTAATGAAGAATGAATGCATTAAAAATAAAATTTTTGCTCCTCGACAATTAAAAATATCTATAATTACGCAACTGTCATGTAATAAAGAGTGCTGGAAGGCATTTGATACCCAGTTTTTCCCATAAAAAGCCACCTGTATGTACTCATCAGGAGTGACCTTCTGAAATTCTCCTTCTTAATTTCTAATTCAATATTGCCTTTTACTTACCGTAAACAATGGCATTAATTTTTATAGTTCCGTTTTTTTTCTTTTTTTTTTCTTTTACACAATATGTATATATTTTACTGAGCTAAATTTCTTTCAGCGTGCAGCCACTCAACACGTTTAACAATTGATACTACAGAATGTTCATAATTTTGAAATATATACTAATAGAAGAAAGTTTCGCTCTGTGTGTGCGTGTCCGCGATGGCTAGCAAAATCTACCACATGTACGAGGTTGAAGATTTGTGTGAGGTTAGTCCAAGGCCTCTTCTGGTGCACCTGAGATGCAGAATTTTAAATTTCTAATAATTAGCTGAGTTATTAATTAAAAATCACAAAGAACTCTCATTAAAAACTCATCGCTGTCCTTCCGAGAGAGAAAAAGTGATGGCGCATGCGTAGAAACCCATTTACGCATCGAAAGGAAGCGAAAAACCAACTTTTCGATTTTATTTGTATTTTGTAACAGTTTTGTTTTAAACTAAACCAATCAAACCGCTCGGTTCAGTTAAAATTGGAAGACATATTCCGAAAGATCGTACTTTTCCGTTTCAAATGCCGCAATCGATTAAAAAAATATATCGCAGTTAAGAGACTACTTCAGTCAAATGAAAAGACGCATTCGCTAATGCTAATCCTATGGAAGAAATTTATAAAGATATCTCGGTCGCATTTCAATATTTTTAAATGATTTCTTTTGTATTGAATAGTTGAGATCTATCTGTATGGAGGCCGTTTTTTACTTTTTCGATTTTGATTGCAGTTATTTTTTATGAGGATGCTTTTACTTTCGAAACCGGTTCCAAAAATGAAAGTGTCCTCATAAGAGATACCCGTAAAGGAAATCGAAAAAGTAAACAACGGCCTTTATACAAATCGATCTCTACTATTCAATGCAAAAGAAATCCTTTAAAAATATTGAAATATCTTTATAAATTTCTTCCATAGGATTAACATTAGCGAACGGGTCTTTTCGTTTGACTGACACTCTTAACCCTGTGATTTTTTTTTTTTTCAAAAAGAGTCGTTTTTCCGAAAAACATAATTCCGAAACAGAAACGCCCTCCAGCGCGCAATATTAGAGGTACCGACAAACCAAAAATATACTCTTAAATCTAAAACCTTCTTCTAATCGATAGTGCAATAGTTTTTTTTTTAAGTATATGAATTTTAATTTTTTTCAAATACACCTACGAACGCAGTTCACTTTATGCCTCACGGAGACGATATTTTTTCTATGCTGAAAGTATCTAAATATCGGCATTTTAACACAATCATTTTATTGCATCTCAATAGACCAGATTTACACCACCTACAAAAATTTCGAAACGTTCGGACGGATAGAAATATTTTTTACAAAATAAAATGTGTGAAAATTTCGACGAAAAAGAAAATACCAAATAGGATATACTTTCAATTCAACATTTTTTGCGGTTTTTGTCGTTTAAAAATATAAATTCAGATAAAATGGAGTTAAATGTCTAAAATTATACAAATTTGAGGTTCATTTAAGGTCAATATCACGGGCCCGGGTAACGCCGGGCGGGTCAGTTAGTTAAGAATAATCCAAAGGCACTTGAAGCTCTAGGCACTGTAAAAATTATTTAAGCAGGTTTACAAGCAGGTTCACATAAGTAAACAAAATGTAGTTGTAAGTTTTATTATTATTATTATCATTGTTATTATTTGTATAACAGCCATCTTTTAGCAACATACGGTGTTACTTAATTCCCCATAGCATTTTAAAACTTTCTTAAAAATTTAGGCAAATATTTATATAATGAAGTCTGATTAAAACTGAAATTAAGACGTGATAATAAAATTTAAATCCTGGATGGTTAACTTTTTCCTCTTCCTTTGATTTTTTCTTAATTTGAAATAAAATATAACTAAGAACAACAATATATATACAATATATATATATATATATATATATGGTAAAAGTTCTGTACAATTGCTTGTTGACGCAATTTTACGCTCACAAAAACTTTCCACCTTTTCTTTATCACAAAAACTTTCCACCTTTTTCCACCTTTTCTTTATCACAAAAACTTTTCACCCTTTTTCAGGATCAATTTTATCATTCCATGCCAAGTATTTGATAGATATTTATTAGTGTAACTTACATACGCCGATACGGCCAGTAATATTCCAGAAAATAGAAGGTGTTGCTAGTGAAAATCTTTTACTAGCATGCTGTACGTAAATTTGCTATCACCGGTGTATAATTTAGCACAAGATCGAGGATTTTAGGTGTTTCCCCAGTAAAATGGTTGGTTGTATAGGGTTTTAGGGTGCAAAATCCCATAGGGGACATGCTGCGCCAACCCCAGTAAAATGACTCGGACACAGTTATCCATCATAATGGAAACATTTTTACTAATCCGATTAACACTTTACAACAATAAGCATTTTACACTGTGAATGCATCCTGTAATATTAATATCAGTTAAGGCTGCTAGTCACTCAGCTTCCGAACTCTCCTCAGTAAAGCTAAGTCTGTGGGCGTAAAATGCATTCGTATATTTAAAACATCTCCTCAGGAGATTAATGTTTTTAATTTCCTTTTTCTTTCTACACTTCTTAAAAGATGTTTATTTTTTTTTGTTAGTTCTCAAAATATTTCTAAAATCTATGCTTAATTTAATATTTTATGTAACGACCATAGACTTAACATTACCAAAGGGAATTCGGGAGCTGAGTAAGTCACAGCCTTAAGGCATTCACAGATTCACAACTTCACTTTAATGATCAGTCATAATCTACATTATTAAAGGATCATAAAAGAGTGATTTCGAATTATTAAATAATCCATCCCTTTTTTGGTGTCTTGCGGGATTTAAAAAAAATTCAAAACACACAAAAATTCTCTTTCCGAAACTCGTGCAAAGCGTTAAATACATGACGCGTAGGTCTAACCTACTGCAATGCGACATGCACAACTGGCGAATGGAAAAGTAAAAAAGTCCTTCCGACCAGTGCCGGGAGGAAGAGGTAGCTTTCATAATCCTTATTTAAAAAAAGCCAACTTATATCATGCAAACACACGAAGCTCAATTTAGTGGAAACCGAATATAGGAGATTCAGTACTAATTTTTATCAATATAATGAATGAGAATTTCGCGAAATTAGTCAGCTTTATCCAAGCTGCTTTTCTTTAAAGTAACTTATATTTGGCTGCCAAATTTGGCAATTTCTTAAAGTGCCTGTCATTTTAAGACAACATGGTGGATGAGGCTAAGCAGTGAACTTGGTCGAGAACTTAGTAATTGCTGTGCACATGCTCACTCACATCGGAATCGGTTAATATATAGGAGTGCTGTCGCATGCAAAAAATCAGATTTTTCAAAATGTCACCCACAATAGAAATTGAAACTGCTATATCTGAGCCCTTTTTTAAGGTAAAGACAAACAAAAAATGCTCCTGAATCCTTATATCAAGATCAAATACTTAAGAAAGAAACCTTTTTCAATTTCTAATTTTTTTGCACCTCACTTTAAATATATATATATTTTTTAATTTAATGGCCGCCATTTTGAAACAAGATGGCTGATGAATCTGGCCAGCGAACTTGGTCGAGGTGTTGATGTATACTATCCACATGCCTTCTTACATCGAAATAGGCGAATACGTGTGTTATCGCGTGACAAATACAAGATCGTTTCAAAATGTTAGCCATGCTAGAAATTCAAAGTGCTATAAATCAACCATTTTTTAAGATATCAACAAAAGAACAAATTTTCAGAAACAAAAACTGCTCCGGAATCTTTCTATCAAGGCCAAACACATAAAAAAATCTTTTTCATTTTCCAATTTTTTAATACCTCATTTTGAATTTTAAATTTAATTTTTTTTTAAAAGGCAACCCTTTTGAAACAAGATGGCGAATGAAGCTGGCCAACGAACTCGGTCGGGACATTGCTATGTACTATGTACAGACCAAGTTACATCCAAATAGGTTCATAAATACGCCTCTTATCGCGTGACAAAAATCAGGTCGTTTTAAAATGTCAGCCACAAGAGAAATTCAAAATGCTATTACTCAGCCATTTTTTTTTAGATATAGACGAAAGAAAAACTGTTCCGGAATCTTTGTATTAAGGTCAAACACATACAAAAAAAATCTTTTTCATTTTCCAATTTTTTGGTATCTCATTTAAATTTTTTTATTTTTTAATTTTTTTAAATGGCCGCCATTTTGAAACAAGATGGCGGATGAAGCTGGCCAATGAACTCGGTCGAGATATTTGTATGTACTATGTACACACCAAGGTACATCCAAGTCGGTTCATAAATACGCCTGTTATTACGTGAGAAAAATCAGGACTTTTCAAAATGTCAGCCACGCTAGAAATTCAAAATGCTATAACTCAGCCATTTCTTAAGATATAGACGAAACAAAAACTGCTCCCGAATCTTTTTATCAAGGTCAAACACATAAGAAGAAAATATTTTTTCAATTTTCAATTTTTATTACCACATTTCAAATTTAAATTTTTCTTAAAAATTTAAATGGCCGCCATTTTTAAACAAGATGGCGGGTGAAGCTGGCCAACGAACCCGGTCGAGACATTGGTATGTACTATGTATAAACGAAGTTACATCCAAATCGGTTCATAAATATCGGCCATTTAAAATTTTTAAAAAAATTTTAAATGGCCGCCATTTTGAAACAAAATGGCGGATGAAGCTGGCCAACGAACTCGGTCGAGAGATTGGTATGTACTATGTACACACCGAATTACATCCAAATCGGTTCATAAATACGCCTTTTATCGCGTGACAAAATTCAGGACGTTTCAAAATGTCAGCCACACTAGAAATTCAAAATGCTATAACTGAGCCATTTTTTAAGATATAGACGAAACAAAAACTGCTCCGGAATCTTTGTATAAAGGTCAAATACATAAGAAAAAAATATTTTTCCATTTTTAATTTTTTGGTACCACATTTCAAGTTTAAAATTTTTTTTAAAATTTTAAATGGCCGCCATTTTGAAACAAAACGGCGGATGAAGCTGGCCAACGAACTCGGTCGAGACATTGGTATGTACTATGTACACACCGAATTACATCGAAATCGGTTCATAA
The DNA here is from genome assembly GCA_963932465.1 of Maratus speciosus. NCBI lineage: Eukaryota > Metazoa > Arthropoda > Arachnida > Araneae > Salticidae > Maratus > Maratus speciosus. The sequence continues at coordinate 372,976,884 of OZ010792.1, read as the reverse complement.
TTACGGGAGTTACAGTGTGACATAGGTCAGATATATATATATATATCAATTTTGAACGGAAGGGTGGTTTCGGGGTCTGGGGGTCATGATCGATGAAAATATACCAAAATTTTTTTGAAATCACTTTCCTCCGAACGGCTGCAATAGGTAGCTTTTTTGTAAAGAAAGCTACCTAAAAAGGACTGTTTGGGGGAGGAAAAACAGTCGCGATAAGGTCTTTCCGATAAAATGTAGGAATCAGCTTTTAGAATCTTATTTTTACAAATGGCAAAGTAAAAATAAGATTTACAGAACAAATAAATTAGTAGGGAGTAGAATATTGTTTTTTAAGATTGAAATAGAAATGGAAAGACCTTGAATCTAGGCAGATAGGATCCGAAAGAAAAAAGTCCTTCCGGCCAGTGCCGGGAGGAAGAGGTAGCTTTCATATTCCTTATTTTAAAAAAGCCAACTTATATTATTCAAACACACGAAGCTCAATTAAGTGGAAACCGAATGTAGGAGATTCAATTTTAATTTTTATCAATACTAAATCATTATGAATGAGAATTTCGCGAAATTAGTCAGCTTTATCCAAGCTGCTTTTATTTAAAGTAACTTATATTTGGCTGCTAAATTCGGCGATTTCTTAAAGTGCCTGCCTTTTAAGACAACATGGTGGATGAGGCTAACCAGTGAACTTGGTCGAGATCTTAGTAATTGCTGTGCACATGCTCACTCGCATCGGAATCGGTTGATATATACGAGTGCTGCAGGCAATCAGATTTTTCAAAATGTCACTCACGTTAAAAATTGAAACTGCTATATCTGGACCATTTTTTAAGGTAAAGACAAACAAAAAATGCTCCTGAATCCTTATATCAAGGTCAAATACTTAAGAAAGAAACCTTTTTCAATTTCTAATTTTTTTGCACCTCACTTTAAATATAATTTTTTTTAATTTAATGGCCGCCATTTTGAAACAAGATGGCTGATGAAGCTGGCCAGCGAACTTGGTCGAGATATTGATGTATACTATCCACATGCCTTCTTCCATCGAAATAGGCGAATACGTATGGTATCGCGGGACAAATACAAGATCGTTTCAATGTGTTAGCCATGATAGAAATTCAAAGTGCTATAATTCAACCACTTTTTAAGATATAAACAAAAGAACAAATTTTCAGAAACAAAAACTGCTCCAAAATCTTTGTATCAAGGCCAAACACACAAAAAAAATCTTTTTCATTTTCCAATTTTTTAATACCTCATTTTAAATTTTAAATTACATTTTTTTAAAAAAATGGCAACCCTTTTGAAACAAGATGGCGAATGAAGCTGACCAACGAACGTTGAAAATATACCAAAATTTTTTGAAATCGCTTTCCTCCGAACGGCTGCAATAGGTAGCTTTTTGTAAAGAAAGCTACCTAAAAAAGATAAAGATGCGTGAATTGTTTTTAATAGGGTTTTGAAAAGGAAAAATAAATTATATCATGTACATTTTGATGAATTGAAAGTAAGGTAAAATGAAACATTTGAATATTTTTAAAAGGTATGTGAAAAATAAACGTACGACAATTTCATAAACTAGGTTTAGAGAGTTATATTGGATGGAAAAAAGAAATATAAAATACATTTATTATAGAGCGGAAATTTAAATTTCGTTATGTACAATGGTGGCCAAAACTGTGGACATTTTTTGAAATTTTCATGTTTTATAACTTTGTGTGCTACAAGAATATAATAAATTTCACTTGCATACAAATGTTTATATATCAAATTCAAGAAAATTTAATGTAGAATTTAATAATTAAAAAAAAAACATAATTAAAATATCTACATTACAAAAAAAGCTGCGCTTGCAAAAAATAAGATCTATTTTAGATTTCATTGTATTTTAAAGTTACTCTTACACATTCAATATTTAGTATGATAATCCTAACTTTTTATTACAGCTTCACAGAGTCTTTTCATTGAGAGAATTAGTGTTTGGCGTTCATCCTTTGTAATCACATGATGCCTAAAAATCAATTATAGTTTCAATAAGTTGCGTTTTATTAGACAGACGCTTTTTTTGTACAAGGATTTTCAAACGACGCCACAAATTTTCTACAGGATTCAGATCAGGGCCGTTTCCTGACCATGGTAACAATTGTATGCTTTTATTTTTAAACCATTCTTTGCATATTTTTGCCGTATGGCATGGAGCTGAATCCTACTGAAAGATAAATGGTGCTTTATTGGGGAAGAGATATCCCTGATGGAAGGTATCAATTTTGGTTCCAGGACAGATTCGGTGTATTTTTTTTTTTTGCATTCAGAATGCTATGAATCACTTGAAAGCGGCTCACACCATCTGCAGACATACAAGCCCAAATCATGACATTTGTTGGGTTCTTTGTAGTTGCTTCAATGCAATCAGGATGTAGCTTTTCTCCAACTCTACGTCTCATATATTTTCACCCATCACTATCAAAGAGCGATATTTTACTCTAATTGCTTCAGATTATTTGCTTCCACAGATTTTCTGATTGATTAATGTGTTCTTTTGCCCACTGAGCTCGTTTCTTGCGTTGCTGAAGATTTAAAAATGATTTTTCCCTCGGAATTCTACCTTTCAGTCCAAAACCTGCTAATCTTCTCCTTATTGTTCTTGAACTAACTGAAATACCCATTGCATTCATTTCACATCTAACAGCATCTGATGAAATTCTTCTATCTTTGAGGCATATCCTTTTTATCTATCGTCAGAAGCACTTGTGCATTTTTTTCGCCCTAATCTTGTCTTATTTATCACTGATTTAGTTTCTTCATAACGTAAGCACAACTTTCGTACACCAGATAAAGTGACTGATCCACCAACCCGTCTTGCAATTTCAGCATAAGAGAGACCATTTTCTCTCAATATGACAATTCTGCTTCTTTTTGTAGGCGTCCAATCAGTTCTTGTTGTTGATGACATTGTTTTAAATTATTTGCATTAAGAAAAAAAATAGAAAATATTTTTTAAAAAACATTATTTTATTTAGTTACACTAGTATTCACCCTTCTGCAAAATACTGCTTTTACAAATCAAAACATACCACATATTAGTTATTGACATTCGTTAAGTTCTCAGAACAGTCATTGTGATTCGCTAGGAAGCCTTTATTACAATACACATCAGCATTCATGACTAATTGTGTTTGTATTTTAGACTAAAGTAAGTGTAACCTTTTTTGTAATGCAGATATTTTAATTCTGTTTTTTAATTAAATATTCTACATTAAATTTCCTTGAATTTGATATATAAACATTTGTATTTAAGTGAAAATTAATATATTCTATAAGCACACAAAGTTATAAAACATGAAAATTTCAAAAAATGTCCACAATTTTGGCCACCACTATATATATATATATATATATATATATATATATATATTTGTATTTGTGTATATTTTATATACTGACAATCTAATTTCATTTCAATATTTCCCTAACTGTCTAATATCAGCACTGGTTCACACCACATTACTATAATAAATAAATTTCTCGACAAATCTGCCGAATGGTATTTGCAGATAACTGTAAATAAATAAAATGTCTCAAATAAATAAAATGTCTCTCTAACAGTTATCGAATAAAATATACAGCAAGAGATGCAAGCAATATTAGACAAAACAATATGTTAGGTTTATTTTTCGAAATCACTCATTTTTGAAATACAGATGTTTTCGACGTCTATGAAATCTGAAGATTAGTTCGCCGACTCGTTAGTCCATTGGAGTACTGTCAAAATGTAAATTCGAATTTCGCTTGTTTTAGTTATTTATTTTGCTTTTATATTCTTTTATTTAACTTAACTTGGTTTTTGAATGTAAATATGTAATTTTGTAATATGTTTGTCCCTCCCTTTGTGATAGACTAGGATTCTAAAAATTATGCAGACAGGTGTGTTTCCGATGAAAATACAGCATTTTAATATATTTAAAACTTAATTATAAATTAATTTTAAGGCATTTTGCAGTTAGTCAGGCGCGGGTGATAAACTGCTTTATGGTTACAGCTGTATACTAGTTGCAAAAACTATGGAACTAATTATGCACCAAATGATGCACGACAACTGGTTGTGAAACTGCAACAACGAAATATTTAAGCACTAAAAATTAAAAAATGTAAATAAAAAACAAGGAGTGTAATAATATCATACAGCACGATCGTGGTGTATAGTAGAGCTCAGCCGCATCTTTTACGTTTTGAAACATGATGAAAAGGCAACAACTCAATTACAATCCAAAACAGAAAACATTCAGTGATGAATAATGGCTTTTTGGAAAGGTCTTAATTTAGCGATGTGCTTTTCGAAGGTCGGGTAAAAAAAATATTCAATATTAAGGGAATGGCACCCATTTAAACTTTACACAGCGTTCCATAATTTAACAATATAGAAATATCTCCTTCAATCTTTCTTTCCTGTTGCCACATTCTAAAAAGCGGCACAATAATTTTAAAAAAGTGATAACACGCGTATTTTGTTTTAAATAAAAATCAGATTTTCTCGCTATATTTTTGCATTTTTCAAATCGACGTCATTCTAATCAGAAAATGAAAAATTTTCCTACATATATGTAAAAACTTTAGCTAAACGCGTGTTAAAATAACGCAGTATCTTCATTTGAATGTTTTTAATGTTTAAAAATCTAATTTAATACAGGAATTTTAATTAAAAAAAAAACAATTTAGGAAATTATGATAAAAAAAATCGTTTGCTAGGTATGACGTCAATTTTTGTTTAACTAACATAACTTTGTAATGATGTTATATCGAAGGTCGGGTAAAAAAAATATTCAATATTAAGGGAATGGCACCCATTTAAACTTTACATAGCGTTCCATAATTTAACAATATAGAAATATCTCCTTCAATCTTTCTTTCTTGTTGCCACATTCTAAAAAGCGGCACAATAATTTTAAAAAAGTGATAACACGCGTATTTTGTTTTAAATAAAAATCAGATTTTCTCGCTATATTTTTGCATTTTTCAAATCGACGTCATTCTAATCAGAAAATGAAAAATTTTCCTACATATATGTAAAAACTTTAACTAAACGCGTGTTAAAATAACGCAGTATCTTCATTTGAATGTTTTTAATGTTTAAAAATCTAATTTAATACAGGAGTTTTAATTAAAAAAAAACAATTTAGGAAATTATGATAAAAAAAATCGTTTGCTAGGTATGACGTCAATTTTTGTTTAACTAACATAACTTTGTAATGATGTTTTATTCTGAAAAGAGACTCCTGATATTCTGAAATTAATCCTTATTATTATCATCCATAAAACGAAAGATTTATTTTTAAGTCATACGAAAGAAATTTTCGGTAAATGCTAGTTCATTTGGTTGTGTTTATTGCATTTTCCTGCGTATTATCAAGGAAATCGTATACTCCTATTGCATGCGCCAAAGAAAACATGCATTTTAATTTTAAAAGCTGAAACACTTTACTATAATTACGTCATTATAACTCCAAAGGAAATTCAATTTCGCGAGTTAAAAAAAAAATTAATATTGTTGGACCGAAAGTAATAATCTAATTAAGAGCTAGCAACATTTTCGTCACTTGATTTTAGCAAGGTTCATTTTTCTATATGCTCTTCCGTTTTATGGTGTAGTATGTATGCGAACGGTCTGGCTGGCGGCAGACGTTATGTTTACCTGCGGGAGAAGGGGTTATGCAGGTGAAAAAAAAATCAAAATTACGTCATTTTAGCAAGGCTCATGTTTCTATATGCTCTTCCGTTTTATGGTGTAGTACGTATGCGGACGGTCTGGCTTTCGGGAGACGTTGCGTTTTCCTGCGGGAGAAGGCGTTATGCAAGTGGAAAAACTTCAAAAATTCGTCATTTTAGCAAAGCTCATTTTCCTATATGCTCTTCCATTTTATGGTGTAGTATGTATACGGACGGTCTGGCTGGCGGGAGACGTTGCGTTTACCTGCGGGAGAAGGGGTGAAAAAACTTCAAAATTATGTCATGAAAGACTTCTGACCTTCTTTGTACCTTTCAAGGCCAAGGTTGAGAAAGGTTGTATGAAGGAATGTCTTTAGTTTGTTGGCTAGAAAAGTAGAAATATGGCTTTTGGGATTAAATAATCCCACGCGTGTACAAACGTTACATTTCGATATGTTCATTCGTTACGGGATAACCCCCACTAAAATAATTTTACTGAAAGAGTGAAATAAAAGCTGCCTGCATATGTTGATGAAAGTGTATTAAATGTAATTACTGTAAATTTTATAAAATAATTCATGTTTTAAGAGGTAAAACAAATCGTTGCTTATTTTCTAAGGAAAAAAACCGCCATTTTTACAGAAACTGTTATAAAATCGGAAAATAAATATGAAACGCTTGATTTTTCCCTAAAAAGAAGTAGTACTGAAGCATTTTACAATATAGAGTAGTAGACTTTTTTAAAACGCATTTAGCCAAAAATATAATGGCAGACAAACTGAGGTGAGATTTACCCCACGCGTGTGTTAACGTTACAAAAATAGGTGCGTGCGCTTACGGTTCAGTTAATTATGCCCTAAACGACGCCCGGTAACATGCGCCAATTGTCTGTAGGCTCAATTATATAATTTATCCGTACCAAATACGCCAATTGTCAATAGACTCGTTTACGTAATTTATCTCAATTAATGCATACTTTACAAAGGACACCTACTTTCCAATTTTCCTGATTTTTTGATCAATTGTTACAGTTAGATGTAAATATGTTAGTCATTATCGTGGTATTTTAGTTTGACCACCGAAATATTATTATAAATATTCAATATTAGTAATATTTCTGATATTATTTACAGGTGTATTGTATAATATTTTCAATCACTTTTGACCATTTTTCTGCATTCAATCGTTTTCAGACTTTTTAATTTTAAATTTCCATTAAGTTCCAAAGACAGAAATTTTCTCTTTTTATAGTTTTTTCGCAGTTTTAAATCATTTCTTATGACTGTTTCTTACCCTAGCTTTTTGAGTGTTTGAGGGGTTGCCCTGGGATACTGCATAGTCCCTTAACCTCTTCAGTCCCAAGGTGCACATTTGTGTACCTTTGGTTTAAACTGCATATCTCACTTATTATTTGAAATAATTTTATTGTGACCAGAGGTTGTCATTTGTGTACGTTAGCGCTTTCTAGTTTTCGCAAGAGATTGCGCTAGCAGTCTTAATTCACATGATTTTGCAGGAAATAAACGAGCAATTGCCACAAATACAAGACTTCGAAAAAGTAAGTATATTTTTATAATTAGAAAATTAATATTTATTCTCAATAATTTTTAAGATTGCTTATAAACACTTCAGTAATGCATAAATCATTTAAATTTATTAACTAGATCATAATATCTATTTAAATTAGATGTAATTTGGAAGGTGCACGTGTGTGCACCTCCGGCTTCAATTCCGTGTTTTTGGAAAGAAGTAATCTCACTAAAAATTTTGTGTTGAATGATATCTAATTGGTGCAGTGCTAGAGTTGTTGAATGATTCAAAAATTATACGTAATTATAAATAAGAATCCATTACGAAAAGACAACACACGGGTGATTTACACGGACCGTTTTTTTTACTAGTGTAAAATGTGCCGAATTTTTATTGAGGAACAATATCTACCAAACTGGAATGATCATGAACAATAGACTTGGAGCAGCAGGTAAAAAAATTAAGAATGATTGAGATCCGCAACGTGGAGAATGGGATGAGAGAGTAAGGATAGGGAAGGATATGTGCATAGTAAAATGAAAAGATAACAAATGTGTCACTTTATTTTCAACTTGCATAGGTAGTAATTCCGAGAGCAGTTGTGTTAGGTGGTCTAAAGATCAAGACTGTAAAATTAGTGTAATCTGTAATACAATCTGCAATTGTGAACACATACAATACGTATATGGGTGGTACAGATTTAAGCGTGCGTTAGGTTTTAACTTACTAATGTTGTGCTATTCGCACGAAAAAGTGGCCAACAAGAGTTTTTGTACATTTTATAGATTTGGTCATTTCCAGTTGTTGGATAATGTACATTAGAAATTGTAAAGCAGGTGAAGTTCCTCGTAAAGACAGATTGTCTCTCTTACAGTATCGTTTAGAGATTGCACAAGTACTGATGAAATATTAGGGCAAAGTAAGTGAAACACGACCACCAGGCAGACCACGCAAAATTTATTCATCTGAAAGTGATTCTAAAGACGATTCCGAAAATAAACCACGGCAAAAACAACGTAATTCAGCAGTTAATTTCCGATATTAGATACGACTAGACTGGACATTTTACTCGTTCAGCACATGATAACTTTGCTTCCAAAATGTAGGTATGAAGGCTGCAAATCAAGAACAACAGTTATTTGTACAAAGTGCAATATGTACCTCTGTTTTAAAAAAAAATAATTGTTTCGAAAAATACCATGTAACATAAGCATATATATATATCAATTGTCCACCAAATTCCTTGTTTAAATAAATAAAAAAAAGTTTTTTTTGTAGTATGAACCCGAGGTGCACATACGTGTGTACCTGCTAGTAAATAGAAACTAATAGAAATTATTTTATTTTTTTTACAAAATTATGTTTCTGTACGTACAAATAGATGGAACAAACTGTCAAAAATTTTTTATGATGGCTTAAAATGTATTAGATCTGAAGAGGTTAAACCAGAGGAACGGAGTTACACAGCAGAAAAATTCAAGAGATCACACTATGTATAAAACTTAGTCTAAGGACTAGTCTGGCTGTCAGTCCTGAGTAAAGTATATGTCAATATCCCAATATGGGGTTTAGAAATAAGTATGGGTTCATCAGAGCTTTTGAAATACACTGGTGAACCAATGTTTCTGTTAGTTTTTGATTTGGACAATTGGTCGGCCCGGTTAATTGGGATCATTGGCTGGTTAATTGGGGTGGTTGTTTTGTTAGTTGAAGTCGGTTTATTAAGTTCCTGAAAGGATTTGAAAAAAATGTGAAATGATATAAAAAACTGGTGGAACCAGAGAGAAAAGTAAAGCTCGATCTAAAAAAGTTACAGTAAAAAATTGTCAAATAGTTTCAGTTTAAAAAAGTCCTTCCGGCCAGTGCCGGGAGGAAGAGGTAGCTTTCATACTCTTTATTTTTAAAAAGCCAACTTATATTATTCAAACACACAAAGCTCAATTAAGTGGAAACCGAATGTAGGAGATTCAATACTAATTTTTATCAATACTAAATCATTATGAATGAGAATTTCGCGAAATTAGCCAGCTTTATCCAAGCTGCTTTTATTTAAAGTCACTTATATTTGGCTGCCAAATTCGGCGATTTCTTAAAGTGCCTGCCATTTTAAGACAACATGGCAGATGAGGCTAAGCAGTGAACTTGGTCGAGACCTTAGTAATTGCTGTGCACATGCTCACTCATATCGGAATCGGTTGATATATATACAGTGCTGTCGCAGGCAAAAAATCAGATTTTTCAAAATGTCACCCACTTTAGAAATTGAAACTGCTATATCTGAGCCATTTTTTAAGATAAAGACAAACAAAAAATGCTCCTGAATCCTTATATCAAGGTCAAATACTTAAGAAAGAAACCTTTTTCAATTTCTAATTTTTTTGCACCTCACTTTAAATATATATTTTTTTAACTTAATGGCCGCCATTTTGAAACAAGATGGCTGATGAAGCTGGCCAGCGAACTTGGTCGAGATATTGATGTATGCTATCCACATGCCTTCTTCCATCGAAATAGGCGAATACGTGTGGTATCGCGTGACAAATACAAGATCGTTTCAAAGTGTTAGCCATGATAGAAATTCAAAGTGCTATAATTCAACCACTTTTTAAGATATAAACAAAAGAACAAATTTTCAGGAACAAAAACTGCTCCAGAATCTTTGTATCAAGGACAAACACATAAAAAAAATCTTTTTCATTTTCCAATTTTTTAATACCTCATTTTAAATTTTAAATTACATTTTTTTTTTTAAATGGCAACCCTTTTGAAACAAGATGGCGAATGAAGCTGGCCAACAAACTCGGTCGAGACATTGGTATGTACTATGTACAGACAAAGTTACAGTCAAATCGGTTCATAAATACGCCTGTTATCGCCTGACAAAAATCAGGTCGTTTTAAAATGTCAGCCACAATAGAAATTCAAAATGTTATAACTCAGCCATTTTTTAGATGTAGACGAAACAAAACCTGTTCCGGAATCTTTGTATTAAGGTCAAACACATACAAAAAAAATCTTTTTCATTTTCCAATTTTTTGGTATCTCATTTTAAATTTAATTTTTTTTAAATTTCTTTAAATGACCACCATTTTGAAACAAAATGGCGAATGAAGCTGGTCAACGAACTCGGTTGAGTTATTTGTATGTACTATGTACACACCAAGGTACATCCAAATCGGTTCATAAATACGTCTGTTATCACGTGGCAAAAATCAGGACGTTTCAAAATGTCAGCCACGCTAGAAATTCAAAATGCTATAACTCAGCCATTTTTTAAGATATAGACGAAACAAAAACTGCTCCGGAATCTTTTTATCAAGGTCAAACACATAAGAAAAAAATATTTTTTCAATTTTCAATTTTTTGCTACCACATTTCAAATTTAAATTTTTCTTAAAATTTTAAATGGCCGCCATTTTTAAACAAGATGGCGGATGAAGCTGGCCAACGAACTCGTTCGAGACATCGGTCTGTACTATGTATAAACGAAGTTACATCCAAATCGGTTCATAAATACGCCTTTTATCGCGTGACAAAATTCAGGACCTTTCAAAATGTCAGCTTCGCTAGAAATTCAAAATGCTATAACTCAGCCATTTTTTAAGATATAGACGAAACAAAAACTGCTACGGAGTCTTTGTATAAAGGTCAAATACATAAGAAAAAAATATTTTTCCATTTTCAATTTTTTGGTACCACATTTCAAATTTTAAATTTTTAAAAAAAATTTAAATGGCTGCCATTTTGAAACAAAATGGCGGATGAAGCTGGCCAACGAACTCGGTCGAGACATTGGTATGTACTATGTACACACCGAATTACATCCAAATCGGTTCATAAATACGAGAGTTACAGAGTGACATAGCTCAGATATATATATATATATATATATATATATGCTCTTGTATTATTACTATTTTTTTGTTATGTATTTTATGTGTATGTTGATTTGATATTTTATATGTAAGTTGGAGATTTTCATTAATATTATAATTAGCTTAATTATTCATTAATCTAATTTACAATTATTTGTTATTAAATTTTAGTTTACTTAGGACAATATCATATTAATTACTAATAGTATGCCACTCTTAGTTTAATGTTTTTGAATGTCCCATATTCATTCTTTATGGATTTTTATGGATGTCTGAAAATAATCACATTCTATATTTGTGCGTTTTAAGTAATGGGATTTTAAGTATTATTTAACCTTCTATATACTTCCACATGTTTGTTATTTCCTGTTCATTTTATAAATATCTTATATATAATTCATTAAAAAATAATTTTTAGATAATTTTTAATAATTATTTATATTAATTACTACTGAATTTATTTTGTTTTATAGCATATAGATATATGCTATATATTATCAATGTTCTAACATTATTTAAACTCTTAGTTTAGTTTAAATAATTTAGCTAATAGAACATATTGTATGCTTTTAAATATTATTAACAATAGTTTTAAATACTTTGTGTGATTTATATTAGGTTTATAATTCTCTATATATAAGGATTTGTTTGGTTTTGCTGTTTAAACAGTTATTTACATTCACAAGCTTGCAAATTTTTATCTTGCGATAGATGTTTAATATAATTATTAATAGATGGCAGCACTAAAATTGTATTTTCAGATTGCCTTAATTTTTATTTTTCTAGCTCCATTTCAGTTATAATTTATACACCAGGGTGTATTTTTAGCTAAATTTTGACGATATTGTTAAGCTGTTATCTATTAATTTAATAGTGCATTTTAAATAATGTAATTAATATCTATTTATTTTATATTAGATTAAATTTGTTTTACAAGGTCTTTCAAATTTTATTTCAAAATGTATTAACTGCATCCTTTGGTATCATTTACTGTGATTTCTTAACTGTTTTATTCACCTTAATCTTTTTGATATACTGGAAGACATGTGCACATGGATTTTTGTAAAATACTGAAATATTAATCGGTATGGTATTTATTATTTCTATTTTATATCCTATAAATATTTAAATACGTTTTATTTATTCTTCCATTTCATATTATTTGTTTCTATTCTGCTTTCATTTTTAATCAATTCACTTGATTTTAGTGGTTGTTCTATAATTCTCTATGTATAAGGATTTGTTTGGTTTTGCTGTTTAAACAGTTATTTACATTCAACAGCTTGCAAATTTTTATCTTGCGATAGATGTTTAATATAATTATTCATAGATGGCAGCACTAAAATTGTATCTTTCAGTTTGCTATATTTTTTAATTTTTCTAGCTCCATTTCAGTTACAAATTATACACCAGGGTGTATTTTTAGCTAAATTTTGACGATATTGTTAAACTGTTATCTATTAATTTAATAGTGCATTTTAAATAATGTAATTAATATCTATTTATTTTATATTAGATTTAATTTGTTTTACAAGGTATTTCAAATTTTATTTTAAAATGTATTAACTGCATCCTTTGGTATCATTTACTGTGATTTCTTAACTGTTTTATTCACCTTAATCTTTTTGATATACTGGCAGACATGTGCACATGGATTTTTGTAAAATACTGAAATATTAATCGGTATGGTGTTTATTATTTCTATTTTATATCCTATAAATATTTAAATACGTTTTATTGATTCTTCCATTTCATATTATTTGTTTCTATTCTGCTTTCATTTTTAATCAATTCACTTGATTTTAGTGGTTGTTCGGGCACAGGGGAAAATTAATTTTAGCTTTAGCTTATTTTTCCCACAGAAAACAACCATTTTGCTTATATCATTGAATTCTGTGCCCTCGATAACGTAATTCAATGTATAAGCTTTTCAATTTTTGTCGGTGTCCACTTTTTTCTTTTTTCTTCCATAATAATTCTTATAATATTTTTTTAATACTTACAGCTTTAATTCATAATAATTGACGGTGGCAGGTTATGTTTAATTAATGGTAATATATTAGCATTCAAATTACTATGATGCATTTGCGCAAGTAATTATGAATGTATGCTTTTTACGATATTTTAAATATCTTTTCATTTTGAATGTCAACAATTCATTTTGATGTATTTTTTCCTTAAGGTGTCTTATATATATTTTTATATATTCCCTGGTCGCTAAATTATTTAGCAATCTTTTAAATATTATACGCTTAGATCATTGCTGCAATTAGCGCACAATCTATGTGTATTATCAATAAGATTTCTACCATGTAGTTATCTGATACCTATTTTAGGATTCCATTAATTTTTTCATTCCTATCATTGCAACGATTTATTTAATGTTTTTTAATTTTCTAGTTATGATTTTATCTGAATTTTCATGTAGTTAGTGTATGATATTGTCCTATATATTTTCTATTTGTGCTATAGCTTTACATAATTCTGTAGAGATAATCATTTTACATATACATTAATATGGTAGCAATAATTATTTCTATTCAAAGATTTAATGTTAATTTCCTTTAGTTTAAATTCATATTACTTTGATCTGAGTAGTTAGTTGGGTAAGCGTTTTGGTTGTCTTTGCATGGTTATAGTTGTTCTTGGATTTGGATGTTATGCGGATCTTTTTAGACTTATTTGTTATAAAATAGTCTAGTGGTTTCTTGATATTATTCATCTACGTTATTTGGGTTATCATAATTTGGTTTTGGATAATTTGAAGATTGTTTCTGCGTTCTGCTTCTATGATTGTAAATATTGTATATATATTTTTTCTTACTCAAGTTTTATTATTTAATCAAGGCTAATTTAATTAAATTATTAATTTTTATTATTAAAATTTCTTATTTTTATGGCAATTATTGCACTTTCCATACATAATTTTTATATGGCAGTTCTTAGTAAACATCTCGATACCGGCAAGATACACTTAGCATCTATGCAGTGTAGTGCCCGGTACAGGAATAATAATTGGGTTGTTCCTGGATCGTCATCCAGCGACCATTTATACTCTCCCCCTCGTCCTTTATTTTTTCGTAAGTGCTATGATTCTCGGTGCAAGACATGTCCATACGCTGCTCAGACACAAATTGTCTCAGATCCTAATTATTCAAGTTTTTGTAAAGCATTTAATGTTATTTATAGTATAAAGTGCAACTTATGTAATATGAAATATATTGGTGAAACATCAGGTCCAATTCATAAACGAATCAATCATCATCGATCAGACTCTAATAATAACAAAGCAAAAAATATACAATCTACAGCTGAAATTCAACATTTTCATAAACATCTATTTAAAAATACGACAATTGAAATCCTTCAAATTCTAAAAAATAAATCAGAACGTCTTTATATGGAATCATCATATATGAAATATTATAACACAATATATCCTTATGGACTTAACAGTGAAGTATTTAACAGACCTGTCAAAGTCTTCACATCTATACATAACAATATTGATTATTCTCCAATTTATCCTACTCTTAATCATAATTTAAATGCTAAAACAACACGTAATAAACGCGGAAAGGGTTCATCATCAGTTGTAGTTTCCAAAAAATCTATCACAAAACAAATTAATGATCTTCAACGAAATTACTTAGAGAATTATAACTGGTTGTCAATTCGTAAAAACATCTTTGCTATTAAAAAGAAACAGCTGGTACAACATTTAAATGTCTTTCTAAGTAAATCTTTCTCTAAACATTTCTCTGATATTTACTTTGACCTTATTATGAGTAGGGTTAATCTTTTAAATATTAATATACAAAAAAAACACAAAATTCAGAACATGAATACTCAAATGATAATTACTTTTTCAAATCACATTTTTAATAAAATTAATATCAATTCTATAATCAATGATAAAAATTGTTTTTTTCCTATCAATAATCTTCATATATCAAAAACCTTTAAATATCCGAATACAATTGGGAAAAAATTTTTTAACTATAATACATTTTCAAAAAATACATCTGCTGCAAGTACTTTTCCGTGTAACTGCAAAGACCCCACTCTAAAAAAATACATAAACAATGATCATGGACATATAATCACTGGAAATCTTGATATTGTTCATGATTTTAAATTGAAACAACTAATGGGTTATGGTACTAAATATAGACTTCCATCTAAATTTAATGTTAAATCTATTATCAAAAAGTTTACATATGATATTGATATTTTTATTTATAAAATTTCTATCTCTTATAATAAGCCTATTGAATATTTTAATCAATGGAAGATATTAGTAATTGAAAAATTAACTATGGCTTTAAAAAATAATATTGCTGATTTGGTTTCTATTAATACACAGCATTATTTCCAACAAATTACTAAATTACAAAAAAACTTCGTTATTACATATGTAGACAAATCTCCTAACAATTATGCTATTATATGTAAATCATATTATCACCAACTTCTTACAAATTCTATTTCTTCTAATAAGTCTTTTCAAAAAACTAATGAAAATGTTATTGTAAATAATCGTAAAATTCGAAGTTATTATAAACTTTTAAATATTTTATCTACTAATTTTAATTATCCATATTTAGTTCTTATTCCCAAATTTCATAAAACTCCTATTAAATTTAGGACTGTTACTATTGGTTGTAATACATATAATAATAAAGCCAATACACTTCTCTTAAAAATTCTTAATCAAATATATGAACTTACTACAAACAATGATAATACACATTGTATAAAAAATAGCTATCAACTTGTTAAGATTTTAAAAAATCTTCATTCTGTTTGTAATATAACGACAGATGACTTCAAAGATCTTTTTAATAATATAGACCTATTAGATTTACATAAAATTATAAATGCATTATTTAAAAAGTATTATAAAAAACTGGAATTACCATCTTATATAGATATTGCATATTTTAAATCTTTAACTAACTTCATTATCTATAATAATTATATATTGCAAGATAATACTTTATATTTACAGCATGTCGGTATACCACAAGGCGGTTGTACTTCCAGTTTACTCTCAGACTTATACTTATCTCATTATGAACGCAATTTTACTAATAATAATCTACATTTATATCGTTATATTGATGACATCATTTTAATTGAAACTGATCAATCTGCAATTACTCGATTTCCAGTTGATTATCCCACTAATTTGGAATTAACGGAAAACCTTTTATCTAACAATACAATTAACTTCTTAGATCTTAAAATTACAATAAAAGACAATAAAACAATCACAGATTTGTTTGACAAACGTAAAGAATTTAAATTCACAGTTAATACATTTACAAATTTTAAATCTTGTCTACATCATTCTGTATTTCGTAATATAATACTTAATCATTTATATAGAATAAAATGTTTATGTTCTTCTCCTCTAATTAACAATAATATTAAAAAAC
Source organism: Maratus speciosus (assembly GCA_963932465.1). Classification (NCBI taxonomy): domain Eukaryota; kingdom Metazoa; phylum Arthropoda; class Arachnida; order Araneae; family Salticidae; genus Maratus; species Maratus speciosus. The sequence goes on along the minus strand of OZ010792.1, from coordinate 372,960,344 downwards.
TAATTTATGATGCATTAAATCATGGTTTTCCAAAAAAATTCATATATTCATTAATATACAATTAGTACTTTTCTTACATGATCTATAAACACAAATTAACACATGCGTAAACAAAATTACAAAAAAATTATAAAATAAAAAAAAAATATCTATAAAAAATTAAAAATTGTAAAAGAATATAAAAAAATATTATAGGATGGTTGGGTGGGTAGATGTTAGAGTACGGAGGAGGGTGGTGTTGTCTGGATAATACGCAATGGTAAATTATTTTATTTAAAAAAAAAAAAAAAAAAAAAAAAAAAAAAAAAGCGGGGCTCTTGTATTATTACTATTTTTTTGTTATGTATTTTATGTGTATGTTGATTTGATATTTTATATGTAAGTTGGAGATTTTCATTAATATTATAATTAGCTTAATTATTCATTAATCTAATTTACAATTATTTGTTATTAAATTTTAGTTTACTTAGGACAATATCATATTAATTACTAATAGTATGCCACTCTTAGTTTAATGTTTTTGAATGTCCCATATTCATTCTTTATGGATTTTTATGGATGTCTGAAAATAATCACATTCTATATTTGTGCGTTTTAAGTAATGGGATTTTAAGTATTATTTAACCTTCTATATACTTCCACATGTTTGTTATTTCCTGTTCATTTTATAAATATCTTATATATAATTCATTAAAAAATAATTTTTAGATAATTTTTAATAATTATTTATATTAATTACTACTGAATTTATTTTGTTTTATAGCATATAGATATATGCTATATATTATCAATGTTCTAACATTATTTAAACTCTTAGTTTAGTTTAAATAATTTAGCTAATAGAACATATTGTATGCTTTTAAATATTATTAACAATAGTTTTAAATACTTTGTGTGATTTATATTAGGTTTATAATTCTCTATATATAAGGATTTGTTTGGTTTTGCTGTTTAAACAGTTATTTACATTCACAAGCTTGCAAATTTTTATCTTGCGATAGATGTTTAATATAATTATTCATAGATGGCAGCACTAAAATTGTATCTTTCAGTTTGCTATATTTTTTAATTTTTCTAGCTCCATTTCAGTTACAAATTATACACCAGGGTGTATTTTTAGCTAAATTTTGACGATATTGTTAAACTGTTATCTATTAATTTAATAGTGCATTTTAAATAATGTAATTAATATCTATTTATTTTATATTAGATTAAATTTGTTTTACAAGGTCTTTCAAATTTTATTTCAAAATGTATTAACTGCATCCTTTGGTATCATTTACTGTGATTTCTTAACTGTTTTATTCACCTTAATCTTTTTGATATACTGGAAGACATGTGCACATGGATTTTTGTAAAATACTGAAATATTAATCGGTATGGTATTTATTATTTCTATTTTATATCCTATAAATATTTAAATACGTTTTATTTATTCTTCCATTTCATATTATTTGTTTCTATTCTGCTTTCATTTTTAATCAATTCACTTGATTTTAGTGGTTGTTCTATAATTCTCTATGTATAAGGATTTGTTTGGTTTTGCTGTTTAAACAGTTATTTACATTCAACAGCTTGCAAATTTTTATCTTGCGATAGATGTTTAATATAATTATTCATAGATGGCAGCACTAAAATTGTATCTTTCAGTTTGCTATATTTTTTAATTTTTCTAGCTCCATTTCAGTTACAAATTATACACCAGGGTGTATTTTTAGCTAAATTTTGACGATATTGTTAAACTGTTATCTATTAATTTAATAGTGCATTTTAAATAATGTAATTAATATCTATTTATTTTATATTAGATTTAATTTGTTTTACAAGGTATTTCAAATTTTATTTTAAAATGTATTAACTGCATCCTTTGTTATCATTTACTGTGATTTCTTAACTGTTTTATTCACCTTAATCTTTTTGATATACTGGCAGACATGTGCACATGGATTTTTGTAAAATACTGAAATATTAATCGGTATGGTGTTTATTATTTCTATTTTATATCCTATAAATATTTAAATACGTTTTATTGATTCTTCCATTTCATATTATTTGTTTCTATTCTGCTTTCATTTTTAATCAATTCACTTGATTTTAGTGGTTGTTCGGGCACAGGGGAAAATTAATTTTAGCTTTAGCTTATTTTTCCCACAGAAAACAACCATTTTGCTTATATCATTGAATTCTGTGCCCTCGATAACGTAATTCAATGTATAAGCTTTTCAATTTTTGTCGGTGTCCACTTTTTTCTTTTTTCTTCCATAATAATTCTTATAATATTTTTTTAATACTTACAGCTTTAATTCATAATAATTGACGGTGGCAGGTTATGTTTAATTAATGGTAATATATATATATATATATATATATATATCAATTTTGAACGGAGGGTGGTTTCGGGGTCTGGGGGTCATGATCGATGAAAATATACCAAAATTTTTTGAAATCGCTTTCCTCCGAACGGCTGCAATAGGTAGCTTTTTGTAAAGAAAGCTACCTAAAAGTAAGTAGTGCGTAGAAAAGTAATGGAATCAGATTATCTGTAAAGCTCATGAAATTACCCAAATTTTTGTTGATAGCTGAAAATGTGGACTGAGCTTTACTGGTGCTTTATATTCAAAATCATATTATCCACTCAAAATGAGTACTGGGTATAGTAAACAGAATGTGTAGTTATGTGAAAAAAAAATTCTGTCAGGCCCAAAATTGTCGACATGATTGCATCAAGTCAAGCTAAACTCCACAAAGCTGAAAGAATGTAAACCATGAAGTAATGTTTTAAGTATAAAATTATTAGAGTCAAGTTGTTGAGGAATTGTTGTTATTAACATTTCTGACATAACACATGTAGCGTAATAATTTTTATTTCATGTAATTACTGTGAAAAGGGAGCCTTATGTCAATGGACTTAAGCCAGACAAGTAGTTATATGGTTGAATCGTACATGCTTAGGGTTTTGGTCTTATTTTGGACTTTGATCTTCTAGGCTTATCAGTGACCCCTGGAATGGTATTTGGTCCATATTTCGTACTGAACGATCTCTCATGTTCTCGCTCATTTTCAAATCAACCTCTAACCTATTCTTATGAACCCAAATTTTAAAACTTGTTATGAATGATTGGAATTCAGAATGAGTTAAAAATGCCTTTACTTCCCTAATTGATTTTAAGGCACCAGTAAAGCTCAGTCCACATTTTCAGCTATCAACAAAAATTTGGGTAATTTCATGAGCTTTACAGATAATCTGATTCCATTACTTTTCTACGCACTACTTACGTTTTTAAACTGAAACTATTTGACAATTTTTTACTGTAACTTTTTTAGATCGAACTTTACTTTTCTCTCTGTTTCCACCAGTTTTTATATCATTTAAAAAAGTTTTAATCGATTAATAGTTTAATATTAATTAAAATATGATTATACGTGAGATATTAATTTAGAAATCCTGAATAATTCCTTTAAATTATGCTTCTTCTCCTGTTGGCATATCTAAAAAATAAACTGGGAAATAATTATATTTTTTTTGTGTTTTCTACTAATAATTATATTTTTTTGTGTTTTCTACTAAGAGTAAACAAGTAGGAAAAATCATGCTTCAAGTATAGATTATGAAACACTTTCCAACACATTTAGAATATTCTATGAAAACTTCACAGTTTAACAAGATGAAATATGCTGGCTAAGTAAACACACACTTTGGGAAACGCATTACTCTTTTGAAAATACAATTTCAGGAATTACCATCAATAGTTAAAAATTACCCGAATTCTTTTGTGCTGTCCTTTATATGATCTATAGATTTGTGTATATACAGGAAACGAATGGTACAGTTGAAAATTCACCTTCAGCTATTTCCGTCAAGAAACGGAAAAGTACGCCAGATGGTTTGTGCAGCCCCGTATATGATCTATAGTATTTATACACAATAAGTAATATACAAAAAATTAGATTTAAAAACCCTTACCACAACTGAAAACTCACTTCTAGCAACTATTGTTCATAGACATTACTTTATCTGAATTATTTTGTCAATCCCTGCAAATGAATTATAAATGCTATGCACATTCGTAGTTTATCCCGTGGCTCTTTTTAAAGTTCGTGCGAATCGTGGCATGATTTGTGTCTAACACTAAGGACAAAAGAAAAAAAAAAGAAAAAAATTAAAGATTTTAGGCCAGACAGTCTAGTAAATATATAATTGTAGAATGTTTTCTTCCCATATGATCTATTTAAAATTTATAGCCCCAATTCTTTCAGAGTAATTATAGAATGTTTTCAAATCATTTTATTATTTTAAATTTTGAAGTTTTTAACATCCGTTCTTTGCGAGCATTTTCCTCTTAAACATTTTCGCCACCATGTTAACTTTCAAATACATAGCGATAAGCGTTTCAAAGAAATTTTAATCTTATAGAGTATTTTTCGCTCATACAACTCTCAAAAGCAACTTACTTTAAAGCAGATACTGTGACAACTATTATGTCAAAATAATTTTTAAAATCAGTTCGGCAATTCTAGAGTAATTGTGAATTTAGAATGCTTTCCGCTCATTTCACACTTTTAAATTTTGATGTATATAAAAAATTGGTCTTAGCGAGTGTTTACGTCTTAACAGAAACCACCATGCGAACAGTTCCAAAGAATTTGTAATTTTGGAAGATTTTTCTTACTTTCACCCCCTTGAGAACCAGGGTTGTAGTGGGTAGCTGCCCGCCTGGGCTGGTTTTTTTTTAGTAAAAAACCCGGGTTTTTAAAAATATATTTATGGAAAAGAACAGATGATGTATTTGTTAACAGTTTATGGTTATTTTGTTTTATTTATTCACTTCTTTGAATCTTAGAAAATATATTTGTGCTAATTTACTTGCACTTTTAGATTGGAAAACACACAATTGATAGCTTTGCAATTTAAAATTTGTTTGTTATTTAAATTAAAGGGATTATATCTATATATGTATTTTAAGAACAGAGAAAAATAGTGAGATCATTATTAAGTCTATGAAGTCATTCCCATCTATTAGACTATGAAGTGTTCACAAAGATTGTATTTGAGATCAGAATGCCACTTATTTCAGCAATAGAATTCTTTGCGTTTTCCTGAGCAAAAAATTAAATTTTCCCAGAGCAATTCCTCTGAGAATTTTCAAAATTTCAACGGATAAATTTTGCAAAGTACCAAAGTTTTGTAAAATTCCTTGTTTTTAATACTCATTTTTAAATTTTCTCAGATTTTCTAGTTTTTCCTATACAGTGGCAACTGTGAAGATTATTATTTGTGAGGAAGGTGGAATCATCGTCCACATTTTGGCATTTTAATTTAATTTATCTGGGGAAAATTGGCCATTTAACTCGGGTTTTTTAATAAAACCCACCCGGGCTGGGTTTTTCTAAAAAACCCGGGTTTTTTTACAACCCTGTTGAGAACAGTGGGATTGACACAAAAAATTATTTATATTTAAGGAGAGGAAATCACTATCATTATACTGAAAATTTGAAAATCGGTGCGGTAGTTTCAGAGCAATTCTAATTTTAGAACGTTTTCCGCTTATCTTATTTCGAATTTTTTAGAAACCATTCTTAGGTTTACGTCTTAAAGGTAACCACAAGGTAAACTTTCTGAATCAATTAGTACATAGTTCAATTAATATATATATATAGATATTATGTAGACGTATATTAGTATTAGACAACAGAACTAGAAAATAAATGAAATATAAAACTCACGCCTGTTATTATACAGCTATCCTATAATAGAAGCAGATGTATAAGCAACAAGTAAAAACATTCAACATGAAAATAAAACTAAATTTTAACCAAAATAAATAGTCATGTAAATTATACAGAAATGAAAATAGTGAAAAATTGTGAAATCTATAGTAGAATTTTCAATCCCAAAGTACGATATACCGGGTGTTTCAAAAGTTCGGTGCGAAAGTAAATCGCGATAAAAAAAAGATCTATGGGTCGGGAAGACAAGCGGTTTGCAGATAAATATTCAGCGTAGTACGGGATTTTATATGACACAAATAAAAAATCAGGTTAAAATCTCGACAATAGAGGGCGCTACTGCAGATAATTCCATGAAATAATTCCATATTGCTCACACAACGCAAGATTTGGATACAAAAAAGTGTATATGCAGCATTCTCTAATGTTTTTGTATCTAAATCGTGCGTTGTGTGAGCAATATGGAATTATTTGTGGTAGCGCCCTCTATTGTCGAGATTTTGAACTAATTTTTTTGTGGGAGTCGTACAAAATCTCGTACCATGTTGAATGTTTATGTGCAAACCGAATGTCCCTCCGACCCATCGATCTTTTTTTTTTTTTTTTTTTTTTTTATCGCGTTTTACTTTTGCAACTTTTGAAACACCTAGTATATTTCAAAAAAACATGTACGATTTCATCCTTGCTCGAGCTTAATTGTATAAGCTTGTATTAGAGTTTCCCAGAGGTTTAAAAGAGGGCAGGGTGGGAAAAGAGCACTTTTTAATACAGTCGGACCTCTATTTAACGAACCTCTATTTTGCGAATTTCTCTATTTTTCGAACTTTTCCTCGGAACCAACAACATTTTGCGATTTTCTTCTTAAAATAACCTCCAAATAGCGAAGTATATTCTCTATTTAACGAACTTTTTCTTCTGATATAATTTTTTCCCCCCTATTTCTCAAAATATTTCCGGACACTTCAAACTTATTCTTTCTTTTACACATTTTATAATGCTCAATAACATTGAATTAGTTTTACCAGGTGCCTAACTCAACGAGAGCAGTAAAATCCCTGTCATTCTTTGCATTTCATCCAGGAAATTCAAACTTTCAATATCCCCCTTTTCACACTCAAAAGGACTGTTTTGTAGTAAATAAGTTTCAGTAATTAAATTTAAGGACGCATGTAGTAATATAATGCTTAAAATTACTTGATATAATAAATACGATAATGTCATTAAATTTCATTAATTTTAATGTAAATATTTTCTTAAAACTGAAAATACAGTGTATTTCCGGACAATATATATGTTTTAAATTCTTGTTGTTCTTACAGATTTCTTTTTGATGGGTAAAATGAATAATAATAATATACAAAAAATATGATTTACAAAAAGAGTATGATTAGTTAAGTTTTTTAATAATGTTTAGTGTTTATGAATTAAAAATATGTTTTGTGTAGTTTAAAGTATTTAAAAGGGCTCATCTCTATTTAACGAATTTTCCACATAACGAACTTTTTATCGGGATTCAGCGACTTCGTTAAATAGAGGTCCGACTGTACTTTCCAACATAGTTAGAAAGTGTTTATGAATTCGGCTTGTCTGTCGGCTCTAACTGTCGTAAATGTAGTGTGATTGCCGTGTAATTAATATAAGTTATTGAAGTTTACTTTAGAATGTTCCGTGTAAAAAATGGAATGTTTAACATTTGCAGTTCGTATATAGGGTCACACCAAGTAAAAGTTCATTGTTTGGACTTCCAAAGTATCAGAGATTAGCAGTATGGACAAGAATTAAAAAGGTTGATGAGAATTCATTGTATTTAGACTGAATGAGATCATTGTATTTATATTTTTTATGGAGAATATAAGCGTGAAATAAGTTAAACTAAGATTTTTTTGTCAGAATCCCGCGTGCAAGTCTATTTTTAAACATATCAACATAAGAAAAGTGTAATAAATAACATAGATTAAAAATGAATAAAGTAAGTTTCTACCTCCTCTTTAAAAAATGAAGAACTGAAACAGTTTATTTTTTCCTCCTATGGCAGAGTCCCTTTGCGTCCTCCATTAAGATAAATTTTTAACATATGAATGTAAAAGGAAAAGCATAACGAAAAATGCCTTCCACCGTGGTTCAGGAGTTCAGAGTCCACTGATAAAAAATCCTGATTTTTTTTCGTAATTTTGAATTTTTTAAATCATTTGAGAATAACAAATCTTTTTTTTTTTCAAGATCATGAAAAAAAGAGAAATTAGAAAATTAAATTTGAAACATTCATGTCTTTTCTCTTTACTTGTTCATGCGGGCACCCATGACTGTTTTTTTTCGTTTTTTTTTTTCGTATTAACTACACATTGACAAGCACAATGTCACATAATTATCGAAGCCGAATTTTAGCATTTTAAAGTTTTTCACAAGCAGCCTTTTCCCCCAAAACATATGATGCTTCATTACTGAATTATACACTTCCATTAAAATATGACACCAATGTATTAAAACTCGTGTCATGTATTAAATCTCACGATTCCATGCCACGATTAAATCTCACTCAGGGCGTGATTCAATCTCATGATTTAACACATGTATAAATGTCATACCTTTAATCTTCGTTCGGCTATTTCAGTGTCAGAAAACGATTTTTATTTTATTTTCCTGTATTTGATGACGCCTAGCGTTTTACAGTAGAGCGATCAGTTTTTTGACATTAGGAGCTATCAGTAGATGTACAGTCGTGGAAAAAAAAAAGTAAACACCCCCTACTAACTCCTCAACAAATTATCGTAGACAAAAGTTACTGGTACCGGACGATTGGAAATAAAGTCTACTTTTAAATGGTGTGTATAAAATTTGCTTAGGGGGCCATATACATATTAAAACTATTCCAAACTTCATTTTTTTTCAATGGCAGTACCCAAATTTAACGATATATTTCAAATCTTCGGTTCAAAATATGCTTAGAAACCAAGTTTCAAGTCATTCATATAAGTTATTGAATTATAGACATTCAAAATTTAGTACTTCTAATGTTAAATTACATTTTCATATTTTTATTTATATCTCGTGAAATTATGTTCCTAATGAGCTAATTTTTTGTGTAGCAATAATACTAATATACCCAAACATAAATACGTTGAATTTGCAATTTTTATAATTTTATGATATGAATTATGAAATTAATATTCGAAAAAAATATGAATTGCAACCTACAATTTTTTTGATGGATTTAGATTTATTAAGTCCTGCTTTATGAAAATCCCAAATTTCACATTTTTCTTCCAAGTAGTTTTTAAATTATGCTTAAAAAACGGCAAAATTATGGTTTAAGGGGCCATCTATGATAGCAGTGAGTAAATTTTTGAAATTTATTCTGCTACCCTGTATAATCAAACAGGTTTCATTGAGGCTTAAACGTGCCTTGATCAAGAAGGCGGTTCTCTCGGTTAACAATCGAGTTCGGAACTTCAATTTGGATACAACCCTTAAAATACGCTCGTTTTAAAATAAATAATTTCTCGGAAACTTATGGCACGAATTGCATAAAAATTTGTTTATAGGCTAATTGAAAGGTGTAGAGTTTATTTATGCTGTCAGAATTGTGTGCTTCTATTGAAAAAAAAAACAAAACAAAGTTATGGTTCGTTTTAATATGTATATGGCCCCCTAAGCACATTTTATATACATCATTTAAAAGTAGACTTTATTTCCAATCGTTCGGTACCAGTAACTTTCTTCTACGATAATTTGTTGAGAAGTTAGTAGGGGGTGTTTACTTTTTTTTTTCCACGACTGTACATCGTAAAATTGTCCAAGTAAAATTACGTGGTATAAGCTCAAGAGGACCGGAGAGAGATCCCAGGCAAAACCTCCAATGAAATGGGCTTTATTCGTAGATTAAGATTTTTTGTCGATAAAAAACATGCTACTATTCCAAAATGACACTTTCATGATGAAATTTATCTGGTTTAACAGTTTAGTTTGCGAAAGTGGCATTTGCTGTAAAATTATACAATAAGTATCTGTGAATTTACATTTATTTTTACAGTGTATGTCATATGGGCATTTTGAAAGTAAACTTTCACCAATTTCTAAAATTTGAAGAATATTTGCATGAAATATGGATATATATAGTACTAGCAAAAGCCATGCTTTGTTTGGATTCGCGAAGTATTATTTAATAAGATAAATATTTGAAATTAACAATATTTTTTTATATTATTTTTGCATCTGTATTAAGCAAATACGTAATTTTATGTTTTGGCGCATTTTAATTTTAGAAATGTAAATTCAGCCAAATAACTAAGAATTTACTCGGATTTTTTTATTTATGATATAAGACTAGTATAAATGAAAATATTTTCGAAGCAAAATTTTACAAAATATTTTTAAATTTTCAACTAAAAGCTCTTTTAAAGATGTCTTTACATTTTCCAATAGCCTCTGGTGTTTTCTCAAATGGTTTGAAAAGGTATGTTTCCAATCTTTGTAATTCACATCAAATGATCTTTGATAGCAGTCTTAGAATAATATATTCGAAGAGAGCTTGAAGAAAGTTACTTCTTCAAAATCCTATTTTCTGGAAAAACATTTGAAATCTGCTCTCGTTGATACTAAGAATTATTAACATATTATATTATTGTTATTATTCAACCTTCGAATTCGAATACATAGGCGTAACCAGGGGGGGGTGCCCTGGGTGCCCGGGCACCCCCCCGCTTGGGCAGACTCAAGCACAATTATTTACAAAAATCGAAATCTGCAAAAGAAAAAAGAAGAAGTGAAAGCAGAGTTCAATTAATTTAGTTCAGAAAAATAACAGCCTAAGTTTTGAAATGTGATAAAAAAAAAAAAAAAAAAAAAAAACCACGTTCTTTTTTAATTTCTTTCTTTTTTTAAAAAAATTATGTTGTTTATTTATTTTTTTTTTAACTGGAATATTTACAAAAATCTGTATTAGACATAGTAAGTCAAAAAGTGGCTTTATAATCCCACTTTGACGTCTTTTGTTTGGGGGAGATTTTTTTTAACGCCGTTCTTTCTATTGCATGTTTCTGATATTTCATGTGAAAGTAACGCTCGTTCAAGACGAGGATAGAAAATATTTGTCTCTTTGCTTTCGTGGTGTAAAATCTAGAAAGAAGCAAAAAAAAAAAAAAAAAAAAAAAAGAAAGGGAATGCAGATATAAAACAGTAATTCTAAAATACGATTAGCCGTGGGAAAGAGGAACGAGTGACACAGACCCTGCCTCCTTTGAAAATGAAAAATAATAGCACAGAAAATTCAAATTAATCTGGAGATTGGTTGGTTTATTGAATTTGGTGTTTCGCGGCCATTTTTTGACCTTCGTAAAAGGAATATGGTTCTAGTCTTTCAAGTCAATATAGAAATTTTTTTCCACTGAAATTTTTTATACGATTTTTAAAGTTTCTTCTTGTTTTGCGGCGTTCTTTTGAAAGTAAGAAAAGGAGCCCGGTTTCAATCTTTTAGCCCAGTGCAGTAAATTTTGACCAAATTCGCGATTTTATTCTGCGATCATTTCATGAGATTTACAGTTTTTTCCCAAAATCGTTTGACGAAATTCACGTCTTTCTACGTGACTTTTTGTCGAAATCCGCACTTTTCACCACTAACCTTTGAGAAAATTCGTGTTTTTTGCCGCTATCCTTTGACAAATTCGCATTTTTTTACCACCATATTTTGACGAAAGTGGCATTTCTTTAGCACGATCCTTCGATGAAATTCGCGTTTTCTTTCTACGATCTTTTGACGAAATTCGCTTTTTCTTTCTACGATCCTTTGACGAAATTCGCGTTTCTACCGTGATCATTTGATGAAATTTATTTTCTGTTGCGGCCGATTGATGAAACTGATTTTTTTTTATAGGGCTCATTTGTCGAAATTCGCGATAGTTTTGCGCGACCGATCGAGAAAATTCTCGATATGTTTCCGTACCAATTAACAAAATTCTCTACTCTTTGCAGCGACATTTTGACGAAATTTGCAAAAATTTTTCGTCAATCGTTTATCGAAATTTGTGATTTTTTTGCGCAATCTTTTGACGAAATTCGCGATTATCTTCTGCACTCTTTTATCGAAATTCTCGATGCTTTTCCATGATCGTTTGAAGAAATCCTCAAATTTTTCCGGGACCGATTCACGAATTGACTTTGAAAAGATTCATAAAAGAAATAAAAATCGAGGACTTCAAAATATTTTTTAAATACTCACTGAAGAATCACAGGTCTGTGAAAGAATTTGGAGGGGGGGGGGGGATACTGCACAGCATTTTTTATTATGCGGGACATTCCTTTTCTGTGCGCAAATTGCGTGATCATCCCGCACGCTATTTCAAACCCTGCCCCTCAAAGAAAACTTCATTACTAGTGGAGTTTCGTTGGTTGTTTTTTTGTTGTTGTTTTTTTAACGAACGTAGAATTAAACAATTCTAGGATTGAGGTGGGGACTGCCTTCGGCAACATACTCCCGAGCAAGCTACGACCTCTTCTTTCTCGAAAGAAGCGAATCTTGAATTATTGCGTTTTTTATTTCGAGCCAAATTAAATTTTCAGTTTCCTTATAAGAACTGATTTGACATTCTCCCAATTCGAATGTAATCACGGGAATTTCAAAAATTACCGGAGAGTTTTTCTGTTTCAAAAAAAGTCAAGAAATTGCCTCAAAGCACGAAAACCACCGCTAAAAATCGCATTAAAAATTCGGAAAAGTTTAAAAAACCACAGGGAACGAAATTAACTAATTGTGTAAAAGATTTAAACCGGATTCCTTTTAGGAATGTAAAAAAAAATCGCCTCGAAATGCGAAAAAACCCCCTCTAAAAATAACATTAAAAAATTGTTAAAAATTGAAAAATCGCCGTAAGAATCTCGAAAACACTTTATTGAAAAGAAGAAAAAGTTTATATTGGATAAAATATTGAAATCGGATTCTTTTTTACTAATTAATTCTAATTAAAAAAAAATCGCATAAAACATTAATTGAAAATTTCCAGAAATTGTCTTAGATATGCATGACTTCAGGCATACAGGTCCTGTAAAATCATACGGCTGTGCGGGCTGCATTGTTTTTACACAGTTCAGCGCTCGCGCGTACACATACAGAGAGACAGACAAGCACCTATCTTTATTATTACAGTCGCATCATGATAGTATAATTTTTATCATCTTGATAAAATTTAGTGTATATTATCATAACCTGCTTTACTTAGTATATTCGACACATTCTGAGGTAAAAACATGAATTACCGTAATTACCGGCCTATAACCTGCGGATCAAACAATTGTGTTCAGACCCAGAAATCTTGTTTCATAAAACATAACTTGTTAAATCGCGATACATATTTAATTTCAATAATGAAATAAAATTTATGGATCGAATTGTTTGATCCGCAGATTATAGGCAGGAAATTACGGTATTAATGAAAATTATAATTATTTATAACAATAAGACAATTATTTATATAGACTTTCCTCCAAAATTTCTTTGGTCCCTCCGGCGATCCCTAAGAAGCCATGGAGTCACATTCTGAAAAACTTTCGTGCGTATGTATTGGTGTACCGCGTGTATTATCTGAGATTTATCATCCCGCAAAATTTCATCTACAAGACTTTGACTGAGATAATTTTAGATCTCATGCAGTGTTTCCCTGTGCCTATAGAAGTTTCCAGCATGATTAAAGGCCTTTTTTAATCTTTATAAGGAGTTAGGATGCCAAAAGATTTTACACTTGTGACCACTCTTAGTCACTGTCTTATGTCACTGCTGCAAGGAGATTTACATCTCTCTCTCTTTTTTTTTTTTACCATTAGGTTTAGTTTTGATGTTTTGAACCCCTCCTCACGCAAACAAAAATCGCGTTTGAGCCCTCTTTAAAAGAAATACCACACAACTATACCTTCTGAGATGAAAACCTGTCTAAAACGAAAATTCGACCGTTTTTGAGGTTCCGTTTTTGCAGGTTTTTACCATATAAGATATTGTTTGTATCCAACATGTTCAGGTTGTAAAGTCTGGGCACCCCCCCGTTCAAAAGGCTGGTTACGCCTATGGAATAACACTTTATATAACGAATTTAACAATAAATTTTATTTGTTTACAATTCTTTTGTTGCCACTTTACAAAAAAAAATCATAATATAATTCTTTTAAAATGCGTAAGTATCGTCTGCGTAAATGATTTCAAATAATAAGAATAAATTGTGTATTTGAAGTCTTAACACTGAAAAATACTTTTATAATTGAATGTAAATAATTCAATTTTCACAAATTTTAATTCATTAAAAATATGCTATAATTTCCATAAAAAAAGATATTTTAAAATTTTCATAAAAGAAATCCTGAAACTATTTAATTAATCATGATTCTATCTATACTGCATGATTTATTTTTTCTTCTGAAAATATGCGTGTTTCATTTTTTATTTGCAAAAATGCGTCCTTAATGGAAAAACAACGTGTAAAATAAATTAATCAAAATAATAAACTTTTCAACGTTATTCTGTAAAATAATAATAATAATAATAATAATAATAATAATACTAATATTGTGCAAATCTACAGATCATAATTTATTTTTATGTTTAATTTCAAGTCAAAATACCGAATAGTTTTTTTTTTGTAAAGTGTACGACAAAATGTAATTTGTGTAGCCTAGTAGAGGATTCGCTTCGCTCATCCTAATAAATTTACAGATCTATCAGTTATAGTATAAATTTACATATCTATTACTGTAAACGCTTTATATGTTATCAAAGAATTCTAAAGTTCGGCATATAAGTGAGAAAAACGACTCAGCATGCGTTAAAATTGAGAGGTGCAAAACGTAATATCTCTATCATTAATTCAACACAATTATTCTAATTGGTAAATAAATCATACGATTTGCAATTTTTCAACTGAGTGAAAAGTGTCCAGGTCAGGATTCGAACCAGGGACCTTTGCTTAAGCTGCCATCGCTTCTTGTCAGCTTAAATCAAAGGTTCCTGGTTCGAATCCTGGCATGAACACTTTATCACTCAGTTGGAGAATTAGAACTTGTATAATATCCCCATTCCTTGATGCAGGATATTGAAAAAAAAAGTATACAATTGAGAGTCGCTTATAGCTGAAGCACGTACAACCGAAAGACTCATTAGAGAGGGATTACAATGTGTGGAGCAAATACAGAGTCCTGTAAATACGCGTTTACTTACTTATTGTTATACCGTTTCTTTAACTCATTTATGCCTTGCGTCCCATTTTTGGGACGCTTCGAATTTTAATAAATTTGTATTATTTTTTTCTTTATTACATGAAAATTGTATAAAATAATTATCTATAAATGTCTTTATCTGTTACCGAGAGAGGACAGCATAAGATGGATATTTATTTGCTTAAAATGCTATGGGGCGCTTCGAATTTTCATAAATTTGTATAATTTTTTTTAATTACATGAAAATTGTATAAAATAATTATCTATAAATGTCTTTATCTGTTACCGAGAGAGGACAGCATAAGATGGGTATTTTTTTGCTTAAAATGCTATGGGACGCTTCGAATTTTCATAAATTTGTATAATTTTTTTCTTTATTACATGAAAATTGTATAAAATAATTATCTATAAATGTCTTTATCTGTTACCGAGAGAGGACAGCATAAGATGGATATTTATTTGCTTATAATGCTATGGGACGCTTCGAATTTTCATAAATTTGTATAATTTTTTTTTAATTACATGAAAATTGTATAAAATAATTATCTATAAATGTCTTTATCTGTTACCGAGAGAGGACAGCATAAGATGGATATTTTTTTGCTTAAAATGCTATGGGACGCTTCGAATTTTCATAAATTTGTATAATTTTTTTCTTTATTACATGAAAATTGTATAAAATAATTATCTATAAATGTCTTTATCTGTTACCGAGAGAGGACAGCATACGATGGATATTTATTTGCTTAAATGCGGGGTTTTTTCGGTGTTTATACATTTTTCATTTTTCTAGATGGTGAAATGTAGAAAGGAAGTTTATTTGTATTTTTTCTATCAAGTATCCAAATAAATATCTCATAATCTTACCTTGTAGACTTCTTTGAAATAGGTTTTTTTTTTTTTAAATTGTGAAATTATATCTTCAAGCCTATTTTTTATGCATTTTTGTAACGTATAAAATATAGGGTGGTAAGCACGAATGGGTACATATTTTTATTATGCAGTTAGGGAACAGTTATTTATGTAAAGTCTTTTTAAAGTTGATTTTGAATAAATTGTTTTTAAGCCGTAAATACGATTATTCTTAGTTTATTATTAATTATGCTTATAATATTATTAATCTTTGTAAAGAAATAAATGTGTTCTTTTAGTAGTTCATAAAAAATACTAATTATAGTATACAGTGGTGTAGTCGTAAAAAAAGCAGAGGGCATACGTTCTAAGCAGAGGGTTTACGCTCAAGGCAGAGGGTATACCCAACAGTGTATATACTATTGCTTTTTTGAGAAACAGAGGGTATACGGTGTCCCTTAAAATATCCAGAAGGTATAGGGCGTATACCACCGTATACCCTCTATTACATCCCTGATATTATATAATATACAATTTAAAAGCTTATTTTATATAAATTTATAAAAACATATAATTATGCATATTATACTATTATAAATATTCCCATAATATTCCCATTTTTAGTACGTTTACATTTTATCAAATAAACACACACAAAAAAAATTATCTTAATTTTTTTTGGTATTTTCGCAGTCCATTTTGCAGCATTTTAAAGTGATTTTACTAACAAATTTAAGAAAACAAAAATTCAGGCGCAAATGGGTTAACAAAATACACTCACACATTTGTGCATAATTACCGCAATTAATTTTAGCATTTTAAAACCATTCACGCATTCTCCCCCCCCCCCCCCCTTTTCAGCAAGCAGTCTTATTTCGTAAAATATCTGATGTCTCATTATTTAACTGTGTACCGTCATTAAATAATGACATAAATGTTCTATATTAAATCTTCATTCAGCCATTTCTATCTCAGAAAAAGAAATATTTTTTATTATCGATATTTTCTGATGGCTCTTGTGGGCGTGGTGCAAGAGAGGGGTCAGTTTTCTAGAATTATAGAGCTGTCATGAGCAGGCGAAACTGTTAGGGATGCTAATGGAATGGTAAAGATGATTTCACTGTGGGGATCTAAGAGATAAACAAAACTTTGCAGATCAAAGGAAATTAGCCAGTGAATCATCTAAATAAAATGCTTTTAAATGGAAAATTTCGTTGATAATTCTTTATAATTAAAAACGAAATAAAATAAGATTATTTAGAAAACTTGAATTATCTGACAAAATTAATTTATCATCCACATATAGCATTTGAAAATGTAAAATTAATATCTGATGTTACCAATTTGATTCATATGAATATTTGAACTTAAATCGACATTTTCGGAGATTTTGATCATTGATTTCGAGTTAAAAAACTTGATTCAGAATTTTGTTAGAATTTTGTATTTTAACCGCATAAAAATTGGGGTTAATTTGATCGAACCTCATTAACCCTAGAATGCTAGACATAGTTTGTATAGCGTTAACGTTAACATTCCATAGTCGTGATAATTACGAGTGTCTATTATTCTAGGGTTAAGAATGGCCTGTTTTTTATCAGCGCTTAAATATGGAGATCATTTACTATCCAGAACATTTTAAAGCATTATATTTTGAAGAATTGAACAGTTTAGGTTTTGTGTTTTAACACGATTTCTACCGTTGTCAAATGTCACCTTTTAAAGTTTTTGATTCATGTTTGTAATTTTTAAATTAAAACAATCACAAATCATTTTTGATACATTGAAGACTTGTTTTAACACTTAGTATGCGCTATAAAAATTAGAAGCAAAATAAACATAAATCAAAACTTTGAAAGGTGTCATTTGACACCTGTAGAAATAGTGTTAAATGTATAATTTTTCCGATAATTTTTCTAGTTTATATTTTTTCCACGCTGCAGACCCACAGTTCGATTCCGGACTACGGACTGGGCACGTTCACTCAACCTTTCATCCCTTCGGGGTCGGTTAAATGAGTACCAAGCTTGCTTGGGAAATAAATACCAAGGATTCGGCGTTTGGCTGACCACCTGGCCGGAACATATGCTGTGTAGCACACCAGCACCCCAGGGCCAATTTTCAAGGAAAAAGGGCTAGGCACTGTAGGCCACCTTCCTTAATGGATTGTAGCGGCTCAGGTTTAGTTTATATATTTTTAGATACAACTATTTATTGAACAAGCTTTGCATAATACAAGAACCAACATGAAAAATGCGTAAAAAATATCGATGCATGATTGTCTGCTGTGAATGAAACTGAAACTAACTCAACAGTGTGAGATTCAAGTATTTAATTTGTCGTAAGGTAAGCCGGTGTAAGAGTGCGCGGTGAACAAGAGTACGCAGAGCGATTATTTTTGTGAAATTTTTAATGGTTTAGAACAGAAAAGGTGATTTTGGCCTTCTCATTATAATATTTGTGGTTTTTGAATACAGGATTATAATAAAGATTACAAAGCTAATTTACTTTTTCAGGTTTTATTGATCAAGTTATTATTGGACTATATGTTACGTAAGTGATTTGAATGTTGTTAACAAATAGATGGCATTACTGATGTTTTAAAGATATTTAGTGACGATTGCAGGTCTGCCACAGGCGACTATTTTTTAATTCTATCCCGCACCATTTTTTTAAAACAAAATATTTCCACATACACTTTGGCAACTACTGCAAGAAAAATATACTACAAAATATATATTTTTTAAAAAGTGGCGCGAATAGAAAGAATATAAAAATAGTCGCTTGTGACAGCCCTGCGATCGTGCCAGAGTGCGCAGTATCAAAATGTGCAAGAGTGCGCACCTGCTTTTGGAAAAACTGCTACGTTGCTATAGCAGGATTTAAAATAACGGTTCTATAGCCTTTCAGAAATTACCTTTTTTATATACTGACTTTTCAGCAAACAGCATCACTAGAAGATCATTAGAATCTAAACTTGTTGAACCACATGTGCCATTTGAACCACAATACACTGAAAACGAGGAGGAAAGAGAATTGATTTCAATAGAAAATAATATTTCAGAAAATACAGAAATGCTATAAAGAAAAGACGCACGCTCCATGGGAAATAAACCGAAGTTCGGTTTCGCAAGGTATAGCTTCGACTTCAACAACTTCATCTTACGTCAAATTAACAGAGTTGTCACCGTATCCAGAATCATCTGTTCTGCGATAGTATAATAAGAGAAGCAGAAAGTCTGAAATTTTAAGCAGTTCACCACACAAAAAGCAGCTTGAGAATGACGCTGCGGGGAAAAGGCCAAAAATGCTTACCAAAAAAGAGTACATGTAAAAAAAAGCCAAAAATTGCACCAAAGAACAAACTGTGGCTATATCCAGCCTGCTTAGAAATCTATAGCGAACCAGTTGTAGAGGATTGGATCCATGTGGAGACTGGTAGCCAGGGCCGAAACCAGCCTTTTTTGCATCCGGGGCAAACACTGATTTTGGCGCCCCCCCCCCTCTTCCGCAAATTGTATTTATAAAGAGAATTTTACTAATTTTCTAATAGCCGACTTATTTTAAAATTTAAAATATTTAATCATAAAATATATAATACTGAGCTACATAGTCTACAATGGCGGACCCAAGGGGGAGGTCACGGAGGTAATGACACCTCCCTCTGAACACCAACAAAAATATTCTAAAGATCATTTTTAAAATGAAATATACAGTAGAGTCCCGATTATCCGAGTTCCGCTTAACCGAGTTTCAAACAAAAATTATGACAATTTTTTTTCCCATTCTGACCAGCAAATCTAACTTTAAAAAATTCTAACTTTTTACGTCTGCTCTTTCATTTTCACCTAACACTTCATTTATAATGGCTATTTCATAATAATGGAAGACATCAGTTCATAAAAAAAAAAAAAGATCCATTTCCAAGGTATAATCTTTCATTTGGCGCTCCTTCGTTCTGGCACCCGGGGCACATGCCCCCTATACCCATCCCCTTAGTTTCGACCCTGCTGGTAGCACAAAGAGTGCACAGACTACGCAGGTCGTTGGTCACTACAAATGTGACGTTTACAAATAAAACGCTTCCTTTTTTATATTGTGCACTCTAGCATACTTGCCTGCGCATTCTTGCTCTCAATGGTTGTACAAGAGTGCGCATTCAGGAGGTGAGGTTAATATTTTTTCAAATAATATCGAAAGTATTTCGTATAAATCGATGAAAACATTTTTTTTTTAGCTTAATAATCTAAGATTATAAATAAAGTATAACATCATCTCTTAAATATCTTCATTTATTGTTATTTAATGAAATAGCTAAAGTGCGCACTCCTGCACTACCTTACCCTGCCTATTTCCCTTAGAAATAGGCCACAGAAAATTATGGACGAATAGGGTGAAACCTCCAGTAACGGGCACCTTAAGGATTATTTCTTCTTCAAATCACTATTACAAAGTTTTAAATCTATTTTATTCTTATCTTTGTTTTTTAAAGTACCGGGTGAGCCAAAAGTTCGTTACAACTTTAAAAACTCATAAAAAAGGAAGAAATTATGATAAAGGAGTGCGGTTTGCAAGAAAGGGCTCACAAGGTAGTCGGATTTTTTTTAGCGGAAAAAAAAATAGTTAAAAAGTCACATGTAGAGGGCGCTGACGACCCGAAACACGATGAACAGGACAACAGCTGTGTCGTAGAATGTTCTGGAGATCATGTTGAACATTTGTTATTGGAAGGACAAATGAATAGAGCTTATTCTTGTCCTGCTCATTGTGTTTCGGGCCGTTAGCGGCCTCTACATGTGATTTTTCAACTAAATTTTTTTTTGCTGCTAAAAAAAATCCGGCTATCTTGTGAGCCCTTTCTTGCTAACCGCACTCTTTCATAATAATTTCTTCCCTTTTTATGAGTTTTTAAAGTTGTAACGAACTTTTGGAACAGTATAGTAGAGATACAATAAAAATTTATTGTTGGCAAAATTTTGAAAAATTATACTTTTTATTAATAAAAATTTAGTTTTTCCATAAATAGGGTCAATAACTCCAATAACTGACATCATACCTATTTTAAAAAACCATAACTGACACATAAGTTATAACAGTTAAGGCAAACAAGTGACCACTCTATGTCATTAATTTACAGAATTTTGTAAAAAACACTTATTTCAGTTTGATTTTTGCTGTAAGTGTTAGTTGTTGGTTAGGTGACAATAACTGAGCGTTTAACCCTAAATTCGTCTTACATATGCAAGCAAAATAACGAATAAGAAAGATACATGGATTTTAAGCCCTTAAAGGGTTAATAATTTTTAAAAACTTTACTTACATTCGATACTATATCCGTTTGATCCTGCATGCATTGAACGGTTTTGAGTAAGGTACGGTAAAGTATTCATGGTATCTTTAAACAACTTGAAAATTGCACGTCAAACGTGGCAAATGAGGTGCGTTTGTACTATAACTAGTTTTAAAAATATTTTTTGCACTGCATATTGTACTGAATGTATATTTTAGTGCACTTCATAAGTGTATATCAATTTCATTCTATTCGAAAGGCTGTAACATCATTAAAATGCACTTCAAATAATTTTTTCCCCATTGGCCGTAATGTAACGGAAAACTTTTGACTGTCCCTGTAATTAAACTATGCATCCGATTTTCATAAAATTTGAAACGAATAGACAAAATTATGTAACAATTATATATTTTTAATTTTAAACGATTCGGCTGAGCAGTTTTTGCGCTGTTATATGTGGACAGACGGATAGACAGACGGACTGAACTACGACTGTAGGTGCTTACGTATTTATATAATTACGAACACACCTAAAAAAAGCCAAAACTTACTTAATTTTCTTTCAGAATTCTGCCCTCTACAATAACCCGTCTAAGATATTAAATATAAAACTGGTATATAGTTTGATTATAACTGCTTCTCTTTTCCCTTGAGTTAATATCAAAGATAACTTCATTTTTGGGCCATGTTTAGTTTGACGCATATTTAGAAAAATTCTTCCACCTTTTTGCCTCAGCTCTTTTATTGATTATTTTAATCATGAATGATAATAATAAAAAAATGTGATATTATATCTCCCAGATAAGTATTCCCAGAAGAGATACATTGTAACGAAAAAATTGTGTTTAATATAAAGTCGATCGAAGTATTTTGTAAGATTTTTTTCCCTCATGTAATACATGCTTTAATCTCCAATAACAACAGCAAACCAGCAGAAATTTATGCGGGGAAAAAAGTCACAATTTATACATGAAAAGTTTTTCATTTCATTTCTTTTATTTTGTGAGACATATCTAAGTTACTAAATTTAATTATGGATTACTTTTTTTCAATATTTTTTTAATCAATATGGAAAATGTTGCTGTGTAAATCATTATTATTAACTTTTAGATTAACTTATAGATAAAACTATTTAAAAATAAAATAAAATAAAATAAATAGTATAAGGAAACTTTCTTATTCGCAGATTTTTTACGCGCATAATAGCTTAGATTCATAAATTTTTTAACCATTTGGAAATGGTTGCTGTTTTCGGTCGAGGATGAGGCCAAATGATGCTCGCATTTTATTTTATTTAACGAAATTCAACGACGTTCTTTACTTTTAGAAGAATTTTTATTTGAATAGGTAATAGAAAGGCATAAAATCGTTAAAAATTGTTTGAATAGGTAATCGAAAAGGATAAAATCGTTAAAAATTGAAAAAGTTACAAAATGGGTAAGCACAAATTATCAGATATGGAAAAATCCAAAGCCGAAGAGCGACGTCGAAATGAAAATCGAGGTCTTCAACTCATTATGTAGCTCATGAAAACCGAGGTCTTCAATTGATTATGTAGCCCATGAAAATCGATTACAGAATAAAAGACAGCGCGAAAAAGGAAACAATCTAATGTTTAATCGATAAATAGTAAAACGCCATGTCTCGAGGGGCTCCAATCCACTAGCCACGGCGTTTTACAATCGGTCGATTCTAACCGGGAAAAATTGAGCTCAACGTAGGTAATTTGTCGCAATCTGTGGATGATTCGATGGAACTGCTTTCGATTTGTAAACTATTTTTCTTCTCGAAACGGGACTTGGAGAGTTTATCAATGAAGGTTTTGGTCGTCTGAAGTTTGATCTTTGCGATCTGTTGTTGAAGAGGATGCGACGAAAAAAAAAAAAAAATCCAAATGGTCGTTGTAATCTATTAAATTACAATTTTTTTTAATCTTAATTTTATTTTAAAAGATATAATTCGCACTCTCTGGTGCGTCCATAAAATTTGCAGATAAGACAGATTTTCAATGTTTTTAATTAACAATTTTTTTGCAGTTTTTTGAAGTATTTTTCTTAGCCCCGTTTCCACCAATTACGATGCCTGTCATTTTCCACGGTAAGGGGTTTCCTTTGTTTTTGTGCATGTAAAATATACTTTAAAAAATATAACGCAATTACAAGAAATTTATTATGTATCTTAAATGAAATCACAAATTTCATTCAAATTTTAATTAATTAATCGTGGGTTAGTTTATATTTAAAAAATAAAATTCGATTAGCTAAAATTTACACTTAGACATAATATGTAATTTAACCATGCACGAAACATAACAAATAAACATACATTTACGTCGTGGTATTTGTGTTTGATGTATATACGTTTTATCGTTGTATTTGATGTTTTGACTTTTCCGTTGTGCACCCCGTATATTTTGTAATTTAACCATGCACAAAACATAACAAATAAACATAGATTTACGTCGAAGATTCTTCCAAAATCTAAATGTCTACAATTTTTTTGTTCCAGCAGTATAACACAGTTTCTCTTTTTTAACACTTTCCGACTAAGTTGAAAAGTGCTTATGACTTCGGTTTGTCTGACCGTCTGTCCGCGCTTCAACTCTCGTAAATATACTCGGATTGCACTGAAATTTTTGGATGATATTTACGTTTATTCTAGCACGAACCCCATTTCAAATGAAGTTTGTAGCATGTTTAGTTTATTTACAGGGACAGTCAAAAGTTTTCCGTTACATTACGGCCAATGGGAAAAAATTGTTCCAAATGAATTTTAATGACGTACACCCTTTCAAACATAATAAAATTGATATGCATTTACGAAGTGCACTAAACTATGCATTTACGAAGTGCACTAAACTATGCATTCGGTAGAATATGTGGTGCAAAGAATATTTAATATTCATTTACAGGGCCACATAAAAGTTTTCCGTTACATAATTGTACAGGGGGAAATTGGTTGCGGTCTATTTTAATTATGTTAAACTATTTTATGTATAATGAAATTGTTATACATCGGTGAGGCTTACTATAAGTTATTTCATGTATAATACAAAGTGAGTAGCATTTACAGGGCCTCGCAAAAGATTTCAGATAGTATGTTCTATCCGAAATACAGTATAAGAGCGGTGATGGCAGGAAATGTATTTGTAATTATGATATACGCTTTTAAGTTTCACTATATTTATGCATGCTATATGGTGTATAAATACTATAATTGATACACAGGGCTACACAAAAGAATTCGTAAAAGTTACTGAGAAGGAGTGTAAATTGCTTAAAAGTGATTTTTAAATGTGTTATGCATTTTTACGCTGAACGGCATTTAGTTTACTAAGAAATGTTTGTAGAATATAGATAAAATTAGATAAAATTGGACAAATCCACGCAAAGAATTGGATAAACGGCCACCCATGGATGATAATTTCTGGAAATGGGATTTCAGTAGTTTTAAAAGTGTTTCAATTTGAATTAAATTTTAGTGGCGTGTAATAAAGATACTAGGTAAACTACAGGGCTGAACAAAAGTATTTAAGTATGTTTCCATCTATAAGTATAAATTGTGGAAAAAGAAATTTCAACCTGTTATGCGTTTCCTTGCTAAAATAAATTTTATCATTATATAGTAGATATCTTAACCTACAGATAAAATACAGGGCTGTTCAAAAGAATTGGAATACATTTGGCTATGGACGGTAACTGCTGAAATCAGATTTTTAAATGTTTTATCTGTTTTCTAAAATGTTTTCTTAGTTATCTTATTTACCCTATTTCCTTAAATAACGAATTTTTGTTAAAGATTTCATGAAGTGTTAGAAAGTGTTTCATAATCTATGCTTAACGCATGAGCTTTCTTTCTTGTTTAAAATAAACTTTGCTTAAAACTCGCAGCGTGATTTTTTGATTTTTATGTTTTAACGACCATTTTGAAATTATTCTCATCTAGACTTTAAATCATGGAAGACGATAGTAATCCAGTGACGCAGCCTTAAGCCTAAAATCGTATCGTATCGTATCGTAGAATTCGTAGATGGCGGAACTCATATATACAACTAACTCGACTTCAAAGAAAACCCGAAAAGCCGCCTTTCAATTACTCAGCAAATATAGCTTTTATTATTCTGATTTTTTTAGAACAGTCTTATATCTGCAGTCTAATTCTATTCTGAAATTTTTACATTTCTACGTGCAGTATATTTTGAGACCTAAATAGTCATTTTTAAAGCGAAAGCGATGGAAGAAGTTCCTAAAGTCAAAATCTGGAAAACGGCTCGAGCGATTTTCTTTAAATTGATATATAATATGAATCTGTTTTATGTGAAGGGAATAAGTTAACAGCTGTTTCCGGAAAAACTGTAGTTTTCTTTTTATTTCACATTTTTTTCCCTCCGAAAATGACATGGGCGATCTTATTAAAATTAATATATAATATGAATCTATTCTAGATGAACCAAATAATACCATGTTTGTTTCCTGGAAGACTCTGATTCGTTATATAATAAGCATGAAAAATCGGACTATATTTTTCCGCCATTTATGGGAATTTCTCCGAAATTGCGCCTCTGCATTCGTGCGCATAATTTCTTCTGTTCAACTTTTAGGGGAATGTTTCCGTACCTTCTGTAGCTTAGTCGGTTAAGCGCTGGTCTTGCAATACATACGTTGTGAAGTCTGTCCTCTTTGAAGCAGTAAGCATTTTTTTTTTATCCTTTTTAAGTCAGTTAATAAAGTAAATTTGATTTTATGTTTTTATAAAAATGTATTTGCTTATTTTGATTTTTTTTCTTTAAGAGTTTCACATATCACTATTTCGTGACAATTTTTCAAAAAATAAAAATACTGTAAGATTTGTCTAAGGCGGACTCTGCGTAAGCCGGAAATCTGCCTACTACGGAAAGACTTTCAAGTCCCTGCGAATCCATTGAAAATAACATTAATACGTGCTCCGTAAGCCGGTATCTGCCTAACGCGGAAACTGAAAGGTTTTTAAGGTTCGCCGAAAGCCAATTTTTACATAAGACGGAAAAAAGAATACTTTAAAACTGAAAATTGTATTTGTTCAGTCTACAACAGTTTCTTTTTATTTACAATTTTTAACACAAATGAATTTGTCTTTTTCTACGGTACTTCTACGGTTTTTCTACGGTAATTTAAATTATGCGTTTTTATTTTTTCCATTACCCTTAAATAAAAAAAAAGAAAAAAAAACAATCCGTTATTCTATCATTACGTTTTTAATAACAATAATAATAATAAAAATACATGCCGTTATTGTAACTGTAAATGGAAGACTACGAGATTTAAAAAAAAATGTCATACATCCAAAATTTAAAAAAGTAAATTTTTAAAAATCATATATATTTTTAAATTTTTAGGATAATTGAAAAAAAAAATTAAAATTGTATAGTTTATTTATATGTATCGTATTTCAATCCGTTTCGCTGAGGAAAATACGAATTTTTATGTGTAAAAAACTGTAAATAAAAGGAAAATGTTGATTGAACAAATAAAAATGCGAACATTTTTTTTTACAAACTTTACAAGTATTACTAATTAATATTTCACTTTAAAAAACAGAAATTAATTTGTGTTAAAAATTGTAAATAAAAAGAAACTGTTGTAGACTGAACAAATACAATTTTCGGTTTTAAAATATTCTTTTTTCCGTCTTATGTAAAAATTGGCTTTCGGCGGACCTTAAAAACCTTTCAGTTTCCGTGTTAGGCAGATACCGGCTTACGGAGAACGTATTAATGTTATTTTCAATGAATTCGCCGGGACTTGAAGGTCTTTCCGTAGTAGGCAGATTTCCGGCTTACACAGAGTCCGTCTTAGACAGATCTTACAGTATTTTTATTTTTTGAAAAATTGTCACGAAATAGTGATATGTGAAACTCTCAAAAGAAAAAAAAAATCAAAATAAACAGATACATTCTTATAGAAATATAAAATCAAATTTACTTTATTAACTGACTTAAAAAGGATTAAAAAAATGCTTACTGCTTCAAAGAGGACAGACCTCACAACGTATGTATTGCAAGACCAGCGCTTAACCGACTAAGTTACAGAAGGTACGGAAACATTCCCCTAAAAGTTGAACAGAAAAAATTATGCGCACGAATGCAGAGGCGCAATTTTGAAGAAATTCCCATAAATGGCGGAAAAAGATAGTCCGATTTTTTATGCTTATTATATAACGAATAAGAGTCTTCCAGGAAACAAACATCGATTTTCTCTACGTGCTATTTGGTCTTATTTGGTCTACGTGGTCTTATTTGGTTCATCTAGAATAGATTCATATTATATATTAATTTTAATAAGATCGCCCATGTCATTTTCGGAGGAAAAAAAGTGAAATAAAAAGAAAACTACAGTTTTTCCGAAAACAGCTGTAATCTTATTCCCTTCACATAAAACAGATTCATATTATATATCAATTTAAAGAAAATCGTCCGAGCCGTTTTCCAGTTTTGACTTTAGGAACTTCTTCCATCGCTTTCGCTTTAAAAATGACTATTTAAATCTCAAAATATACTGCACGTAGAAATGTAAAAATTTAAGAATAGAATTAGACTGCAGCTATAAGACTGTTCTAAAAAAATCAGAATAATAAAAGTTATATTTGCTGAGTTATTGAAAGGCGGCTTTTCGGGTTTTCTTTGAAGTCGGTGAGTTCCGCCATCTACGAATTCTACGATACGATACGATACGATTTTAGGCTTAAGGCTTCCTCTTTCGCTGAGGAAAATGCGAATTTTTATGTGTAAAAAAACTGTAAATAAAAGTAAAATGTCGATTGAACAAATAAAAATGCGTACATTTTTCTCTTTTACTTTTCATTAAATTCATAAAATGGTAACTTCATACTTTAAACTCTCTCTATGCCTAAAAAAATAATAAATAAATGCTCAAGCTCATGTTTTTTTTTCTTTTTACAAACTTAACAAGTATTACTAATTAATATTTCACTTTAAAAAACGGTACTGGAGATTACAAACGTAATCTAGTAAAATCAATTCCGTTTACATTTCTGAATTATTGAAATTAGTGTTTGGTGGTGCTGCCATCTGTCTTTCAAATGTAAAAATATTATTCCATATAACGTCTCTCAACTACATCTGCAATTTTAAATACTGGTAAATAGGCCCCAAAAAATTTAATTTGGGTCTCGAAAATTCAGATTAGTACCAAGCTTCAATATCTTTTATGAACAGCAATTATATTTAAGAGATTTAGTCATTTATCTTTGCTTTATCATGATATCAACGAGATTACATTTTGGTGAGGTCTTGGCGATTTAATGTTACCAGTTTAGTTTGGCAACTTTTTCCTTAGAGTTTAATTTCATTTGATGCTGTGGAAGATTGATGTTTTCCTGTGCTATTTGATTTCTGTATGGAATGTATGTATATTCGAACTGTTGCTCAATGAAAATGGATACTCAATTATTAAGCAAAAAATTGTAGGTTAGAATTTGATTTAGATAGATTTATTTAGTTTTATTAGTGAGCAATTATTGTATTTTAAATAAAAAGGTTTAAAGAATAATATTTCTTGATATTCTTCTTAAAAAAGTAAACTTTTTACGTAGTAAAATTTAACAAAGCTTTATATCTATGAAACAAACCATAAAAAAATTCCCATTTTGTATATAGGTATTCTTTTTTAAGAGAGAAGGGGGGGGGGGGGAGAATTAAAGGTGAATGGAAATCACGATTATGAGTTCATACCATTGGTCTTTAATTTTTTTTATTTTTATCTTTTTATTATTAAACTAAAAAAAAGCAGTGATATCAACACAAAAAACCCTTAACGGGTTAAAAGTTTGTGACGCAGCACTTTATCTTATTGCTATAAGAATTTTAAATATGGAACTTAAAAATAATGATATCAAATTTTAAGTGACGCTATGCTATTAATTAATGTATATATGCATACATTTATATTATTTATTTCATCATTTTATTTTTGTTTTACTTATAATTGCATGTGTAATAATTATGTTAAATTTAAAAGGATGTATAAAAAATTATTCATTGATGCTTTATTAATCACATCTTTCATAAATTCAAAATATGAGTTTTAAAAGATATGATATCAAAATTTAAGTGACGCCTTGATGTAGCTTTAAACAATTTGTTTTAAAATTCAACTTAAGTTGTTTTTGGTTTGGCTAAATATATTTACACATGTAACCAAAACTTTTAATTTACCAATACACTATTAAAAATATCACTCTCACTGAACCTACACAATGCACTGTAATGTATTTATATGAAAAATTTGATTTATTTTTTGTGCCACGCTATCCAAAATCAAAAGTAAAATTTATGTAAATAATTTTTGTGCGTCATATTATCCATTTGCATACATTTCGTTTAGTTTGGATACAGTGACGCACAAAAATCATTTACATAAATTTTACTTTTGATTTTGGATAGCGTGGCACAAAAGATAAATCAAATTTTTCATATAAATACATTACAGTGCATTGTGTAGGTTCAGTGAGAGTGATATTTTTAACAGTGTATTGGTAAATTAAAAGTTTTGGTTACATGTGTAAATATATTTAGCCAAACCGAAAACAATTGAAATTGAATTTTAAAACAAATTGTTTAAAGCTACATCAAGGCGTCACTTAAATTTTGATATCATATCTTTTAAAACTCATATTTTGAATTTATAAAAGATGTGATTGATAAAGCATCAATGAATAAATTTTTATACCTCCTTTTAAATTTAACATAATTATTACACATGCAATTATAAGCAAAACAAAAATAAAATGATGAAATAAATAATATAAATGTATGTATATATACATTAATTAACAGCCTTGCATATGATTTATAGAATTTATACACACTATACAGTATACAATTTTCATAATTTAAAAAAGTGTTCCACAACTGAAAACGTACTTCCATCAATTACTGTTCATAGAGAGAGAGAAATATGATTTATTTTGTGTGCCCCTGTATATGAACGATGAATACTAAGCACATCATATTCAATAGCAAGCATCTTATAGAGCACCTTGAAGATATATATCAATTTAAATACTTTTGAAATAGTGTAACATGAACAAAATATATTTTACAAACAATTTTTCTTCATACACGGTAATGTAACATAATTCTTTTTAGTATCCCTGTAAATGATCGATAAGTGCTATTTATACCATATTCTATAGCAATCATCTTGTAGTGCACTTCATAGATATGTATATAAATTTCAAAGTGTTTGAAATTATGTATCGCTATTAAAAACCACCGCAATCGATTTTTTCCCATAGGCCGTAATGTAATGAAAATATTTTTAATGCCCCTGTAACGAAATTATGACTACTATACGTTCCATTTTCCAATACCTAACATTCAATAGTGAATATCAATAACAATTTTCAATTTCATGGCGATAAGACTATTATTGACGTCAAAAATAATTTTGGCCAGCTAGAATCGATAAATCACCCACCGTGCGTCCATGTCTTTACAGGTTAATAGCTAATTACCGGCATTTTTTTTTTCAGATAATCATTATCAACAATTCTTTTATACTTCCGCGACGATAAGTACCTCGAGCACCACTCAACTTCCCTTGCTGAGCGCCTGCAAAATGATATTTGTGTGTAACGGAAAAATCCGATTTTCTCAAAAACTATACGGCCTTGCGATAGTTTTCCTGCAAGTTTTAAATAAACTTCTATCTACTTTCCCTAATTTTTTAAATAATTTTAGTTTCAGTGGATTCGGAAATAGAGAGGGGGGCATATTTTTGCATTACATTTTCGACGATATCTTGGAAAATATAACACCTAAAATTAAAACAAATGTATTTTTGAGTTCGGCGTTACGAGAACTTTCACATGATACTCCACAGGATATGTAATATAGAAAAAATATTCTTATTTTCAAGTAACATTATTAGCCCCCCTACATTTTTCCTAAATATATTTGTGAATGGTTAATAATCTATACATATGTGGGTCAATAGCCTTTATTGCAGCTGCCAAATTTTAACTTTCCACGTTATGTTCCATTAGTTTACGAGAAAACAGCTGTGACAGACGGGCAGACACACGAGCAATCTTATAATGGTTCCGTTTTTACTTTTTAAGAACGAAACCCTAAAGAAATGATAATGCAGATTTTTGTTAACCGTGGGCCCCTTAAAAGTGTCAGACCCTTGGGGTTTGAACCCCATCGGTCACATTTAAAGAGATTACTATCAGTATTACCGAATTTTAAGATTTTCTTGCTGCATTTTATTGTATTTGGTTATTCCAGAAATCAAGTACGAGAAATAAATCATAGCTTATCTGCTTTTGTTATTTCATTGTAAATGCGTAGGCAGCAGATGTCTGTTGCATTCAAAATCCACTTTTATAACTCTTGCAGAGATCTAAGCAAGCGCTGAAGATCGTCAAAGAAGTTAGACACGTTGACATCATAATTTATATCCGATAAAGGAGGAGGGAGGAGGCGAAGTGAATTGAAAGAAACCTTGACAATTCTGGGGGGAAAAGTAATCATGCCTACTACTATTGTTAAAAATAATCGTAAAAATAATCTATATATACCAATGGACTGGGAATAAGGTATGTTAATTAATGCTATGCATAAATTATGCTTTCTGGGCGGTTTACATATTAAACATTTTACTAACTTTGAATTTTCAAATAGTAACACCCCTTTTTGACATCAAATGGGAGTTTGTTGGATCGAAGGAGATTGGAAAAAGATACAGTTTATACATTTTACCTTAAATCTTCATTAACTTAGAAAGTTTCAAAGTTTGATGATGATAAAGTTAAATCTGCATGAAAAAAATATATGACAAACTTATGTGTGACAAATTTCTATCTTCCTAAAAATAATCCTTTATTTTTTCTCTTTTATAAAATGATACACAACGAATAGACCCAGCCTTGGGGACTCTAAATAACGTTTATCAATTGCATGAAAATCCGAATATATTTACGGGAGTTAGAGCGTGGGCAGACGGACAGACAAACCGAATGCATAAACGCTTTCCAACAAAGTTGAAAAGTGTTAAAAAATGATCCAGTGGTTTTGCTTTCATAAGAAATAGTATTCCTTTTCCCTATCTTTCAAGAGCTCTTATAATTTTTCTCTTTTAGATTTAAATGAGATGGAATTGGTGGAATAGGATCAAGGAAATTAATGTTATGTTATAGAGAGAAATTCTTAACCTGATTATTTTGATGAAATTTCATTACATTTAATTTGTTTACATAATGTTCTACGGGGAAAAATTGTTTGCTGCATACTTTAAGGATGTTGCATTATTTCAAACATAATAAAATTTGTATACATTATTGAGATATACTACAAAATGCTTACTGTAAAATACGATGTGCATAACAGTTATCGTTCATTTACAGGGGCACACAAAAGATTTCGCTTACAATACTGTCTATGAACGATAAATGCTGGAAGTGCGTTTTCAGCTCTGTCATGCGTTTATAAGGTTAACTAAATTTTTTGCATGCTACGTGGAATGTATAAATTCTGTAGATGATATACAGGGCTACACAAAATAATTCGTAAGCATGACTTTGTTCGAGCATGAATTGTTTAACACCTTATCTATTGACGGTACTTATAAGTACCATTAAAATAACTTGTTATAAAATTCATTTAATACATTAATTAGTTGTAATATAGTTTAGAATGAGTAATAGATGCATTACTTTATCTTGTTCCAAAAGCATTATGGGTTACACAAAACAAAAATATTTTTAAAAGGATGATTTCTTTTGCCTTTGCATCTTCTCAGCTTTCTTGGCGTTGGGGGAGGCGGGGGGATTTTTCAATTCAAAAATATTCCTACATTTCTATTGTAAGAATACCATATTTGTACATTTCCTAATTCTACAAAATACTAAGAAAAATATTTAAAATAAAAGATTTGAGTGGGGTTATACGTATTGCACAAAATTCCTATAAATTCAAATTTAATTAATCCTTCTAAATCCTCAAACCTTCTAAAATCCTTCTAAAATTTATTAAATGATTATGTAAATCTTCTAATGCAGTTTAAACAATTTACGAAAAATGCTTTAGAAGATAAAATTTTCATGAATTCATAATTCAGTGCATAAAGGGTTAAGGGTATTTTTTAATAGAGTTATTCATTTTCCAGCTGAACTAAATTTTTATATTAAAATACGTTTGTCGAATATAAATAAATTCATTATAGGGCTACGCAAAGAATTGGATATAATGCCGTCTACGGATCATAATTGTTGAAAGTACATTTTCAGTTGTTTTATGCTTTTTTTCCTGATTTAAATTTTAGTTTAATATGAGGGATGTATAAAAATCTGTAGATAATATACAGGTTGTACACAATTATTCGAATGCATTTTCTCATAATGGTGGAAATTTTTGAAGGTGAATTTTTGAGTTGTTATCGTTTTGTAACCAAGCTAAATTTTAGCACACGATGTAGTGTGTTTACAGATCTATAAATCACAAAACTGACAAAACTGGTTGCACAAAAAAAAAAAAAAAAAAAAAAAAAAAAGAAAGAAAGAAAGAAATTCGAGTACCTTTGCCGCAATGGATGGGTAATTGCTGAAATCTGGTTTTTGCATGTGTTATGCGTTTTGTAAGTTACTTATTTAGATATCTTCTTTCACATTATTAAATGTTAAAGTGCAGCTGAAGTCTTCTGGAAATGTTGGAAAGTGTTTTATAATCTATGCTTAACACATGATTTTTCTTTCTTTTCATTAATGTTTGTCAACATAATTGTAAATTTTTTGTGACTTCTGCATGTCTGGCCTCTAATAAATCCGGATTGACATGTAATATATATAGGTTATTAGAGCTTATTATTGCATGTTCGCTATTGGAAATGGCGTGTGTGTAGCACTTATAGTTTATTTACAATTACAGGCATCCCCCGACTTATGTAAGTAATGCTTTCCGTAATGTTTTACGCAACTTGCTGGATTTTACGTAAGTCGAATTTGTAAGTTGCTTAGGTAAAATTTTGTAAGAAACTGCAATATTTATTTTATATATATACATATATATATATATATATATATATATATATATTACTTACACAGTATTATTTTATAAACAGAGCATCAATCGACAGTTTTTACTCGTATATAAACTATTAAAGTATGAAAAAATATAAAAACAAACTTAAAGAACAGTTTTGAGATATCTTGTGGAATACGGGATTTATAAATCTACCATTGATGAATTGATTTATAACAATTTTGAATCTACATCAAACAACTATAAAAATAAGAAATAATTATAGAGGACTAATTTAATCTATTCTCCATGAATTTCTGATGGCAAGACAAATGAATAGCACTCACAAAATAAAATAATCCTTGATAAGCACACACTGTATTTCTTATTAATCAAACGGCTACTATGAATCACTAACAATAAAGATAAAGTTGTTTGTTATAGATTTGATTGTATATGTTACCGTTAAAGCGTATAATCCGTTATTTCATAAAATACCTAGTTATTTTAAGAAATAACTAACCAGGCTTGTTAAAGTGTATAAAATTGCTAAATTTTACGATTTAACTAGTTATTTTATAGAATAACGATTGTCTAACCATTAAAGTACTAAAGACGGGACACGAAAGCCGTTTGAACCGATTGTAGCTGGTTTCTCAAAGATTTTTGCAATCTTTTTTTAAAACGATGAGTTCTACAGGTATGAAAGATCAATCAGCAAATAAGAAAAACTTAATGCAAGAGCGGTTGGAATTCTTGTTAAAAAAGCATGAAACAAAGAAAAACAGTGCTATACTTACCCGTGAAAAAAATATTAAATTCGATTGCAGAAGTAAGCACTGTGTGATAATAAAAAGTGTGCCTGCATCAAAAATAATCTGCAATGCAATTCTAAGTGTCATCACAGCGATCCTTCTTCTTATTAATAATGGACAATAAAATGACGGTAGTATTCCATAAATTTCAAATTAAAATGCCCTTGCATTATTAATTTTTAAAAAGTTTATGAAGTGTTGCTATTAAATAATAGTTATTCCTGCCAGCATGTCATTTTTTAATAATATTTAAAATTATTATTATTATTGTTGTTGTTTCTTTTGTAAGCATTATTTATATTTTGCGTTTTGGATAAAATCTTTGTAATATGTTTTAAAAAGTGTAAATGTTTTTGCCAATAGTGCAAAATACCCAATAATTATGTAATTAAAATTCATAAAAAATTTAAATATAACTATTGCCACACTGCATTCTGTTATGTTGTATTACTGTTTTACTAATATAAAAATAATATTATATTATATATTCTGTTTTTATATATTACTTATCAATTCATCTATTAATTATTTGAATGTAGTTTTCGAGTGACTAACTATTTATCATCAGTTAATTTACAAAACAACGGATTTATTTTAATGTCAAAATGATTATTTTAAACTTTAACGGTTAGGCAATCGTTATTCTATAAAATATCTAGTTAAACCATAGAATCCAATAGTTTTATACACTTTAACGGACTTGGCTAGTTATTTCATGAAATAACTAGGTATTTTATGAAATAACTGAATTTTACACTTTAACGGTAACATATATACTATGTACCAATAAAAGTATAACTCTATCTAATATATAAACTATATTACGGTTGTGGTTATACCTATATATTTTATTTATAAAATAAATATCAAAAGTATGAAACTGTGTATCAAACACGCTAGTATGTTCACAAATGTGATTTTCGAGATTTATTACGCAACTGCAAATTTACGCAAGTCGCGTAATACGTAAGTGTGCGTGTGTGTGTGTGTGTGTGGGGGGGGGGGTGCCTGTACATTAAAAATAATTTCATAGCATTATGGTTTATTGGATAAAACCATTTATAGTATGTTTTAATGTTTTTGCGCTATTTAAAACTTAATGAAATTTATATACTTTTTCTGAGGTGCAATTCAAGATGCTTACTGTATAGAATATGATATGCATAGCATATAGAGTCCATTTACAGCGACATACAAAGGAATTACAGTAAGATTGTCTATGAACGATAATTTTAACGGTTAATTCATCCTATTTCCAATGGGGAACATTTTAATTGGCAAATTGTTGCTTCAAGACTAAAAAGCACAAAAAGATTTTATTATTCAATGCTGAATTATTTAATAAATTATGTTTTTACATTCCATAAAGTTATCGAAAACATTCTATTAAGGGAGCATCTTACTGAAATTAACAGTTGGTCATCTATCTACCCAGTGAGTCTATCTTAGCCAGATTAGGCTTACGAATTTATATTAGGGATAAATTTATTTTAACATATGAATTTTCATCCTTAAAAGGTTGAGACTAATTGACCATTGTAACAACTGAATTGGTCACATTTTGAATCAAAGTTTCGAATGTAGAAAACAATGAACAAGAATCTTTTGTCCCCTTTTCCTTATTTAGAGATTTTTCAGATGTTAGTTGTGGATATGTTTCTTCATTTTGCTTGTGATATAAAAATAGGCGATTGTTGAATCTTGAATGTGAAAATTTTGCCTGCTTTAATAAGGAGATAATACAATTCAATGTTGTTTTATTACATCTGCCCATTAAAAGTATTTTTAAGAAGCGATAAGTAAATTGAAAAAATAATTATTTCTGTGTTTTGATCATTCGTAAATTTTAACTCTACGCTTTCAATCTGATCTTAGAATATTTTTAAGATTTTAATATTTCAAAAAAGGAAAATGTCTTTATAGAGAGGAAGTGTTTTCGAAAATTTAGTGCAAGTTCGTTGTCACACAGTATTTCGAAAATCTTTTCCTTATCTTTAGAAACCTTTAGGAGAAGAATCAATTAGAAATTTCTGAAATGAATACGTTTCCGAAATTAACAGAAATGGCTTTTCCTAAAGTTACAGGTATCAAAGGAATATTTTTGTTTCAGAAAAGTTTCTGGAAATCTACTCAAGTTTTCTGAGGTTTCTCATTAATCTTACAAATGGTTTCTGAAGATGCGAGAAAGTTTTCTCGAATTGTCGGTAACTATATAGGCTACATTGGATTTTTTTAAACCCTTTTTGCTGTATTAGAAAGAATTTTTGGAATTTTATACAAATAATTATCTAAAGCGCATTCGAGATTTTGATTAATTCCAGTCTTATAAGGTATCCTCTAGACGGGCATGCAATAATTGCCTTATAAAACAGTATTATTTATGGAAATTCATTAACAATTTTCAGATACATCAAAATAAAAGTCTGTGATACAGCTTGCGAATATATTATGTAAGTTCATAATTATATTCGACAGCAATTTAAGTCTCTGACTGAAATCTCATTTCAAACAGGAAGAGACAAATGGAGAACATTGTTTGCTTTTCGTGCTCTCTGAAAGTATGATAATTCATCTTAGTTAGGCTCAGTATGATTAACAGAACAGAATTAAATTTTCAGATAGAAAATTTATTCCAATGCATGAAATATATCGTATACAGAATATTTATTGTTTATTTTTGTTTCGTCCAGGGCCGAAACTAGCCTTTTTTGGCACCCGGGGCAAACATGGAATTTGGTGCTCCCCCCCCCCCCCCCACCTCCTCCGCAAAGTATATTTACAAAGAAAATTTTACTAATTTTCTAATAGCCGACTTCTTTTAAAATTTAAAATATGTAATCATAAAATGCATATGTGATTACATATACGTGTATGATTACATATACTGTGTTATTAAAATATGTGTATGTAATGAAATACGTTATCTGCTTTGCCAAATTTTGATTAATTAAAATCTTGAAAACGGAATCGAAAAAAATTCCGCTTTATACAGGATCCTTATGACATATCATCCTTCGATTCTTCTATGCTTTGGCATACACCAAGAAGGACGATTTTAACAATACCCTGTTAACCATAGATGTGAGAAAAATCGACAAACAAAATTTTTATTTGGCGCAGCTTCGTACTTGCGCCCGGGGCACGTGGCCCCTCTTTCCCCCTTAGTTTCGACCCTGGTTTCGTCCAAGGCTTTCTATTAAGGTTACGTATTTTTTCTGAAGATGTCCCAACATATTTAAAAAAGTGTTTATGACTCCGGTTTGTCTCTCTGCCGTTGTCCACGTTCTGACTTTCGTAAATATGTTTGAATTTTCACCTGACCGGTATATGTAATTGAGGCTTATTATTGGACATTCATTGTTGAAAATGGGATGCGTAGCCTTTAATGTTATACAAAAAAGAATTCCGTTACATTATAGTTTATGGAGAAAATTGTTTGCAGTGTATTGTAATGATGTGTACTATATAGACTAATGAGATAAAGTTGTAATTTTACAAAACTGGGTGAAAAAGTGCCCAGCCCAGGATTCGAACCAGGGACCCTTTGGCTGAAGCCGCCAATGTTCTGACAACTGAGTTGTACCGGACAAATGTGGTAGACACAAAATTCACCCAGAATCTGACAACAACTGAGCCTTTTAGATTACATTTCGGCCCAAAATTTCTCTTAGGTGTAACTTGTCTTATTACGGCGCCCTATTTTTTGCTTTCCCCCTCCAAATTGCATACATTATCTGTTTGACAAGTCACCAACAATTAGGTTACAATAATTCCAGGTTTTCCCCTCCCCATGGCGTTGTTTTGTGGTGTGTTGTGCAGAAGCCGATCAAAAATTTAAGCAACCGGCATAACAAAGTTTACAACAAAGGAACAGTCTCTGCTGCGTGGAAGGCACTTGTGAAGCAGATCGCCCCCAAATCCGCCCCGAGACTGGGTAGGTACAACCTGTTCAGCTAAAGCAACCTGGAAGGTAGGGGCCTGGTCATCAGTTTGGAGGGAAAAGGTGGGGAATCGATCTGTCACTTGCGTGTTCGAGCGTCGCTGCCAGCTAAAAATCTGCTATGTACGCTAATGGTGCCTGGTGCATGTAAAATCCGTCGTAGATGCAAAGCCCTCCAAGTTCCTTATGAATTATACCTCTGGACGTACCTAGTTGGTGAAGGTCTTGTCACCTGATCAAAGTTCTAAATCACGAGACTAACTCGAGTACCGAGAGCCGCCCTTCAGGTGCTCGGCATGAGGTGTATGTGTACGATGCAGTGTGAAATTAAACAAGCAAATTCACTTTAAGTAACCGGCCAACATAGAACCAAAACAAAGAAAAACAGAGCTACCATTAAGACGGCGTTTAGGCATTCAAACCCGTAAAACTGGGTTATAACTCGGTAAGTATGACTCTAGTTAGCGGTTAGATAGATAGCCTACCCGATTTGTCCAGGATAGCTCAGTTGGCAGAGAATTGGCGGCTTTAGCCAAAAGATCCCTGGTTCCAATCCTGGTCTGGACACTTTTTCACCCAGTTTGGAAAAATTACAACTTTAATTAATCATGTGTAATTACGTATCCAGCGTTTACTGGGGTTCTGTTGCGATTTATGAATATACAGACGAATACTTCAAAAATAATGGAATGACTATGCATTACTGAAAATCACGACAACATTTTTTTTTATAGAATGTGCGTAGTAATACAGAAACACGCATAACATCTTTGTTACAGTATTTTCTATGAGCGATGATTGCTGGAAATGCGTTTTAAGTTGTAGTATGTCTTTTTAAGCTTAACTAAGTTAAGTATATTACGTGCTGTACATAAAATTCTGCAGATTATATACAATGCTGCCTAAAAGAATTTGTAAGCAGTGCAGCCCATGGGCGCGAATTACTTAAAGTATATTTTGAATTGCGTTATCACAGTTTAAACTTATTTTAGTATACAAATATATGTTTGTAGAATATAAATAAATTTTATTTACTTTTTACATATAATTTTTATTTACTTTTATTTTAAAAATCATTAGAGGAAAACAAATTAATTAAATTCAAAATCAAATTAGGTGGTGGTGGTGTGTGTGTGTGTGTGTGTAGGGGGGGTTACTGACTATTCCCTACCTCCCCATTACGACGCCATGGAAAACAATTTTATCATTCATACAGAATTTTCATTATAGCCTTTTTAATTCTCAAAGAGATATATTTATAGTTAGAAAACATTTCTAATAACGCCTTTTCTCATCGACACACTTGTGACATGTCCTTTATCTGATCTTTGGGAGCTGAGTCATTTGTCATTGCATCTATCGCTGGCAGCCTGCTTTCGATGGCACACACCATAATTCTTGTCCGGCCCTGACCCTCGCGACCACGCCCAGGAGCTGTCCGGAATACGAAGGGATCTTCCTCCTGAAAAGAAAAGACAGAATAATATAATTAGTAAACATCAGAGAATATGTCCTAGAAAATAATTTGGGAACAATAGGCTAATCAATGCCGGTGGTTGATTTGAGAAATAAATAATTGTTAAAAGTAGGATGAAATTGGGATATTAAGAAAATAAAACAAGGAATTTTTAAAATTATTAATTTATTCTAGCTTTAATTACATCTCAAATGGATAGATAAATACAGACATTAACTTGGAATAATATGGTACGGTGAATAAACAAATAAACTTTCTATATATCTAGTTTTTATGTATGCAAGGAGGAAAAAAGCACCCTTTAAATTTGTGAAAGCTTTTAAAGTGTTTTGCTTGTTGCTTTTAATCGCTGAAGAAAAAAGCATGTAATTTATAAAAAGCCCTACCTCAATCTTGAAAAAACAAGGAAGAAAAACATAATACAAGGTGTCTACAAATTAGATGGGTAATTTCGTAAGTTAAGAACTTCCAAATTATTAAATGAAATTAACTACAGTAATACCCCGACTTACGTCATCGCGCATTTATGTCCTCTAGACTGGAAAAAAATTTTCTTTGATTAAGACGCACTTAGAACTTTTTTGAAGAGTTTTGGAAGAAATTTAACATCTCGGATGCAGTCACAATGATAAAGGATTCATGGGGTGAAGTTCAGCAAAAAATAATGAGAGATGCTTAAAAAGACTGTTCCCCTTTTCTTCGCAGAGACTAAGAAAACATCTTAAAATTAAGATTCTGTATATCTCTTAATTGATGAAATGCTCGAAAATGGAAGCGAACTCAATTTAGACATTGGATTCTGAAAATGTTGTTGAACTCATAAATTCCCCTAATCCGGAATTAACCATAGACAAATTTATAGAATTAAAAAACGAAGTACTGCCTCAAAATAGATAAATGTTTTGAGCTTAGGGGGAAGGGAGAAGATTATGACGGTTACAAAATTAACCGAAGGAATAAACTTTATTGAAGCTGGGATGACGGTTCTTGAAAATATTGATTTAGCCAAACACAACAACTAGAAAAAGCTTAGAAAACTCACTCTGATGTTACAAAGAGCTTCTAAGAGAAAAAAAGAAAAAATGTCGGTTCAAACTTTATTGCAAGATTTTTTTCACAATCAAGACTTGAACGGGGAAGCTAGAAGAACAATGAATTGTAAGTTAACAACCTACTGATTTATTCGAAATTCTTGTATTGGAAACGCATTTGTTTACTAATGTTCATTTTATGTAACATAATCCCTAAATACAATAGAATATGTTCATTAGATTTTGGGGAAATTTTATTACTTATCCTTTTTTGATCATCTAAATGTACCTCGACTTACGTCGCTAGTTTTGAAACGTATGTCGTTGTCTATTACTGTAGTTGAAAGTCAGACTAGTAGTAATATTGCCGAAGTTTATTCATAGATGGCGTTAGGTGTCATAACTGACGTTATCGCTTAGCGAGCGGAGCTGTTATTCAATGGCCACCACGATCACAAAATCTTTCAGCGCTTGATTTGTACGGTTTTGTAAAGGATCAAGTGTACAAGACGCCACTTCCTGCATCCATTCCTGAACTAAAATCAAGAATCTGCACTGCAATTAATTTGATTGACGGAAACATGCTGACAAATCTGAGGCAAGAAATGATTTGCTGACGGGACATTTGCAGAGTCACGAAAGGAAGTCACATCGAGCATTTGTGATAATGGTAAACTTTAACTATTTTTCTATCTTATAACAATATGTACTTTACTTTTTTTCCTCTCAATAAATCATTCTTTTCGCCCAATTAATTTGTAGACACCCGTATACCGAAAGGCATAATATACTAAAATTTAGTTGGCTTAGAAACGCATACCACAGTTGAAAACACACTTTCAGTAATTATCGCTCACAGACAGTACTGTAATTAAATTCTTTTGTGTGTCTTTGTAAATGAACGATACATGTTACGCACTCTGTATTCTGTAGAAAGCCATGTTGTAGTGTACAGTCGTGGAAAAAAAAAGTAAACACCCCCCTACTAACTCCTCAACAAATTATCGTAGAGGAAAGTTACTGGTACCGAACGAATGGAAATAAAGCCTACTTTTAAATGATGTATATAAAACTTGCTTTGGGGGCATCTACATAATAAAACGAGTCATAACTTTATTTTTTTCAATAGCAGTACACAATTCTGACAGCATAAATGAACTCTACACCCTTCAATTAGTCTAAAAACAAATTTTTATGCAATTCGTACCATAAGTTTACGAGAAATTAATTATTTTAAAACGAGCATATTTTAAGGGCTGTATCCAAATTGAAGTTCCGTACTCGATTGTTAACTGAGAGAGCCTCCTTCTTGATCAAGGTACCTTAAGTGCCACTCAAGGAATCAATGAAGCCTGTTAGATTACAGGACAGCAGAATACATTTCAAAATATCTACTCACTTCTATCATATTAAACCATCATTTTGCCCTTTTTTACACATAATTTGAAAACTACTTGGAAGAAAAATGTGAAATTTTGGATTTTCATAAAGCAGGACTTAATAAATCTAAATTCATAAAAAAAATTATAGGTTGCAATTCATAATTTTTTCCAATATTAATTTCATAATTCATAATTCATATCATAAAATTATAAAAATTGCAAATTCAGCGTATTTATGTTTGGGTATATTAGTGTTATTGCTGCAAAAAAAATTAGCACATTTGGAGCAAAATTTCAGGAGATATAAATAAAAATATGAAAATGTAATTTAACATTAGAAGCACTAAATTTTGAATGTTTATAATTCAAAAACTGATTATTCAAATGACTTGAAATTTGGTGTCTGGGTATAGTTTGAACCGAAGATTTGAAATATCTCGTTAAAATTGGGTATTGACATTGAAAAAAATGAAGTTTGGATTCGTTTTAATATGTAGATGGCCCTCTAAGAAAATTTTATATACATCATTTAAAAATAGACTTTATTTCCAATAGTTCGGCACCAGTAACTTTCGTCTACGATAATTTGTTGAGGAGTTAGTAGGGGGTGTTTACTTTTTTTTTTCCACGACTGTACCTCAGCACTGCATATGAATTTCATTATATTTGAAGTTGTATCAATAAAATATATTTTCTCCATACTTCATAATGCTATGGAATTTTTTGTGTGTCCCTGTGAAAACAACTATAAATGCAACACATTTTAAATAGGGAACATCGTATGATAAATTTAATTAAGTATTCCAAGTATATTAACGGAGGCTAGAGCACGGACAGACAAAGCAAAGTCATTAAGGGGAAGTTAAAAACCAAATCCTTCTATTTCTAATGGATTCATTTGAAAATTGGCAGAGTTGTTAATGGCAAGCTCAAATAGTTATATTGAAAATTTGGTGATAAAAATAATAAAAAGTTTTTATAATAATAATTTTTTTTAGTTTTTAAAAGAACGAATAATTGTCGATATTTTAAAATGTCCCATGCCCATTTATTTAGCCTAAAATACGGCAATATTTATTCAGGAGATACTTTTTATTTATTACAATGGAAGTTGGCATGAAATGTGAAAGTTCGCTGAATATATAAGTAAATATATATATATATATATATATATATATATATACACTGGTTTCCAAAAATTAAGGAAAAACAACAAAAGTAGCGATTGCTCAAAATGTTACAAGTAGATTTTAATAAAACTGAGACACAATTTACAACACATAGTAAGATATAAAATAACATTAAAAGAAATTACCAGATGACGGTTGTGTTTCAGAAATTAATATAATTATAAAATAAGCAAAATAAATGTGTCAGTTTGGTATAGGAAAAGTAGGTTTAATATGGAGTATGATCACTCCTAAAAGCAATACAGCACATGCAGCGAAGTGCGATACTGTCAATTATGCGATCGATAAGTTTGCTGGGAAGTGCGAGCCATTTCTCTTGTAAAGCAGCTGTAAGCGTGGTAAGGATCTGAGGAGGGGGATTGAGACAAGAGACACACCTTCCTAAAGCATCCCAAACATGCTCAATGGGATTCAAGTTCAGTGATCGCGCTGGCCATTCCATGCGCTGAATTGTTTGGTGCTGAAGATAATCTTCTACGATGTGAACCATGTGCGGCCTAGCGTTATCGTCCTGTAACAGGAAATCTTTACCTATTGCACCGGCATAAGGGTGCACATAAGCATCAAGAATGTCATCTCTATAGACGTGAGCGTTCACAGTTCCACTTGGAAAGGTATTGGGGTCTATACGTCCGCCCAAAGAGATTTCATCCCAAACACAGATTCTGCCTCCTCCATACGAATCTCTTTTACGAATGTTTGATGGATGATAGCGTGTTCCCTGTTCTCCCCAAATCAAAAAATGCTTACTATCGCTTTGGAGGCTAAACTGGAACTCATTTGTGAGGAGAACACGCCTCCATTGATCAGCTATCCAGTGGACATGTTGACGTGCCCACCTTAAACGTTCCCTCCGGAGACATGAGGTGAGCGGCACACAAACATCTCGTCGCATCGCGTCAAGACCACCTTCATGAAGCTTTC
This sequence comes from Maratus speciosus, assembly GCA_963932465.1. Taxonomy (NCBI): domain Eukaryota; kingdom Metazoa; phylum Arthropoda; class Arachnida; order Araneae; family Salticidae; genus Maratus; species Maratus speciosus. Next base: position 372,915,506 of record OZ010792.1, on the reverse strand, counting down.
TACGCACAGTATACGTTGATACCAACCTTCCAATGACTGCAGCAAGGACGGATTTAAGATGAGAGGGGGTTGCTGTACTATTCCTTCGTACACATAACCTCAAATATCGGTTATCGGTGCTTGTCATAGGTTTTGCTCGTCCTTCGCTGAACCTTCTGGAGGCCGAACCAGTGGTTTGAAAGTGTTGCCAAAGCCTATGAGCAACAGAAGGACCCACATTTAGCCATCTGGTCACCTCTGTCTGACTTTGGGCTACATCCAATCTTTCAATAGCTCTATATCGCAGTTATGCGAACAAATGATACCTAGAGGTCATACTAATGAATTGGCTATCTCAGTTTTCATATCTCATAATCACAGCGACACCAGCAGCCGTACTCTCTAGCATGCATTTTTATGCGCCGCACAGATGACGCAATCCGATTGCAGCGCCACTAATTTGCATTTTGTAGTTTTAATCAGCATCTTTTGGTTAACAACATATCCAAATTTCATACGGATAGGTTAATTTTTAAACGAGTTATCGCTCTTTTTGTGATTTTTCCTTAATTTTTGGAAACCAGTGTATATATATATATATATATATATATATATATTGATAATTATGCTTCGTTTTTCCAAAACAGTAGCTATATATTTTCATATTCACATAAATTTCAACATTAAAATATTCCTCAAATGCAACTTTTTATACTAACATTTATTTATTATTGTTTAGAGGAAATAAAGAATGAATTTTAAAAGAATCTGGTGATTAGAAATGCTCATGGAACGTTTCAAATGTTAGAAATGTGCGAAATTTTCAATTTTGAGAAAACAGCATTTTAAGTAAAACAAACTGCATAAATATACACAGTTTTTACAAATTTAAAAGCTTACACCTCTACGAAGAAACATCGGAATTAAAAAATTCTTTTTGCATCAGATATATTTGAGCATCTGGTTTCATAACTCTCGGAAAAAAAAGGTTCTTTGTCAATTTCCTGATTTTGAATGTCCACTATCGCCTTAACACTTTTTAATTACAGTGTTAAAAAGCATTGTTGAATCGATTGTTATTACATTGGGAATTAGGATTACGGAAGTTTTCTTATCAGTCGCTATTACTTTCTTTTGTTCAAAAAAGGCTTGTTATACCTATTGTATGTATTGAAAGTTGTATGTAAATAAGCATGTATATTAAAAAGTTTGTTTGTAGATAAGGTGTAAATTAATATGTTAGATCCACGTATGTAACCAATATGAGTAAAGAAAGGGTTTATGTGAAGTCGGAGATAATGTATTAGTATTCAATGTGAAGACTATTAAGACAAAAGAAAGTTCAATAATCTCAAACACTGTTACGTAGAAATAAAAATATACCAATAGGCAATTTTTTAAATGGAATTTATTTTGTTATAAGAGCTCGTTTACATCTTACAATTTAAAACTAGCTATTAAAAATTTATCTTTGCATTCAATACGCAAAATTTTTATATTCTCGTTTTAAAGAGAGGTTACATCCGCATTTTTGTAAAATATTCAAAACGCGTTTCTCCATATTGGCATAGTTCGAAGGATACTTTGTCTCATATCTGCACTATTAAAAGAACGTTTGACTGTGTGTGTGTGCGATGGCTAGGAAAATCTACCGCACGTAGTATGAAAATTTGGGTGAAGGTGGTCCAAGGTAGGTCCTACTGCACCTGTGCTTTAGATTTTTCGTTTTTAGATAATTAGCTGAGGCGTTAATTAAAAACCGAAATTAAATAAGAGCACCACAGGTACCAGCATAACAGTCGATTGCATCTCCGGAGTGCTGTAGCTTAGAAGAATCTAAGATATATATGTGACGCTCCTGTATATCGACGTAAAGTTGTATAACGAACGCACGCCTTAAACTTTACCAACCATCAGTTATTCCTGAGAATAACTATATTGCAGTCGTAGGTGGCGAAGTGGAAGACAGGACTTAATACACATTGAGAAGAATTTCCCTTTCGATCAAATAATAAAGGCAACATAACCTTTAAGACGTTTGTTGTAAAACCATCTCGTAATAGTTTCACTAGTAATTCAGTCGACTCTCGAATCTAGCTGTACCACTTCATATTAAAGCTCAATGATGTTAAAAGCCATTGGAAATTCACAATTTAAAAATCCATTCCACCAAGTAGCAGGTTTTTATTAACAAACGAAAAACGTACAAAATTCTCTCTTCCAGGTCAGTGTAAGCTATTAAATACTAAAAAGAAAGCGTAAAGGTACACAGATGTCTTCTACGCTCTAACCAACCCAGAGAAGCGAGGGGGGAATGGGAGGAGAGGTCCCGATAAGCGATAGGACGAAAACCAGGAAAGAGGCAGGGAAGCTTTGATGTAGAGACAGGACTTTTTACTAAAAGCGAAACTTTAAAACGGAAAAAAAAATTAGAAGCGCGAAAACTCTCGCAATGTACCATGGGATATAGAATGATAATTTAATAAAAGATAAAATGGTATTAAGAAACATTCGAAAGGAATAAGAATTTAATGTCTCAAAATATGAAAGAATAAAATAAATTAGTGGGTTTTTTACAAAGAAGTGCTGCTATTAACAGATTAAAGTTTTTAGAATAAGAAATAAAAGAATGCGCCGAATTAAAAGCATGGGATTAAAATATAAAGGATATTTAAGATATTATTAAAAGACAAGTAAAAAAGGTAGATATTATGCCAATTTGGAATAAATTAACTAAGGTAAAAGGGCGAACATTTTTTATTATTACACACATATATATATATGGTACATTATTAGACCTACCTCCGCGATTTCCCTATTTTATTCTAAATTACTACTCTATATTCACTAATTCCATATTCATATTTGTTTCTATCGTTAACCCTGTTAAATTTCCTTTAATTTAATGTCTCACTTGTCTGATTTACTTAAATATTATGCTTTTAGTATTCTCGAATTAAATGTTCCATTTCCGATCTTTCTCTTATTTCGAATGTTCTTTTTGGTGGCCATTTTATTTTATTCTGAGAATTTCTTTTCCCGCACTGTGTAGATTTCATTTCCCACCCTCCGTTTCTTTTTACTATTTAATTTATTCGCGCTTCTGTCAGTACACTTTCCTATGTCGTAGAATGTCGTGATATCCTTATTTCTTAATTGGTTCAGAGCGCGAGTCACGTCATAGCTTGTATCACTATGCTCAGTAACAAAAAGCGGCTGCTCGCATTTCTCAGACAGAATTTGGTCGTATTTTGAATTGTCAACCATACTTGGTCGCCGTCAAGTGTCAATCTCTAACTCTAAATTTGCTTACCTTTTTTTGATTGATTGCCCAAAAGTACTAATATGGAGTGAGGATGAGACTTCTAAAGATTAAGTGGAAACTGTTCCGCCGAAAGTTGTTCCGAAAAACTATTTAAGCTGATTCCTGTCTTGTTCACTTATTTTGGAGAACTTTAAGCGGATTACATTCTGTTGCTTATCCAATGAGCCACGATGACTGCAAAAACCACTATTGCAATGATCTCTTCAATGCTTTACCTGCTTCGAGTACTATCGCACTGTTTTCTGCAAACTACTGAACTGATGATTTATTCAGTCAGAGATCAGATTTCAAAGAGCGACTTACCTCTTTACAATTGATTCACTACTGCATATTGATCATCCATATAACGTCTTATCGTTATATTAGAACGGGTTTACTGAACGTGCTGTTTGTTCCTTCCGTTATTCACTTCCTCTCAATTAATACGTAGTAAATCGTAATATATATGTATATATATATTACGAAAACCAGGAAAGAGGCAGGGAAGCTTTGATGTAGAGACAGGACTTTTTACTAAAAGCGAAACTTTAAAAGGGAAAAAAAAATTAGATATATATATCTATCTATATAAATATCTATAAAAATCTATATAGATATATAAATATATATATATATATATGTCGGGTTTCATCTAAGTCCACACAACTTTGAAGAAATCCTTTACTATTTATATGCTGCCACCACCGATATGATTACGTGATATCGGTCACGCTATGAGAGGATTGTTGAAAAGAAAAGCAACTCTTTCAATTAAACTGAACTAACAATTTATTTACACATTATTTACAGATAACAATACACTATTTACAATTAAGAACTCGGATATAGGAGATCCGGTCCAACATTATATTAAATACAGTAAATACTTGCTGTGTACTGTTAAACTACTTTATACTCCTCTCACCCTACGCTAGTTAAATTAGATTTATCGGAGATCACTATTAATCTCCCAACACCTTAGCTCTATACTTTAAGAGCTTCACTACCTAATCAAGCTCTATCCACGAGCTACTCTGGAACAACTCACATATTAAGTTCCAGGCATCAACTCTGCTCCGCGAGAAAACGACCACACACTTTCAGCTATACGCCTTAACTGATCTCCCTCAGCTATATCACGCTTTTTTTAATGGTAGACTTTCGCCGATCAAATAAAGTGAAAATACTGTTTAAAATGACTGGTAGAAATTTCGAATTTCGAATTCCGCTAAATTGGCAACACTGTTAGCAATAAATGTAAATATTAGCACAATATAGCTAATATAACTAATAATGGTTTTCAAAGCAATTGTATTTTCGAAATTTTTTTAGTAGCTATTTCCAATTAGTTATTGTCGCATTCTTTAATCTCGTAATTTATAAGGCGAATATTACTATTAAAATAAAATAGTGGTTATAGAAAATCCAGAAACACAATCACTAGAGAATTTTCGCATCAGGTGCATTTTTAATAAGGCTAACATTGCTGTATCTATTATTACTTTAACGTCAAATCAATTTTCATATTTGTTTCTTTGAAATGCCACAGTATTACCTACTCAAGATTGTTCTATTCCTAAATTTGATTGAAAGAAGGTTTTATTTTTATAACTTTTATTTCATGTATTACAAGCAAATAAAATATAAATTTTATTAAGTTAAGAGAAATTTTAAACATTGGAAAAAATCCATAGAATGGATAATGAATACATGAAAACATAGTTAACGGTTTTGATTTTGACTTCAACCAAACGTATTCACACTTCCACATTTATAATACAGGGTTATTAGAAATGAATCATCGGGATTTGATACGTTACTACGTGCGAACTAGGAAACGTACGTTACTACGTTCGAACTAGGAAACGTATATGTTTCCATGACAATTCAAACGAGAAGGCGTTAACTATAGTTTCGAATTGCGTATGTGTCATGTGCGTGTGGTTGCCATGGTTGCTGCGCGAACGTCATATTCAAAATGGCGACTGGACAGCAGAAGTTTTCCACACAGTTGGCTGTAGAATGGGAAGTTAGCGGCTAGCGCGATTTGTTGATTTCTTGGGTCTACGGATGAAATTTTCTCTAACTCGGTTCACTGTTTCTTTAGTAACGCTTGGTCGGCTGAAACTTTTGCCTTTATATAAACAACCAGTTTCTTTTGAACTGTTGATACCAGAATGCTTTGTTGGGTTGGTGGTTTGCATTTGTATGCCTTCCAGAATGCTCTCTGAACGGTTATAGATGATTCACACTTTGAAAATTCTAGTACAAGACGCTTTCTGCTGTTCAGTTACCATTTTGAATATGACGTTCGCGCAGCAACCATGGCAACCACACGTGCATGACGTATACGCAGCGCGAAACTGTAGGTAACGCCCTTTCGTCTGAGCTGTCATGGAAACATATACGTTTCCTAGTTCGTACGTAGTAACGTATCAAAACCCGATGATTCATTTGTAATAACCCTGTATTACTAGTAAAATCCGCGGCTTTGCTCGCGTAATAGTTGAAATATGCCAAGTGAAATTTGCATATCTAAGTTTTATTAGAAGAAATTATTATTTTTGGAATAATCCAAAAATTTCTAATTTAGCCACAGTTTGACTAAATTTCATTATGACACTGCAATAGGCAAAAAAGAGACTTAAATTAATAAGAAGAACTAAAACTAATTCTAAATAAATGATAATTTAAGTGTTTTGAAGCTTTTATGCTTATTTCATACATTCATTTCAGTATTCATTTGAAGTTTTGATTTTTTAAGAAACGGTTCTTAGTACGCATTTACATCTTAAAATTAAACACCATGTCAGATTCCAAGCTTCTTGTCTAACGGTCTAGCACCTCTCTGGTAGTAGTGGCACTAACATAAAATACCTATGTTGAAACTGAGACTGTCACCTTTAATTTGCAAACATTAATTTTGAAATCGGTTTGGCATTTCCTATACAGGGTGTCCGGTCTCAACGGTGTCCAATGGCTAATTCCTAAACCGTTAGTCATAGACGTATAGTTCCAGTTACAAAAATGTTTTAAATCAGGTAAAGAAATATTTTAAAAGCGATTTGGGTCAATAAAAACATTTCTTAAAATATTACGAAATTTAAATTTTTATACGGTCCCCCGGTCCTATAAGCTATAGTTAGTAAAATTTTCCTTTTACACTGACAAGTAATACAAAAAAAGTCCCGTGGTTCTACGATTAAAATTGACAGATTAATACCTGTTTAAAGTTGGAGCATATTTTTTGCTGCAAATTGGGGGTCATTCACAAATTTAGTCGAAATATAATTTCGTCAGATATATTAAAAAATGGTTGAGAGTAAAATTAACATTGCAATATAAATTTGAAATCTTTAGTCATTCTGACATATTAATGCAAAAATGCAATTTGTAATACACATTTAAGAAGAAAGAAAAAAAAAAAAACAGAATTTTTGTTAAATAAACTGATGCTAAATTAACAGCCTCAATTCTTTACAAAATGATACGTATTTTAAAATATTATTAGATTACACTAGCCTGGAAAAGTTGGGTTATTTCATGTTTTTTAGCTTTTGATAATTAATTCTTATGTATTCTGTACCGCTGAATCCGGAATTGACCTTCATTTTTAGCCATCACATCAAGATTTATCGCAAATTGTAAATTTCAAAGTTAAAAAGTTCAAAGTTAAAATTTAATCGCCTCCCCCATCTCATCACACCACCCAGCTGTAAGAATCCCAAGATAAGCAAAAATATCGAATAAATTATTGAATAAAATAAAATAAAAAAAGTTTTACATATGTTTTATAGTATGAGATTTTCGCTATATTTTAACTAACACATTTGCAAAAAAATTCTAACGTGATGGTTAAAAATGAAAGTCATTTTCAGATTTAGTGCTAAAAAGTACGTAAAAACCAATTATCAAAAGTTAAAAAATACAATCATCTCCTCTACTTTATAGTATCCGATTTTTGTTATTCTTTAAATTCGACAGTTTATGATTTGCGAAATATCCTGACATGACGGTTAAAAATTAAGGCAATTTTCGGATTCAGTGCTAAAAAATACATAAAAGTTAAAAAAACCCAACAATCTCCGTCTTGTATTATCTTAATCTAAAACTTTTCATAAACTTCTTGGCGGTAATCTATCCGAAATTTTTTGTGTTATCCTATAAAATAAGTATAAATGGTAACCACCGAAAATCATAATAATATTCGATTGTTATCCGATTTGCGCCAGTATGTAAAATGTAATCTCGTTCGGATATTTGAAAGTGGGTTAAAGTTCGAATACAAATTTTGAACTGGAAAAACATACATAAGATCGTTGGAGTAACATAAAAACTTATAAAATAACATAATTTTATTAAAAGAAATCATAAAAGAAACAGTCTCAAATCCTGACAAAATAAAACATATGATATTTCAGCCAATCTGAAACTTAATAAACGTTAACTTAATCGTAATACTTGTACGATTTTTTTCAAAGCGCAAATACACATGAAATGAGATCTTCGAATACTTTAAGCACTTGGAATATGACCCCTCAAAGTCAAGCCGAACTCGTTTGTTTTCAGAGCAGAAAAGTGGCATAAGTCATGCATTTTTAAAGTTTCATAACTCGCACAATTTTAGAGTTATGTGAATGGGACTTTTTTGTCTTACTTGCCAGTGTAATAGGAAACTTTTACTAAATATAACTTATAGGACCGGGGGACCGTATAAAAATTTAAATTTCGTAATTTTTTAAGAAATGTTTTTATTGACCCAAATCGCTTTTAAAATATTTCTTTAACTGATTTAAAGCATTTTTATAATTGGAACTATATGTCTATGACTAACGGTTTAGGAATTAGCCATTGGACACCGTTGAGACCGGACACCCTGTATAATTTCATAGAAAACGTAATTTAGAAAGTTTTTAAAGACTTGTTTAGAACGTTTGTTTTTCCTACAAACCCTAGTTGGTAGTGGCACCGACATAAAATGTAGCCTGGTTAGTATCACAGACTGTCACCATTGATTCGCAACCATTACTTTTGCAATCGGTTTATTACTTCCTGAGATTGCATACAAATCGTAATTTAGGGCTTTTATATAATGCTTTTCGCTGTTTCACTTCGCTTCACACCTTTAAAATTTAGATTTTTTTTTTAGAAACTATTCTTAAATTTTTTTAGAAACTATTCTTAGAGAGCATTAAAATCTTATAAGTAATTACATGCCTAGTTTCAAGTTGCTAGGTCTTGCAGTATCACAAAGATCGCAATTTAAAACGGTTTTTGCTCTTACAATCCCAGTTAGTAATAACACCGACATGAAATATAGCCTATGTTAGAGCAAGGGCTGTCACCATAGATTTCCAATCATCACTCTTGAAATTGGTTTGGTACTTCATGAGATTGCGTAGAAATCGCAATTTAGAACGTTTTTAGAACCCTTTTCACCTCTCTTAAATTTCGAATTTTTTAGGAAAAGTTCTTAGAGATTATTTATATCTAAAAGTAACTACTATACCTAATTTCAAGTTACTAGCACAACAGTATCACAAAAATTGCACGTTTTTGTGCAAACAAATTTATAACGTTTTTTGCTCCTGCAACTGCTAGGTGATACTGTCACCGGCATGAAATAGAGCCTATGTTAGAGCAAGGGCTGTCACCATCAATCTCCAATCATTACTTTTGACATCGGTTTGATACTTCTGAAATTACTAAGAACGTTTTTTAGAACGCTTTTCGCGCATATTCACCCCTTTTAAATTTCGATTTTTCTAAGAAATGTTCTTAGGGATCATTTATATCTGTAACTACCATGCCAAACTTGATGTTTCTAGGCTCTTCAGTAACACAAAAATCGCATTTTTAGAACATTTTTTCTCATACAACTCTTTTGGGGTAGTGGCATGGGCATAAGATATAGCCTATGTTGGAATAGGCACCAACACCATCATTTTGATATCATTACCTTTGAAATCTGTTTCATAATTCCTGAGAAATTGCTATTTAGAACGTTTTTTAGAACGCTTTTTGCGCATTATCACCCCTTTTAAATTTCGATTTTTTTTTAAAGAAATGTTGTTAGAAATCATTAATATCTATTAAGTAACTACCGTGGCAAATTTCATGTTTCTAAATCCTTCTGTAACACAAAAATCGCGTTTTTCAAACGTTTTTTGCTCCTGCAACCCTTTTGGGGTAGTGGCACCGACATAAAATATAGCTTATGTTGGAGTAAGGGCTGTCACAATCATTTTGACACTATTACTTTTGAAATCGGTTAGGTGCTTCCTGAGATTGCGTAGAAATCACCATTTAGAACGTTTTTTAGAACGCACAAACGAACTTCATTTCTTTATCATATTAGTATAGATTAGGATACTTTTATTATTACACTAGCGAACTTGCCCGGCGTTGCCCGGGTACGTCAAAAAACAGCAGGAATTACGAAAAATCTCTGAAAATCACAATAAGATATCGCGAAAAATTTTTTAATCGCTTCTCAAATTCTGAAAAGAGAAAATATATATATATATATATATATATTATGTTCGAAGATTGCAAGTTGATTCCTTTCACTAATGTGGAAAAATAGTAGCAAATCGCTAAAATACACTAAAAATCACATACAAAATTCCCGAAAAATTCGAAAATTGCTATACGAAATCCGAATAAACTATATTGAAATGAGGGCAGAATGTACTTTAGGTCAAAAATGGAATGTCAAAAAATTGCAGCAGATCGCGAAGAAACGTAAAAATCGCATTAAAAATCACAAAAAGTTCAAGAATCACGAAAGTCAAAATTTACTATAATTAGATAAAAGTTTCAAATCTAATTCCTTTGACCTGTGGGCTCTCTTAAAATTTATGTTTTGGAAATCATGCTAAGCATTAGAGATCATGTTACTTTTATTCATAATTAATTTACTTGGACTCCCTTAAATATAATTAACATAATCCCTTAAGTTAATATTAGTTTTTGTTGCATTAAAATATCTCAATTTGTTGATTTTCTGTAAGCAAGTAAACCCTATTGTTTTACAGTGGAAGCCTATCGGAATTTGGCGAAATATTAGAGATATCGCCAAGTTGGTGTCACTTTTGGCGACTCATTTTGGTCGCCAAATTTGGCGATATATCGGCAAGTTGGCGACAAACTTGGCGTTATTTGGCGACAAAACTGGATCCCCCTACGGTAACCCCTTTTATATGTATGGACATGCATTACATGCTGTTCAATAATCGCATAAAAAATTCGCTAAAAATTCCAAAATCGCTGCACGAATTCCGAATAAACTTTTATGAAAAGAGAACAAAATTTACTATATTGGGTTAAAAGAAAGAAACCGCATTCTTTTTCTTAATGTGGAAAAATCGAATTAATATAATCCCTTAAGTTAATATTAGTTTTTGGTCACGCGTTCGATTCCTGGCTCTGGCTAATTTTTCACTCCAGTTGGGTTTATTGTATTTATTGTTTGTATGTCTGTATAATATTTATATATACCTTTAACTGTTGAATGCAGGCGTTATTTATGTGTGTATATGTGTTTTAATATATATTGTAGTATGAGTACTTTATTATAAATATTAGTTTTTGTTGAATTAAAATATCTCAATTTGTTGATTTCCTGTAAGCAAGTAATCCATATTGGTTTACAATGGAAGTCTATGGGAATTTGGCGAAATATTAGAGATATCGCCAAGTTGGCGTCACTTTTGGCGCCTCATTTCGGTCGCCAAATTTGGCGATATACCGCCAAGTTGGCGACAGAACTGTGTCCCTGTACAGTAACCTCCGTATAGGTATGGAAATGCATTAAATGGTGTTCAATAATTGCATAAAAAATTCGCTAAAAATTCAAAAATCGCTGCATGAATTCCGAATAAACTTTTTTGAAAAGGGAACAAAATTTACTATATTGGGTTAAAAGAAAGACCCCATATTCTTCTCACTTATATGGAAAAAATCGCCTCGAAACTTAAAAAAGTGCTAAAAATCGCATAAAAAATTAAATTAAAAAAAATCTAATCAAAAAATCAAAAATCGGGCTTCAAGGTGCAAAACTTCATATATAGACGTACCTTTTCCCCAAATTTTATAGCTCTACGTGCAACGGTCTCTTCAGAACACCGTCGACACACTCACTCACTCACACACAAACTTCTTTCTTTATTATTACTAAGGGATCGTACCCGGGCTTCCCGGGTTAAAGAATATAGGTGAAATCATTTTTTTAAATTGAAAACTGATAATTTTTTTATATTCCATAATATTTTTAGATTGACAACTTACATTAAAAAAGCATTTTTCATATGGAAAATACGAATTATACAATAAAATAAATTTTTTAAATTTATCAAAAGCGATATTTTCTTATTAGCCGCATGCTAAGAGTTATTTGCCAAGATTTTGCTACTTATGGAATCCTTTTATATTCTGATAATTTCAGAGGTTATACATGTCTGGTAAATTTGTGTTTTATTTATATTATATTATTTATTTATTCATAGGGAATTTTTTTAGAGGATATTAGCCGTAAGAAAATGATGAAGTCTGTATTTTGTTTTAAGGGCAAACGGATTAATCTTTCGTAATCGAGCTCCGCGCGATATAGATAATTTAAAAAATATTTCATGCTTAAAAATTGTTTTTAAAACTATAGACAATCAGTAAACTGAGATGGACTTTGCAAAGTTATTCCATTAAAAAAAAATCCTATTTGGTGATCTAAAAATTTAAATTGTACGATTATAAATATGTTAGATTTGTTGTTTTTTCAATATTATTCTTTTATTTGTTTATAAAAGAAGTATTAATTTCGTTAATTTGTCTTTCACAAATATGTTAGATCGGTGGTTTTTTTTAATATTATTCTTTTATTTGTTTATAAAGGAAGTATTAATTTCGTTATGCAAAAATAGTCAGAAACAAATGCTGAAAAATGTTTGTTGCTTCATGTGAAAAATGTTTATTATTATTATGTATTGAAACCGGCACGCGATAAGATAAACTTAAAAAAAAATCATGCTTAAAAATTATTTTAGAAAATATAATACATCAGTCAATTAAGATAAAGTTTTTAAACAAATTGCATTTGAAAGTAAATTTTTTCTCTATGCGACGAAAATTGAAAATGTAACGATGGTCAGAAGATTGAAAAATATACTTTATAAAGATACTCTAAATTTTTGTAAAACATTGCGTTTTATCAGTGTGTGATTTCGATTACATTATTTTTAAATGTGAAGCATTTTCACCTGTGAAGAATTTCAAAGCAGCTGGGCTGTAAAAATGACGCACTTCTACAAAACATAATTCAGGTTTAAGAAATAAAATATACGTTTTTTTATAAAATGACGTCATTTGCATCCGCTAAAGCAATCCACTTTTACAATCCAGTTTTAAACTTCGTCTATAGAAAAATATGCATATGACGTCATCATCACAGAATAACAGACAATATTCTTGACATAGCCCATATTTTAATTTCAACCTTTTTTTTTTAGGTTTTATGAGAAAATGGCAACAGAAAGATATCTCCTATTTTCGACTATTTTCCGTTTACTTTCAATGACTTTCAATGAAATGAGGTACTTTTGTTGCCACGATAAGAAAAATGTTATTAAAAACTACAAAAAAATTAATATCTGAAAAATAAATTGAGATACAGTTTTCAAACAAATTGCATTTAAAAGAGTATTTTTTTCCTTATACGACGGTGTAAAAATAAAAAATGTGCGATGTTTAGAAGTTTAAAAATTTGCAGTAGAAAAAATTGCAAATCCAAAATTTTATTTCAAATTTCAAAGTGTTGCCATTCGCAAAATGACGTATGCGTTACGCACAGATATGTTTGTCCTTTATAATATAGATAGATGAAGATAATAACAAAACTTAAGTAATTTAATATATTCAACATTTCATACCAGAAAAACATAGAGAGAAATACCAGTGTCGAATCTGAACCATGTAGGTATTGCAAATATGCTGGCGGCGGAGGTGTCCTTGTGCGTGGGTGTATGGCAGCATGAGAACTAGGTAATTTGGTATTTATTGATGGCATAATGAATCATGCTGTTCATTCAAATATTTTAAAAGACAATTTAAATTTATCATCCCAAAATTTGGTTATTGGAAGTAACTTTGTTTTTATCAAGATAACGATCTTAAGCACACGGCACGGCTCTCAATGTTTGTTAGTATCACTATAATTGTCCACAACTTGGAACTTGGAATAATCACTTTTGGAGCACCTCAGACATCGTCCATATCTCCAGTAATTAAAATGTCCGTAGAAAAATCAGTGCTCAGAACAATGTAGATTTCATAAAATACTGGAACGTGACTCCCCAAGTATCATTATAAAATAAAGGCACTTAACAGGGCCATACAGTAATAAAATTAATGAAAATACAATAAATAAATAAAATACAATCTAAAAAAGGTTAATAATCAAAATAAATAAAAGTTAAATAATATAATACAAGAATAACTAATAAGAAAGCAAATATTTACAAAAAGTAGAGGGAATTGCAGCCGGCTCCGACTAACAGCTTCTCTCGGCCAATCAGCGAAGTTTCTACAGCCAATCAGCAATACTTGTACAACCTCAGCTCCGAAACGGAGGAAGTATGGAAGAAGGAATTTCTTTGGTCAGCGACGAAAACTGACAGCAAAAAAGGGGAGAGGATGCAGCAAGTGCGAAAGATAAAGAAAAATGAAAATAAAGAAAAATGCTATTTACACTAAGAAACAAATAAAAAGACCAATTAAGGTCGGTAATAAAGATAAGTAGAAGGAGAAAATTTAGTTTTTTAACTGATTACCGCAAAAAAGCGGGTTATCAGCAGGCATGTAGTGGAGGGTATACGGGGGTATATGCCGTATACCCTCTGGATTTTGTTAAGGAGCAGCGTATACCCTCCGTTTCTGAAGAAAGCTATAGTATATATATGGTGCAATATGTTACCTATCGCCGACCTTTAATTTCTCAACCGTTGGTCGTAGACATATAGTTCCAATTACAAAAACGTTTCAAATTAGGTAAATATTCATGTTGTGACATTATTTAAAGTAAAAAATCAATTTTATAAAAATTACGAAATCTAACTTTTTATACAGTCCCCTAGTCCCTATAGTTATATTTAGTAAAAGTTTACACATATCATAACACATATAACACGAAAAGTTTGACATCTCTATTACAAAAATTGACAAAGTTATTAAATTTCAAATTTTGAGATTTTTCCACATGATTTTGTCTTTCATTGAGGGATCAGTTAAAAGATGAATTAAAGTAATTCGAGATCAAAATCAGGGTGCAATGTCCTTTTTACGCCGAAACCACCTTTAGCCGGTATCGCCAAATCGGGGTTTCACAAAGAGGGTTATTTCATGTAAAACGTTTAGCTGATTTTTAGGGGTCGTATCCAAAACTAAGAATGAAATATTGAAATTAAACGGAAAAATAAATTTCAATTTATTATAATATCAGAAAACGGTCTAACATAAAAAATGAATACATAAAACGCTGGAATCTACTAGAGATACTGCTCAAAGTGTTCTCCATTGATGGCAATGCACAATCAAATGCGTGACAGTACTGCGTCCTGGGCACGTTAGAGCAACTGTGTGATAATCAAAAGGATGATGCGACCTGGAAACCTCCATATCGCCCGGACATTACGACACGTGTGGTGCGGTATTTGGGGAACCTGGATTGTTGGACCCATTTTCTAAGATGATACCTTAACGGGCGATCGTTACCTGCATCTGCTACAAAACACGGTACGTGACTGGTATGAAGAGTTGCTCTCCGACATGTCTGCCGGGTATGGTTTCAACATGATGGGCCCTCTCCGCGTTAAACATCGAACGTCCGGGAGTATCTGGCCACCGAATTCGGTCAACAGACCCTTGTAGATGGTGGTCCGGTAGAGTGGCCACCGCGTTCACCGGACTTGACTTCCATGGGCTTCTACCTCTGGGATTACATCAAGGCATACTTCTACCTCTGGGATTACATCAAGGCATAAGTCTATGTGACTGAGACTACTTCTATGTTTATCCAAAGTAGCGTATTATCCTTGATTGTCGCACAGTTTGCACACCTGCTATGCTCTAATGTGTCCAGGACTCAGTACTGTCACGCATTCCATTGTTCATTGTCACCAATAGAGAACACTTTGAGCAGTATCTCTAGCGGTTTTCGGCGTTTTATGTATTCATTTTTTATGGTAGACCGTTTTCGATATTATAATAAATTGATATTTATTTTTCTGTTTAATTTCAATATTTCATTCTTTGCTTTGTATACGACCCCTAAAAGTCAGCTCAAATTTTTAGATGAAATAACCCTCTTTGGTGATACCCCGATTTGGCGATACCGACTAAAGGTGGTTTCGCCGTAAAAAGGGCATAGCACCCTGATTTTCATCTCGAATTTCTTTAATTCATCTTTTAACTGATCCCTCAATGAAAGACAAAATCATGTACAAAAATCTGAAAGTTTAAAATTTAATAACTCTGTCAATTTTTGTAGTACAGATGTCAAACTTTTTGTGTTATATGTGTTATGATATGTGTAAACTTTTACTAAATATAATTATAGGGACTGGGGGACCGTATAAAAAGTTAGATTTCGTAATTTTTATAAACTTGATTTTTTTTACTTTAAATAATGCCACATCATGAATATTTACTTCATTTGAAACGTTTTTGTAACTGGAACTATATGTCTGCGACCAACGGTTGCGAAATTAAAGGTCGGCGATAGATAACATATTGCACACTGTATACACTAGGGTATACCCTCTGACTTGAGCGTATACCCTCTGCTTAGAACGTATGCCCTCTGTTTTTTTTTACGACTACACCACTGGTTATCAGCCATATTAAGTAGTTGAGAGGAAGGAATGCCGAGTTTAGAAATCATAGCATCAAAATTTTCGAGAAAGGTAAGAACTGTTTGCAATTTGGTAATAAAACTATCCATGTCTATTTTAAAGATATCAGGAAAATTAATTTTGTTAAACCCAGGAGCACCTAAGGAAGGAAAATCATTTTCGTTTAGATTAAAATCATTACTGTTGGCCGCATTTTTAATGCTATCGGAATTTGGAAAATCAACTCCCTTCGCTGCAGAGGCAAAGGACAGTTTGGGGGTAATTTTAGAGGAACATTTTGCGGTATTTTTAGCGTTAACGGTAGGAACATTTTGAATAGTTTCGGACCCATTGACTTTAGAGCTTTTGAGGTTCATAGGGCAGAGAGAATAATTAGCTGTATGGTTCTGTTAACAATTCGCACAGCGAATGTCTTTCTTATCGGAAATTTTGCAGTTATACGTCTTATGCTTCCCTCCACACTTCAGGCAGACCGGGTAATAACGGATGAAGCTGATAAATGATTATACTTCTGGCAGTTATAGCATTGTTTAATACCATTAAATTTATAGGTTTCAACGGTAACCATAAATCCAAGAAAATGTCTGACTCAAAAATGGTGACCATCTTATCAGAAGGGAAAATGTTAACAAGAAAAATAAGTAGAGGTAATTTAGTCTTAAAATTGTTAAGTTGTCCTACCGTGTGAATAGAGAAGCCTAATTTAATCAATTCTTTTTTAACATCGTCGAAAGGGGTATCTTTGGGAATTCCTTTAATCAAAATTTTACGGGGTCTTTCAAAGTTTAGTTGAAGGCCAAAGAATTCAATATTAGAATCAATCAGAAATTTTTGGATAATACGGTATTCGTCGATCGAACTAGGAAAAAAAACGAATAGTATCGTCAGCGATAACTTTTTTGGAACCTCGCTGCCAATAAGGGAATTAATTTGTTGAATAATTTCACGCCAGTTTGAAGTTAATTTAATATTGAAAGATTCTGGTTTTGGCTCTTTGCTAGTTTTGGGTTGGGAGTTGTGCTGAGAGGCGCCACTGTCCTCATCTTCCATAGAATTTTCTGCAATAGCGGAGTATTTGTTGCTTACAGGTACGTTATACCCTGTAGTTTCAGGAGTTTCTTTGTTAACCCTTTGCGCTCGGTGTCTCTTACACAAATTTTATTCGATCGGCACCACTTTTTAAAAAGAAGTTTCGTTCAAGTACACAATTTCAAAACTGCTCTGATTAAATAAGGTACATTTTATTTTCCTTTATTACTGGTGCCAAAAACAAATTTTGCAAAGAAAGATTATGTCTCTACAGCGGTTGGTTGGTTGTATGATGTTTAATGGCACAAAATACCTTGAGGGACATGCTGCGCCAAAACAGAATAGACTAAAAACATAAAAAATGAAAGAGCAGTGAGAAAAGCAATCTGGATGAGGGATCCCATCTAGATGCAGCCAGACAATTATAGATGAATAAGTAAATTTAAAAACTAAACCATCAGAGTATAAAAGATTTTAAATAAAAAAATGCAAAAGTGCAGTCTGGATGGGGTTCCATCCAGATGTCAGCAAAGTATAAGAGAACAATCCAAGTTGTTGATAAACCAAAGAAAGATATAAAAATTATATTTCAAAATAAAATCCAGCATGTTTTAAAAAGGTGAAGAGTGTCCCATGAGGTGTATCCCCAATGAGGTTTATCAAGATTGGTGATAATGAGGTAAAATAAATTCTATATAAGTGCCGGAGACCTGGACAGTCAGTTAAAACATGATGAACGGTCAGGTAATCAAAATGACAATGTGGACACATGGGTGCATCCTCCCGAAGTAAAAGATGTTTATGAGTGATTCTGGAGTGTCCAATTCTCAGACGAGTCAGAAGAACATCCATTTTCCTTGGATAACTCGGAGGCCAGGTCATGATGATATGTTTGATGTTGTGCAGTTTATTATTGCATTCTAAATTCCAACTTTCTTGCCATTTATTATGAATAAAGTGTTTGATAAGTAGTTTAACGTCTGAGAATGGAACTTTATGGCACAACGGATTAAGAGCACGCTTTGCCGCGTCATCTGCTTTCTCATTTCCAGGAATACCCATGTATCCAGGTACCCAGCAAAATAAAATATTATAGCCACGTCTTATCAATTTATTATGAAAATCAAGGATTAATGAGACATAAGGATGCTTTTTAAATGATTTAATTGCGTCAATAGAGCTATTTGAGTCAGTATAAATGATGAAGGATGAGCTATAATGATGAGAGATGTGGAACATGGCTCTCTCTATTGCAATCAGTTCGGCTGTAAAGACAGAAGTAGATGAATGAAGGCGATAGCTTAAAGAAGTATTTTAACAAAATACCCCACACCCAACAGTATCTTCACTCTTAGAGCCATCTGTGTAAATGTCAGTATGATTATTAAATTTTGATCTGTGTGCAGCAAATAACTGTTGAAAAACAACAGGTGCCAAGTTGTTTCTATCGTATCCTTTAAAGGGATGGAGCGATGTAATATCAGGATGTTTCCAAGGAGGATGTACATGCAATGGACATGGACTCACCCTGATATTACTCAGTGAACTATTATCAGTAATGTTCCTTATTCTGACACCAAACGATGAGAGGCAAGATGGTTGATGCTGATAAAGAATATCATTGTCTGTGTTTAAAATGTATGTATGAAGAGGATGGTCAGGATGTGAAAGGAGACGGTAATAAAGTTCTAAAGAAAGCTTTTCACGAATGTGGTGTAATGCTGGTTCATTACAGTCAACATAAAGACTTAAAACTGGAGAGGTACGAAATGCACCAGAGCAAACACGGAGTGCGCTATGGTGCACAGTGTCAAGTTTTTTGAGAACAGAATTACGTGCGGAACCATAGATCTGGTAGGCATAGTCAGTTTTGGAACGGACTATAGAGCGATAAATTTTCAAGAGAGAACCACGGTCTGCTCCCCAAGAAGTGTTTGAAAGCACCTTAATTAAATTGAGCGATTGCTCGCACTTTTTACGTAACTGCAAAACATATGGCAAGAAAGTGAGTTTTTTGTCAAAATATAAGCCTAGAAAGCGGACGCAATCAATAACAGCAATTTGAGACCCTCCAATATAAATAAACAAAAACATAATTTGAAGAACAAATTAAAAAAAACAAAATTTATTTCCTACATTGCTTAAGCCCGAGAATGGACAGATATTAAGATATTTCATTCAATTAGTTCTACATTTAATGTTAAATTTTTGTAAGAAATTAGTTAAGCCAATTGAAGATTAAAAAGTAAAAATAAAATTCATACAATATGATACTTAAAACCCTAAAAAATCAGATTCCGTTCAAATGAAATAGAAATAAATCTCAGGCTTCTTCCATTTTTAATTGAAAATATTTGTATTGCAATTTCGTATTATGTTTATCACAATTGAACATAAAATGATAAGATGCATGCAAAATACAAAACTTAAAAAAAGTCTAAGATTTATTTCGATTTCATTTGAACGGAATCTAATTTTTTAGGGTGTTTTAAGTATCATATTGTATGAATTTTATTTTTATTTTTTAATCTTCAATTGGCTTAACTAATTTGTTACAAAAATTTAAGATTAAATGTTGAACTAATTGAATGAAATATCTTAATATCTGTCCATTCTCGGGCTTAAGCAATGTAGGAAATAAATTTTGTTTTTTTTTAATTTGTTCTTCAAATTATGTTTTTGTTTAAGGGGTCTCAGGACTCTTAAAGCTTTAAAATTTTCGAAATTTTAATTTTTTTAGATGTTAAACTTTTATCTTTTCTGAACATTTCGATATAATTGTTTCCTTTAAATTCTTATTAGAACTGAAGTTACGGCTTTTACATTTATACACGTTCAATAGCTGAAGCGTCGTTTCGGAAACTTTGAAGCCATTTTTTTCCAAATGTATTTTTTAGGCATAACGCGCACGATATCTAAAAAACTTATGAATATTTTTTCATGAAATTTTCAAAACGTATGTTTCATGTTAGTCTGTATAAACTGAACCTAAAATTTTCTTTTTATTGTTCAAAACAATATTTTTTTAGGTGATTATACTGTTGAAATTTTCTTAATTTTGCATTAGCTAAATACAACTTTGTATTAAAAATATAAAAAAGTTTTAAATACAAATTTATTTAGGTTCAGGGTAATTATTATCATCTGAAGTATAAGTAGGTACCAAAAGTTTCATTCTAGTTGCAACACTTTTTTTGCAATCATGCGCGTAAGCTGTTATGCCAATTTTTTGCTCGAAAAATGTCTAACAGTTTGGAGCCCCCTGTAAATGCTAATTCTGCATCTTATAATTTTTTAAGTACATGAAATGAAAGAACATACTTATATATTTTATTCCAATTAAAATTGTGTCTTAAAATCAAATACATTTTAGGATATTAAATGTTGAAAATGGTCTTTTTTTTCATTTTTTCCAATTTTAAGAGTCCTGAGACCCCTTAATATGTCAAGTTTTTTAATAACTACTGCATTCAGACGAAATCATTTCAAAATTAACGGAGGTTATCATCATCAGGCTTTGATGTATGCAATATTGCATCACAATGTGTGATGCAGTTTACCAATGTATAATTCAAAATATTTCACCACCGTAGTAATGCAGGTTGCTGCGGTTTAGACAAAAACTTCCAATTTGAACGCAAAAAATCTATAATCAAAACAAAATATTAACTTCACTTAAATTTAGATACCCTTTTTCCCACTCAGGAACGCTATGAATGCAAAAATAAACTGTGTTGAATCCTTACTGCTAATATTTAACAATATTATAGCTGTGATACAGTAAAAAATAAAAAATAAAAGTTTTATTTAAATTTTGTTATCTTATTCTCTCCCAAAGGGTGTTGTAAACACATCACAAAATTATTATCTAAGTTCAACTTGGGGTATAAATAGTTCTCACCTCGGAAAAAAATACATTTTAAAATTTAAGTTATGTAATTCCTCACTAAGTTCGCTACCTGCATAAAAATAGCTATCCATTTGAAACTTTTTACTAAAACATAAACTTGACCAAAGCAAAAACTTATTCTGAAAATATCTTTTTATTTCCACTATGACGCCATATTCACCTTTTTAATTCTTGAAATAAAAAGCTAGTTCAGTTTAATATTTCACGTGGGAATCTTTCAACTAAAAATAAATAAATTATTATTACGCCTTTTGAAATTTTTGCAACGATGAAGAAAAAATGTTACATTTTTTAAGAAAAATGTCCGTTGATTTTCAATGAAATAGCGAAATTTGGAATTATTAAAAAAAATATTTGAATAATGTAAAAAAAAAAAAAAAAAAAAATTGGCCCATGTTTCTCCCTGGGTTATAATTCACCCATATGCAAAGGCATTTTACCATTCGTTTTGACCCTGACGTCAGGCAAACGTTTTTACACTTTAAATTTATAATATCATTAGAATTAGTAAAGAATAAAAAATGAGTGGCATCAGGGACAAAAAGGTGGGAAGAAAAATGAAAAAGTTATGATCTTCGTAGGCTTTTCTATGTTAAATTAACATTGAGAAGTGACACTGGAAATAAATAAGTATTGCGCTGCCGCGCAATACTTAAATTTTAGGATCTGGATGCAGATCCCTACGTCTGCAGAAATGTACACAAGAAGTTTTGTCTTGGGAAATAATAAAACCATTTTTATTTGTACATTGAATAATACGGTTGATAGCAATTTGTAATTGTCTCTCAATAAAACGCATATCTTGTCCTTTACATAAAATTTTAAAATCGTCAACATATAGTGTTCCCTGCACACATGGGGGTAATTGATGCAGTATATCATTTATCTTGATTGCAAAGAGGGTGACACTCAGAACAATGCCGTGTGGTACACCCTCTTCTTGTACATAAAAACTGGAGGGAATCCCCCCAATTCGAACTTGAAAAATTCGAATGGCGAGGAAGTTCTTAATAAAAATCGGGAGGTTTCCACGAAAGTCCAAGTTAAAAAGGTCATGAAGGATGCCATACCTCCAGGTTTTATCATAGGCTTTCATCATGTCGAAAAATATTGTGACCAGATGGTTGCGTTTTAAAAAAGCAGTCCGTATATGAGTTTCTAAAAGAATGAGGTTATCAATAGTGGACTTACTACGTCGAAATCCGCTTTGGAAGGCTGCAAGGGAATTATTTGATTCTAGAACATGCACCAGGTGGCAATTAACCATTTTTTGCAAAGGTTACTAGAGAGTGCGATAGGCCTGTAATTGTTTGTGTCACTGGAATCTTTTCCTGGTTTAGGAAAGGGAATGATAATAGCTTTAGACCAGGCTATAGGGAAAGTTTGTTCAATCCAGATTCTATTATAGAAAGTAAGTAAGTTATTGAGAGAGGTGGTGGAAAGATATTTTAGCATGGTATAAGTGATGCCATCGTGTCCTGGAGCAGTTAAACGGCTCTTTTGCAAACATCTTAAGAGCTCATGAATAGTAAATGGTAGATTGTAATCATGAGAATGGCGAGAGTTAAAATTGATGTTGGTATTTTTCATTTGTCTTTTGTATGATAAAAAAGGTTCCGGGTAAGAGTCAGAGCTAGAATTGGATGCCAGGGTACTGGCTATTGTCTCAGCTATATTTTAGGGAGATGCTATGGTTCGGCCATTGTGTTTTAAAATTGAGATGTGATTTTCAGAATATAATCCCGTACAATTTTTCAACCTTTTCCAAAGAACTTTACTTGAGGTATTACAGTTTATATTGGAGATGTATTGTATTCAGGATTCATGTTGGCTTTTACGGCGCACTCTTCTAGCATCAGCCTTTGCTTTTTTGTATGCAATATAATTAGCATTATTGGGATACCTCCGGAAGATGCCCAAGCCTTCTGTTGAAAATTTTTTTTGCCTTTTGCATTCATCATTCCACCATGGTTTCCTGTGTCTCGGGGTAGAAAGTGATTTAGGTATGCTAATATCTGCAGCATTTATAATACATTTGGTGATATTATCCAGTGTATCGTCAATATCACCTTCTATCATACCGCTAGTGATTTTAGCAACGTCTGTGAAAGTTGGCCTATTGGCTCTGTCATAGACATAGTGTTTAAAGCAATTATTAGAATCCCTGTAAATAGTAGTCTGCGAGATAAAGATTGGAAAATGGTCACTGCCGTGCAGGTCATTAGAGACTCAGAAGTTCCAATATGGAAAAATAGATGGGGAGCAAATTGTGAGATCTATGGCATGAAAAGTGCGTGTCAGTTCATGAAAATATGTATGATCACCATTATTGAGTAGGCATAACCCATTGTCAGAAATTAATTTCTCTATTGTATCACCACGTTGATTAGTGTCAGAATTACCACACAGTTGGCTATGAGCATTGAAATCTCCAACAATGATGAAAGGAGTGGGGAGTTGGAGAAGAAGATCATCAAGATGTGCTGACTGAATAACTTGGTTAGGTGGTAAATAGATGGTACAAATTGTAATGAGACGTTTAACATGTACACGGACTGCAACAGCTTGTAAGTTTGTGTTTAAAGAAATATGAGAATGAGGTAAACTGCAAGAGATGAAAAGAGCTACTCCAGCAGTAGCTCTTTCATTACCTGTAAATTTTTCTGTAGGTAGCATAGTTGCGTAATTTCGCTTTGTCATTGGGCTTTAGATGAGTTTCCTGTAGAGCTAAGCATAACAGTTGATGATGGGATAAAATATTTCGGATTTCATCACGTTTATTGTGATAGCCACGACAGTTCTATGAGATAATATTTGACATGAGTTGGTTTGTTAGATATGTTTATTTGTCATTTTGGTCGGAGGTAGTAGACATACTACTATCTCCATCGTTCAATTCTGCATCCGATTCAGGATGAAGGTCGACAGCATCTTCATCCTCCATAATCCTCACATCGACTTTGAGATTTTTTTTGGATTTGATTCATTTTTTGCGGTTTTACTTTTTTTCTTTTTGGCCTGATTTTCAGATGAAACAGCGGATTTAATTGTTGGTAGGTTACGTTTTTCTGCTTCAGATCTACGGTTCTGTTTTAAAGATTGTGCTTTAGTAATATTTTGAGAGCTTCTTTTCTGGAGCGGAATTTTTGAAAAATTAGAATATGCTGGTTTAGAAGAGACAGTTTCTGATTGTGGTGATTTAGGAGGAACAGGATTTTGTAATTTAGAGGAAATAGATTGCGTAGATCCATTTATCTTATCAGAAATTCTGGGAGGGTTGTTTTCTTTTTGCTTTGGTTGGCAGTTTGTTTCAGTGAGGAATTCGGTTTGGGTTGCAGTAGTTTTTTGATTTTTTTGGTCTGTTTTAGATAAGGCAACAGCATATGATACACCAACTTTGGGTGTCCTGGATTCTACGATTTTTCTGGCTTCGGGGTATGATGTATTTTCTTTTCTGCGTATTGCTTGTATTTCTTTTTCTTTTTTCCACTGTTCGCAGGATTTTGAATAAGATGGGTGGTCTTTTTTACAATTTACACAGGAAGGTGGTGCATTGCATTGTACACCTTCATGGCCAACTGCACTACACCGGCCACATGTGATTTTACCTCGGCATGCGGTTTTTTCAGTGCCCAAAGCGCTGACAATTAAAACAACGCAGAGGGTTTGGGATATAAGGTCTGACAGAACACGATAGATATCCAGCATTTATATATTTGGGTAAGTTAGGCGTGTTAAATGTGAATATGATGTGCTTGGTAGGGATTTGTATTTGATTGGCTGGTATCTGTTCATCTCGACGAAATATTTTTATTCGTCTAGCTTCAATGACATTTTGTTCTTTTAAGTTTTCTACTATTTAATCTTCTTTAACATACAAGAGGCCAGATTCTGAGATGACTCCACGAGATGTGTTTAAAGTTCTATGTGGCGATACGGTGACAGCAATATTGGCAAAGTGTGTACATTTTTTTAAGTTAGCTGCTTGTTGGTTATTTGTTACTTCATTACTAGTTCACCTGTTCGGAGTTTTTTATAGTTTTCGGTTCACCAACCAAACCTTGGACAGATTTATTAATTAAGAAGGGAGACGTTTTGTCAAAACTTCCTTCTACTCGTTTCACAACAAAAAATCTCTCTTGAACATTTCTTGAATTAGAGTTGGCATTCTTACATTCCGTATCGGAAGAAGAATCCTCAACTCTCTCACTCCATGATTTTTTTTTGGCCCTGATCAGAACCAGCTTTTGAGCCTGTGCTCAATGCATTAGAACTCATCTTAATTGGTTGTGAGACTTCCACATCGCTTGTCTTGTTTCCTGAGGTTGTAGCCATAATTAAAGAGAGGATTGAAAAAACGCCAGGCATCGGGCCTGGTCAACGACCCTTCTTCTTACCATTACTTTAGGCGCAAGTCTCAAAAGGGTGAAAACTATCCCAATAAACTTCCACGTTTTTCGAACATTGGATTAAACTCGATAGCACTTCCTGATAACCAGTTCTTTCACGGTGGAATTCGGTAGTCGTAGGTAAGCCTTTACAGCTCTGTCCAACCTACAACCCCTTACGCCGAAAGGCACCAGTCTCTCGGTGGATGTCCTAACCGCCGCCATACAAGTATGGCGTCCACCGATCACGGAACAGGAATTCAGAAATGCCCTGCACTCTGGGACTCGAGATCAGCCTAAAAAGGTAGATCCGAGGCGATGAGATTAAAAAACCTCAACACCCAGAGTGTCTCACGCGAAAATAAAAAAAACCACTATTGTAAAAAAAGAAGCAATGTGAGAGAGAACTTAGGAAAAGGTGTATTTTTTGTCTTTTTGAAACTTTTTTCCTAACAAAATAAAGAGAACAACGTTAGTAGAACAAAGAACAATTTGAACAAAAAAGTTAGTAAAAATCTCAAACATGAACAAGAACAAAGAGGGATAAACAAACTAAAAAGAGAAGATTAAAAAGTGTGAAACAAAGAAAAAAGGATAGACAACCAAAATGAGAAGAAAATAAGAGAGGAGAAAGATCGCTCAGGAATCCGGGGTCGCGAAACCCGCAAATACCTAAAGAAGGTATTCCCCTGGGGTAGTCTGCGAGTGCAAAGCCCTCGAAGAGGGCAAAGTCTCCAAGTGCAAAGCGGAGCCCTCGAGTGCAAAGGGTTAATAATGGGGGTATTCCTGGATTTAGTAGTAGACTTAGCTACTTTAAAGTATTTACCAGTATTAAGATCACTGCTAGTTTTAATTTTTCTGGAATTAACAGCAGTAAGTTTTAAGTTAGGTTCTGATTTAGAATTGGCTTTAGAGTCCGTTTTAGTAGGAATTTCATTAAGAGCAATAGTAGAATTATAGTTAGCTTTGAGTTTAGCCATGATTCTCAGAGTGGATGTCACGTCTGGACTATCAGTTACTTCAGTAAGAGCAGTCCACATCTGATTCAACTTTTCAATCAGGTTTTTATGAGCCTGGTCATTACAGGTTGCATATAATCTTCCAGTTTTAGAAATAAAGGCGATTACCTCATTCCGTAGTTCCTCACTAACACTGGAGGCGGAAGCAGTAATGTAATGCGTAAGCCAGATGTAAAAAGGTTCAAGATCTTCAGGACAATATTGTTCAATTTGTTGAACGGAGTTAGTGATCTCAGTCATGTCGACCGAGTTTTCATCATAAGCAGTATTAGATGCCATTACGCCTCTCAGCAATATTCATACGAACTTTTGCTAGTTATCATACGACCTCATCACTATACACGAGTAGTCTCAGACGAGTCTTAATTGTCACACAAGTTCTGAAAACACTACCTCCATCGCCGGATTAAAACCCAATAGAACATATTTGGAGAGAACTTGAGGTTAGAGTACGAAGACTCGACATTAAAACGAAAAGCGAACTAAAAAAGTAATGATCGACGAATGGATGAACATTGACATAGAAATAATAATAATAATAATAATAATAAAAAAAAAAAAAAAAAAAAAAAACTAGTGGAAATCTATTCCGAGATGTTTAAAAGCTGTTGTAGTATATGCTAAAAGATATCAATCTAAGTACTAATTTAACGAAATATTACAATATTTACTAATACGTTGAGTTTTTTTTAAAG
The DNA here is from genome assembly GCA_963932465.1 of Maratus speciosus. Taxonomy (NCBI): domain Eukaryota; kingdom Metazoa; phylum Arthropoda; class Arachnida; order Araneae; family Salticidae; genus Maratus; species Maratus speciosus. The sequence continues at coordinate 372,888,280 of OZ010792.1, read as the reverse complement.
TGTACGAAGACTTTTGTGAGGTAATATTTTTTAAATTTTTTGATTATTGATTTCTCCAAAATAACGTTTTATTATGTTTTAAAAATATTTTATGTAGTTTTGTTAAGAGTAATTTATAGATTTTCTTATTAAATACCCATTCTGAAATATTAATTTTAATTAATGGATAGAACACTTTATCATTGAAATTCGTAAGTGTACGGACACTTTTGAGAGCCACCGTATTTGCATAATAAATTATTTGTTCTACTACATTTCCATTTAAAACGTACCCTTTCTTACATGCACAGATGCCCTTGAAATGCAGACCTGGAACTAAATATAATTTGAAATTTCGGCTAGATTACAACAAAGCATCGCATCATGACGTTTTGACACTTTTGGTTTCCAAACATTCGAAACAGTTGAAATGCTTTCACAAAATATGTTCAGTGTTAGAGGATAAATAGTAGAATCTAAGAATAAGGGATAATGTGATGATATCAGCATAAATACAGGAATGGTAATATTTCGTTTGTTGAATAGATTAGAAAACTCAAGAGTACAATTTAATAAAATACTAATCATCATATAACAGGCCCCACCAGTGGCTGAGAGGTTCTGCTCTCGAAGCTGGTAGACGGGAGGTGCTGGGTTCGATCCCAATCGCGCCCGTCGGCCTAATCGTTCGGAGTTTTCGTGGTTTTCTTCGAACCTTGGATTTCCAAGCGTTAATACGGGTTACGTTCCCTTAGAAAGACCCCACGAAGGGCACTCCCCCTGGTCCTATATCCCTCGTGCAGATAATTGGCCGTCATAAATACAACCATCCAACCAACCATCATATAACAGAGATAGGAATTCGTTTTTGGCACTGTGCAGTTTTGGAGAAAAAAGTGATCATCTCCTAATAACTGTACCGCAAATTATCGTATAAAAATTTGTCTGGTACTAATCGATTAGTAATAACTCCTACTAAAACGCCATACTCAAATTTTTCTTAGGGAATAGTCTGCATATGGAAATTGTATCAAACGTAAAAATATACAATATAACACCTAATATTGACATCATAGGATTAAACTAAAGTTATAACAAGCTAAAAGTGAAAAAAGTATATTGAAAGGCTTAAAAATTTCTTCTAATAAACAGATCTACATGTTTCATACGCACAATCGGCGACTTTATCCAGATCAATATTGATAAAAAAAAAAAAAAAAAAAAAAAAAAAAAAAAAAAACTATTTCCACGAAAATTTTAAAACTGAACATGGTAAACAAAAATCACGAGGTCACAGGTATAATGAAAGCAGGTGCTGTAATAAACAAGTTGGAAATTGCTCGTCAAACGTGGCAAATGAGGTGCGTTCGTACTATAACTAGTTTTATAATTATTTGCACCCCATGTTGTACTGAATGTATAATTTTTTGCACTTCATAAGGTGCATAGTCTGTAACATCATTAAAATGCACTTCCAATAATTTTTTTCCCATTCCCCGTAATGTAACGGAACACTTTTGACTGTCCCTGTAATTAAAATATGCATCCGATTTTCATAACATTTGAAATGGCTCGACAAAATTTTGCAGCAGTTATATATTTAAAATTTCAGACTATTCGGAAGGTTGTAACATCATTAAAATGCACTTGCAATAATTTTTCCCATTGACCGTAATGTAAAGAAAAACTTTTGACTGTCCCTGTAATTAAACTATACATCCGATTTTCATAAAATTTGAAATGGCTCGACAAAATTTTACAAAATCATATATTTAAAATTTCAGACTTCGGTTGGGTAGTTTTTGCTCTGTTACATGCGGACAGACAGACAGACAGACAGACAGACGGTCGGACTGAACGACGACTATAGGTGCTACGTATTTATATAATTACGAACGCACCTAAAAATGGTCATCTGTGAACGTGAATTATTTCATCCTATTTGTTTTTACTTTCTTCTACCTTTACAAGAAGAAAGTATTGGATTCATGAAAATTTTCGAATTCCGATTTTCGACGGATTTATACGTTATAGGGGTCAGAGAACCCGAAAAACATGTTTTTACTAAATGTCTGTCTGTCTGTGTGTGACACAAATTTTGTGGGCGCTCTATCTCATGAACTAATGAACGGAATTTAATAAAAATTTATATTCAGGTAGTCTTCGATATAAATTAGTGCTGATTAATTTTTGGTGTAACCTGCTCAAGAGGTGGTGCTGCTATGCAGCATTTTTTACGATTTCTGCAACTATTCTATCTATTTTTGCCATTCTATCTATATTCTGCTACTATTGAGATATTCTATCTCAAGAACTAAGCACCGATTTTCATCAAACTTCAGTTTCGGCCAGTCCTTGAAATTACTTGATGTTGTTTCCATTTTGGTGTAACTCGCTCAACAGGTGGAGCTGCTATGCTGTATTTTTCACGATTTCCGCAATAGCTCTATCTCAAGAATTAATGCACGGATTTTCAGCAAAATTCAGATTCATGTATACCTTGACAGGAATCGACGTTTTATAGATTTTGGTGTAAATCGCTCTACAATTGGCGCTGCTATGCTATATTTTCAGAATTTCCGTTACAACTCTGTCTCAAGAACTAATGCACGAATTTTCATCAAATTTCAAATGCAGATATACTTTGATATGAATTGGTGCTACATTGATGTAATTTCTTGTATTATTTAAATGATTTAATTGACGTGATTTATATAGAAGAAAGTTTTGTGAGGGCCACAACATACTAGTTTACTTTGTAAAGCGTCGCGTTCCAAATTTTAGGTAACTCAAAGATTTATTAAAATGTATTGATAAGCTTTTAAATATACTTTTTTTCTCCCTTTTAAGAATGCTACAACTTTAGTTTAATGATAATAAATGATTTTCTTACATAATTTTATATCATGGGATTATATGGTAAATTTTACCTTAGAACATCAACAATAACATAGTTGAAAAGTGTTTATGAGTTCGGTTTGTCTGTCTGCCGTCCAGTGCCGAAACTAGCTTTTTTTGCACCCGGGGCAAACATGGATTTTGGCGCCCCCCCCCCCTTATCTCCCCCAAAGTATATTTACAAAGAGAATTTTACTAATTTTCTAATAGCTGACTTATTTTAAAATTTAAAATATATAATACTGAACTACGTAATCTACAATGACAGATTCAAGGGGGAGGTCACGGGAGTCATGACCCCCCCCCCCCTCTTAACACCAACAAAAATAGTCTAAAGAACATTTTTTAATTGAAATATGCAGTGGAGTCCCGATTATCCGAGTCCCGCTTAACCGAGTTTCCGCTTTAACCGAGTTGTTTTCTTCTGATGGACTGATGTCTTCCCATATTATGAAACAGCTATTATAAAATGAAGTGTTAGGTTATGGCTGTTTCATAATATTGGAAGCCATCAGTTCATCAGAAGAAAATGATCCATTCCAAAGATATAATCCTTCATTTGGCGCCCGTTCGTTCTGGCGCCCGGGGCGCATGCCCCCTCTGCCCCCCCCCCCTTAGTTTCGACCCTGCTGCCGTCTGTCCGTGCTCTAACTCGCGTAAATACAGGGTGCAAAGGAAAGTCCCTTTAACCTGAAAACACTTGCGAACGGAAGGAGCTATAGCTATGGAAGTGAGGTAACGGTATAGTAAAGCGGCTAGGCCCGATTTAGTGCAAGCGACAGCAGCACCCCCTAGCGGTGAAATTTGGAAGATAGCCATTGCAAATCGAAAACGAAAAGAGATAGAGCAAGATTTCCAGTTAGAAAGTTTTAGAGTATCAATTAATTAGTACGGAACGACATTTGGTTTACATGGATAAGATGAATCTTCGCCTGTATACCCCAAAATGTTCGAAATGCACTCCGTTTTGTGTAAACGTTTGAATGGAATAGCCAGAAGTATGAAGAAATGCGCACAATTTATGGTATAAATACGTACTTATCTCAATACATTTTGATAACATCACACAAAAATTCAAAACAAAAAAGACAAAACGTCTCACAGTGATAAAAAGTTAATATTCAGTATGTTCGAAAAGTTCGCCATTGCTCACGATACACGTTTGCATTAGTGAGAGTAATTCTGCATGCACATTTCACAGCATGGAACGTCTATTGCAAGCCTTTTCAATACGACGACATAGATTTAACCCTTTCAAGGGTGGTGGCTAGACGGTCTAGCCACCTAATTTTAATTCCAAAACTGACAAATGGCACCAAGAATATTTGATAAAATTTTGCTTTTGTAATGAAAGTGCAAATTAGCGGGTTTTTATTTTCTAAAAAATTCGTTTGAGTATTCTGTTGTCAGTCAATTATTTCATCAGTTTACAAACAGAATTCTTCTGCACCTGAAACGGTTAATCTAAAATTTTAAATTCATTGGAAATAAAATTTTCACAGACATTACAGCACAGTACAACGTCACAATCTGCAATTATGCACTGCTACATTTCCGGAATGTGAATATGCAAAGTAGAATCGTCTCTCATCGATTTCGGACATTTTTGGGTATATAGGCGGCGATTTATCTTATCCGTGTGAAACAAATGCCGTTTCGTACTAATTAATTAATGCTCTAAAACTTTATAACTGGAAATTTTGCTTTATCTCTTTTCGTTTTCGACTTGCAATTTTGCCACTAGGGGCGCTGCTACCGTTTGCATTTGGTCGGATGTAGCCGCTTTACTATACCAGTACCTCACTTGCATAGCTGTAGCTTTCTCCTTTCGCAAGTATTTTCAGGTTAAAGGGACTGTCCTTTGTACCCTGTATAGTACGTATGGAGGAGTTGAAGGCCGGTTTATTATGAAAAAGATCGTAACATAGTTCCGGTAGTACAATACAATGTACTTCATCGCAAACCCCAGTCATTGATCCGTTTCCTGTAAAGAATGTCCACCAGGCAATAATTCAGGAGAAAGTTCCATGGAAAAATCTTTATTAAGTCTAAGATGTAAAATTAGTGGTGGCCCCCGTGGTAAGGAAATTATTGAGGTGTTATCAGTAGCAAGAGCAGAGGTGAAGTGTCCTTCCATCTACGTAATTTCATACGCCAAAAAAATACATCTGTCTTGAACCAATACGCCAATCACAAAATAACCGTTAAACTGGGAGATATATTAAAATTTGAACGAGATAAACGCCAAGGACAGAAACCACATTTGGCAACGAATTATTAAGTGAAATGAAAAAGCAAACCTATTATTGCTTACATAAAGTCTAACGGTGAGGATAATTAATGACATTTATATATTTACAGGCCAAAGTGAAAATGAAATTTATGTGTATTTTAATGCATTTCCGAGACGCCAGCAAGCTTAAATTAACTATATGATCTTCATATTATGTAAACAGATTTGTAAAAAAACGGCGTTTAACAAATAAAATATCAATAAAGAATACTTATGCGGGGGAAAGGAAATGTACTTAAATTAGAAATAACAAATAAATCATTAATCTGAATGATAGCTTTTAACAGAAACAAAAAGAATATTTATGTGGATATAACGATTGCACTTAAATTAGACATAACTTAGAAATGATTTTTTTGAATGCAAGCGTTAAATAGAAGAAAGGGAAATAAATTTTGAAAACAGATTAATTTCGAATACAAATCTAATACAAATATATGGCCCCGCCATTGTCCGATTGCCATTAAAATCATAGATGTCATTGGGTATCACTATGGCATGTTCGGTATTGAAAAGGAAGTGTGTAGCATTTATGGTTCACTTACAGGGGTACTCAAAAGAATTCCGTTACATTACGGTCTATGGGGAAAAATCATTTGCGGTGTATTTTAATGATATTACACTATTTTAAGCGTACTGAAATTGATATATATCACTAAAGTGTATTAAACGGTGCTTACTGTATAATATGGTGTGCAAAGATTTTATCGTTTATTTACAGGGACAGACAGAAGAATTTGACTACAGAAGACATTGAACAATAATTGATGCATTGAAGCTGAACAGTAATTGCTAAGTGCGTTTTCAGTTGTGGTACGCGTTTTTAAATTGAACTATTTTTTTTTTTAAATAGTACTTGGTGCATATAAATTTGACAGATATTCAGGGCTGCACAAAAGTTCTCAAGTACAGTCGTGGAAAAAAAAAAAGTAAACACCCCCTACTAACTCCTCAACAAATCATCACAGAAGAAAGTTACTGGTACCAAACGATTGGAAATAAAGTCTACTTTTAAATGATGTATATAAAATTTTCTTAGGGGTCATCTACATATTAAAACGAATCCTAACTTCATTTTTTTCAATGGCAATACCCAATTTTAACGAGATATTTCAAATCTTCGGTTCAAACTATGCCTAGACACCAAATTTCAAGTCATTTGAATGATAAGTTTTTGAATTATAAACATTCAAAATTTAGTGCTTCTAATGTTAAATTATATTTTCATATTTTTATTTATATCTACCGAAATTATGCTCCTAATGTGCTAATTTTTTTTTTGTGGGAATAATACTAATATACCCAAACATAAATAAGCTGAATTTGTAATTTTTATAATTTTATGATATGAATTATGAATTATGAAATTAATATTCGAAAAAATTATGAATTGCAACCTACAATTTTTTTGATGGATTTAGATTTATTAAGTCCTGCTTTATGGAAATTCAAAAATTTCACATTTTTCTTCCAAGTAGTTTTCAAATTATGCTTAAAAAACGGCAAAATGGTGGTTTAAGGGGCCGTCTATGATGGAAGTGAGTAGACATTTTGAAATGTATTCTGCCGTACTGTAATCTAACACGTTTCATTGGCTGCTTGAGTGGCGCAGCTGCCTTGATCAAGGAAGCGGCTCTCTCGGTTAACAATCCAGTACGGAACTTCAATTTGGATACAACCCTTAAAATACGCTCGTTTTAAAATAATTAATTTCCGGAAACTTATGGTACGAATTGCATAAAAATTCGTTTTTAGGCTAATTGAAGGGTGTAGAGTTAATTTATGCTGTCAGAATTGGGTACTGCTATTGAAAAAAAAACAAAGTTATGGTTCGTTTTAATATGTAGGTGGCCCCGCAAGCAAATTTTATATACATCATTTAAAAGTAGGCTTTATTTCCAATCGTTCGGTACCAGTAACTCTCTTCTACGATAATTTGTTGAGGAGTTAGTAGGGGGTGTTTACTCTTTTTTTTCCACCACTGTACATTTCCGTTCCTTCCAGAAAATTGCTAAATGGAAATTTTTAACTGTGCTATTCGTTAAACCGATCTAACTTTTAGCACATGTAGTATGCTATAGATCAGGATCGGCGAACCTTTTTACGTGCGCGTGCCAAAAATTCACCAACAATATCCATTAACAGTGAAACGTGCCACACGTTGACATAAAATAATTTTGCAATGTACGATATTAATACAAAACGCTAGTTAAAAAAATCAGTTGTTTTCATGCATTAAAAATAAAAAATACTAAAAATCAAAATGCTATTTCCTGTATATAGGAATAAGCCATTAAATTAATGAAATTTTAATTCGTAAATGTGATTCATTTATATAATAAATTTTCACTGTAATAAAGAAACGAAAATACTAAATTTTATTTTAGAAATTTTTAACCTTATTATTTATGCAAAATCTAGTTATATAAGTTCATAAAATAATTATCCAAGTTGCATTAAACAGTGTATCAAAAAATTATTGATGAGATTTTTGCTGTTGTATGTTCGATAGAGAATGCTTTATACCTGATTCAGATTTTGATAGTTTTATAAATTTGATCCATTTGCCATCTTACTGCAGTGACTGTCTAAAAAAAATAATTTGAAAAATACAGCTTTATAAATACACACAGAACGGCAAAATACACGCGAAAACGCTGCATAACCTCACAAGAAAAGAAAATTCTTTTCATTCAAAAATAATTGCATTATTTGTGATAGTCTGTCCGTATGAAACAAAATTTTATTCATTATAATAGAAATTAAATGTTATCTGTGTAATAATTATAAAATGTATTTTCCTGCGTGCCAGAGAAATTGTCTTACGTGCCACCTCTGGCACGCGTGCCATAGGTTCGCCAACCCTGCTATAGATCATATACAGGGCTGCACAAAGAAAATCGGATATTTTTTCCGACTGTTTATGGTAATAGCAGAAATCGGGTTTTAAAATGCGTTATGCGTTTCCCAAATTATTTATTTACTCATCATCTTTCACATTAGTGAGCGATGAAATTTTGTTACAGTATTCTGAATGTGTTGCATAATCTATGCTGGAAGCATTGAGCAAGTTTAAAGATAACTTTAAAATTTTGTAACAAATGAGTTTTAGATTAGATAATCTAACAGCATTTTAAAATATGTAACATTTTGCAAAGAATTGCTATACTGTTGCTTTTCATCAATTCATTTAACAAAAATTCAGTTATTTTGTAGCTTATATTTTTAGTACAAGTTGTATATTTTTCTTTAAAATTTCAGAATGAAAATCGATTTCAAATTTATATCATAATGCTAATTTTAATCTCAACTTCTTTTTATCTGGCGATTATTTATAATTCAAGTAAATTTGTGAATGATCCCTATTTCGCAGCAAAAAAGATGGTTAAAATTTAAACAGCTATTACTCGGTCAGTTTTAATCGCAGAAGAATGGTACTCTTTTTATCTTATTTCTTAGTGTAATAAGATGTTTTTACTAAATATTATAGGATTGGGGCACCGTATAAAAATTTAAATTTCGTAATTTTTAAATAAATGTTTTTATTGATCCAAATCTTTTTTTTTAAATACTTCTTTGCCTCATTTATAACAGTTTTGTAATTGGAACTATATGTCCACGAATATGGTTTAGGAATTAGCCATTGGACACCGTTGAGAGTGGGCACCTTGATGTATAATTTAAAATACTAAACCCCTTGAAGGGTCGTTGATGTGATGCCGCTATGGCATCACATAATTTCAATCCCTAATTGCCACAATGGCCCCGAATTTTTTAATGAAAATTTCACTTTTATTAAGTACGCGAAAATATACTTTTACTTGTTTACAAATAAATTTTCCTGTAAATACTGGTGTCATTTAATTATTTCAACATTTTACGAATACAAGTACCTTGCCACTGAAAGGGTTAAGCCAGAAAAATGGCATAATAAAAAAATCTACTCATCTTTAAAATTTAATTGATGTAGTTAGAAATTCAAATAATTTCTAAATTCTGTTTCATGAAACCGTGTTTTCTACAATTCAATTTTAAACTGTTCTAGTTAGAGTTTTGTTAGTCATCAACTACAGCTGCTTCCGTAACAGAAAACTAAATTCTCCAGTTCAGGAAAATGACATGGTTGCTCAATGATAAAAGTTTTGTTTACAAAAATGTCTACATAAAAGTTCCACTTCTCTTTCGAGAGCATACATATACAATATGAAACATTCACTTCTACATGATAATTTTATACATTTTCTGTAAATAAACGTAACACGGCACGGATATATGTTTTCTTTCATAAAATATATATAATAGTGCTAAGTGTATAACGCTTCCGGAGTCAACTCATCCGAATCCCGATAATCTTTCGTTAAAATCCGCCGTTTTATTTTAATTTTTTAGAGATTTATATTTTTACTTTCTTCTATCTTTACAAGAAGAAAGTATTGGATTCGTGAAAAATTTCGACTTCCGGTTTTCGACGGATTTATACGTTTTAGAATGCCCAGAACACGATTTGATGGTTTTTAGAAAATGTCTGTCTGTCACTCGGTCACTCTGCCACTCTGTCACTCTGTGAGTCTGTATGTGACAAAAATTTTGTGGGCGCTCTACCTCAAGAACTACGGCACGGAATTTAACAAAACTTTATATTTAGTTAGTCCTTGATATAAACTGGACCTGATTAGTTTTTGGTGAAAATCGCCCAACAGGTGGCGCTGCTATGCGGCATTTTTTCCGATTTTTGCAATAGCTATATCTCAAGAACTACTGCACGGATTTTCATAAAACTTCAGATTCAGTTAGTCCAGGATATAGTTTGGTGCTGATTACTTTTTTGTGAAAATCGTCTAACAGGTGGCGCTTCTATGCTGCATTATTCAAGATTATCGCAATAGCTCTAACTCAAGAAAAAATGCACGAATTTTCATCAAACTTTAGATTTAGTTAGCCCCTGATATAAGTTAGTGCTGTTTAATTTTTGGTGTAAATCGCCCAACAAGTGGCGCTGCTGTGCTGCATTTTCATGATTTTCGCAAGAGCTGTATCTCAAGAACTATTGCACGGATTTTCATCAAACTTCAGATTTAGTTAGTCCTTGACATGAATTGGCGTATAAATTAGTGCTGTTTAATTTTTGGTGTAAATAGCTCAATAGGTGGCGCTATTATGCTGTATTTTTTGCGATTTCCGCAACAGCTTTATCTCAAGAACTAACGTTTAGATTTTCAACATACTTCAGATTCAGGTATACCTTGATATCATTTAGTGCTGTTTATTTTTGGTGTAAATCGCTCAACAGGTCACGCTGCTATGCTACATTTTTCAGAATTTCCGCTATAGCTCTATCTCAAGAACTAATGCACGAATTTTCATCAAACTTCAAATTCAGATATACTTTGATATGAATTGGTGCTAAATTCACGTAATTTCTTGTGCTATTTAAATGATTTAATTGACTTGATTTATATAGAAGAAAGTTTTGTGATGGCCACAACATACTAGTTTCAATAAAGCTGCATAAAATTAACCTTTTTAGGAAAGATCGTGAAAAACAAAAACACACTGTAAAAAAAATTCCGCAACGTTCCTGGGAAAAAATGGGCAGCTGAGTTGCCCATTATTTCCAAGAAACATTTCTTGAAAATGACTGGTACTTTACTGTATATGTTAAAAACTTTCTACAGAAATGCCAGTAAGTTTCCTGCGAAATACCAGGAATATTTCTGTTGACAGCAAAACATTACTGACATTTCACAGCATGCGGGATCCGCAGACGATTTTTACATTTCCAGTTGACAATTTTCGCTTTAATTATCATTATTTGTTAGAATGAAAAAATATTTTGAAATTGACATCAAAATTATTATTTATAATTTACACTAAAAAATAAATTTTCAGTTAAAATTCAATAAAGTAAATATATATATGATATATTGTTTCTGAACTTTGCTTAAAATATAAAATATATAAATGTAAATAATAATTAGAAAAAAAATCTAGACATAAAATATTTTGGATTTTCGTCAAGTAATTATGTTAGTTTACAAGTTAGATAAAATACATATAAATTTTCATGAAAAAAAAAAACCTAAACGTAATTGTATATTTTTTCCGAAAAAAAAAATTCAAATTTGCAGCAATTCAAAGTGTCAAATATATATCAAATTTAAATCAAATTGTAATAAAGTGTTAAAATATAAAATTAATTAAAAAAGAAAAAAAAAGTCAAGAGGTAGCATCGAACTCGGGCCGTACGGGTGGCGTGCGAGCTTTTTGCGTCCACACCACGAAAGACACGTTGAGAGCTGCAAACGAATGGGTATTTGAAACGTATGCTAAACCTCGGCATCTAATTTCTGAAAATCTAAGGCCCATTTGAAGAAATCCTTTCACAAGAATAATTAGAGATAAGAACTCTAAAACATACTTTAAATTAATCAAAATCGGTGAGAATCATGTTTGATGGTCCCCTGGTTAATGGAGATCCAAATAATAGGTGTATTTTTTTTACACGGTCTGCTCGTTAAACGTTCCACAGACAAGTACGAGAGATAATCTCTTAGCGATGTCACAGAGGTATTGTATTTTCATCTGAATTGTCTTGACAATAGAGACGTAAAGGATTATGTCGTCTATTGATTTATTTGCATTCCATATTGATTTTTTTACATTCATTTAAGGAATTCGTTTTCGACACTCGCGCGCGAGCAACGGATTATAGCAAAAAAATAATAAATGGCGGCCGCAGCGTTTTGCTGTTTCCAACTTTTGTTCAGGAACGTTTCAGATAAGAAAACCAGAATTTCACAGGAAAGAGCTAAATTATTCTGAAAACCTGAGAAAATGCGAACCGTTATTGGATTTTACATGGAACGTTACCATTTTTTTTTACAGTGCAGCTTGAGTGATGAGCTACATCGAAATATGCATGTTTTTCTATATATCTTGCGTTGAAAATCGTATTACCCAGCAATCAGCGATGGTAAACAATATGCGATTCATTCCTTTGAGATTCATTAAAATATAGACCATGGATGCAATGATTTTGCTCAATGGCTATATAAAACATACAAAACTGAAAACATTTTACTGCTTTTTGCAATCATTTCACGATTTCAAAAACAATGTTTAATTATGAATTTTTCTGATTAAAATATAGATCATGGAGACCATTGGCAATATAGCGAGCTGAACGAAATCCATGCATCATAACTTTATTTAAAAATGCCAATTTAAGGCAAGCAAAAGGTGCGTATTAAATGCAATATTGTTAGAATTTTTATATTCGGGCTGTTTTAATTTTTTGTTCACAGCCTTAAATGACTCTATTGTTATTCCTAAAAATATATATTATTTCAAGTGGCATCACGAGTGAATGTTTACTGTTTAGATTTGATTTTTCAATCTTATAACATGTGTTCTTTTTTACTATTATAGCTAACAAATTTATTAAGAATTGAAGTCTTACAGGTTTTTTTATTTATAAGAAATTGAAGGTTATCGATCTTTTTAAACGCAATGAGATAAAATTTATTACTTCATAATTATTTTTATAATGCAATGTATTATTCTTTTAAAAATGCAAACACGTCATTCTGACGGGCTACCTTCTAGTAAGACATATTTATGCATAAAAAATATCCTCCATCATATGAAAATAAAGAAAACGGAACCAAAGAAATGCAATTGTCATGTTTCATAAGATTCATCCGTAATGGCTGTATATTTTCTATTAAATCAAAAACCTGTAGCGATCTCATCTCACATGATCAGTATAGAGCGAGTTACTAGCTTAGAGTAACTGGCTTGGCCTTTTGCTCGACGCTAACGTTCTCGCCTCCTGATCATGAGATCCTTGGTTCGTATCCAATCGATCAATATCTCTAAACTAGTGACCCGGACAAACACGCAAACAACCTTCATCAACAATCACCTCCTCTCATAACCAACAGATGGCAGCACTAAATAAATCATCCCTGCAACCAAAGCCTGTGAAATGCTCACAGCACAAAGCCTGTTCTCACACGCATCACATATGCGTACGACAGCATCATTTCACGAGTGCATATTGCTCGTCAGACGTCAGCAATACGTCTTTCTCACTGGGGATGGAGTGTGTAGCGATCTCATCTCACATGATCAGTATAGAGCGAGTTATTAGCTTAGAGTAAATGGCTTGGCCTTTTGCTCGACGCTAATGTTCTCGCCTCCTGATCATGAGATCCTTGGTTCGTATCCCATCGGCGCCACTCTCTCTAAAGTGGTGACCCGGACAAACACGCAAAAACAACCTTCAGCCAATCACTCTCTAAAAACCTTTCCATTATTTATATATATGCAGACAGTGCCGATATGAATCTAAATTTAGTTTGAAATTTATTTTAGATTAGAAAAAATAGCGTTTATTTTTGTCGCTTTGGTTTTATAATATTTAAAAGGATCTGAATGTTATAGTAACCCCAGTCTTATGCATATAGCATTCAAATTTTGAGGATGTATGGTAGAATCCGCAAGGAAACTAATTGATTGTTGTTATTGTCCAGACACAGAAATGGCTTTATACTGAATATGATAGAAAAAGCAATGGTTAAAACAAATTTAACAACAAATTAATTAGCTTTAAAAAATATGATTAAATATATAAAAATATGATAAAGACGTTGCTATACTGCGTCCTCGGTTTCAAAATTTAGACATTGACAAAGGTAGTTTAGAAGATAGCTTTGTTACAAACTAAACTGAGAATCTAAAACAACACAATCTCTCTTTAGAAGACTGTGTTATAAGTAAGGATCGACTGAAACAGGTTTTTAAGACCGAAACCGAAACCGAATTTTGGTTATTCATTAATTATACGTGTAATTATACGTTTGGTCCATGTTGGATCTCTGTGCACCAACTTTTTATTTTCCAAAAACTAACCAAAACTTTTTATTTTCATATAAAATAAAATGTACGACGCAAAATGATTTTCTAATTATACGAATTTCATGTACTAATTAAAAAATGTTTTAGATCTACATACCTCAATTTATCTTTTATACTGATTTTTTTTAAATGATCATCTGTTATACTAAAACTTTCTCAAAGAGTATTCGAAACACTTCTGCGGTTTCAAACTAAAATTTTCGTATCACTGTTAAGTTGGCAGCTTTTAATAGGTACGTGTAAAGCGTTTTCAAACTTTAGTCACATATGCATTGCTCTCTCTATAATTTGCACTCACATTTAAAAAAAAATTATAAACAGTGAAGTTTATAGCAATAAATAAAGAGAGTCTCATTTGAGCCGATACAGCTCAAATCAATGAGTAATGTTGAACATTTCTGAAAGAAGAAATAATATTTTTGGGTAACAGATAGTTTCGGTCTGGTCGAATTTCCGGCAGCATTTTCTCTGAAAACGAATTTTTGGCGAAACTGAGATTTTGGTCCGAAAACGAAAACAAAACCGAATTTTCGGTCGATCTCTAGTTATAAGTAACAGTGCATTCGAAGCAAGGTTAATTTTTGTCCAGCATCACCACCCATTTTCAAGTCTTAACCCCTTAACAGGTTTGCCCGTACAGCGTATGTGCAAAAGGAAATTGTTTGTCTTGTTACTGAAAAATTTTGGATACCACTAATTTTTAATTGTAATTTTCGCCTTATTTAATGGCAGAAATTTTTCGATTAAGTAATTCGAATATTTTAGATAGGAAAAACTGGTGTTACACCCATACTTTCAGTTTATTGTGTTAAAAAAAGAACCTGCTAAGGGATTAATAAATATGCTCTCAAATAAACACACTTCGGTGTAAGAACAAACAATCTTCTTGAAACACCATCAAAAATTTGTAAATGCGCTAGGCCTTTCGAAAGATCTGAGTCTTTCTTCGTCAGGCGCAAAAAAGACGTCCTTCTACTATGAAACTGATGACACTTCGGTGTAGTTATTTTACAAGGTAATACTCGACATTATGTATGAAGAAACCTGTGAAATATTTCACAAAATGTTAAAAATTATATGTAGAATACATATTTTTCTTTGTTGTGTTGTGAATGTAATTGGGTAATAAATATATTGTAAACTAATTTATAAAATTTCTTCTCCACTGACAGGTCGATTAGGTAACGACGATATTCTCGTGTTCAACCTAACCGGCGTTCATCCCACCGAGTACGTTGAACGAGTCGATCTCCATCTCCAATCCAAACATTCCTTCAGACAATCTGCCCGGATGGACCAGAAGAAGTTAGGCATGCAAGTGGACATTCTAGATCTCAGCCGACCGTTGAGACCTAAAATTGAAACCATACCCCTGTCGAAAATGCAGAATGGTGGATGGCAGACTCTGGACTTAACAGACAGCATCATAGCTTGCCTAGAAGGTAATAACTTGAGCTAAATTTATTTGCACATACGGTAGAACCTCGATTATCCGAAGTAATTGGGACCGACCCTCTTTCGGAAAATCGAAATTTTCGGATAATCGAGAATGCTTCAATTTTAAGATTAAGGAGAAATACATATGCGCTATTTCTTATTATGGTAACAAGTGCTCAATAAAAATAAAGCAATAGCAAAATAGAAAGACGAATAAATTACCTGAATTTTAATTTCGAAATTAAGTACCTTTTGCATATTTCACAAGGTTTGGAAAAAATGTTTTGTTTGTCGCAGTTTCGATTGTCTTTGCTTTGAAGCTCCATCACGAAGTTTTTAAATATTATCAGTTTACCAGTATCACAGTCTTTCTGCTGCTCCAGGCATGCCAAACCTTTTGCAAAACATTCAAAAGCTTCAGAATTGCTAATTTGTTCGTTCCATTCCGCAGCTTACGGGAACTCAATTTAAATTCAAAGGAATTCTAAGAAAAGGGGATCAAAGGGACATTGTCATTGACAGTTGGTTCTCTCAAAGCTAATTTCTACCCTCGTATAAGCTGTGCGAGCTCACAAATTCATCAGCGCATCATTTGTTTGATGATGTGGTTTAAAGGATGATTTATACACTCATTACTTGGTCAGTTTGGCTTCTGTCTTAATAAAAACAACAATAACAAAAACACAGGTTGTTTTATGTCAAAATGTTTATTTTTAGTGGTGGTTGTTTTCATGCTACGTGAATATTTATTTTATATCGTTCTAAATTTTGATTCCATATTATTAATAGTGCATTATTAGATTACAATTTTATCTGGCTTTAAAATTGCAAACAAATTATTTAACGTTAAAAAAAAAAGAAAAAAAGAGAGACATTTTTGTTGAACGGGTTGGTTGTCACAGAGCAGGGCAAATTGTTTCGTATGACCACCAACTACAGTCGTAGAAATTACATTTAAATTCTTCTACACTTAAGAGCCTACACAAGTCACGCTGAAAAAATCGAATGCTAATGTTAAACCTGTGGAAGAAATCTTTACAGATTTCTTTTACTTTACAGATTCTATGCAGAAATTTTAATATTTTAAAATGATATTTTTGCATAGGATACCTGAGGTCGATACCCACTGTTGTACTTTTTAACACTTTCCAACAAAGTTGAAAAGTGTTTATGCATTCGGTTTGTCTGTCCGTCTGTGCGCGCTCTAACTCCCGTAAATATACTCGGATCGTTCTGAAATTTTTGGATGTTAGTGATCTCTACCATAGCACGAACCCTATTGCAAATGAAGTTTGTAGCATGTTTAGTTCATTTACAGGGACAGTCAAAAGTTTTCCGTTACATTACGGCCTATGGGAAAAAATCGTTTAAAATGATTTTTAATGATGTTACATGCTTTCAAACATAATAAAATTGATATGCATTTATCAAGTGCACTAAAATATGCATTTCGTAGAATATGCGGTGCAAAGAATAAATATTATTCATTTACAGGGCCACACAAAAGAATTCCGTTACATAATAATATACAGGTGGAGGAAATTTTTTCTGGAGTATTTTAATTATGTTAAATTATTTCATGTATAATGAAATTGATATACATCGCTGAGGTTTATTATAACTTATTTCATGTGTAATACGAAGTGCATAGCATTTACAGGGACACACAAAAGATTTCAGATGCTATATTGTATCCGAAGTATTGTACGGTAGCGACGATTGCTGGAAATGCATTTTTAATTATGTTATGCGCTTTTATGTTTCACTATATTTATGCATTGTATACGGTGTGTATAAATGCTGTAATTCATATACAGGGCTACACAAAAGAATTCGTAATGGTTACTGGGTATGATTGTAAATTGCTTAAAGGTGGTTTTAAAATGAGTTATGCATTTTTACGCTGAACTGCATTTTGTTTACTAAGAAATGTTTGTATAACATAGATAAAATTATATACAGTGTTTTACTTTGAATTAAATTTTAGCTAAATCGTGGCGTATAATAAAGGTACTAGGTTAACTACTGTTGTACAAAAGTATACAAGTATGTTTCCATCTATTAGTATAAATTGCTGAAAGAGAAATTTCAACCTGTTATTCGTTTTCTTGCTAAACTAAATTTCCCCGTTATATAGCATATATATCAACCTATAGATCAAATACAGAGCTGTTCAAAAAAATTTGAATACATATTTGCTATGGATGGTAACTGCTGAAATGAGTTTTTCAAATGTTTTATGCGTTTTCTAAAATGGTTACTTAGTTCTGTTATATAGCTTATTTTTCTAAATAACGAAGTTTTGATAAAGCATTCAGGAAGTGTTGGAAAGTGTTTCATAATCTATGCTTAACGCATGATTTTTCTTACTTGTTTGATTTTGGTTACAATTTTTTTTATAAGAGAATAGTGTCCTTTTCAGAACCGGTTCCAAAAATCAATGCGTCCGCATAAAAAAAAAAAAAACTACAATTAAAATTTTTAAAAAGTAAAGACGCATAACAATAGGTATCGACTTCAGGTGTATTATGAAAAAAAAAAGGAAAAATCATTTAAAAATATTAAAATACAAACAAGAAACCTATAAAGATTTCTTTCATAGGTTCAACATTAGCGTTCGAGTTTCTCCGCGTGATCAGTGTAGGCTCTAGTCACGCAAAAATATTCACAAGCTAATGTTAAGTCTGTGGGAACGTTAGGTACTACTTGGTTATCCCGTCGACCAAAAATCTATCGCCAAACAATAAGATTAAGTGCCAATAATGGTTGATCGTAAATGTCACATTCACTTGACTTTAAGCAAGTTATACGTGTTTATGTCATCAAGTGATTTTTTATTTCGACGTTTAATTTGTGTTTTTATTAATTTTATACTAATTTATTTGTTCTTTCATTATTTAAAATAAAAATTATGTCAATTTGTATAATGTGGCGAGTGGTTTGGCGATTTATATAATTTGGCGAAATTGGTCGACGGGATAACTAAGTAGTACCGAACGTTATTTTCAAATTTATCACTTGCATTTTAGTATTTTTAAATGAGTTTTTTTTTGCATAGGATAGCTGAGGTCGATCTCTAACCGGGTTAGTTTTTAATTTTTAGATTTTAGTTGCAGTTTTTTGACTACTTTCTAAAAAACTCTCTTGCTCTCTCCAATACATGGATCTGAATCACTGTCCAAAGTAAACATAGACTAGCTTAATCCTTTGATAATGGATCACGTCATATGGCATGTTTTTTCATTGTAATGTAGCACAAGATTATTATTTATGTTATATATTATTTATCGTAAATAACTTTTGTACAGTTGCCTTATAAAAGATTTATATATATTTTTGTAAAATTCAATGTATGTATTCCTAATATATGCTTTGTTCTGATATCTCCTTGTATGCATTGATGCCTTTCATACAAAATATTTCCTAATCAAATGTAGCGTGAATGCCACTTGCTACTAATTTTTTTTTGTTAAACTATTTTGCTTAAAACTATTTCTACAAAATACTATTTACCTCGAAGATTATTAAAAATCTACCAAGAACATTTTTATTTTGAAAAGTGGTAGATAAGGTGAAAGAAATGTCGTTAGTGGCAGCCCTGCTATAGACAGAATTATACGTACTTTTATGGTTCATTAGATAATAATATCAAACGACTAATAAAAAGTGTATAAGGGTTAAAAAGCACCGTTACTTACGCATCATAACTCCATTGTTGAATTATCCAGGAGTCGTGCTCATTTATTCGGTGTAACACTTCACTTCTCTGCCGTCAGTTAAGAGGGACAAGCGCTAGAGGTTTCTTTAAATTCATCGTTGATTATGAAAACATCTTTACACTGTGGTGACCCAGTAGAAATAATGATCTGCTGCGATCTTGGATACAATCATACCGTGCTCACGCTACGATTCAAGGTAACTGAGAGATTCAAAACTCGCTCAGTGAGTAGTGATGCACAAACTCAAGTAATGAGTAGAAACATTCTATGGCTAGATATAACTCCCTTCCATTCACTTCGATTGGCTGCTGAGATTCGTTGTAACTTCTGCGCATGCTCACTTGATTGTCTGCTGAGGTCCGTTGCGCGTGCCCACACACCAATTAATTCAGATCTCAGACACAGTTAGGTTCAGATGAGTCGGATGAATTAACTTAGATAAGTTTTGCAAAGTGAACAGACATTTCTAATTCCGGGCCTACCTCCAAAATTAGAGATAATTTAACTTAAATCACGTAGTGTGACTACAGTATAAGGCTCATTCTTCTTTATGCAGAAAAGGCTGTAAAGGAATCTTTAGAAAAGTTACATGAAGAGGCTATAATGAGTGGTCGACTTGGAACAGGTTTCCTCGAAATCCAGATTTTGAATTCGAACTGTTACCAAAGTCTTTGGACTACACTGAGAGAAACATCGAGCTAGAACAAAGGTTGTTTTGTTTATTCCCCATTTTTTTTACTCCCTTTCATTTTATTCACGGACTAGAGAATACTTTGCACGTTCTTTCACTGTTTCACTTTTAAGTTGGTTTCAGCGAAGTAACATTCCTATTTCTACACTGTAAAAAAAACGAATTAAAGTACGGAAATTGTACTGGCAATCGAGACACCAGTACTATTTCCGTATTTTAACGAAAAATTTTTTTCTTAAGTTACAGAAAAATTTCCGTTTTTCTGGAATTTACCGGAGAAAATTTCCGTTAAAATACGGAAACACTACTGGCGTCTCCATTGCCAGTACAATTTCCGTATTTTAGCCCGTTTTTTTTTTTTTTTTTTTTTTTTTTTTACAGTGTATAGTTTCCACTAGAGTACAGTTCGGCTTATAGACATGATTACTCTTCTTCAGTGGTTTCAAATGAAGCATATCAAGTAAAGGTAAATTAAAATAACCAGAGGATCTAATCACGACCAACGACCAACGATATACAAGGCCAGTCCATGACTTTTAAAACGCCACACGGTGTGGATCATCGTTACACGGCAATTGGCACAAAACGATGGGCGCGCCGCTTTGTACCAATCACCGTGTAAAGATGATCCACTCCGTGTGACGTTTTAAACGTCATGAACTGGTCTTGTATTAGTCCAGTCAAATTGTCAGAAAATTGAGCCGATAGATGCAAAAATTCTGCTAGAAGATTTTATGTTTTTAAAGTGTTTATGGGGATGCTAATAACAGGAATTAATTGTTTCCCAACAAAATATCTCGAGGCTAAACTTTGTGGAGCCAAAAAACCATGAAATTTTCGGACTTTTTTCAGTTTTTGCCTATAACTCGAAAATTATAAAATTTTTGGGTACCATACTTAGTTACAAAAAGAAAGAAAATTAAATTCTCTACAAATTTCATACTAAAAACGTTTTTCTAAACCCATTATTAAGCGCGCTACAACTTTTTGAAAATAGCACATTTTTTTCAACTTCATAGAAAGTGACCTATTTTTCGCCTCCCATCCCTAAAAAAAATTTCTTTTCATCACTAACTGTGGAAATGAAATGCACCTATTGATGAATAAGTAAGAAGGCAAATTTTCAAGAAGGTTAGGCAGAAGGTAGGGTTGCCAGATAGTACGTTTTTCTCGTACGTTATACGTTTTTAGTATTTTTTAGGTCTATAGCGCTTTTTAGGTATTAGGTGTACGTTTAAATGTGTCCGCACAACGTTTTCTTCCATTTTTCTACCCCATCCCACTTTTGATAGTTTAAAAAATATTCTTTTTCAGTTTACTTTAAAATTTCATCTTTTGCCAAAAATAAGTTATGGATATGCGCATCAAATGTAAAAACGGCTTGTTTTAGATCAGTAATACAAAAATCTTGGGTGAGTTGTGTAATATTAAGTGCGCATTTGCTGTTGAAATAGATCAAGTGAACTCTACCTTATTATAGATAAATATCTACATTATAAAAATTTTTATTTAGTCTAACTGTATCATAAGTTTAGATATTTTGTTTGATTTATTATCACATTTTATGCTTAACCATTAAACGTTGAGCCTGATACATTCACGGGCAATTTGTCCGTGATTGTATCGGGCGCGATGATTACAAGGTTAAATACAAATATTTATTTTTGTAGGGTGTCCATTGCTAAAATTTTCCTAATTATTAAATTGTAGGATGGTCTGATTTATCTTTATTCTTACAATTCAATTACTTTTTCATTCATAATTGGATAAGACTGCAAAATTAGTTTTAAAATGTTAACAGAATAATGCAATACAAATGCAGTTAGAGAATAATGATTAGATCGATTAATTAATAATAACCACTTTTTAAAGAAATTCGTTAACGAAAACATTACTGGCGCATTCAATATAGTTTAGCATGGTACGAAAAAGAACGATAGTGCGATAAAATAAAAACAAACTAGTGTCAATCAAAATCTTCGGTTTTTCTGAGATAAATCTGGCAACCTTAGCAGAAGGACGATATCCGGCAACCCTAGCAGAAAGACAGTTACGAAGGGAGGGGGGGGGGGTGGCAGAGGATAATAATAGGGAATGCAGTTGGAAGATAGCGGTCACGTGACTTTCCGACGCAGGTGTTCTTTTTTATTAAAGACTCACCCTTCCCTCTCTACACTGGTCTAGTATCTTACTAATCAGTTTATTGTGCGTCTGCTTCTCGTGCAGTAGTGAAAAATGAGCAAGCCCAATCCCAAATTGTGTTTCGTTTGCCAAACGGCTTCAAATCGTGATACACGCATTGTGACCCAGAAAGGACTTGCCAAGCTCTTTGAATGTAGCGTTCAACGTCAGAATAATATTCATCAACGTTTTCTGAAAAGTGGCAAGGAAGTTAGAGTACATGAGGATTGTCGAAAAAAATATGTGAATGAGAGAATGATA
The DNA here is from genome assembly GCA_963932465.1 of Maratus speciosus. Classification (NCBI taxonomy): domain Eukaryota; kingdom Metazoa; phylum Arthropoda; class Arachnida; order Araneae; family Salticidae; genus Maratus; species Maratus speciosus. Next base: position 372,865,902 of record OZ010792.1, on the reverse strand, counting down.
GCAGCATATGTTCGTCGGGGTGAAGAAGATTCTACACAGATTAATTTGTACCTCCGATCGAGCACTTCTTTCAAGTTTCGAGATAATTGCTTCTTATGTGGAGAAGGTAATCCCGATGACTTCAACGAAAGACAATCAAAAAAGCCCTACGCAAAAAGAAATTTGATTCATAAAGTAATGAAGTTAGAAGCGAAAATTACATTTCTGAAAGTTGCAGGAAAACGTGGGGATGAATGGTCCCAGAAAGTAATTGAACGTATTCAACACGAACCTGACTTGGTAGCTGCAGATGCATGGTATCATAGTTTTTGTCGCATAAAACTATATCAATCTGTAACAGGTGGAGAGAAAAGAGGGCGTCGACCTGCAACATCCGTTGACGAAGCTATGGAAGCTATATTTACTTATATTGAAGCAAAATTTGAGGAATGCCAGTTCTCTTTAGATGAGTTGATGAATCAAATACCACAGTCATTGGAACTTCCTGATTCTCGGACTGTCAAGGCCCGTATAATTCATAAATATGGGGATGCTGTGCTAATTTCTGAAAACAAAAAAAAGAAAACAGTACTCTGTTTCAAAAATGTTGGACACAAAATACTCACTGATCACTGGTATTCGAACAGGAATTTAGATCCTCAGCAGGAACGACTCCGTATTGTGAAAACAGCCTGTGACATAATTGTGGAAGATATAAGGTCACAAATGTATGATGTTACGCAATACCCCCCATCTGATAACTTTCTGTCTGACGCTGAGACCGTTATTCCTGAATCAGTAAAATTGCTTTTTGAAACCATAATTTTGAAACACAAACGTGGTTCAATTGAGAAATGGAAGAAAAAGTGCGTTGCTCTTTCACATGCCCTAATAAGTGCAGTTCGACCAAGGTCATTCTTTTCTTCAATCATGACAGGAATCAGCGCATATTTGTACAGAAAGTTTGGTTCAAAGCATTTGCTCCAAGTTATGTCCGCTTTTGGCTTTGCAGGGTCCTATGAAGATGCTTCCCTTCTTGAATTGTCTACCATTCTGAAGCCTCAGAAAACAAAAGAACGAGATGATGCATTCTGCCAATTTATTTTTGACAATGCGGACTTTAATGTCAACACTCTGGATGGGACTGGTACATTCCATGCAATGGGAGGTATAATGTGTGTTACTCCTCACGACGCCTTGCATCCCGAGAAAAGAATTCAAAAAGTGAAACATCACCCTACAGCTGAAATAGTTAGTCAAGCTGAAAAAATTGATCTACAGACATTTCACAGAACAGATATGAGGGGCTTACAGAATATAAAAATTGAAGATTTGGAAGAACTTTCTCCCATTAATAATGAAATCGTCCCCTCAACGACAGACATAGTATGGCTCTATGGGAAATGGTCAAACATTGAAAACGTTCCCGGGTGGAACGGTTTCATGGAGCAAGTTACATCCAACAGAGAGTATAAACGCTCTAAAATAAAGTACCTCCCATTTATTAACGCCCTTCCTTCACATTATGATACCGTTTTTACCTCGCTATTGGTCGCTGCTGAAAAATGTCGACAATTCAACCAGAAGACATGCTTTGTGACATATGATCAACCTCTCTATTTGAAAGCAAGAGACATAATAGCGAATGAACAGACAGAATTAAATAACGTGACAGTGAGGCTTGGAGGTTTTCATCTCCTCATGTCTTTCATGGGATCAGTTTGTTTTATCATGGCTGGAAGCGGCCTGAAAGATTTGTTCAGCACAATTTATGCTGAGAATAGTGTAGACAAAATAATGTCTGGCCATGCATATGCTAGGGCTATACGAGCACACCTGTTATCTCATCTTGTTTTGTCTGGCCTAGTGTGGGATCACACTCAACTGACAGAAGACGAACGAGCTGCTATGGAAGACATGATAACATGCTGGGATCAATCGACACACCAGGACACCATTTATTACGTTCAAGAAGCTGTAAAAAAATATGGAAAAGCTGTAACTTTACTAGAAAATAAAGGCCCCACAGCGAAGTTATGGATTCTATATCTAAAGATGGTCACAGTCATTAAACAGTTTATCGAAGTGGAACGAACAGGAAACCGGAACCCCCACCTGAGAACTGTGCAAAAAATGCTTCCCTACTTCCATGCTGCGGGACATTTCTTATATGCCAAGTGTGGACATCTGTACTTGCAAGACATGCTGAAGCTGGAAGAAACACTGGATCCTTCCGAATACCGAAAGTTCACGGCTGAAGGCTATTTCACCATACGGCGATCAGATAAGAATTGGTCTGGGACTTGGACTGATATGGCGATTGAACAAACATTAATGAAAACTATGAAGAGCACTGGAGGATTAACGCATGGACGAGGAATGACAGACAGCGTGTTAGCAAGATGGACTCTGGGAATGATTCATATGCAAAACATATGCGATGATATAGAGGCATACTGTGAAGTAGGCTTTGAAGTTTCTGAACAGCATGTGGATGCCAGAAGTTTCCGCATTGATAGAGACAGTAATGATTCAAAAAAGCTGCGAGATTGGTTGCTAGTGCATCATCCTTTCCCCGAAAATGATTACATAATGTCCATCAGTAGTGGAATTGTTGGAAAGACTGACGTTAACTGCTATTTGGCTGGAGAAGTAGGACAGGCAAGAGTCAGAAGAATTGTTGGCGAAAATTTCAAGAGTGTGAAATTCAAGAAAAAGGATAAGGTAGTACCTTTAGCTTCTGTTGTCAGTAGTTTAAGATTAGGAAACGTTACAGTTACTTCTGTCCATCCATTGACTCTATTCCAAAGGGTCTGTTTAATGAAGCAGAGTGATGAAGACGTGCAGAATCTACTAACTTATGAACTTGCTCCCTATCCGATGTCTTTATTCTCCGACGAAGGGATGAGAAAGGGCACAAAATCTTCGTTTTACAGTGCTTTTATCCCATTAGACAATCTGGATCTTATTGGAAAAGATAAGTTTTTTGTTATTGACGGAGGGTACCTTCTTCACAAAGTAACTTGGCCTCGAAATGTTTCCTTCAAATTTATTGTTAAAAGTTATATTTCTTACATTCAGAAAAATTTTGGATCACAGGTCGCAGTTGTGTTCGATGGATATCCATCTGAGGGAGAACAGAATGGAACGAAAAGTACAGAAAGAGCACGTCTATCTAGAATGCACACTTCTACTGAAGTCATAGTTGCAGCAGAAATGTTAAGCACAGTGCCTCAAGACAAATTTCGAGCCAATGACAGAAACGAGAACCGCTTCATTTCACTGCTTAAAACAGAGCTTCAAAATAACAGAATTCAAGTTGACCAGGCAGAAGAAGACGCTGATGTCATGATTGCTACCTTAGCCATTTCAAGAGCCAAAGCCTTTGAAAGTATCGTAATTGTCGGAGAGGATATTGATATTCTCGCGATCATGACAAGCTTGGGATATCAACACAAAAATCTGTTTTTCCAAAAACCAGGAAGAGGAAGCATCGAAACAAAGTGGTTTTCAACCAATTCTTACAAATACAATCACAACAATGTTCTTTTCACTCATGCAATCAGTGGATGCGATACAACATCTGCTCTTTTTGGGCAAGGAAAGTCAAAGTTTTGTAACACTTTAAAAAAACATAAGCAGCTTGAGGAAGTATCATGTGTTTTTAATAAACCAGAGTCTACCCGTCAAGAAATCATCAAGGCTAGAGAAAAATTCCTTATTGCACTATACAGTTGATGCGTAGATACCACGCAGACATTGAACAGTTTGAGGTTCCAGTTATTTGCTAAATCAGCCACAAAAAGCAAAGTTCATCTTGCAAGGCTGCCACCGACGCAAGAGGCTGCGCAGCATCATTTCCTAAGATGTTATCATCAGGTACAAGCTTGGCTAGGAAACAACATGCCCCCTGAAGAATGGGGGTGGGTTCGCAGGTCTGACGGTCTTTTTCAGCCAGTTCAAATGTACCAAAACCCAGCACCTGAATCCTTGCTGCATGTTGTCTCATGTAGCTGTAAAAAAGGGTGCACCAAGGCATGCTCTTGCCAAAAATCAGGACTCAAATGATCGGCAATTTGCAAAAACTGTAACGGGGTCAATTGTGAAAATGTGGATGATATTATTTATGCAGAAGAAGAGGATTATGAAGCTGATACCTGGGAAACCATCGACCAAACCAGCAACGTCGATAACTTTCGCAGCCAGGATGATGATGTCGCAACAAGCTCAAAGCAGTTCAAAGCTGTTGAAGATCATGCAGCCTGCTCCTTTGCTTCTCAAGCTGAGGTTGACGAACCAAACTCATCAACCCGCAAGCGCTCCAGACGTTACTAAATCCATTAAAGATGTTACTGTAAGTATTTTTTTACTTACATTCATGCTACCTACATTCATAATACCTACTATTATTGTTCTCACCTTAAGTTGTAAATACAAAAAAAAATTACAATGTTGTCAATTTTTTACGGTTTTACCATTGTAATTAATCATTATTACTATCATGCAAATACCTGTAATATAAAAAGTTACATTAAAGAGGATAAAAGAAATAAAAATGGTGTCAAATGTTGGTATTTGCGATTTTTTCACAAAGTTAGAAAAAAAGTATCCTTTTCAGGAAGCTGTAGCGCGCTTAATAATGGATTTAGAAAAAGACTTTTATAATGAAATTTGTAGAAAATTTAATGCTCTTTCTTTTTGTAATTGAGTATGGTACACAAAAATTTTATAATTTTCAAGTTATAGGCAAAAAACTGAAAAAAGTCCGAAAATTTCGTGGTTTTTTGGCTCCACAAAGTTTAGCCTCGAGATATTTTGTTGGGAAACAATTAATTCCTGTTATTAGCATCCCCATAAACAGTTTAAAAACATAAAATCTTCTAGCAGAATTTTTGCATCTATTTTTGACAATTTGACTGGACTATATGTCGTTGGTCGCGATCTAACACGAGCTTCCCGGATTACAGATCATACTGCTCAGTGAGTTAGCATTCTCAAACTATTTCTTCTCAGTTTAATACCGCAGAATCGTCACAGCATTTTTCTTTTTATTGACCTCCTTAAGTTAAATTCATTGAAATCCATCAGCAGTTAATGTATCTTGTACAAAGAAAAATATAATCTTTCTAGCCATATTTTCTATTAAGTTTTGAAAAAAAAAATATCATGTTTTATTTATTAATTTTTCATAATGTTTTCAGTTCGTTTTTAAGTGCCATGCATTTGCTTTAAAGTGCACTTTTAAAATATATACCGGAAAATCAGTTGCAACTAAGAAAAAAGTTACAGTAAAATATGTGAAGTAAAAGTTAAGTTATATTTTAGATCCTAATATAATATGATAACCACGATCCCTAAAAATAACGGTGGGGAAAAATTAATTATAAATCTAGAAAACAGGAATTCTGCTTTTTCAGAATTTAGCGTCGCCCCCCGATGAAAAACTACAGTAAACTATGCATAGGACGTCACTATCGCGAAATAATACACAAATGCAGCAAAAAGATGTCGTCATTTAAGAAACTCGACAAAAAAAAAAAGGCTGTCAAATGACTCATAGGCTTTCATTTGTTTGTAACATTAATATAGAAACTTAAATTTAAATATAGTTTATAATAGCTCCATGTTTTAACAGAAATCATTTGTTTATATTTTTTCAAAATAGCACGTATTTTAATTACATTTTCTTTCGGTTGTTATGAAAAAAATGGCAACAAAAATATGTAATTAATATTTTACAACTGTTTTTCCTTTACTTTCTACAGAAGTGGAGTACTTCCGTTGCCAATATTAAGCAAATGGTTCCAAAAACTACAAAGAAATTAATATTTCAAAAATAAATGGAGATGCAGTTTTCAAACAAATTGCATTTAAAAGTCCCTTTTTTACCCAATACGACGGTATAAAAGTTGAAAATGTGCGATGCTTAGAAGTTTAAAAAAATGCTACAGAGTATTTAATCGTACTGCTTTGTTTTACGGCTGGCGTAAGGTAACGTTATTTTTTGAAGACGACACACAATAAGCTGGGAGAAAGAAATAGCATACCGTACCGGGGCTAATACATTTTAAACTAAAAAAGAAGTATATCAGGGTTCGTACGAGTACCGTTATTTTCAAGGCGAAATATCAGTATTTTTTTATAGAAAAATAAATCTAGTTGAAACGCGCGAAATTTCGCTTTATTTAAGGAGACGAGGAAATACTGGTACCGAAGAATTTCTTTGTCTGGAAATTCAAGGACTTTTACGAACACTGTATATTAACATTTCCCAAGTCCTTTATAAAAGGAGTTAATGCAATTTATATTAAATTTTTATTTGAATTACTTAATAGCTGTCTCTTTTTCTTAAGTGGTACTGGTATTGTTTTTCGTTTCTTTGTCTATCATCATATAGAATTTAACATTTTCTTGTAATCAAGGAAAATCCTTGATGTATTTTTATTTTAAGAAATATAAAATAAAAATGAAACATAAACAAACTTTAACTGAAAGTTAGCCTTTGTTAATTAATTATGTAATTATTTAAGAAAAGAAACATACTTAGAGGATTTTTTATTTGCTTAATAAACTGCCTGTAAGGTAGAACTAGATGTACAGTTTTGTTACAATTAAACTTCTTCAACTCAGAGGTATGTGCTATGTAGGACACACGACATTTCATATCAAGTGCTCGAGATTTATAAGAAAAATAGTGCTAAATTATTCTCTTGAAATTCATTTGCAGGCGGAATTTTCTGATCGCAGTAGTCGCGTTACATTCATTCAGAGAGAATGGCTTTATTAAGATGAATTTTGTTTTGTCAAAGTTATTTATCAGTGAAATTCAATCTTCTGCTCTGCAGTGTCTGTCTTTCTGTTGATTTGTCTTCAGCACAAGATGTATACAGGCTTCATTTATAGAAATTATACTTCGCAAAATACAAAGCGTTGTTTACCGGCAACTTTTTTGTACGAGTCTTTTTTTTTTCAATAAATTTTGAACAGAAAATTCGAAGTGTTTATTGACAAACTGCATGCGAGTACGGCCCATAAAACGTCGTAGAAAGTTTTCTGAGTCGCGGAAGTTTAATTTTAGTAATTCTGTATATCAGTATTGAATTCAGATATTTTCGGTGGGAGGAATTTCGGATGTTCTGGTGGTTGGGGGGGGGGGGGAATTTGATCTTCTGCATCATTCATGCGTATAAACCATTAAAACTTTCGGTGGAGGGATATTCCTCACGCACACCTGAATTCGTTAATGTTGTATATTGCACATCAATATAATTCTAATTTTAAATTTGATTTTTTTTTTGCCTAAGGGGTAAATATTAACACATTAATACTTGTAAATTATTGCTGTTAAAGATTACCTTTTTGCCATGATGTTTGGGAAGGTAATACATTTTTTAAATGGTAATTTTTGAAGGAGAAGAGGATCAACATCGCCTCGTTGGAGTCGCTGTCAAAGGACCTGACAATGCAAATACCGGGGATGTGGTGTCACAACCTTTTTTGGTTTTGTTCTCGGAAGATGACGATCACATGGACATTGAAGAATTAGACAGAAGACGTGATCCTCTTATCACCGATAGACATAAAAGACAGGTAAGTTATCTTTAATAATTTTTCTAAGTTATCAGTCAATAATGTAGGCATTTCTTCAAATCTTCTAAAAACATTTGGAAGGAAACATCGTAATAATAATGAAAAAAAATTGTCACGGAAGTAATTAAAATGAAAATTAAAGAAAAGAATCATGGGTAAAAAAAATAATTAGGAGATAAAAATATATCAATTAGAAAAAATAATAATTTGAGTCATTTCTATTAAAGGATAGTAGCGGAAAACGCTTCACTGGTCAGCTATGGTGTTTACAATGATTCTGACTAATTTGTAAATTTTTACTGAAGCTAGGACTATGGTACGGTTAATACGATACATAAGGCTAGTAGTATTTGTGTTAACTTGCCATCAATGCCCAGTCCTTCGTATTTGATCTGTTGCTATCACAGGAGCCCTTTTCGAAATTTCTTATTTATTCTTCTATTATTTTGCAAGGATTTACGATACGCATTTAAAGCATCTTAAAATGGAATCTGTTATTTAAACTGAGAAAAATATAAAATCAGTAACTGACTTACAGTATCTTTACAGTATCTTGGACAAACCATAAACATTTGTCATTGTTACCACACATACGACAAAAAACATTTCCAGATTGAAAAAGCAGCACAAAACTTGTATAAATTCTATTCTATTCTTTTTTATTTCGGGTAGACTCCGTGTACATTTCTTTAGAATTTGGTATACTACAATTTTACAGAGACAATTGACCTACGCGTGTAGAATATGGTTTCCACGTATGCCGAAATCCCATGACATCCGGCATCGTCTGTCATCGCAGAGAAAAGTTCTTTTAATTTCTAAAACATATAAAAATACATCAACAGTAGCTCTTAGAGTTCTCACAGGTCTAAAAAACTAAGATAATTAAAAAACTTGCGCTGAAAGTTTAAAAATTCTAAGGATACGATTTTAAAATGCAATTTATTAAATCCAAAATTTAAAGTGCTACTCTTTGGTTGGCTATGCTGATAGGACGAATTGCTGATTCTTTTCTAATTCTTGTCTTTTACTGATAAATGTAAGTGAATAGTTATCAAACTGTAAGCCCATCATTTAAAAGAAAAATTATATCTATATTTTAAGTAATACATTTATAGATTCTGGATAACGAGTTACCGGATTACCCTTCAGAGAGCGTGGACGGATCCCTGGCCGAAGTGCAAGCCAGAATGAAATACAAGCCGCTCGATTCGACGATTTTGCCGAAACCTGCAGCCAGGAAAATTTCCAAATCTGACATGGAAAAGCACAGAAAGAGACGTCGTCGGCGCAGAAGAAAGGACAGACGGTTACCGTACGCGTGGGGTAAAGGTAATGCATGCTTTACGTAATCATACATTAGACTCTAAAAAAAAATAAAGAAAAAAATAACGCAAAAAGAGCTGGAAACAAGTTGCCGGAACATCTCTTTGACTGAAAATTTTAAGAAAGTTTGAGCTTAGTTTCGTGACGTTTCTGTGATTTGGAGAAAAAAAGGACATGCGTAAAAATTCCTTTCTCAAAAGTAAAAAATGATTGCAGTAAAGTTGACGGAATACTGGTGGTAAGGTGAAAATGCAGATTAAATTGTAAAATTTCAAGTAAATTTATGTTAGATTGGCGACGTTTCGAGATTTTGAAGAAAAATATAAACTAAAATGTTCTTGAATCAAAGGAATATAATCATCAACAACAATAACAAAAAGCAAAAAATACATATCAATTAACGGATTTTTTTAGAGTGCAATTTTGTCGATGCACTGTTAAAACCGCAAAAACACAGAAAAAACAGTTTCTTGGAAAATTTGCACTAGCTCTCCGTTAAACCTTTAATAACGATTCAGGACAATGGAGATGGACTTTACCCACCAATGGCAACAGCCACGCCTGTGCGGGCCTCAGAAAAAGAGTGTTTATTGGACGAAGGAGAAGCAGTTTTAAAACTTTCTTTACATCTATTGGTGTTTTCTACTATATACCCGCAGCTGACGTGATATGGATAAAGTCTATTGATGAGGTTGTCATAAGATGGCGGCTGATTTTTTACATGGGATCAACAGTTTCTGATTACCGCGGAAGCAAACTTTCACCAGTTAACTTTGAATTGAAAATTTTCGTCTTATTTTAGCAGCTCATTCTGCAAAATGTTTTCACATATATGGTAAAAACTTCTATTCGTTTTTACTAGTGGAAGTTGGCCCGGGAATAAACGCTTTCAGTGTGATGTTGGTCATGACGCTTTGGTTGGAAACTGACTCCAAACAAACGGTTGCTATGCGCCATTTCTTTTTAAATATAAATCGTAGAAAATGTTACCTTTACATATCATGTATTAAAACACTGAAATGCAAGTTATAGATATAAGATATAGCTATAATATACATATAATATACAAACAAAATAGAAAATACAACATAGCAACCGTTTGTTTGGAGTCAGTTTCCAACCAAAACGTCAAGACTGAGTCACGATTGGAGTCGTTTATTATAATCTCTTTCACTGACACTGACTGGAGGTTGTTTAGGTTGTTACAATATGGCGGAAACGCAGGTACTGACTACCGCCGAAGTAAACTTCCACCAGTAAAAATAAGTATCTGTTTTTGGCCATAATCATGACTGAACGTCTGCATTAATAAGGCGTTTAAATAAGGAGAAAATTTCTATTCAAATTTACTGGTGGATGTTTTCTCTGGCGATAATGAGCTATGAGTTGAAGCTTCACTATTTTGAGAATATGTCAAGTCCTCTTTATTCTTAGTAAAATAGCCAGAACCGGTGACTATTTTTAGATTCAGTCGTATCACAATATAGAAAATGTTTTTCTTTGTGGTAGATTTCTCTTAAAAGTATCCTGGTAGTATGGCAGAGATTACTTTTCAAAAAGTGGTACGAATAGAATAAAAAATAGTCCATTGGGGCATATATGTCCCAAATCGTAGTCAAAGAGTTAAAAGCATTCGATCAAGATTCTTGATTATGAGTTCATATTTCTTTTAATAAAGATGTGGAAGAAATTATGCTTGAACCAGAAATTTCATATAGAAAAAGACATGTTGTGTAATGAAATTCACTTCAATTTACAGCTGTAATAGGGTGTTTTCGATTTTATTGCGAGTATTTTAAATAAAATATTTCTTGCATGTTTCGCAATATTGCTCACTTCTGCTATAATGCGCCGATATCAAAAACACCCTCATACAATGCTAAAATTCATTTACAGTTTAAGCAACAAAACAATTAGGTTATCTGTTTTTCAAATGGCAAAATCTTCAGTATGTTCATGTATGTTTATCCTATTTTTATCGTGCATGCATGTTCATAACAGTTATGTATACTGCATAATGTATACTGCATGTTGAGTATATGCATGTTATGCAATATGTATGCAATATGTGTATTGCATGTTATGTATACTGCATGTATATCTGTTATATATATGCATGCATGCATTATCTGTTATGTATGTTTGTCTGTTATGCGTGTTTATTGTTTATGCATGTTTATCACATGTTTCTCTGTTTTGTTGTTGTTGTTTTGTATTCTAAACATAATCTCGGTTTTTAGATTTCTATAAATTTACATAAAACTTAAGATAAATAACTATCAGTATAGATTCTGTGTTTCGCAGTGTATAGTTTTCACAGTATGCCGATTTAAATATTTAAAAATAAATGTGATTAATAAATAAAGAATTTATTACTTCTGTATTTACCAATACAAAGGGAATAAACCCGGGCATCCCGGGTTACAGAATATTGGTGAAAACCATCCTATATATTATTTGTGATGTTAACATCCTTTTTCCTCTTTAGATATTAAAGACACAGCGATGAATGAGGTATTTTTCGAAAGGTTCTGCAAGTTGCTTTTGACGTAGTATACTTATATATAGTTAAAACACTAATACTTATACAGGGTGCAATATGTTATCTATCGCCGAACTTTAATTTCTCAACCGTTGGTCGTAGACATATAGTTCCAATTACAAAAACGTTTCAAATGAGGTAAATATTCATATTGTGACATTATTTAAAGTAAAAAATCAATTTTATAAATATTACGAAATCTAATTTTTTTATAGGTTCCCTATAGTTATACTTAATAAAAGTTTACACATATCATAACAGATATAACACAAAAAGTTTGACATATGCACTACAAAAATTGACACAGTTATTAAATTTCAAAGTTTGAGATTTTTGCACCTGATTTTGTCTTTCATTGAGGGATCAGTTGAAAGTTGAATTAAAGTGATTCGAGCTCAAAATCAGGGTGCAATGTCCTTTTCACGGCGAAACTACCTTTAGCTGGTATCGCCAAATCGAGGAATCACCAAATAGGGTCATTTCATTTAAAAATTTGAGCTAACTTTTATGGGTCGAACAACATTCAAACGTCAGAATAGGTAGAATCGACAACCGAAAAATAAAACATACCCACTAAGGGCTAGATAAATGGCAGAGGAATGCGAACGACTAGCGAGCTATAACGAGCATGAAAATTGGGATTATATAAATTACTTTAGTACCGCAATGCCACACGTTCAGGATAAAACACGAGCCATCTATCAGTGGATATGCTAGTCAGCGCTGAGATTGTGATGGCAAGCTACGCATACATGCAATATGCCGAAATGATACTTATTTATGGTAAATGTCAAAGGAATGCCAGAGAGGCTGCGAATGTTTATTCAGAACGTTTCCCTAAGGATCTACATCCAACGCATGAATAACTGATGCACTGCACCATCTTAGAGAGACCGTGTCTGTTTCACCACGACCCAGAACAAGTAGACGGGCAAGGTGTAATGTTTGAGTGATACCGGAGGAGGTGCTGGCATACGCCCTTTTAATTTCGCAACTGAGCACGGCGAAAATAAGCGAGGCATGTGGTCAGCATGTCTGCCATTTGTTAGATGCACATGATGCGCATTCATACCATCCGACACTGGTGCAAACATTTAGTGCTGGATGACCACGCACGACGATTTGATTATAGTAATTTCATGCTCAACACCTTAGAGGAAAATTCGTCTTCCTTTGTGATATTCTGTGGACAGAGGAGTCAATGTTTACAGGGGTGGCATTGCGAACGTGCACAACATGCATTATTGGTCTCTGGAAAACCTCCACATCGCCCGCACACGTGTGTGGCGGTATATGGGGGACCTAGATTATTGCACCCATATTCTACGATGGGACCTTAACGGGCGATTGTTACCTGCATCTGCTACAATACACGGTGCGTGACGGGTATGAAGAGCTGCCTCTCCGACATGCATGCCGGGTGTGGTTTCAAGATGATAGGACCCTCTCCGCATAAAATATCAAACGTCCGGGAGTATCTGGTCATCGAATTTGGTCAACAGATCCTTGGATATGGTGGTCCGGTAGAGTGGCCACCGCGTTCGCCTGACTTGACTACCGTGCACTTCTACCTCTGGGGTTACATCAAGGGATGGGTCTATGCGATTGAGACCGCTCCTCTGATTTATCTGAAGCAGCGCATCATCCTTGTTGCACAGTTTGGACACCTGCTATGCTCTAACGTGTCCAGAACTCAGTACTGTCACGCATTCAGTTGTGCATTGCCACCTATGGAGAACACTTTTGAGCAGTATCTCTAGTAGATTCCGGCGTTTGATGTATTCATTTTCTATAGTAGATCGTTTTCTGATATTATAATAAATTTATATTTATTTTTCTGTTTAATTTCAATATTTCATTCTTAGCTTTGTATACGACCCTTAAAAGTCAGCTCAAATTTTTAGATGAAATAAGATGATGACTCTTTGGTGATACCCCGATTTGGCGATACTGGCTAAAGGTGGTTTCGCGGTAAAAAGGACATTGCTCCCTGATTTTGATCTCGAATTACTTTAATTCATTTTTTAACTGATCCCTCAATGAAAGACAAAATCATGTGCAAAAATCTAAAACTTTGAGATTTAATAACTGTGTTAATTTTTGTAGTACAGATGTCAAACTTTTTGTGTTACATCTGTTATGGTGTGTGTAAACTTTTACTAAATGTAACTATACGGACTGGGGGACCGTATAAAAAGTTAATTTTCGTAAATTTTATAAAATTGATTTTTTACTTTAAATAATATCACAACGTGAATATTTATCTCATTTGAAGCGTTTTTGTAATTGGAACTATATGTCTATGACCAACGGTTGAGAAATTAAAGGTCGGCGAGAGATAGCATATTGCACCTTGTATATCGTTAAAAGGTTTGTTTGATAAAAAGGATTGCAGTTAATCAAAAATGAATGACAAAATGTAAGCAAATAATCTCAAAGATTGCAGTGAGAAACCTCGCACGGGTCTGCTTCTTCTTCTTCTTTTTTTAAATTGATGACTCTAATAGATTTTTTACATTTAATATATTTTTTAGAATGCCCACTAACAATACTAAAAATCATATTTATATGAAAAATAGCATTATATGCGTTCAAATAAAGTTTTGAAACTTATTAAAAGCGATATTTTCATATTGGCCACACGTCAGGAGTTAACAGCCGAAGAAATCTCCAAAAAATCGTTATTTACAATCAACCTTTTTGAATCTGTTCATTTCAGTGGAACTAAAATGAAATTCGATTACATGTCTAAAATGTGTTTTATTTTTATTTTATTGTTTTATTTATTCATGGATGAATGTTTTAATTTCGTTATGGAATATAAGCTGGAATCAAATGATGAGCTGTTTATATTAATTTAAACACAATCAGATTTATCTTTTATAATCGTCTGCATGCTATAGAGATAGATTTGAAAAAAAAATCATGCTTGAAAATTAATATTAAAACAATAAAAGTTAATTAAATTACGATACAGTTTTCAAATAAATTATGATATAGTTTTCAAACAAATTGCATTTGAAAGTACATTTTTACCCTATTCGACGGTGTAAAAATCGAAAATGTTGCGGTATTTAGAAATTAAAAAAATTACAATAAAAGTTGATAAAAGCTAAATTTAATCATCTATTATTGCCATCGTCAAAATGACATCAGCATTACGCATAGGGACACGTTTGTCCTTTATAATATATATAACAAAATTATAGCGATGTATAAAGAGAATGGAAGAATAAAAGTACAGTGGCTCTGGCTATGTAAAATGGAAAGACCCAAAGCGCTTGCAGTCTGGGGTACAAATGTTATATATTTCACAATAGGTATAAGACCAAACTCCCTTTAAACTTCCGTAATAGCTGGGTTAATATGATCAAAGTCGAACACGTTTTCAAACAGAAAGTTTATTAATAAGTAAAATCAAATAAGTTCTACGTACCGAATAGCGTCGTCTAATTTCAGGGGCTTCCGAAATGACAACAACTTAACACCTAGTATATGTGTCGCCATTATTTCGAGACAGATAAAATAAGTCTAACCGGAGTTGTAATAACTACTATAACATTTCTCGTAGACCCATAAAGTTAAATAAATAATGAAAAAGTAAATATAATTTCTTTTTAGAAACATGTTCGACTTTGGTCAAATTAACCCAGCTATTAAGGAACTTTCGTGAAAGTTAGCGAAGTATGGATAAGGCTAACCGGCATAGTAAAGAAGGTTTTTCCCTGTGCATTACGCATTCAATTTTTTAAAATAAGGATTAACGATATATATATACAGTAGAGGCACGATTATCCGAGTTAACAGGGTGCAAGTTCACCTCGGATAAGCAAAAAACTCGGATAAACCGGATTTACATGAAACGCCACTAAGGAGATGAAATATAAATTTACACACACTTTATTAATTTTTATAATATTACTTACAGTCCTTATGATGGTCACTTCCAGTGCTTTTAAATAAGGGATGAAATTGTTCATTTAAAGAAGTTCTGGAGAGGTTTTGTTTATTGGTTGATAAACGTTTCTTTGCTGCAAAGTTACACCATTTCATTAGCGTCATCAGGTGTAGCTTCTTCTTGCTGCTCAATGTATTCCATAGTTTTTTCAACAGAACTTAAATCTTTGGAATGCATCATTTTCTTCTGTTGTACACGTTCTCATCATTACTGCTCTCTTGTTCGCAGTTTTTAAGCATGTCTCCAATCATATCTTCTGTAATTTCTTGCTGTTCATCTGCGTTCATCCTCTCAGCAATACTTTTTCTGCGAGGATTCAGAAACAGAAAGTCTTTTGTGCAGTTTAACAAAGATTCATCATCACTGACAGATTCTTTTGTAGTTTTTTCAAGTTCTCAAAAACACCCTCATCTAATGGCTGAGTTAGTGAAGTTCTATTTCATGGCAAAAAATATGCTTTGATCTCTCCACTTGCGAGTTGTTCCTCGTCCTGATGGAATGGAGTATTGTCCAAACTCAGAATTGAATTTCTTTTCAACTTCTTATTCTTTAGTAATTTTTTCATTTTAGTTACGAAATGATCATGAAACCATTTCTTAAAAATTTCAGCACTCATTCATATTTTCTAGTTTCTGTGGTACACAGGAACACTCGAGGGTTTGACGTTCGTGAATTCTCCAAGTTTCTTTGACTTTCCGATAAGCATGGAGTTCGACTACAAGGTGCCGGACGTAATTTAAAACCGTTTCCCTTTCCTTGCCCTTCTTATATCCGGCAACTGATGCTTCTCCTTTTTCAGCTAAAGTTTTCCATAGCAGCATGCGAAAATTCAATCCCGTTTCATCACAGTTAAACAGTTCATGATCTCAAAAATTGTTTTCCTTGATAAGTTTTTGAAATTTTACTCTGAATTTAGCAACTTCATCTGCAAATAGCTTTTCAACAGTATATTAAATGGTGAATTAAGTTTTTTTTCAAGCGATAGATTCACCCAACATTTGCCTCCAAGGGCGCAATATCATAAAATATCTTTTGAAAACTCCAGAGCTTTCGACTCCAGTATCGATCTCGAAGTTGGATTTCCCTTTTTACGCAATTCTCTGAACTACAGAAATAAAGATTCAGAAAATTTTTCAAACTCACAATGCTTCATTTTCTTCCTAGAATTAATACAGTTTGCTTTGCCTTCAGACAACTTTTCAATCCAAACTTGATTTATTTTTCAATTTCCAACAGTAACTTCTCAGCATCGCAACACTTTCAACTTTATCCAACTGCTTCAATAATTCAATTTTTGTTTCTATCAAAACAACGTTTGTTCTCTTCTGATTTTTTCTTCGTTCGTACTCATTTTAATTCAATTTCACGATTAAAAAATGCTTTCAATTGTGCATGAAAAAAAAAAAACACAAACAGAATGTGAATGACTAAACAATGACACACTGCTAGTGCTACAGGTACTGTCGTAAAATCGGGATTCTACTCTATATGTTTTCGGGTTTCAATTTTACGGTATTAAAAAAATGTATTTCTACCCACAATTTTATTTTTAACTTTTGTGCACACACACACTCACACAATAAAATAAAATGAAATAAATAAATAAAAATAAAGATCCACTAAAAACATCTGCTACCATCTTATACTTTTAAAACAGTTGTCTCATACATGAATTAATATTAATTATTAAGGGTACCGTATCCGTAATTACCGTCGTTTCCTTTTCTTAAATTGTACGTTTCATGTATTTTTAAAAAACAGTTTTAACCTTTTCAGGGGCAAAGCACTCCTGTATCTAAAATATTGAAATGGTTGAATGACAACAGGATTTGCGAACAAACTTATTTGAAAATAAGTAATAGCCTTTCTTCACGAATATTACAAGAGAAAAATTGCATTCCAAAATTCTCGTTCCATTGTGGCATTTAAGGATTAAAATTAAGTGGTACTTACATTATGGCCACTAAAGTCCCTTGCCACCTTCTTAACATCGGAATGGCTGCTGCTATATTAATAAAAGTGGTGTCTAGGTATAGTAAAATAGCCATGCGCTACTGAATGAAACCGCCTACGGCGCCACCTGGTGGGAAACTGCGGAGTTAGCATTCCTATCTCGAAAATGGAAAGAGGTAGGGAAAAAATGATTTACAAAATTGTACAGCATCATCGATTTAGTATGAAAAGATAACTTGTGGGCATTAATGAAAAGAATAGAACGGTTAAAACGCGCATTTGTTTTCTCGTGATTTCCTACACTGTATGACGTCACGAAACTTGAACGGAAGGAGAAATGATTATCTTTCGGACAAATGTGCATTGCAGCTGACGGTGAGAAGTTTCAACATCTCAAATAAAGGTATATTGTTATAACTAGTTTTTTTTTTCTAAGATCGTTTTGTCGCGTTACAGTGTAGGAAATCACGAAAAAACAAATGCGCATTTTAACCGTTCTATTCTTCGCATTAATGTCCATAAGGTGCCTTTTTGTACTAATCGATGACGCTTTACAACTTTGTAAATCACTTTTTTTCCTTCTTTACATTTTCGAGATAGGAATGATAACCCCGCAGTCTTTCACCAGCTGGCGCCGTAGGCGGTTTCATTCAGTAGTGTATGGCTACTTTAATATACCTAGACACCACTTTTTTGAATATAACAGCAGCCGTTCCGAAGTTACTAGGGTGGCAAGGGACTTTAGTGGGCATACTGTATAATGTACCACCGTCCTTAAGGGGTTAACCAACTTAGTCACCTTAGGTTTTTATTAATATTTCGATCTATTTATTTAGTTCTCTTTCCCTCCTTAAGAAGCGTTAAAGCAATGCGTTCATAAATAATATTTTTAAAAGCGGCAGCAATTATGGTTATCCGTAATAATTCAATTAATATTAATTGATTCAATGTTTAATTTGAATTAAAATTTAATTTTGATGAGAAATAAACAATTTTTCCTACCTCATTAATTCAGCTTCAAATATAATCGGTTGCTTCTCTAAATTATCCTCACTCTTCTCTAGTTTCCGAAAGATAAATTTTTCCTTTTATATATCCTGCATTAAAGTTACAGAAACTTTATAATCTCTGACCTTTACTGGAAGAGTAGAATTCTGCGACATGAATCGAAAGCTTCAAATCATAATTAAAGATCGAGGGTTTTAAATCTGAAATATGAAGCTGATTATTGTTGAGAAATGCTTAAAAGAAGAGGTGTTAAAGAAAAATAAGTCATTTTAAAGACAATTTTGAGAAATTTAACATCTCCGCTCAGAAAACTCGCCATTTTAAAACCTTTGCTCTTGAGTAGAAAGAGGTTAAAGAATGAACTCAGTTTTCAATTGTACAGTATTAGCAGGTGCGTATGAAAGAAAAGAGCTAATGCGGCTTAAGCCCCCCCCCCCCCCTTCCCCCACACACTCACACATCCCCATCAGGGTTTAATTTCTAACAAAAAAAGTACCGGAGCTCTAATATTCTGCAGAAATAACATCTGTAGTGTATCTCTTCGTCCCCCCCCCCCCCTGCAGCATATTTCAAACATTATTTGTAAAATTTAAAGCAACTTCGTCTTCTGTAAAATAAAATTTTTAATGCATTTTGCT
The DNA here is from genome assembly GCA_963932465.1 of Maratus speciosus. NCBI lineage: Eukaryota > Metazoa > Arthropoda > Arachnida > Araneae > Salticidae > Maratus > Maratus speciosus. The sequence continues at coordinate 372,846,908 of OZ010792.1, read as the reverse complement.
TATATCTATTTGCATTTATATATAATAAAATGAGATAAATGGACTGAGCAAAAGCATTAAAATCAGGTGTGGTGATTTTTCAGAAAATCCTACGCGTCAGGTTTTTTTTTTTTTTTTTTTTTTCGTATCAATTAGAAAAATAGAATACGCAGTGCTGTTCCAGTGGACTTTGATGCGCAGTATTCATAAGTGCCGATGCGTTCCGGATAATATTTAAATATTCACTAAAAGTAAAGGTGTGCTGGAGCTTTGGAGCGAATTAAGCACCGCGTGGAGCTAAAAAGTTGATCAGTAAGAATATTTTATAAGCACGAGCAAAAAGCGGCGGGTAAGCATAACAAAGCCACGAGTAAAAACGCTAGAAACGGTCACAATTAATTTTGATCCTGGCATTTCTCGTCGCTGTTTAGAAACTATTGAGACAGAAAAACATTGAGGCTACACTTTCGCACTCTAGATAGAAGCATTTTCCTACGAGTGCGACACGCTATCTCACATATGAAGCACTTTCGCAGGAAATAACGCAAAGAAACATAATTTAAGATTCGGTTTTTCGGAAAAGCTATTTCACTGGTCTCCGGAGAGCAGTATTTACGAGATCCTGTGAATTCCGAACTATTTCTAAATATTCACTAAGCTCCGGTGAGCTCCGGCGCAAATTAAGCACGGCTCCCCTTTGAAATGGAGACATTTTTAAAAGCTACATAAACTACCCCAAAGACTACTATTTTCTATCTTCTTCTTCTTTTTTTTTTTTTTTTCAAATAAAGAAGCATTATAAATACTAAGAGGTCCAACAATGCATCTGGGTTAAGAACATAGGAGAATTTTTTTAATTGAAAACTAATAGATTTTTTTTTTACATTTAATCTAATATACTTTTTATAGTTACCCACTAACAACAAGAAAAAGCATTTTTATATGAAAAATATCAATTATGTGTTCAAATAAAGTTTTGAAATTTATTAAAAGCGATACTTTCGTATCAGCCCCATGCCGGAAGCAAGAGAAATTGCCAAAGATTTCGCTACTTATGATATTTTTTATTTCGCCTTTTTTGTTTTTGATAATTTCAGTGGTTTAAGCGCGAAATTTATTAGTCATGTTTATTGGTCAAGAAATTTAATTGGTCATGACTAGGGATGCACCGGATATTGATTTTGCCGGATATCGGATACCGGATATCCGAAGCTCCTTTGCCTGCCGGATTCGGATATCCGGCACTAGATATGTTTTTAGTTATATGGTGAATTATTTCTTTATATAACGCCATCTCAGAACAATAAATTACAAACATGTTTCATACATCATTAAAACATTTTAAATGCATTGAAATATAATTTACAAAAACTATATCTCTTTGAATATCAGGGCTTGAAATTCAAGTTTTCCCCAGAAGGGGAGTTTCCCAGCCAACATTTAAAAATACAGGGGAGTTGAACTGTTGGAAAGGAAAAAAAAATATCTTTAAACCCAGTTATTTTTTATGTGCCACTTACAGAATTACATTTATACAGACATGACAAAATACCTTTGAAATAATTTAAATTAACAACTCAAGATAATTTATTATCAAAAATGTTTATTTTAATTAAAACAAAGTAACAGAATCAAGTTTTATATATACCATGTCTATTTTTCAACTTTCACCTAATGTTACGGGCAATTAACAATTGGGTTGCTAAATAAATTTTAGAATTTATTCCATTTTGCATGTTTTAGCCTCTTTCACAAGTTACACTTTTGACAAACAGGACAGACCAACTTTTATAACTTTAGAAATTATCGGAAACGCATGGTTATGCTCTGTTAAAAAATTTTAGAAAAATTTGCAAAATTTGATGTGCATTATTTTTTAACTTACTTGCATGAATAATGCATATCGGTGATTCTATTGTCGATATCCTACGGTGATTCTATTGTCGATATCCTACGGTGATTGTATGTCACTTCTGAACAAACTTGTTTTATTATATCCTTAATGGAATTATAGTCAAAACTGTAATCCCTGGTATTTTCGTTAAAATTGAACTATGGAATTTTAAATGCATTCAACATGTCCGAAAACACTTCAGTGTATATATTGTCATCATTTCTGTCCACAATTCCAATGGCATCAGTTTCTGCCGACTGCAACTGTGTTTCAAAGACTAGCAACTCAACGTTAGGCCATAACTTATGTAAAAATGTTACTAACGTTTTAATTTTAATTCACTTTCATTCACTCCCATCAAGAATCTAACCAGTAGTTAACTTTCTTCATATCCACAAGTTTTAAATTTTCAACAACTTCTGCTCCATCAGTCAGTCCTTCAATCAAAAACTGTATCAACCTTTTCCTGTAATGTCTCTTAATTTTCTCAAGGAGCCGTTCTCTGCTCCAAAAGCTAATGTGTAGCTTGGCAATATTTCATTATTCAAATCTGTTTCATTGCAATTATAGATTTGGGGTGGGGGTGGGGGGGGGGGGGGAGAGAGAGAGAGAGAAGGCTGAGTAGTGGCATCTGGTAGGGTAAATAAGAAAGCTTCCCATTTATCTGAAAATTCTTATGGAACCCCAGTCAAAAAAATGTTTTGGTTCCATGCTTTTCAGATAACAGGAGTTTTACTGTACTTGAAAGATTAATGAATAAATGTTATGCTTATATTGAAATTTTTTCAATCTATTGAGTATGAATTAATAATATTAAATAAACTCCTTGTGAATCCTTCCTATTTATTTATTTATTTTTGTTAAGAAATACTTTATTTTTGTAAGATTTTAAGAAACATTTATTTCCTCAAAGTAATTTCTTTTGTTAAGGGGACATTCCAGTGAAACTGGTTTTCCCTTCTCAAATCATGAAATTCTATATTAACCCATGGGAAATTTTAGCAAGAACAAAAAATCATACATTAGTCATACATTATAAAACACTTTCTAACACTATCATAATATTGTTACCAAATTTAATTTTTTTTTTCATTCACATCACACAGTTGAATATTTATAAGGGGACCCTTCACTAACTTGAAAATGACCATTCCGTAATGTTAAACCAATGGGCAGGGTTTTTTTTAAATTGTTTAAATTTGAAAAGTTTTAAAAGATTCTTTTTGTATAAGATAGCTGAACTCGATCTTTCATCGGCTGTTTTTTACTTTTTCGATTTCAGATTTTTTTGCATGGAATGGCAATGCATTGGAATTTTAAATCCATATCCAAAGTTTGAAAAGGAAATAGTCAATTGATTTCTTCTATTACACGATAAAAGGTTGATTTTAAAAGTCATGTCCTAATTTCTGTGAATTGCAAAAATCAACTAGTTTGTTATTTCTAAACATGTTTTTTAAAGTTCAGCAATTTTTTCTTCATGTGTGCCACAAGTGTAATCTCATTTTGTTTAGTGCTGACTATTGGCCAATTTGGTAGGGCCCAGTCTCCAGTGGCCATTACTGCCCTTTTAGTTATTTACTATTTTGAGCACAGGGAAAAAACATTGCAAAATACATAAATCGGTCATAAAAAAAATGTCGCCGATTTCGTCAATTATGGTGAAAATAAATAACAAAATTTGTCGACTGGTAGCAAGAAGAAAACTGAAGTTCGTGGGAAAGCAGCAGCGGGAAAATATCACAAAATTCGTCAATCGATCATGAAAAAATATAGTGAAATTTGCCAGTCCGTCACGAGTAAATATCATGAAATTCCTCAGCCGGCCGCAGAGAAAAAACACGAAATTTTTCAATCGGATGCAAAAAACAATCGTTATTTTCATCAGTATTTCGCAAGAACAAACAGGGAAATTTGCCAATCGGTCACAGAATAAAATTGCTATATTTGTCAATTGATCTCGAGAAAAAAAATTACGAAATTCACCGATCTGTCTCTAGAAAAAATCGTGGCATTCGTCAGTCGGTCATGGAGAAAAAGCACAAAATTTTTCAGTCAGATGCAGAAAAATCACTATGAATTTTGTCAATCTGTTGTAAGAATAACCTGTGAAATCTGCTAATCGATAGTAGAAAATATCACGAAATTTGTCGGTCGGTCCTGAGACTTGATCGTTGTTTTACAAAGAAATATTTTCGGAAAATGATTTTTTGGAAACAGGAGCCGTCAGCCCACAATAGGGCATAATAAATAGGACACAATAATAATCTTTAGGCAACGAATCCTGCCATACCGTCTCGAAATTCAAGCCCTGTATCTGCCATTCAAGCCCTGTAATGTATATTAATAATATTGCATAAAAAATGTAATTTAAACATTAAAATATTCTGTTTATTTGTACAATGAAATGCTGATTATTGCTACTGGATTTGGATATGGGATTGACTACATTGATAATTGCTAATAATTAATTAATTTGTACAATAAAATGCTGATAATTTGTATAGTAAATTTTGACCAATTAATATGCATATAATTGTAGAGTATTTTCACAAAGAAATACTACATACTTTCTTTTTATAATTTAAACATAAAATATCTACTAATATGCCCATGATTAAAGAGTTATTTTCTCCAAACATAGGTTTAATTGATGCCCTTTTTCTGTTTTAATTATTTAATATTGTTTTTGCTCTAAGTCACGTTTAGTTTTATTTTAAGTTAAATTATTTTGATATTTATAAGTAAAAAAGAAAATTACTTTTAATTTTAAATATTTATAAGGAAGTTACAAAAATAACTAGTTGGATTTGCCAATCCCAAAACTTTCTTCTATCTCATACATCTTAATATTTCAAAAAGTAGTTCCAAATGTTACCATACTTCAATATTATACCAACTTTGATTTTGATCTAAAATTTCTGCTCCAGTCAATTAATCAGAATAAGAATAAGTTAATCTCGATCATGATATTTATTAAAATCAATAATTTTTTTGTTATTCTATTGTACATCAGCTGTTTGTGAATAGCCAGCTTAGCAGGATGCGAAGTTCCCTCCGCTTCATGAGCCGCCAATATACAGCACAAAAAAAAAAAAGAAAAAAGAAAAAAGAAAAAACTGCGAAAAATCGAGAAAAATTTACAAAAATCTCTGTTACAGTGCCACCTTCTGGCGGAATATTTCCAAATGCAAGGAGAAACTGCTGGCCATAGCCAAAAATATACACACAAAATTGGTTCAATTCTATGCTTAGCTTCATACACTTTTCAATGGTAAAATAATGAACATAACACAAAAATCCGTATTATAGCGCCCCCTTCCAGCAGAATATTTTCAAATTGAAAGAGGACCTGCTGGCCATAGCCAAAAACATACCCCCAAAAATTGGTTCAATTCCATGCATAACTTCATACACTTTTCGATGGTACAAGAATGAAAGTGGCATAAAAATCTATTACAGCACCCCATTTTGGCAGAATATTTCCAATTTAAAGGAGAACCTGCTGGACATAGCCAAAAAAAATTACAAAAAATTTTGTTCAATTATATGGATAACTTCATACACTTTTCGGTGGTACAATAATGAAAAAGGCACAAAACTCGCGATTAAGTGGCCCCCCTCCTTCCAGTGGAATGTTTCCATATTGAAGGAGGCTGACCTCTAAAACATCTAAATCCGTCGAAAACCGGAAATCGAAAAAATTTCTATTACAATACTTTCTTCTAAAAATTGGCCTGTTCAATTGTTAAACTTAAAAAAAGAAAGAAAATTAATAAAGTCATACTTTAATAAAAAACTTCAAATTTTATTTTGCATTCTGAAAGTAAAGCTACAATTTTCTGAAAGAAGTAAACATAAATTCTTAAATTTATTATAAAGAGTCCAAATACCAATGTTAGGAAAGCTGGCAATTCTTTAAACTTTTGAGAATTACCTTTTACTCATGTATAGTGAACTTACTTTCATATTTTGCATTATAAACAAAGTTGTTCGGCATTGTTTGGGGTCAAAATATTTCTGTTATCCTTATATATTCACTTCGCTGCGCTCTGCCGGTTATCCGGCAGAGAAGTCGGATATCCGGTGATTATGATCCGGATATCCGACGGTATTTCGGATATTGAAAAATCAGCCGGATATGCCGGATATCGGATATTTGCCGGATATCCGTTGCATCCCTAGTCATGACGTTAGCATTACTCACGGACACGTTTTTGCTTTATATTATAGGGCAAAGGAATTACATATAATATAGAAAATAAAGAAATAATATAATATTGAAAAGAATGAAACTTTTTGTTATTCCAATATTGTTTTCATTTAGAAGAAGAAAAATTCATTAATTTTTTAAACTATGGTGGATCATGTTTGGCTTTACAGGAAACTATAAAATGTATAAATCTCGCCTTTTTCCTTCTTCTCTCTCTTTCTTTCTGCTTTTAAACTGGTTGATACGGACAAGAACATATACGTACAGTCGTGGAAAAAAAAAGTAAACACCCCCTACTAACTCCTCAACAAATTATCGTAGACAAAAGTTACTGGTACCGAACAATTGGAAATAAAGTCTACTTTTAAATGATGTATATAAAATTTCTTAGGGAGCCATCTTCTTATTAAAACGAATCCAAACTTCACTTTTTTCAATGCAAAAGCCAAATTTAATGAGATATTTCAAATCTTCGGTGATAAGTTTATTGAATTATAAACATTCAAAATTTAGTTCTTCTAATGTTAAATTGCATTTTCATATTTTTATTTATATCTTCTGAAAGTATACTCCTAATGTGCTGATTTTTTTGTAGCAATAATACTAATATACCCAAACATAAAAACGTTGAATTTGCAATTTTTATAATTTTATGATATGATTTATGAATTATGAAATTAATATTCGAAAAAATTATGAATTGCAACCTGCATTTTTTTTGATGGATTTAGATTTATTAAGTCCTGCTTTATGGAAATCCAAATTTTCACAATTTTCTTCCAAGTAGTTTTCAAATTATGCTTAAAAAACGGCAAAATGATGGTTTAAGGGACCGTCTATGATAAAAGTGAGTAGATATTTTGAAATTTGTTCTGCTGTCCTGTAATCTAACAGGCTTCATTGACTCCTTGAATGGCGCTTAAGGTGCCTTGATCAAGAAGGGGGCTCTCTCGGTTAACAATCGAGTACGGAACTTCAATTTGGATACAGCCCTTAAAATACGCTTGTTTTAAAATAATTATTTTCTCTGAAACTTATGGTGCGAATTACATAAAAATTTGTTTTTAGGCTAATTGAAGGATTTAAAGTTCATTTATGCTGTCAGAATTGTGTACTGCTATTAAAAAAAAAAACAAAGTTATGGTTCGTTTTAATATGTAGATGGACCCCTAAGTAAATTTTATATACATTATTTAAAAGTAGACTTTATTTCCAATCGTTCGATACCAGTAACTTTCTACTATGATAATTTGTTGAGGAGTTAGTAGGGGGTGTTTACTTTTTTATTTCCACGGCTGTACATCCCACTGACGAATAGAAGGGCTGCCAGAGGCAACTATTTTTATATTCTGTTTGTACCATTATTTACACAAATTTTAATTCTATGGCAAATAATTTCTTTTCTTTCTTTCTGAAAAAGTGGTACGAATTGAATAAGAAAATAGTCACCAGTGGCAGTCCTGCGATAGCGATTTTGTAATGGTAAATGTGATGCTTTTACACCTGATTTGAGTTTTAGTGAAAATAACTGTAAAACGAAAAACGGCAAGGCAAGGCCAAGGATTGAGAATAATTATTTTGAGAGCGCGCTGATTGGCGGAATTCAACCTGATATATAGAAGATACAATTAGCGATATCTTCGTCATTGACGAATTTATAAGAGATAAACTATCGCCCGATATGTTTTCGGCCGCTTTCTTCCTGTAAAACCTATTCATGAGAAAATATCTGCTTTTGTCTATGCTGGAGATAATATGTGTGATCGCAGCTTTACTTGCTTATTGCAGTGGCGTTCAGTGGGGGAGATTAATAGAAAAACAGCTATATTGGCAAAATTAAAAATTATTCATTATAAAATCCGATTTCTTTGTAGACTTCTTCTGAATACTTTTAAGAATAGAAAGTGATTTGATAGCCCTCTAAAAACTTCAGTAAATCATTCTTTAAAAGCAAAATTTCAAAAACCAAGGTAATCGCTCAAAGAAATTGCTGGAAACAGCAAATCTTTTGAGTTTAATAATTAATCGCTTATTCTCTTTTCACAAATAATTTTTTTAACGTTAGCTAAATTAGCCACCATTTTTTTTTTTTACAAAATGTGACAGTTTTTGTATCGAGGCGTGTCAAAGAACGTCTTTACCACCTATTTATATAGATATTCTTATGATAATAAATGCAGACAAGCTGCGACCACTTGCAGCCTTGCCCACTGTTTGAGTTTGAATAAAGAAAAACTTAGCAAACAGGTAGGTACAGAGTTCTCAAACAAAGTATTACTATAAGATGTGTTGATGTTATTGTCTCAGTCTCTCAAATTTATCGGCATGTTTAAGGCAAACGGTGATCTGTATTAAGACAAAGATTTTTAACACCGCGTTTGTGTTTTCAGCAACGTGAAGAGCAAGTTCTGCTTCGTGCCACTGTGTGACACAACTATAGTGAGTGACACAACTAAAAGCCTGTTTCAAATCAATTTATTTTTATTTATAATATATCATGTCTTCTACTTATTGATCAATCATTGATTCAACTTCCCGATCGTTTTTCGCATTGTTGAAACACATTAAAATATTTTCTTAGTCTTCTACCAAATGGGAAAGAGATTCCAACTGAAAGAACAATGAAAGGTGTTAATGCTTTGTGCAAATTATAGAAAAGTGACCTATCATTTACAAAACATCAAGAATTTTTAAATATGGAATTCAAGCAACTGTATAACAGTTTGAGAAATCTTCCATTGTTGCACAAGCATGCCGTTGATGCAATATTTTAGTGTAATAAAAGGATATATCCCAATATCTATCATTTTCTAAAAAGATTCACAACGCTTCGGGTGACAACCTGGGAAAGTGCAAGGTAATTTTTACCCTACGTATTTAAAAAACTTATTAAAGATTGACCATGACGGAATTATGCTTGAACAGCCTGGCTATACACACATCTACACATTAATACTGGGAGATTAAAAAAAAAGATTAGACAAATTTTAAGATGAGGTAGTGCACACCGAAACAATTTTTATATAGAAAACCAGGGTCATAATCCATTTTTTTCATTTGAAAATATAAGGTAAATCACCCCAATTCGAACATATCTTTAATTAAAATAAGATAATTCAAAGTCATTTTTGACGGACTTATTTTGCTTTGTGTAAAATACAGTGGTATCATGAAAAGTAATGGAATGGTATGACATTTCGTAAAGTGAAACCGTATGTATTGTCAAGTATATTCAGAAATAAGGACTGTGTAGTTCAGCGTTATTTGGATAAGGATGTTAGCCACTTCTACTATTTTTTCGTAACATTCTTACGTGTTACACAAAGAAAGGCCTGTATGTTTAAAATTTCGTTAAAATATCTTCATTATTACGAAAGTTATGAACAAAAATCCGAATTCTGATTTGAGTGAGGCACCCTGTATTTTAGACTGATAAATTGTGACTTGTGACCCTTAGTTTCCTATATAAAAATTGTTTGCCGTTTTGTGCACTATGATATCTTAAATTTTGTCTAAACTTTTTTGCTTAACCTGTATAACTACTAACGAAGTAACTAGTGAGCTCTGTAAAAAAGGAACTGAAAGAAAGCTACTCATCATTATTTAAATAAATTTTTATAGTCACTCAAAGTATTTTTATTGAATCTACATTTAAATATTTTTTGCTTTCAAATCTGCCTTTCCCTAAATTCTCGGTGTGGCATTGTCTTACTCTAATGTGTGGTACAGTAAGACAATGTACTTACCCCCACATTAAGTACATTGTCTTACTGTGTACTTAATGTGTACACATTAAGTACACAGCATGTGTGACTTTTCGATTAACTTGTATATGAATTACATTGTTGCTGTAATTACAGGTTGGTGGAGAATCGATTCCAAAAACAGTCCTGGCGTAGAAGGTGATGAAGAAGAAGACTACGAGGATGAAGAAGGAGACGATGAACTGATATGCCAAAAGAGGAAAATGGTGGTAAGCTTCGAAGAAATTGGTTGGGGAGACTGGATAATATCCCCGAAAACGTTCGATGCGTCTTACTGTGCTGGAGAATGTCCTCACCCTCTCAAAAAAGTGAGTCTTGATGTCTTGAACTACATTTGCATCGGTCATTTCAAAAACTACATATTGAGTTTTCTTTTCCAAAGTGCACATTTGTGTTGCAAACGTGTCCTTGACGGTAGGCTTATATGTGTGAACAAAAATTACATAGGTTTATCTATCCGTTGCTACTCAAAAAACTTGGTAAAATAGACATTCATTAGAAAAAGGTACTAGTCAAACTAAGATATATTTCAATCAGTGACCATAGAACGGTATTTATACGTTTTTGAGGCGTAGGTGTAGAAAAAAATCAGGTGCCATTCTATTTGACCTTGGAGGTTTACCCCACCACCTGGGTCGAGGGGGGGGGGGTGACTTCGAGGAGGGGGCTTATATAATCCATATTTTTAGAGGACACACCTAGGAGGCGTACATGTACCATTACTGTGCTGATATTCACGATGCCGCTCTAGGGTAAAAAACAGAACAAAAAGTAAATGTAATTGAAAAGGTTGTAAATATGACTATGTGCATTAATGCCATCTATATGTGAAACCCTTTCTCGTGGTTCAATGGATTTTAATTAAAACCTTATTTGACAACGCAATCTTAGCTTAATTGATTGGTCCTTACTCAAATAATCCAAACCGGTATCATTTTCTCTTGTTTAATTAGAAGATATATGTACACGTATAATACATTATTCCCAGGAAAAAACGAAACGTACTCTTCAACGCACTCCTATACACACATTCAAGAGACCATGGGGGGAGCAACACATCGCAAATAACGTAATCCATTTATCGCTCAAATTGGCGTTAAAACATTCTCTACACTATCATCATATATATTAAAACGCAAGGCTATTTCTGTAAGATCAGTACCCAAATTCGACACAATTGCGCATACGCAACTGTTTTTCGAACCTCTTCAATTTAGAAGAAAGTAGAACGAGTTCCTGCTAGCGTAGCGTCCTTAAAGCAGCAGTTTAAAGCTCTGGATTTTTGTAGAAGACGCAGGTTCAAACCCAAGTCCCGCAAAACGTTTTCTGTAATATTTTTGTCGATAATTTCATTAATGACATTTCATTAGGAAGAGAATTTATATGATTTTTATTTTATCATAATTATTGTTTGAATGCTTTATAGTTAAATAAAATTTAACGCTCAACAATATTTTGAAGAAATAATGATTTTAAATTTAAAATATTTAAGCTAAAATATTTTTCATGTAATTATCAATTAAATAAATTGAGCTGATCTACAATTTTTGTTATATTTTCTGACCATTATCAAGAATATATATGCGTGTGTGTCAGAAAGCCGTAGTGAGTAAAAATAAATGCTCTTCCCCATATTTGTAGGTAAAATTCTGATAAAAAGCAAACAATTGGTTGTAAATTATAAACTTAAAATTCTTTCACTTCATTGAGTGGGTTAGATTGACAGCACCATCTATCGCCTTAAAGAAATGGAAATCACTTATGCAATATAGAAATTTGTCACGATTTCTTTAATTAATTTAAAAGCAACTAATTAAAAATTCAAGACTTTTTCTAATGAAACATTCAAGTTATTTACCGTCAAGAACTGACGGGCACTATCTAATAGGGTACTAAAACTCATTTTTAACGACAAAAAAAAAAAAAAAAAAAAAAAAAAAAAAAAGTCCAAAAGTTTATTAAATTTTTTTTTCAATTTTAATCACTATAAAATAAATGATAGCCGACTTAGAAAAGGAAAGATCTAAGAAATATAATGAACACAAAAAAGTTCTTAAAAATCTAGTATTTGTGTGTAACGCATTTTTTATTGATTTCTAAAAAGAAATTGCATATGTAACTAGTGCAGTTTTTGAAATGACTGATTAATTTCAAATTTTGGTGGTTTTCTTTGATTATTTTAAATTAATTTCATATGCGACTTAAATCCAGTCATGCGTTAACATACAAATAAGGTTAATTGTTCATATTCAAAGCAAAAATATTCAAAATATTTATTCTGCTCATATTCAAATATATTTATTTCTGAAAACGCTGTTGATATTTACAAGTAATCATTGTAACTTCAGATAAAATTGAGTTACGGCAAAAGGCAATTTCAGCTCTTGAAAAAAACTTTTTCTTACTATGAAATTCGAATATAGAATTTGTTCACACTCTGTTTTAAATATATTTTTATGCTAAAATATCTGGGCATTAAGCATCCAATTTTAGCTCTAACTGCCTTTTCACTAATTAATTTTCGTGATAATAATGTAATATTTGTGAAATATATTTTGTCATATTCATGATCAACCGATGGGGGGGGGGGGGGGATAAATAGAAACAGGTTAACCTAGATTTAACATTTTAACCAAATTTCATGAAAAGATTATAATTATGGCACATTTATTTTCCTGATATTTAAATTAATTAAACATAAAGGGGGGGGGATGGGGGAATTAAGAATGAAAAACTAAAAAAGGAGGTAATACACTAAACCCTTAATCGTCGCGCCCGATACATTCAAGGGCAATTTACACGTGAATGTATCGGGCGGTTTAGGGTGTAATTCCCGTTATAATAATAAAAAATTGTAAAATCTCCCTCTCTCTCTCTCTATATATATATATATATATCATTGTGTGTAAGTAAGTAAGCACCCACCCTGGGAATCCGCTTTTGGCTTATGGTTAGGTGTAACCCCCAAGCCCAGGGTAGGGAAAAGTTTTACTAACTGCGGCCAAACTTGTTACAGTATACAAAATAATTTCAAGTTACAAACAAAAATAAAGTAATCTAAAATAATCTAAAAAGTTAAAGTAAAATTAATATAGAAAAGCAATTTTAGACAAGATAAGAGTAGCTATAAAACTTCTTTAGAGCAGTCCACATGATTGTCTGTGTATGTTCATACAACCTACAATTTTTAACCAATTTGGGCGAAATTTGAATATAACATACATTTTAAAACTAGTAAAATTATTGGCTACTTAAAAAATTTCTCAGACTACTCTTTTTCACTTTTTTCAACTATTTGACATAATTTATATTTATACGAATCTTTTTTTTTAAATTTTCAAATGCGTTTTTTTCTTTCATGTTGCCGCAAAATGAAATTGCGAATGGACAATAGTTTTATTAGCCCATAAAAATTCAGATTCACTACCTATATTTTTACATCCTTAACTGATGTCATAATGAGCAGATAATGTGTATTTTTCGCATATATAATCAAAAAGGATTACTATTAGTGCGCTTAAAACCTTTACACGGGGCTTCGGACAGCATTTTCCAGAGTTTTCATGTATTTTCGGATAAATGCTGTCCGAGCACCCGTGTAAACGTAGTACCTTCAGTTAAATGAATTTAGTGTTAAAATAACTACATACAATGATACAGACATTTCAATTTCAATAAAAATATTCAGGGAACAAAAATATAAAATAGTCTCCTAAATATGACATCTCATAGAAAGTGATTGGAGACATTTTCACGCTCGAATTCATCATCTACCTCAACTCCCGGTTAAGCGCGTGAATATCTCAGTTGAACGTTGAAATTGTATTCACTATTATTGTGTTTGGACGTCAACGTGAATCAGGTCCATTGTGCGAATACCATTTGAGTGGAGGACCGAGGTTATTGTTTTAATCGGGAGTTGAGATAGATGAGGGTAATACGAGCATCATTGTTCTCCAGTTCCTCTATAATGGTCCTTCCATTTGCCTTTTGACTATTACACATTCAGGGTGACACGTCAAACTGACTCTAAACAAACGGTTGCTCTGTTTTATTTCCTGACAACAGTTATATCTTATAATTATACCCTGAAGCTAAATGTTTTAATATTTTAGATGAAGTAGTAACATTTTCGATGTTTTGTGTTAAATAGAGACTCAGTTCTTTCTCTTTTCAAACAAAACTTCATGACTGACGTCACGACTAAAGGCGCTTAGAACATGACATCACTTTCATGTAATCACTGTAGATTTAATTTTTCTGAACGAAAATGTAACTTTACATTTAAAAATAATGTTTTATCATCAGCGGAGGTCACTTAATCTTCTGAAATTAACTCCCATTATGTATAAAGTAACAGTTTTATTTTTAAGCTACACGAAATAGAATTTCATTACATGCTACGCCATTTGGTTGCATTTTGTTTTTAGTTTTTTCCTCGTTTTGTCAGGAAAATTGTATATCTTTCTGTTACACTCGGCCAAAGAAAATCTGCATCCTCACTTATAAAACTGAGTGATTTTACTATGATTGCGTCAAAGAAACGTCATTATTTTCTGATTGTACTTTTAACAATTTATGGGCGCGAATGCATAGAGCTAGGTTGTGACCGCTGTACTTTTAGGATATTGCTTTTTTATTTATTTTAGTTGGAAGGCCTTCACGGTTAGCACGGACTAAGCCGACTGGTTCTGCTAGTATATTTTATAATATTTATACGTATTGGCAAAGAAGAGGGTGCTTATTATAATAATGCTTCAGCCAATCCTGAAAACGTCTTGAAAATTCTTGCGCACGGTCCTGTACTAATTCTTCCACAAATTATCATATAAAAACGTACCGAAATGTATAAGCATTTCCTATTTATTTTTGTGATTCAGATTTTGAAAAAATAATTATGAAAGGTTACGAATTCCACGTTGCATTTTCCAGCTTTTAATAATTTTGATATGACGATTTCTAATAAAATGCATTTACATTCGTATACATGCTGTCGTCTATGTCCCCTTAAATAAGGAAATTCTTGAATAACTCTATTATTTGATATTTCGCTGAATATTTATTTATTTATTTACGTATTGAAATGCACACTACAGACGAATCCATTTACAGTGTTTCAAGAACTTCATAATGAAAAACACACATGTATATAAACACATACATATAAATCACATACAGCACGAATACAAACACAAATTAAGAAATTAGAAGTTCAGAACATTTATCTTTAAAAGCAGTAAAGGACATATCAAAAATATCAAGATGCACAGAGAATTCATTAAATATTTTGTAAAATTTATATAAAGAAAAATTACTAACATAATTATATTTAAGAAATGGTAACATAAAAAATTGAGTACACCAGAGGGATATGTTCGGAACATTAAAATTAATAGAATTGAGTATATCATTACAATAAATCATGTTATTAATAACCTTGTAAAAAAAACACACACACACACAAAAAAGATCACGTCTAGATTTCGAACCTGGAATGTTAAAAATACTACGTAGATAGGAAAAAGAAATATCGCAAGAATATGTATGATTACTCTTGAACTATAAATAACGTGTGAATTTAGACGGTACTTATATATTTAGACGGTAACTCTATTATTATAGTAAGGGTCCCTAATGGAACTGCAATATTCAAGATTAGGGCATACCAAAGTAAAATATAAAACTTTTAGTGCATGTTGATTGGAGAAATCTTTGTTTTTACGCTTAAGGAACCCTAATTTTTTATACACGTTAGAAACAATATTATCAATACGGAGTGAAAAATCAAGTTTAGCATCAAAAACAATACCCAAGTCCTTTATTGTGCTAGGACGACATAAGGCCAGATTATTAATTTGAGTATTGTTAAAAGACGAAGAAAATCCATGAATGTTCTTAAGTTAGAAGTTTCTTAAGTCGTGGTATATACGTATCATACTGATTGTCAAAGGGATTTTTTTTTTTTTTTAAATGGCTTCCTTGGTATTTTGTAAACAATTACAACTTTATAATTTTAGTTTAAAAAATTCTTTATATAGAAATTCGCGTCCGTAATTCAGAATTTTTTTTTCATACGTTATTTTTGTTCAAAATTAAGATTCCAGAAATATTTTCGTTAGAAATGAGAATTTTGTGAAACAGAAGTTTGTTAAACAAAAATTTAACCGTATTATTAAATACAAATGCACAAACTGTCAATTAGGTATGTGTGTCGATAAAAATAGATGATTATATTTCGTTATGAGTTTTTTTATTAATTAATTGAAAATCAATTTATCGAGAATTGGGCTTTACCTTGAGGAATTTGTTTCATGTTCCTCTGATTTAACAGGTAAAATTTCACTTAGAATATATATATATTATGACTAAAAAATGGTTTATATTGATCATTTGAAGAGTTTTGATACTTTTGTGGAATGAACTTTCTCTTTTTAAAATATTTTTTGAAATACGAAAACGTTTAGAAATTCAATATTGAATCTCTTTCTCGAACATAAGAATAACGTTATTAGAATCTCTCCCCATTTTATTTATTATTATTATTATTTTTAATTTTACTTTCTTCTTTTTAGCGGTAATGAATGGGGCTTTTTAAAAATCTTAATGATTCAGATTCAGCCACTTTTCATCAATTGATAAAGTAATTTTAATTTTTTTTTTTCGAAAGATAAATGCTTTATGTATGCAATTCTGCATCTTTGATTTTTTTTTAAAAATAGAATTAATTGAGGGGATTTGATATGTAGCTATTTACTTTGAGTTCAATAATTTATATTGATTGATGTCTTTTCATTGTCATACGCCTTTTTTTATATAAAAAAAAAGGGCTATATTGATTATAATATGCAAAGTGTATTTTCGTTGAAGTGCCTTACTTTTTTATTTCTACAATTTTTTTATGCATATGAAAAGGAAGTAGTACTTGAAAATCTTTTACTAAAACTTTCGTTAGATCTTTGAATCATGTTATTAGAATCTAATCATTAAATACGCTCTCGATCAAATGTTAAAACATTTTTATATTTTTCTTCAGTTAAACCCCTCTCTAAAACATCATTGCATTGAATTTTGAGTTCCATCCTATGTTTTGTACTAATACAGGTGAAATTAACAAAAATGTTTAGGCTTTTTTAAGATTCAAGTCACTATTTGTTATTTTATTTATAATTGATTCAGAGCATTTTAAAGGCTCTTTTAATGTTATTTTTTAATACAGTTATTCAAGTTGACTACTTTTCTTTTAAAATTAAAAATATATCTTTTGAAACAACTTCTGAAATTAATATAGCCTTTGCGAATATGTGTATTTGGTTATTTTTTAGAAGATCTAGTTGATTAGAAAAATCTAACATCTTTTTCATTTTTACTTACAATATTACTTACTTGGTCTTATAATATATTGGTCTGAAGTTATAGATTTTATAGCATAATAATATTTATTTTTATAAAAAATTCTTTCGTATTGATAAAGATTCTTTCATTTTTATAAAGAATTATATCGGATTCTTTTCTAAAAAAATGTCTAATGCAATTTTATGATCAAAGATAAATATATTGCTAATATATTCTTCATTTGCTTCTAAATACACTGAAAATATGGCTTTTATAATGTTTTTTTATTTATTTTTTTCTGAAAGGAAGATCTTAAAAATTTCATGTGCCATTTTATACACAAACAACTGTGAAATGTCGAAATGAAATTTGAATTTTAAACAAATTGCTGTTACTATATATATATATATATATATATATATATATATATATATATAAAATGAAACGAATTTCTGTGTATCCCATTAACACATTTAAAAAAATATATATACTGACATAACCCGAATTTCAATATAAGCAAACTAATATACTAGAGATTATTCCAGTTCTATTTTTCCTTCATATTTATGTCAGAAATATGATAAGAAAGCATGAATCATAAATTGTTTATATTCTGTATTTATCAAAACTTATTTTTTACTTCGTTTTGCTTGTAGTCGTTATTGTTGGACCATGCTCATTTAAGTAAGCAAAATGCATTCAGCTTCTTGTTTTCTCTAGGTAAAAGCCTTTTTAGAAGCTAATTCGGGAATAAAAATGTCAAAAGCCTGACGTCAAATACATTATTTTTTAAACCTTAGATTTTTCTCTATCACTCGGACTCTGTTTTTACTAAAACATTTTATTTTCGTTATTTAATAGTAGTTATTTAAAAATAAAATTTTAATGGAGTATATAATTTAAAAATTAAAGGATCCATACCTCTGTTGTAATTGACTTTTTTACTTTGCAGAATTGAAACTATTCTACCAGTCAATGCGGCTGGTAGATCTGATTTCTTATCAGCCAGTTGGAAATATCTACTGTTCAATTATAATGCTTAAAAAAGAAAGTTGCGGGTATCAAAGCATGTACAGTTCAACCTGGTGCATTGATCTAGCTGGGTCGGCAACCGGCGGGCATATTTCGCTCACATCAGTGTTGATTTCAGGGGGTGGCCCGGGGGGGAATGTCCCCCCCCGGAGCAATGAGATGTCCCCCCCGGAAGATTTGAGATTTTGTGTTTTCAATGGTCAAAAAGTGCAATTTCCCCACCGGAACTCTATAATGTCCCCCCCCGGGGCCACAGAAATCCCTCCCGGAGAAACGTGTCTGAATTCAACACTGGCTCACATAACCATATTGACAATAGCATCTGGTCTGCAATGTAGACAGCTCAACAAAATAAGCTGCAGGCAATGGAACTCCATTAAGGCTGTTCTTAACTGCTCTGCTCAACAAGCGCAAAATGTTTTTACATATTTGCAAATTCGCTTTTTAACGGAAAGGTATAAAATTGGAAAGCCTGGCGATGGAAGCGATTTGGAATTGAACTGTTTTTACCATTTTTTGATCAATCAATTACCTATTGAGTTATCAGCGAATTCGATCACGTGACTAATCCGTTTTTCGCTCGCTCTTGGGTCCTCTTTCTACCTTCGCGCGGAAATTCGGTTCAAAACGCCTACTTTGACACAATTTTCTGAAAGATCTATTGCGTTTCCGAAAAGAAGGAAAAAACAGCTCGATTACATAGTTTCTGAACAATAACACAAGGTAGTCTCATGCATTTTCGAACAAAAATAAATTAAAACTTATGTCTGAAAGTTACCCTTTTGGATTTGAGAAAGGATGGAAACATACACTATCGTGCAAAAGTCTTTGGCCAAACATATAAATTAACAATAAAGAACAATGTATAGGAAAATAGTAACATGATATAATAACAAAACATAGGTAAACCTTATAAATATTTAACATAAAAATATAATTGAACTTATAATTTGCTTTTATCTTTGCGTCATCCTTTAGCAGTTGTGCACAATTTTGGTATTTGAGAAACCAATTTTTCCAGTGTTTCATTGCTTATGTTTCTCCAGGCAGGGCTCGAAATGGAAAAATCCACGAACCGGAACACTATTTCAAAATTATTGTCGACTATTTTTTTTTTTCTTTCTAAGTACAGTAAAGTCCCACTTAACCGAGTTATTTTCTTCTGATGGACTGATGGCTTCGATTACTATGAAACAGCCATTATAAATGAAGTGTTAGGTGAAGATGAAACAGCAGTCGTAAAAAGTTAGAACTCTGATTTTCTGGTCAGACTGGAAAAAAATGGCCATTTTTTTATTTTATTTATTATTATTATTATTTTTTTTTTTT
The DNA here is from genome assembly GCA_963932465.1 of Maratus speciosus. NCBI lineage: Eukaryota > Metazoa > Arthropoda > Arachnida > Araneae > Salticidae > Maratus > Maratus speciosus. Next base: position 372,827,365 of record OZ010792.1, on the reverse strand, counting down.
TACCGTAATTAAACATGTATATTAAATAAATAAATCCATAAAGCCGGGTGTCTGAAAAATGTTCGTAGATTCTTATCATTTTTTAAATTTTAGCGCATTTTTTTTTTTTTTAAAGTTGGGTCAACAGGAAAGACAAACATTGCATTTAAATGACTGAATTTTTTTTTGAATCGAAATCGCTAAGTTTTCTTTAGAACTTTAACCTTTAATTATTAAGGCTACTGATAGAATTCAAATATTGTGTCGCATTAAGATCTCTGTCTCACTAAAATGTATGTGTGTTGTAAATTACATTGTAAATGATCGAGGTATTACCGAGAAATCGTGTCCATTTCAGTGTCAGATTGGAACGGATAGGACGCCCTGATTACTTTCGGCGCACCGCGCTTCAATGAGAACACTCTTAATATAGCACGTATTTGAGTGCAAATTCTATGTAATTCATAATAGTTATACTACGTATTCATTTTCATGATGAAGTTTATTCCAACAGAGCGAAAAGTGCCCAGACCAGGAATCGAACCTGGATACTTGGCGTGCCGTGCCAATGCTTTTACCTGTTAAGCTATCTGGACGATACCTGGTTGACATAAGTCACTCTTATTTCTGGGCCATGGCTACGAACTGCAGCGCTAGTTTCATTCATCCGAGCTAACTATAGCATTTACATGATGAAAGTGTGTTTGAATACGGAAACGCCTGTATACCATGTAATTAGGTCATAATGAAGAGAACGAATATTTTTTCCAACTGGATTAAATCATATTCAAGGCTGGAGCAGCATAGTTGAAACATGAACATGTGCATTGAAATACTTATACGTATTTCCTTTTGGTGAAACACTTTGGTTACATCACTGTAAAAAAAATACTGCCAGTTTTCCGGTAGGAATCGGAAAAATAGTTGCCCTTATCGTACCGGAATAATTTCTGACCCAGTTCGGAATAAAATCCGTAAAAATAAGGAAATAGTCAGTAAAACTGTATTTTACGGATTTTATTCTGAGCTGGGTTGGAAATTATTATTCCGGTACGATAAGGGCAACTATTTTTCCGATTCCTACCGGAAAACTGGCATTATTATTATTATTTTTTTTTTTTTTACAGTGTACATTTAGGTGCTTAACCTTTTCTTTTTTTTTAATTTCAAATTAATTATTTATTATACAACGTCGAAACATTAGCTTGTGTAAATTATTTTCTCGCAATATCACTGAAATGAACTGGAATCACTGCAAAACATTTTCTCTCCCGTTGCTTACTTAAATTTAGTAAGAAAAACCAGGATATATATATATTATAAAAAATAATAAAAGTAAAATATTTATGATGGTTTTTATAGAAGGTTTTCTCTGAAGATTTATGACCATGCTCTATAATGTCACAAAAATTTGATCAAACTTGACTTTTATGCTACTCAGATAATAATATCACTGAAGTAATGTACCTCGAATAAAGACAATAAAAATCAATGACTGATCTCGAAAACTGACTCAAAAACGCGTTCGTAATAACATGTGATCTCCCAAACTTTCCCAAAATTGGTTTTAGTGATGTTATAGTGTTAAAAATCTTTCATCAATAATTTATTTGACATTGACGAATGACCAATAATAACACTTCAAAAGTTTTGGAAAATAGGAAGAGTTTACAAAAAACCGCATTTCAGTTTTTATTTCAGAGATTCAACAACAATGGTCTTATTTTCGAAAAATAGATTTCTATAGTGAAATTTATTATCAAGTATTTAAAGATTGATATGTTTCCATGATATGTTTGTTTTAAGGCAGCTCTCAAATACAAACTAACTACTTTCAGATACATTCACAAAATGAATTTTATTCTGAAATGCACGAAATTGGTAGGTGATCATATCCAGAAACTCAGAAATCGCACAGCGTTTTCCCTTTTTAAATAAAAGGAACAGATGTTTCAGGGAATGTGTCAAAGTTGGCGTTTTAAGACGATTTTCGAGACGAGACGACTCGGGAAAGGTCGTCCTGAGTTAAAGATCAAGTATAATTAATGATGTAATACGATTGTACAAAAATGCAAACGCTATTCGATTGTAAATCATTCTAATGATCTTGTCTAAACATTTCATGCTCTGATATATAAAATGAGTGTGTGAATGTGTCAAAACATTTCGCATTGTTGAGCGGAAATTTTTCCCCCATTAAATTGACAATCGCCTTAATTATTATCCCCCGGTATGCTATTTCTGTCGCCCAGCTAATAAAGTGTCGTCTCCAAAAAATAACGTTACGTTGCATAAGCCAGTGGTAAAACAAAGCAGATGTATCATTGTACGATTAAATACTCTACAGCAATTAATTAAACTTCTAAGCATCGCATATTTCCAATTTTTATACCATCATGTAAGGGAAAAAATAAGTATTATTGCAATTTGTTTGAAAACTACATCTCCATTTATTTTTGAGATATTCATTTTTTTTTTGTATAGTTTTTAGCGACATTTGTTTAATTTTGGCAACTCAAGTACTCCATTTCTGTAGAAGATAAAGAAAAAATAGTTGGAAAATAGTAATTATATCTTTTTGTTGCCATTTTCCCATAACTACTAAAAAAAAAAAAAAAGAAAACGTAATTAAAATACGTGCTATTTTGAAAAAATATAAATGAATTAATTTCTTTTTGCGGGATTTGTGTATTATTCTGAGATAGGGACGTCCTATGCATACTTTATTATAGATGTTTATGACTGAATCGTAAATGAGGAATTCTTCAGCGGATTCGGATGACGTCGTTTTATATAAAATAAAATCGCGTGTTTAAAGACGTAAAACTGAACTACAGTAGAGTCCCGCTTAACGGAGTTTCCGCTTAAACCGAGTTATTTTCTTCTGATGGACTGGTGGTTTCCATTATTATGAAACAGCCATTATAAATGAAATGTTAGGTGTTAGGTGAAGATGAAAGAGCAGTCGTAAAAAGTTAAAACTCTGATTTTCTGATCAGAATGGAGAAATAAAATGCCCCCCCCCCCCCCAAAAAAAAAAAAAAAAAAAAAAAAAAATGGCCATTTGTTCTTTCATTCTGACCAGAAAATCAGAGTTCTAACTTTTAAAAAATTATGGCCATTTTATTTCCACATTCTGACCAGAAAATCAGAGTTCTAACTTTTTACGACTGCTCTTTCATCTTCAACTAACATTTCATTCATAATGGCTGTTTCATAATAATGGAAGCCATCAGTCCATCAGAATAAAATGATCCATTCCAAAGGTATAAGTTCGATTAACTCGGATAATCGGGACTCTACTGTATCTATATTTATATATATATATATTTTTTTTTTCATCGGGGGCGACACTAATTATGAAAAAGTAGAATTCCTGTTCTCCAGTTATTTTCTTTTATTCAACACTAGCAAAACCCTCGACTTTGCTCACGTAATTGTTTAAATAAACCAAGTGGTATTTGTGTGTCTATTTTTATTAGAGGAAATTATGCTGCTACGAATAATTTAAAAATTACCAGTTAAGCTACATTTTGAGTAAACTTCATTCTTATACTAAACCCAGTAGCGTAATGGTCAGCCCTCCTGTCTGCCACGCTACAGGTCGCGAGTTCTGCTCCCGGCTGGGCAAGGTTCACTCAACCTTTCATCCCTTCGAGGTCGATAAAATGAGTACCAAGCTTGCTTGGGAACTAAACACCACGGGTCTCGCGTTGGGTTGACCACCCGGCCGAGACACGTGCTGCATAGCACCTCGGGGCCCATTGTCAAGTAAACAGAGTTGGGCACTGTAGGCCCTGATCCTTCATGGATCGTACAACCTAAGGTTTAGTTTAGTTTTTTCATTCTTATACTACACTAGGCGATCATAAGAGTTTCATTTAACAGAAAAACTAAAATTAATTCCGATAAATGGTAATTTAGAATGTATTTTGAAAGTTTTCAGCTCATTTCATTTTTCATTTGAAATTTCGAATTATTTAGAAACCGTTCTGAATGAGCATTTATATCTTAAAAGTAACCACCAAGACGAATTCCAGGGTTTCTATACCATAACTTTATTACATAAATACCAATTTAAAAACTTTTTTTCTTCTTCATTCTTTTACATTTCGAATTTTTAGAAAATTGTTCTAGACGGTTATTTACGTCTCTAAAGTAATAGCCATGCCAAATTTGAAGTTTCTAGCCCTAACAATTGCAAATAAATCATAATTTGGGACGTTTTTAAAACGTTTCCTGCTCATTTCACCCTTTTAAATTTCGAATTTTTTGGAAACCGTTTATAGCAAGTATTTTACTTTAAAAATAACCACTACACCAAATTTTAAACTTCTAGCCCCAACAGTATCAGAGAAATCGCAATTTAGAGAGTTTTTTGCTCTTGCACCAGCTTGGGAGTTGTACCGACATGAAGTATAATTTACGTTTGAGCAGAGATGGTCACTAGCATTTTTCACCGTAAATTTTGAAATCGGATCAGTAGTTCCAGACCCCTACAAACAAACAAACACACAAACGTTACTTCTTTACAATATAAGTAGGGAAAAATCGGTTCATGTAATTAGGCATTCAATTTTGTAATTGATTTTTCACCTATTTCCTGATATGCTAGAATTAAGAAAATTATTCGCACAGTTTTTTTTCCGATCATAATATAAAATTTTGATATTTTTTCAACTTATTTATAAATCTATAAATTAATTTTGTAGACTTTTTTTGTTAGCCTGGCGCAGGTGACAAATATTCTTTATGATTACAACCAGTGCTGTACTCGTAAAAATATCAAAATTTACCAATTAATGGTACTTTTATTATTTTTCAGTATTTTCTATTCACAAAACAGCGTTATGGATTACTTTGCAAAGAGCTTCAAAACTTAAAGATTTTTTTAAATTCTTGTTAAAAAAATATTATATTAGATATTGAATAAATATATATAAATCAGGGTGACCAAAAAAGTACTAAGTGATTTAAAAAGTTATATTTTTTTTCTTTTTCTTTCACATTTAGAGTCGGGGTAATTTGGAAGTGTTTGAAATAGTTTAGAGGGCAGATATTTACGATTAGACAAAAAGCAACAGTGGTCCATCTTTACTATCAAAATAAATGCTTAATCATCACAAGGCTGCTGAACGTTTTTTTTTTCTCCCCTTTCCCATTTTACAGTGCATTAAGAAATTATAAGATCAATAACAACGAATATATATAACGAATTTGTGCATTTTTGAAGAAGACACAATATGCAAATTTTTAGCGTGTGTATTTAAAATTGACCGTAGAATGTTTTCTGTTATAATTACTACATTAACATTTAAGTTACATTTTATTAAAATCTTCTAATTAAAAAAAAATGTAAATAAGGTGACTGTTAAGAAATTATAAGACCATCTGAGGAAATTAGCATATTATACGCCACATCAAAATCCTTATAAAATGTACACGTTTGTATATCACGAAAGTATTCTCGAGAAGCAGAGGGGCAGGTTTAGATAGTGTTATTTACGATATATTTGAAGATGCCGCTGGGTAAAGAGTTGTCTGCGACGGAAGTAAGAAAAATTTGGTTTTATAAGGGTGCTGGTAAATCTGAACGAGAAATAGCTCGGTTAATGGAGCGTTCTAAAACTGTCATTCACAATGAAATAATTAGAAAAAAGTATTCAAATAAAATTAAACGACCCGGAAGGTAAAGGATTTTGACAGCATGGGATGATCGACAAATATTTCGATTATCAACTCAAAAAGGTCTTTCATTTCTGGAAATTTCGAACCGTTTCAGCAAAAGAACCTCACACGTAACAGTTTGGAAGAGTCTGAAATCAAATAGTAATGCAAAATGTATGAAACTGTTAAAAAAACCGACGTTAATGAAACATTATAAAGAAGAAAGACTGAAATGGGCTAAAAATGTTATATCATGGGACAAGAAATGGAAACAAGTGATATTTTCAGATGAAAACAAATTTAATCCTGAAGGTCCGGATGGTTATAAACACTATTGGCATGGTGTGAGGAAGGAACCGAAACAATGCTTCAGTCGACAAATGAGAGGAGGATCCATAATGATTGGGGAGCTTTTAGTCATGATGGATTATGCGATTTAACCCGGATTTCGGAACGTATAAAGTCTGCGCAATATCAGGCTATGTTATATGATCATTTGATACCGTTTGAATCTTTTTTAGGTGGTGCTAACTCCATGTTTCAGCAGGGCATTGCTTCTTTCTATGTGTCTAAATCCATCCAGCAATGGTTTAAAAGAGAAAAAAATCCACGTTTTGTCATGGCCAAGTCGAAGTCTAGACTTGAACCTATGGAAAATCTTTGGGGCGTATTAAGTCACAAAGTTTAGGCTAATAATAAACAGTTTTTATCTTCAATGAACTAGAAGTAGCCATTGTAAAAGAATAGCACAATATTTCTGAATCTGTACGTAATAACCAGGTCACTTCTATGAAAACAGAGTGTTTGAGGTTATAAGGAAAAATGGAGGACCAATATAGTATTATTTTACATATTATTATTATTTTTTTTAGACAAGTGGTCTTATAATTTGTTAACAGTGTATTTTTCATTCATTGCTTATATTTTTGTTAACATACTTATTTATTGCATTATTCAAAATTATTGCAAACTAATTTTAATAAATATGTTGTATTTAGATATCTCATGTGTTTTACCTATAATTAGAACATTTATTTACTTCATAATTGTCAAACTCAAAGTAGTCTTATAATTTCTTAACGCACTTTATGTGTTTCCAATGTTTTTTCTGAGGTAAAAAATTCCGAAATTTCCTGTTCATATAAGGTAAGAATTTTCTACAAAGTGGATATGATCTTATAGGAAAATCGTACGGAAAATCTAGCAGAATAAAACAGTTTTATTAAAAAGAAAAACTTATCTTTATTACATTTTTATTAATTTGATACGTTTGTCATAGTTGTTACAAAGTGAAAGAAAATTTTAATGCCTTTGTTTCTCCCCAAGAAAGATGCCTTACCCGCCTCTTCCCTTTTAGGACTTTTGGTCTTGTGCTCTATTGAAGCTGCTTCCTACATAGCAAAGCAATCTGCAGTGTTCTGCTTTTATGCTTTCTGTTGTCTGGTGTCTTTATGACTAAATTTATAATTAACCTATTAGAATATCGGGTGTCTTCATGACTTAAATTTATAATTTACCAACCAGACAGAAATTATTGATTTATGTCGAAACTGTGCATGATGGACTATTTTGAGAGCTTTTTTCCGAAATCAGCAGAAACAGCCTCCACTTAGAAGAAATAATAGAATCATCACAGGTTTGTGTTATTTCGCACTAAATACTCTGTGATTTTAAGGCGAAATACGCATATCCAGTGTTGCTAGATCTTGAGGATCTTTTAATCAAAATTCCGAATACACACAATAAAATTTTGAATAGTGATTTTTTTTTCTTCAGATTAACGGAACGTCTACCACTTATAAATCAAAAACCACTATTCAAACTTTCAGGTAAGAATTAGAAATTTCTGAATTTTGTATTTCCATATCACATTAAAATCTAAAATGTATTCTTTTAATAGCAATAATTGAGCGTTGATTTTGAAAATAACATTTTTATACTCTTTGTTCCATTAGCAGGGGTCAAAATGGAAAATCCACGAACCGGAAAGCTATTTCAAAATTATTGTCGACTATTTTCTCTTTTTTTTTTTTTTTTTTTGAAAGTACACTAAAGTCCCGATTATCCGAGTCTCGCTTAACCGAGTTATTTTCTTCTGATGGACTGATAGCTTCCATTACTATGAAACAGCCCTTATAAATGAAGTGTTAGGTGAAGATGAAAGAGCAGCCATAAAAAGTTAGAGCTCTTCTTTTTTGAAAAAAAAAAAAAATTGGCAATTTTTTCCCCGCATTCTGACCAGAAAATCAGAGTCCTAACTTTTTACGACTGCTGTTTCATCTTCACCTAACACTTGATTTATAATGGCTGTTTCATAATAATAGAAGCTATCAGTCCATCAGAAGAAAATTATCCATTTCAAAGGTTTAAGTTCGATTGAAAAAACTATTTAATACTTTGAGCAGAAAGCAGAGATTACACCTGGAATTTTCATGACACTAATAGAATCATATAGCTACTAATTTGTACGGTTTTGTTACCTCTAAAATTGAATACAAATTTTTCCATCTTTAATTGTTGACAATTGTTAGGTTTCAGCGATTGAATTAGGCAACATTTACTGTTAAGTTTAATAGGTAAGAAAAAAAATCTTAGAAATTGGTAGCTATGCAGCAGCGTAATACTGCAGCAAAAAAAAAAAAAAACAAAAAAACAAAAACACTGCAGCAAAATTGGCATTCAACAAACAAAAAACTATCAAGGGCTTTTATCAAATAAACAATTTCATTACCCGTATTTCTTAAAAGTTACGGAAATGTACATCAAAGAAATGTTACTAGTACCATAAAAATTAAAGAATTAAGTGAAAATTTATATTTCATCTCCTTAGTTGGTGACGATTTGTGTAAATCCTGTTTATACGAGTTTTTGCTTTTCCGAGGTGAGCTTGGTCCATATTAACTCTGATAATTGGGACTTTCCTGTATAGCAAATTTATATTTAACCGTAGAAAAACCAAATTAAAAAAATGCATTGAAGATTCTAAATAATTAGAAGAAAAAAAAACTTTACAGAGGGCATAGTAAGCTATACAGGGTGCAAAGGAAAGTTCCTTTAACCTGAAAATACTTGCGAACGGAGATAGCTGCAGCTATGCAAGTGAGGTAACGGTATAGTAAAGCAACTACGCCCGATTTAATGCAAACGACAGCAGCGCCCCTAGTGGCCATTGCAAATCGAAATCGAATTGAGGTAGAGCAAAATTTCCAATTAGAAAGTTTTAGAGCATCAATTAATTAGTACGAAACGACATTTGGTTTACATGGATAAGATAAATCTTCGCCTGTATACTCAAAAATGTCCGAGATCGATGCTCTCTACTTTCCGTAAATGTTTGAATGGAATAGTCAGAAGTATGAAGAAATACACACAATTTATGGTATAAATACGTACTTATCTCAACACATTTTGATAATATTACTCAAAAAAAACAAAAAAAAAAAAAAAACAGACAACTGTCTCACAGTGATAAAAAGTTAATATTCAGTATGTTCGAAAAGTTCGCCATTGCTCACGATACACGTTTGTATTCGTGAGAGAAATTCTGCATGCGCATTTCTCAGCGTGAAACGTCTATTGCAAGCCTCTTCAATACGACATCATAAATTTAACCCTATCAAGGGCGTTGGCTAGACAGTCTAGCCACTTAATTTTAATTCGAGAACGGACAAATGGCACCAAGAATATTTTAATAAAATTTTGCTTTTGTAATGAAAGTGCAAATTAGCTGGTTTTTATTTTCTAAGAAATATGTTTGAATATTCTGGTGCCAGTGAATTATTTCATCAGTTTATGAACATAATTCTTCTTCCCCTGGAAGGGTTAATCTAAAATTTTAAATGCATTGGAAATTAAATTTTTACAGCACAGTACAACATCACAATCTGCAATTGTGCACTGCTACATTTCCGGAATGTGAATATGCAAAGTAGAATCGTCACTCATCGATTTCGGACATTTTTGGGTATACAAGCGACGATTTATCTTATCCGTGTGAACCTAATGTCGTTTCGTTCTAATTAATTGATGCTCTAAAACTTTCTAATTGGAAATTTTGCTCTATTTCTTTTCGTTTTCGATTTGCAATGGCTATCTTCCAAATTTCGCCACTAGGGGCGCTGCTGTCGTTTGCATTAGGTCGGGCGTACTCCCTTTACTATACCATTACCTCACTTGCATAGCTGTAGCTCTCTCCGTTCGCAAGTATTTCCAGGTTAAAGGGACTTTCCTTTGCACCCTGTATATATGAAACTGTAATAATATTTTTTAATACGGTCGAACCTCTATTTAACGAACCTCTATTTTGCGAATTTCTCTGTTTTGCGAACTTTTCCTTGGAACCAAGAATATTTTGCGAAATTCTTCGTAAAATAACCTCCAAATAGCGAAATGCATTCTCTATTTAACGAACTTTTTCTTGTGATCTAAAATTTTTTTTCCTCCCCATTTCTCAAAATATTTCTGAACATTTCAAACTTATTCTTTCTTTAAACACATTTTATGATGTTCAATGGCCTTGAACTGGTTTTACCAGGCGCCTTCTTTGTCAGCAGTGAGAATTCGGTAAGTACGGAGGACAAAGACGATAATCCCTTAGAGTAACTTTTAAAAATGTGGATCCAGTGAGAAAAAAAGAAGAAATTAACCATGATGTGCTGATTGATGATTCTATTTCACTTAATTCTGAAATTGAGACCTCGGACACACTATCCGAATTGGATATTTTCGACAGTGTGAAAAATAAAAACAATACAGCAATGAATTGCAATGAAGACGAATATGATGGTGATGGAAATGATCATAATGCGGAAATTAACAAAACTTCGTATGATGAAATGCTAAAATCATTTGAAACAATCCGACGTAAATTATAGTTAGAAGAAAATAAGCATGAAGCCGTTTTTGGTGCATTGCAAAGATGCGAGACGTATTATGAGAGAAAGCGCTTTTTTAACTAAAAAACTCAGGCTAAATTAACAGAGTTTTTCAGAAATTAAATTTAAGGACGCATATGTTAATGTATGGTTAAAATTATTTGTTATAATAATAATAAATACGATAATGTCATTAAAATTCGTTAATTTTAATATAAAACTATTTACTTTAAACAGAAAATACAGTGTATTCCCGGACAATGTTTTGTTTTCCTTGCAGATTTCAAAGATTTAAACACATAGAAAAATGAATTGATGATGGATATTGGTGGGTAAAATAAATAAATCAAATCGATATAATTTATTTAAAAAAATGTGATTAATTACTTTTAGTAAAAATATTCAGTGTTTATGAAATTAAAATCTGTTTTATGTAGTTTAAAGTATTTAAAAATGTGAATCTCTATTTAACGAATTTTCCATATAACGAACTTTTTTCCGGGATTTAGAGACTTCGTTAAATAGAAGTTCGACTGTAATTCCACGAACTGGAACAATATTTTTCATACTTTCACGAACCGGAACAATATTTACCACAATTTTACGAACTGGAACATCGTTCCGGTTTGCACCGGTACATTTTGAGCCCTGTCCACTAGGTATGTCTGCATGATAAAACGTCTCTAAATCTAGAAGGTAGAAAAAAAATAACTCATTGAAAACATAGTAACTCTAGGTAACCCGTATTGTATACATGGCATGTAATTTTACAAATCTGCCTTGTTAAGAGGCTACTTCAGGCAAATGAAAAGACGCATTCGGTAATGCTAATCCTATGGAAGAAATTTATAAAGATATCTCGGTTGCATTTCAATATTTTTAAATGATTTCTTTTGCATTGGATAGTTGAAATCGATCTGTATGCAGGCCGTTTTTTTCCTTTTTCGATTTTCATTGTAGAATTTTTTTAGGAGGATGTTTTCATTTTCGAAACCGGTTTCGAAAACGAAAGTGTCCCCATAAAAAATATCTGTAAACAAAATTGAAAAAATAAACAACAACCTTTGTACAGATCCAGCTCAGCTGTCTAATGCAAAAAAAAAAAAATCATTTAAAAATATTGAAATGCAACCGAGATATCTTTATAAATTTCTTCCATAGGATTAGCATTAGCGAAAGGGTTTTTTCACTTTACTGAAGTAGCCTCTTAATGGTTTTGAAGAGTGTGTATTTATTTGAATTGCATTAGGAGAAAAGATTGTGGGGAGAATGTTTTTAATTTAAAAGTGATTTCATTTGATTTTGAAAAAGCCAGGATTCTCAGAGAATTGGAAGTTCACATAACACCCAGTGTGCAGTTAACGACATTTAGTTTAAAATATAGGGGTGTACTGTACTCCAGTGTGCAGTTCTTGCTAGATGTAGATTGTGTGCAGTGAATTAATTTTAAATCTGCTTAGTAAATCTTAGAGCACTCTGCACATACCCTGACGCATTTTTTTAAATTTCTCCAGGATGAACAGAAATGTTAATAAATTGTGATTATTGGGTTGTCGGAAAAGTGATGACGCGTAGTTAACAGTTTTTATGCTTTTTTGTAACTTCTATTTCCGAATAGTAATCTACGATTTATAAATTTTGTTATTAAATAAGACAAAGATTACTATTCGAAAATAGTGGTAATAGAAATGTTAAAGTTTGCATCTATGCGTCGTGACTTTTCCTGCGACCATACAAAAATAGAAATATTGTTATAATAATTCTATTACTGACAATTAAGATGATACTTGGCGCAATACAATATCAGTAATAGATAAAAAAAAAAGTTCTTAGCACCAGAACCTTTTAACACATAGCAGACTAGTTTCGGCAGCATTCAGCGTACCGTCATCAGTGCAAATAATGATGGAATTTTCCATATGCATGTGGAACAGAAGCGGATTCTAGGGATAGGTTTATTGACCAATAGAATTACTGGTAATTACGGGGGGCATCCAATATGTATGGCATATGGAACTGATGATGTGAAATGTTAGTAAAAATGAAAAGAAGAGGTTTTATATAATATTTTCAGCAATCTGATAATAAGGGGATAGCGAAGTCACAATTAACAATACTTTTATGATTTTTACTGATAAATTAATGCTTCAAGAAAGTTAAATTCATGTATGGAAGTTGGTTTAGAGAAAATTTTAGCTGAGTTAAAGTGAAAGTTCTAGAGCTAATAAATTTGTTTTATCTATTTATAATTATATTATTATTATTATTATTATTATTTTCAGAAAGTGCAGTCATCTAACCATGCGACAATTCAGAGTCTTGTTCAGTCGCTGGGCTTGAAGAAAGGAATTCCAGGATTATGCTGCGTCCCAGAATCATTGGCTCCTGTCTCTCTGATGTATTACGACGAGAACAAGAACATTGTTTTGAAGAGCTACCCTAATATGAGTGTTCAGAGTTGTTCATGCCGTTGAAAAACAAATTCTTCCCTCGTTTTATATTCCGCAACAAGTAAGGCGGGTTTATGCCGATCATAAATGGTTGCATTTGTTATACGCACTTCTTGTCCGTCATTTTTATTTGTCGAACAATTTAAGATCCCAAAGATTAGAAGTACAATACACTCTCTCAATTCTGCAAAGTTTGAAAGCTGAGGTTTTACACATTTTAGCATTTTGAGGATTTTAGATCGCCTTTTACAAAATAAATAAATAAATAAAAATAAAAAATTATTTTGTCCGTTAAAAAGTATATTCAATAGTAAAAACAAAATTACCTTTTTACGGAAAAAGAAATATAGGAGAATCCAGAAGTCACAGAAGATATAAAACTTCAATAATTCGAAAAATTATAACAGTAACACAGTGCAATTTTCATAGAAATCTACAGAAAGTTATGATATTCTTTTTTGTCACTGATGAGAACAGCTGTCAGACGTGGCAAAATACTCTGTAGTGCATCAAAATGAATTTCTGGCGTAATTCCTGTCACATGATAGATTAAATAGCAGCTATGGGACCACTGGAGTGCTAACTGTCGGTGACGAATGCAGCTTTTTAACAATAACTCTTTTGCTATTGGTAAATCCCATGTTTTTCTGTATATTTATGTGAAAATCGTTCGTCGTGCTATACTATCTAATCTATACTTTTCGAATTATCGAATTTCTTTCTCTTTTCTGCGAGTTTTAAATTCACCCTGCATATCAGTCCACATAAAGCAGACCAGAAATTGTACACTGAAACAAGACCTCTTTTTCATATTTGCATAAGCTTTTCGTATTCCCATGTGTCCAAGCTTTGCGCACATACAATATAGAGTCTGACTTACAATTTACGGCTCAAAGCACATCTGGAAATTCGGAGACCTTTACTCTCATTTACTCGGCGATTGGATAGTATTGTATGGATTTAAACTGCATATTCACAACGTGTTGGTATTTGTACGTAGTTTATAGGATTATTAAATATTATGAATTCTTTTAATGCTTATTAAATTCATTTAGTTTGCGAATACACATTATATCATACTTTATTAAGGACATTTTTTAAATGGGCTAGTCTGAATCATGGAAAAGTCAAGCCCTGCGCAAAAATCTTAAATATTTTCCTAAAAATATCCTTTATTTAATTAAAATACGTTTTATTCATTAATACTAAAATTTTCTATGTATTAAATGTTTTGTCATTTAAATTTGCTTTTTGGCAGCGCTGAAAATTAACTGTTTATATCATAAACAACATGTGCTGATTTTAGAGAATTATGGATGTTAGGTTTACAGATTTCAGAGAGAGTCTACTGTACTAATAACTCATTTACTTGTCATATCTTAGATTTTTGTATTGTTGGATTAGTAAAAAAACTGTTTTAGGTTTTCCCAGCAACCAAAAGAAGCTAACAAGCTTGTAACGCAATGCAAAAATTCAAAATAATGATTAACTCTAGATAGTTTCAATGAAATTTCATTTTAATTTTTCTGTTTTATGGTACATTTTATTGAAGTTCATTTTATTGGGATTAGGTAAATGTACTTTTTGAGATGACAGTTTCTTGATTAATTTTAAGCTTTTCAGTCTAAAGCTCATCCCAGAGCTTGATATAAGATTGTCTAGAAGCATTGATTAAGATATTCAATATGTTCTGAAACTGAGAATCTTTTAACCCATTACCCGCTGGTGTTGCGTTCACGCAATGGTCAAAATAATTGCTCATGCTTAAATTAATTACTTTGTCACCACTATTTTAGAATTAAAAAAATTACCTTATTTATTGGCAGAAATTTTGATATTTTAATAAAGCGAAAATTACCTTTCTGAATTTGTGGTGACAAGTGACTTTCAACAAGAAATTTGAAAATTCCTACCTTATAGTTTTGGCGGTTAATGGGTTAAATGGCAAAAACAAGCGCACTAAAAGAGGAAAGAATTATTATTATTATTATTTTTTTTTGGGGGGGGGGGTCGTAATATGTTAGAAGGATTAAAATTATGGATGCCCAAAATATCTTTTGCTTCATCGTTTTTAAATTTATAGAGGATAATGTTAAACACGAGGTATGCGGTTTTAATCAAATTAAATCAAATGGGGTTTATTATGTACAAAATCAAATATCAGTGACTATCACATTATTTTGAGGAAGTGTTTGGAAAAAAAATTCAGTTTTGTAAATAAAATCCATCTTCACGATTGCACGTTCCTACTATCGTCAATGGAAAATTCAGTAAAGGCTTGGATGAAGGATATTTGTAAAAAACAAATAGTAGGATTTTTAACTTGCAAAGGTTTCTTTTCTCATTTTCATGTATTAAATATGCTATCATATATATTTTTTAAAGTCTTGAAATGTTTAACACTGATTTAAATAAAATGCATCGTCTTAATTTATCTATAGAAAAAAAGCGAAAGAGAGAAGAGACTAATTCATGCTCAAAATAGACATTGCAGTTTACGAATACAAAAACATCCTCATAGCCCTTCTCACTGCTAATTTTCACGGAATTATTATTATTTGAGGACTCTCTATTTAATTAGAAATTATTCTTAAAGATAAATAATGTGGAAAGATTAATATTAAGTGTAACTTTAAAATGTGTATCTATCAGTTGAAAATTGCAGTTAGTTCATTAATTGCTTGAATGCTTCCTTTTCAAAAATTTTCGCTCGGAGAAATTCATAAACGATATTTTGCTTTTAATACTTAATACAGGCGAATTTATCATATGAGAAAATTAAGTATATTTTGTTATCTCTTGTTAATGGTTTTGTTTACATTGAGTTTCCTGAATATACTCATTTTTTGACATAGTTAGCAATATTTTACGAAAAAATGATTGTGCAAAAAGTAATTTTTTCTAGATTTTCTGCTGTGCTTCGCACTTTAAATGAAATTATCTCAAAATCATATTTATAAAATATTCCGTAATTTATTCTAAGTGTTAAAGCCTTGAGAAATAATCATTTACAGTTTCTCTCTTTATAGTATAAATTTTGATTTTATCTTTTAAAACGCAAAAAGAGCTGTTCTGTGTAAATGCTTATTTTTTTTTCTTTTACGAATTTATAAAATTAAAAAAATAACTTCTTTTTGGCGAAATGAATTGAAATGATCTAGGATATTTATCTATAAAGAGTAACAAATATTTTAAAATAAAATTTATGTTTAAAGAACAAATTATATATAATACCGAAATACGTCTTATATATTGAAAGTGGTTCTATAACCCTGACAAAATTTCATATTAGGTAATGTATAATGATTAAAGCGATAGGACCTCGAAGACTATCCAATCCGATGTTTGTGAGTAAGTGTGTGGCGGAACATTAAATAATAAATTTCCTTAAAATATTCAGATGTTAAAACATTTTAAAAATTTGTTGTTTTTACAACATAGTAATTAAAAATATTGTTCAAAAAAGATCAGTGTCATCAAAAAGATAAAAAAGAACAGTGTTCCATGACACAAAGTTGAATTACAATTGTTTAATTAGAATGATTATGATTTTGCCTGATGTCTCCGTTCTTCCAATCCAGTGGATAATTGAGAACGGTCAAACTACCTCCTAGTAAATGCACTGAATTCAAATATGACTGAATATTTAGCAAAATCTAACTTTGGGAAATATATCAACTACTTTTAGATTCTATTGCAAGAAAAAAATGCATCTATTTTGTATGATAAATTTGAACCACCACGATATCACATGACTAGACTTAAAATTTAAAGTGGTGTATTTTTTGTTTCAGCGAAGAAGTCGTTCTCATCTAATTTTTAAAGAATTTATTAAATGAAGGAATGCATATCTTATTTTCTGTGATTTTTTTGCGTATTTATCTAGTAAAAACATATTATACATTCCTTGAATTTTTATTAATAGTAGCATTGTATATCTGTGTGTTATTTGAGACAGCTTTGTTTCCTGAAATACGGCCCGAAGAAGCCAAAAGGATGGTCATTCCTGATGTATCAGTGCAAACAACTGAAACACTCTGAGCGAAACATTTTTAAATGCTTAATATTGTTTGAAATTACAAGGTATTTATGTATGATTCTGTGAAACTCACTGAAGGCTCGTCTTTGTTGTTTCATGAACACAATGTAACCTCTTTGGTAACGAAAAATACGAAACTGCATTCTTTGTATCAGGGATAACCTAGCCCGAGAAAAATTAAGCTCGCCAAAGTGTCAAATTGTGTAATAGAAATAAGCAAAACTTGGTTGTTTATTGTTCAATATTTTAATGTAAGCTTGAGATTTTGTTAAAGAGATTAAATCAAAAGAAAGAATCCTATTGTTGTACATATAAAATTAAGGTAATTTTTAATTATCTTTCAATCAATCTATTGATTATGTGACAATTTTAAGGGAATCCATTGTATATAATACTATTATTTATTAATATTTAGAAGAAAATATGTGTTTAAATAATAATAAATTTTCTCATGAAACAACGTTTTAGAGTTTGAAATTTATTTTTAAATTTGTTAAAACTTTTATAAAGTTTATTTTTTCTTTAAATATAATTCTTCATATATTTATTTACTTATTTCACTTACTAGTATAAAATGTGTTTTCTTGACTGCAGTATTTACGATGATTTAATAAATATTTTAAATAATTTTAAAAGGAAAAAGAAATATTTTTAAAAAATTGACATAAAATAATTTTTTTCTGAAAATTTTAGTTGGAATGAAGAATTTTCAAGAATATTCAAATTGGAAACACACACGAATAAACTACCAGTAAAATTTCATGTATTAGAAATGAAATGCTAAAAGGTTTAAAGTCGATAAATGTGAAAAAAAAATCCTTTTGATATAAAGGAAGTTAGGATTCTATTATGAAACGTAATACTATGGGCTGTGCTAAATAAATTATCTGCCATCTTTTTATCATTATTATTATTATTATTATTATCTGAAACTACCTCGTTGATAAATTCAATAATATTTTTTTTTATTTTGTTCGAGACTTCTTGTTTCTCTAAGGATACTCTAAGATGTATTGTAAGCAGGGTTGGGGTTTTGGACGCCCAAAACTAGTTTTGGATAGGACATGTGGGTTTACTGTCCAAAACTGTACTAAAGTGTCTAAAACTGTACTACAGCGTCCAAAACTGCACTAAAGTGTCCAAAACCTTAAAAAAAAGCAACATTCCACATGTAACCACTGCACACTTATTAAACATATGAATAAATATAAATATCTCACAATACATTTTACTAACATTCCATTTAATTCTTTGGTAAATGAAAAAAAGTTCAAATTTTTCTAATATCTATGTAACATAAAAAGTTCTTTTCTGTTAAAATTGAGTTATAATAATAAGAAATTCTTTATAATACCACCCATGTAGTATAGGGAGGGGAGATTTGCTTTCGTTTCAATTTTTGTGCAAGAAAATGTTACAATGAAATTTCTTTTCAATAATGTTTCATTGTAAATTATCTTTTCTAGATTATAGGATAATGAAAGAAAACACGAATATTTAATTTAAAATCTAGAAGTTATTTTTTAAAATATGTATTTTTATTATGAATTTAATCTAATTCTAGTGAACATTCTATTTCTTAAGAGTTAAATAGTGTTGTTATAATAATAGTCATATAATATAGTGTTATAATAATAGTCAAAATATCTAAATATCTCATAATCAAACAAAATCAATTATTTTTATTTATACTATTTCGTAATATACACATACAAATAGTTGCCAGCAGTAAGCTGGTTTAATCAGTATACTAAACCTGAACTCCATTTATCAATTATTTCCAGTAACAACTCTCGGGATTTTCAGTAACAAAATTAGAATGTATTCTTCATAAAAATCGTTAGTACTTCTATTAACTACTATTATTTAAATGAATAACATTAAAATTATGATACATAATTAAATTTAATATCTTTTTAATGTAATTATTTTGTTACGTAGGGCAATTAGGTTGTTATTATTAAATTGTTAGGTAGCATAATGTAGGGTAATTAGATTGTTAATATTAAATTGGTATTTTTGTATTGTAATCTTTTTGCCAATTTTTTAAACTTTTAGCATTGTTCTGATAAATACAATTTTACTACAAAATATAGTTTTGGACAGTTTAAAACAGAAGGGTTTTGGACAGTACGGTTTAAACCATGGATTTTACCGTGGTTTTTACCGTTGTGTCCAAAACCTTGCCAACACTGATTGTAATAGATAACTTTAAGATTTTTACATTTTATTTATTACCTTTTTGTGCATATTTTTATTTTTATGAATTACTTTGAATACTAATTTATTTATCCAGATAAATTTTTCTATTAATTCTCCGTTATTTGTTTTATTTAAACACTGTTACAGCATGTTTAAAAATAGTATGCAAGATGTCTGCATCTATAAAGCATTCCAGAGTTACGTTACACTGTTTTACAATATTTTACGATACGCACTTAAAACGTCCAGTGTTGAATTCAGACGTTTTACTCCGGGAAGGACTTCTGTGACTCCGAGGGGTAAGGGACATTATAAAGTTCCGGGAGGGGGGGGGGGGGGTTGCACATTTTGACCATTGAAAACGCAAAATCTCAAATTTTCCAGGGGGGGTGGTCATTTCGTTGCTCCTGAAGAGAATGTTCCCCCCGGGCCAACCCCCTGAATTCAACACTGAAAACGTCTAATAATATAAAAGGATTTAAAAAAAAATGTATATGAGAACTAAGTAAAGAAGACTGGCGAATGATGAAAGAAAAAAAATAAGTTCATCAATTTTTGAATTTAGTCACACGACTACTACTAATTTTACTTTTAAAATGTAAATATAATAGATATATTAACAATTTAACTACAGTTTTCTTGATATATGTTTTTTTTATTATTATCTTGGTATTAGGAAATAATTTTTTCGAATTTTAAATATGCTGGCCGCATCTTGTCTTTGTCAAGGTAGGCATAAGGCTCATGTAATGTGCGGGGCTGCATGATGTACTAAGGACACTGATCATATGCGTGATTATATATATGTGTTTATAAGCAGGTTTTTACTGGCAAGGACTAAACCACGATCTCACAAATAGGTCTTTGCTATGTCTATTTTCATAGTTTTGTTAATGGCACACATTGCAACGCTATGTATGGAAATCATTGGTATATGGTACACATAACTGAATCGTAATAAAAAATTATACTGATGTGACACTTTACTTTTTCAATATCTTAAATTTTCCGTGTCCTTTTCACATATCATCTATTATACTCGAAGCTTAGTAATAAAACAAAGACTAATAACGACTTAATTTTTTATAATATTTTTCCTTTTCATACTTTGATGAAAAGGGATAACTATAGTACTTTTCTCAAGCAAAATTTGAACATAATTTTTTAATAGTTGCATAAAATATTATGTATTTCCGTTAATTCATTTACAATTACTGATTTATTATTCGAGGTTACATTGTGTTTTTTGTAAATATAGCCCATTTTTATGAGTAAATTTAATTAATGATGGTTTTTATCTCGTACTAAACACGACAAAATACATTCCAACATAATATTTTCAGTTACATATTAATTGTATATTGATTTTTGAATTTTATAAATAGTTATTAGAAATTACTAAAATGCATTTAGAAAAACAAAGAAACCCTGTTATATGCATTTTATTGTTTTCGTAAAAAAGTTTTAAGTGTAATATTCTTGTTTCTTGAAACATGTCTGTATGTTTTATTACCTATCGATTCATTCCATTTATATGTAGATACTTATGTGTGATTTTATACGTAGTATATAAATTGTTATATTTGTTTTCTGAAATAAAATCAAAATGTGAAAATATTTCTTATTGGAATTGTTTATTTTTATTTAATTGTATTTATCATTACTGAGAAAATTGATAGATATTTTAGAAAGTGATACTGTAGATTTCCGATTATTCGATACTCACGGTATCAGGGGTATGTCGAAATATCGATATCGTCGGTTAACTGGGAGAACATTATCAGACGCAATTTCCAATTACACAAATGTTAAACAATAATTAAAATTAATTTAAGTAAATAGTATCATAAAAAAATAAACGATTTCGGATTTTAAATAAAAGCACTTGTGTTACATCTGGGTCATCCCGATTTTCAAACAACGTTTATAACCAGGGGAAAACAGGATATGCTGGAGAGCATGTGAGTGAGATTACCTCCAGATTTTCAAAATTTTTCGGTATATTTGAAATGATTATTTGAAAAAATTCTGTATTATTTAATAAGACTTATAATGCATAGAAATAGTTTAACAGTATTTTAATCATTTATTAGTATTTTTTACCGTGTTTAAAGCTTTGTAGAATTGATTCCAAGATAAAAAAAAAATAGTTTTTCGTCTGGAATTTTTGAATACAGCTACAAACACGTTTATAATGAAATATGTAAGGAGTTTTAGTTGATCAAGTGTGTTATATATTGGAGCGTCGGGGGAATGGATATTGTATTGTATGTAACTATTGGATAACATAAATTTGGTTTTGATACTTCAATACCAAAATTATTTGGTGCCAAAACTGCATGGACTAATTTTCCAAAAGTGTTTCTAGAAACGGAGCAGAAAATGTCCTGCGTTATTTCTACATTATCACAATATTTTTATTTTCCTTAACAAATGTAAAAGTAATTATTTTTACTATTTATTTGCTTTTAATATTTTAATATTTAAGGTATTAAGCTATTTAATTTCCTAAAAGTATTTTTAAGTAAGTTATTCAAAGAATCATTTGCGCTTATTTAAAGTTGTATTTTTTCTTTTCTCTTTTCTTTACTCTTCCTTTATTTTCTTTTATTTTTAGTTTGCATTACTTTTCATCATAACTTTTATAATCATTTTTAGTATTATAAATGTCGTAGTTTTCTGCGAAAACGTTCTATTCACATTTTTATTATTTCCGATTAAAAATGAAACTATCAATCTCATACTAATGCAGATGTTCCATACATTCGTTCACATCTCAAAAATTCGGATAAATTTAGCAAATTGTGATATCGGAGTGTGGTTTCCAGTAAAAGATTCCTTAAGTTATCGAATGTTGCTTTAAAAAAGTAGTTCAAATTTTTGTTGAACTACCTTTTGCTATACAAAATATCGACTATTTGTCGATTATTATGGTGCAAATCACACTCCGAAATGACAATTATTTATTAATCTTTTATGAATTTTGGGAATGTAAAGAAACTTATGGGATTCTTTAAAGGTTTTTTTTTTTTTTTTTTTTTTTTTTTTGTCCAGTTAAAATTTCACTTTTTAAAAAGTCCAATCGTGTAAACCGATACGATAATTTGGGAAATTAGTATTATACCGCTCTTAAAAACCTTGTATCACTCACATCATTAATTTATTTAGGCGATACTATAGCACAGTACACGGTTTTTACAGTAAGCATTAAGTACACAGTTATTTAAAGTTCTTTTAACACATTTGTCAGGAAGGCCAAGGTTCGCTACTCCTTGGTAAATCAGCCTCCCGACAATCTTTGCCTTTGTAAGAGAGAACTACATCTCCTAAGGATGCTCAAATGCATTTTACCTCTCTTTGGGCACCTCGGGCTTGTATATATGCATTCCGAGATTCAAGTGATTTTGTAGTGGTCTGGGAGTGTTCTTCAAGTATCTTAAATTTATTACTACATTAGCGGCACTATACTGTCTGAAATTCCTTTGAGAATTTTCTCTTTGTTACTTGAAGGAGGCGGGGGGATATTTAGGAGTCATTATACCAGGTGTACGGTTAATAATTCTTAATTTATTTAGAGCCCTGGAAAAAATGGTTGGTTCACAGACTAGTAATTTTGTGGCTATGACCATACCTTTAAAAATGACATTGATATTTAGGCGTTCTTGAGATAGTGTCATACTTTTTTGGAGTGGTAAACATGTCAAATTTCCAGCCAAATAAACAGCATATGCGGCACGTACTGTTTTTATTTTTCAGTCAAAAAGAAAAACGCGAGTGAAAGCCATCGTATACTTGTGGAAACTTACGGTGGCAATGTCCTAACGCAAGATTAAGGATTGACCTTAGGGCAACCATCAACAATGACAGCAAAACCGGATCGCTTTGAAAAGAAGGCAATGCTGCGCATTTGTTGGGATCAGATAGTTGTCGTGTACCAAGAGCTTTTAAAATAAGGTGAAATAGTTAGCACCGCTCCTTACCAACAACGAACGATCAATGTCAACCATGCATTAATCCAAAAGCGACCAAAATGTGCTACAAGACACAAAATTTATTTTGCTCGACACCACTCCCCTTACACACAGCGAAAACGGCTATAGACACCATTCTTATACTTGGCTGAGAAATCTTGCTCACCCGCAGTATACTCATCATACTTGGTCCCTTCCGACTACAGCTTGTTTTCTTCGATGTCTCATGCACTCTCTATGAAACACTTCAACAATTACGGAGATGTCAAAAAATGGCTTGATGACTGGATCACCTCAAAAGATGTAGTGCGACTTCTCTGTGAGGGTATCCACAACTTGCCAGAGAGATGGGAAAAATATGTAGCCAGAGATGGCACATACTTTGAATTATCATTTATTATCTTAATCAAAAATTATAAGCGTTTTTTTAATAAAAAAATTAGAATTATTAACCGCCACACCTAGTATATCAACCCTATAGATATAAAATCCTAATGAAACGACTGAATTGAAACGAATTTATAACGATTCAATGAAACGACTGATTAAACAACTGATTATGTTTTAGGGCGATTTCTCCTGAAATATGGAATACTTTGCGATGAAATTAACACCAAAAATCCGTATTGATCCACAGATCTCAAAACTGGTATTAGAATTTTTAAATTCGAATTAGTTTTCGAAATATTATTTTTTTTTTCTAATTTTAAATACTTTTTTCTAATGATGGCAACTCAAATTTTAATCATAACAGATATTTTTTTTTTTCAAATTTCAGAAAAGGTTATAATTTTAAATTAATTTGGCGACCACTTTGGCCTCCCTTAAATCTCCTTAGAAAAATGCTTTTTTTTTTTTTTTTTTTTTTGTATTTTGTTATCATTTTATTTAATACAAAACATTCCTTTAAAAGTGAAACATTTAAAATTAATGGCTTTCACTTCTTTTTTTTTTTTTTTTTTTTTTTTTTTTTGAGCGAAACGAGAAGAAAAATATTAGGCTCAGATATCATATACGCACCGGGATACCTAATTGGCGCCAAAGTGGCGTTATTTTGCCTGACATGGTAACGCGGCTATTGTTGCTTATTCATTAATAAATGTTTATTTACATTTATTAATGAATAAGCAACAATAGCCGCGTTATCATGTCAGGCAAAATAACGCCATTTTGGCGCCAATTAGGTATCCCGGGTTTGGCGTGATATTTTTTAAAAATATCACACCAAACCCAGTGCTTATATGACATCTGTGTTAAATATTAAGTAATGCAAGAAATCATGACATTCAATTTCAAATTCACAGCAAATGACCAATATCGCCAAATTATATAAATCTCCAAACCACTCGCCAAATTATACAAGTTCACGTAATTTTTATTTTAAATAACGAAAGAACAAATAAATTAGTATAAAAATACAAATACAAATAAAGCGTCGAAATAAAAATCACTTGATGGCGTAAACACATGTAACTTCCTTACAGTCAAGTGAATGTGACATTTATGATCAACCATTATTGGCATTTAATCTTATAGTCTGGCGATAGATTTTTTGGTCAATGGGATAACCAAGTAGTACCGTTTTAATTTACCACTCAAAAAATAAAAAAAATGCTAACTTACGAGTTTAAAAAAAATGGTACGTTTCCGTTATACGGACACCATTGTCGCCAAGCGCAATAGTTGGCGCAAAATGAAAATCACGTGAATTGAAACATTTGAAAAATAAAAGAAAAAACACTGTCGATAGTAAAGTGAGCCTTTTAAAAATATAACATTTGGAAACTACAGACTTTTACGAACTATTTTACTTAATCACAAATATATACTTAAAATAAGTGAATAAATAACTGTTATACAATAAAGTATAGCATATAATAACAAATCCCAATGTTTCGCATGGTTTACAATAAAAATCCGGTACTACTTAGTTATCCTGTCGACCAATTTCGTCAAATTAACAAATTGACATAATTTTTATTTTAAATAACGAAAGAACAAATAAATTAGTATAATATTAATAAAAATACAAATAAATCGTCGAAATAAAAATCACTTGATGACGTAAACACGTGTAACTTACTTAAAGTCAAGTGAATGTGACATTTACGATCAACCATTATTGGCATTTAATCTTATAGTTTGGCGATAGATTTTTGGTCGACGGGATAACTAAGTAGTACCAAAAATCCTTTTCACGATCAGGGTTGAAATAATTGGTGCATTAGCATACATTTTGGCATGGTGTCCGTATAACGGTAAAGTACCAAAAAAAGCTATTGGCGAGATTTGAACCCGGCTAACATAAAAGTACCAAAAATTCTTTGCGATCATGGCAACTTTTATGTAGTTTTATTCGAAAAAAAAACTTTGATTCTTTAATCAAAATGGAAACTTTCTTATGAAAAGCGAAGGAACTGTTGATGATAGTCACATGACTTAGGCTATTATTATAGGAATTGTTTCCAATTCTAAAAAAAGCGCAAAGAATAATATTTCCTAACGATTACAAATTTATTTACATATGGCTATTAAAAACAGAAAAAAAACTTTAAAATTACTATTAAATGAGTACGTGTTAAAAGCAGGAAAATATTGAAAATTATGTCTTGAAAATTGTATTTGCACGTGAATATTAAAAGAGAAAGGAAACTTAAAAATAATAAATACATTAATATGCGTTTAACCCTTTCAGGGGTAAGGTACTTCTATTCGTAAAATGTTGAAATCAGTGAATGGCACCGGAATTTACAAACAAATTTCGAAATACTAAAATGCTTTTGTTCACTTACTTAATAAAAGAAAAAATTTCATTCCAATATTCTGGTGCCAATGTGGCATTTAAAAATAAAAATTAAGTGGTCCAAAAATGAACCACCGCCCTTGAAGAGGTTAAAGCAGTAAATTGCAGTAATTGTAGTAAATTGTATTATATCAATCGTTTTATAACGCTGTTAAAAAATACCGGTCGGCAAAGACTCTGTTTACTTAATTAATTTTATTTTAGCTTCTTTTCAAATGTTTAACTGATCTTCTTTAATCAAACACGAAAACAACCATTGGATGTCTTAACAGCAACTGATTCGGCCTTTAATTTTCGCAATCAAAGGGAATTGAATGGAAACCCATTTACAGGGAAATCGCTATATGTTTTTTCAGTATAATTCAATCTTCTCTAATCTTTTAAAAACCGATGAAATTGGCGTGATTTTAGATTCTGCGGTGTCTGAACGGGGGTTGACGAGCGTAGCTTGCAGGGGGCAGAGCCCCCTAGTTTCTTATAAGATTCCAATTAGTCGTAGTTAATAAAGGAACAATGTATAAAACATTACAGTATGAATTTTTGACATCTCAACTTTACTTACGGATGTCTTTGAGCTATTTATTTCTCTTGCTTGCAAAAAATACAAGTCTTTGACAAGTGTTATGGTGCAAATCAGTATTTTACGCTTGTGGAATTCTTTATTTAAAATATCTACCTGAAATTTCCAATGGGATTTTTTTTTAAATTTAATAATAGAATGTCGGTTATTAAACATAGAATAAATTTCTATTAAGAAATTCTCATTGAAATTTTGAATAAAAAACCGTCTAATATTAGCTAAACCTGGCAACCTTGGTGCAAACTGCATTTCGATACGACAATTTTTTAATTTTGAATATGAATTTTTGGAATATGAGTGGGCTTGCTCACATTCTGAAAATTCGAATTCAAAATCATATATTATATATAAGATTTCACTTTGCATTTAAGTTATTATCTCTAATAAATGTATTACACTACAAATCAACAAAATTAACACTAGATATACCAACCAGTCAAATTGACCGATTTAAACATTAGCTCATAAAACGTTCTTTAAATTGAATTTCAAAGTTCCGTATAAGATTATAAAAATTCTTATTTATATGTTTCCGAAAATTATTGTAAAGTATTTCTTTTTATCGACTTGAATTTTTCTGAGATATACATGTGGTATTCCTATACCAACCAGTCATTTTGACCGGTCGATATTTTTAGTATTAATGTCTATAATTCTGCACGTTACTAGGAATATTTTCCTATAATTTTATCGAATATTAATAGAGCTTTACATATTCTCCAATGCCTTTCCGGATAAGTCCCTATTATTTTCATTTTACATCGTTTTGAATGTTAGAATTTTACTTTTAATTTTTGGGTATTCTTCTTGAACGAGGTGTGAGAGGCGTTGTGAGGCTTCAAACTAGGGACCCCGGAACAGAAAACAAAAGTTCTATAACGCCGAGAACCAGGCTAGCTCAGTTGCTTCCTGCTAAAAACCCTTTTACTGTTCGTGCAAGATGAGGCCCCTGCAGTACTCCACCCTTAAGTGAGGAGAACGCCTTGTTGACGTCGGATGAGCAATGTTCAGTTGTGCTAGTGGCAGTTGCAGGGTGATGTTGCCATGTGCATGTGTGACACGGAAGAGGCGTGGCATGACAGCCTTCCTGTTATGAGAGTTGCCATGGGCTTTGTTCTGCGAGCGTTTCGCGGACTTTTCGTGCTAGTGTTTTCAGTGCAACTATCGGTTTGATCTCGAGCGGAGTTGATCATGCTGGTGAAGGTGAATGTGTC
Organism: Maratus speciosus; assembly: GCA_963932465.1. Lineage (NCBI taxonomy): Eukaryota > Metazoa > Arthropoda > Arachnida > Araneae > Salticidae > Maratus > Maratus speciosus. The sequence continues at coordinate 372,799,586 of OZ010792.1, read as the reverse complement.
CGTTCATTTTTCCAATGTCACCATTGAAGGAACAGGGCGGCGTTGGCAGGGATCGAACCTAGAATCTCGGAACAGAAGACGAGTTCTTTTGTGCCGAGCAAAAGGCTGGACCATTTGCTTGCTGCTAGAAACTCATTTTACTGTTCGCGTAAGATTACGTCGCCACGTCATGTTTTCTATTCATACCGAAATGAGGCGAAATATTTGATTTCGTGATATCTTGCTCAAGGGACAATTGTACTAACTTTTGCGTGGCGTTCAAATGTTGTATCTTTTTTCCGAATTTTAAAAGCACACTAGAAACATAGTAATACATTTTAAATGAAAATTTATTAATACATTGAAAAAAAAAAAAAAGAAACCTCCAGTACTTGGATTAAGATTGCAGTTGTCAATCCAATACTCAACGATATTTGTTTAAATTACAAATAATGTATAAAATAAATTTAAGAAATAAAAAAAAATAATTATAAAAAAATAACAATGACCTTTGGATCTCAAAAAAGGGTGCAAGTGAAAAAATAAATAAATATATAAAAAATAAACTCATATTCAGAAAATTTAACTTTAAATGTAAATTTCAAAGACGGTTATCATTTACAAATATCTAACGTTAATCAATCTCAAAGTTTTTAATTAAAGTTTAAGATGAAATCGATAACAACATACAAAACGCAACACTTTCACCAAGCTAGAAAGAATCTTACTTCGGTATTTAAATCTAATTAGGCTTCGTGAGAGTCAAACAATCATTATTAAAATACTTAATACTAGAAAAGTACAGTTAAGTGGGCAAGGATCTCCAACCATACTCAAGCTTTTATTCTCATGCGTTGCAAACATATGTTTAATATGTGTTACCAAAGTCGCGGGGTTTACTAGTAGATTTATATTTAGTGTATCCTGCTTTATGCGAATTCTCAATCTCAAATTTTTATTTCAAGTAGTTTTCGAATTATCATTAAAAAACGTCAAAATGATGGTTTAAGGGTGCAGTAAAGCCTAATTTGAAAAAAAAATATTTTAATCATTTTATTAAATATGTGGGCTGGCAATAGTCGAAACATATTAAGCTAGTAATCTATAAATATGTGGGTCAATAGCTTTTATTACTTCATCCAATTTGAACTTTCCTCGTCCCATAGTTTACGAGTAAAATGGCAGTGACAGACGCACAGTGGGGTATTTCACAAATCTGGGCGGCCAAAATTATTTTTTTCTTTTAAACTAATTTAAATGTTTAAAGCAGTAAATAAATGCATTTTTTAAAATAAATATTGTTTAATAACTTAAAAATCATGGATATTTTGCAACTTCGTACTGATTTTTATTGATCAAAATTAGTATTATAAAATAAATGATATTTATGAAAAACAGTATTATAAAATAAATGATAATTATGATAAATAGTATTATAAAATAAATGATAATTATGATAAAGAGTGTTATAAAATAGATGATAATCATGATAAATAGTATTATAAAATAAATGATAATCATGATAAATAGTATTATAAAATAAATGATAATTATGATAAAAAATGGAATAATGTATTTAATAATTATAAAATAAAAAAACAGATTATTTATGATAAGAACAATTAGTTTGTAAATCCCCAAGGTTGGATCTTTTAATCAGATGATAATTCAGAATCGTAATCTGTTTCTTCATAATCGGAATCCTCTGGATCACGAGCTTCAGAAGATTCCATAGGCACTAACATTTCTAGAGTTTCTTTAAGGAACAATTTTGATTTTTTTTTTCTTATCGTGGGTCTCATTCCAGTTAAAACTGGATCTGAACTCAAAAGCAATCTGTTGAGAACATCACGGTTACAAGAAATTCTTGAAAATTTACGCGATAGATTTTGGCGAAATAATCGAAAATGTTTGTTCCGTGCTTCGGCTGCTTCTTCAGACAATTGGCCTATTGGTAGTAAAGCTTTCTCTATCACAATGGGTCCATGGATTAATATTTTATGCATTGTGGGTGACGTTGGATACCATTTATATAACTGGACGTAGAGCTCTGCTGTTTTTTCTGTATATTCCTTAAATTTATCAAGGTGAATTTTGTGGCCACTGGATATGGCTTCAAGAATAACTTTAAATCGATATATTAAACTTTCATCAATGTCGGTAATTTCTGCTGCTAGAGATGGGTCAGTAAAGAATCTTGTGCTGGTATTTCCATCATTTGTATTATCATATCCAGGCTTAGGAATATCTACAAGTAAACCTAACTTTGTTTTGAAATTTTCTTGAATGCGCAATTTTGTTTCATTAACGAGAGCATTTTCGTCTTCTGCATTCAATCTCCACTTTTTTATCGGTAGTTTGTAAGCTAAATGCAACAAATTTTCAAATAATCTAATCCTAGCATGCAAAATCGATAGTCCAAATTCTAATGTTTCTGGCTTCACATTTTTCTTTTTAGAGAGATCATTAAAATCTTTGGATGTCAGTCCACAAATGTAGCAACGCATTGTCGATTTTGTACTTGTGACTGCGTTACATATTTTTCCATCGACCATAGTAAGTATCATTTTATGTTTTACTAAAAATGTATTTTCCTCTAATGTAATTTTTGAGGGCTGTACAGATTTTAATGCATTTTTTATGTAATTAATCTCATCATTAATAATTTCTGTTGTTTCTTTTACAAATCTTATTCGCATGGGCCGGCAATAACGTGGTGATGAAGGCAATGGATTTTGCCAGATAGTCTTGTTGTTTATACTGCAAAGTAGGTGAATTGGAACAAACGAGCTCTGGAATATATGCGCGTCGGAAGAGGAATCACTCTCAAATTTTTGTTTGTATTGTGCTTGTTGCGATCCATCTCAGCCCCATTTATATATAAGAATTAATGCATTTCTTTCATCTTCTTTTAAACTTTCCAAAACTTCTATCAAATAAATGAATAATCGTGTCACTGTTAAATTAAGTAAATCTTGAATATTAATTTCAGCGCAAGTTTCAGTAATTTTAAAAGAGTCTTTGTCTGGATAGCAATCAATTTTAGACCGTTGTAGAAGACTATAACAAGGGTATACATTTTTTTGATATCGTCTTATAATTTCGTATTGATTCCTTGAAAAGTTAGCGTCAACGAATAATGATAACGCTTGTAAAGGCGATATTTGTGTTTTCTTTTCCGTCTGCTGAGTTCTCAAATATGCTTTTTTATATTTTGTTGCTCGCATTGGTGAACATGTTAATTCCTTTAGAACATGGGCAGCATCTCTCTTCCCTGAGGTTTCTAACGTTATCTGAGCGGCATGTGTAAGTACTTCCACATCAGTCGAGCTCCTCAAACTTTCAGACTTTCTCCGCTTTGACCCGACACTTGATTCAGTGAAAGCTTTTGCTGGCCTTCCTGGTCGATTTACTTTTTATTAAAATTTCTACTGTACCTTCAAGCCATTCCTTATTATTTTTCACAAATTTATCTAACATATAATGGGCTTCAATCCATTTGCTCTTGAACTGAGATTTAAATTGGGAGAAATTGTGCTTGAGGTTTTTAATTTCATCATCGTCAAAATTATCGCTATTAAGAAGGTAATTTTCAAGGAAATTTAATCTGTGATTAATGTTTGGCAAATTCTGCTGTTGCATAATTGTCTGAGCGAAGCGAAGGCTAATACTCAGCGAAATATTACTGTCCGGACACTTTACTACTACGATGGATATTAACGCCATGTCCTACTAAAAAAAAAGCCTAATAAAAATCTTTCGTCAAGCATAACTCAAAAAATATTTGTCGGATTTCGTTTCTGATTGCACCAGAAGGTACCTATGAGGGTCGCCTACTGAATGCACCTACTATGAAAAATAAGTTCCAAACCGTTTAAAAATTATATAGAAAAAACTCTTTAAAAAGCACAATTTATCTGCATACGTCACAGAAATTTGGTGTGCGTCACTTTCACCGATTGATGTTTTCGTAGACAACTGGTTTGAACACATGGAGAAATTAAAAAAAAAAATACGCACGCAGTAATATTGAATAGATCAGTTTCAACCACGTGATCACAAACCTTGCAACAACCCGTGGCAACCAGTTTTGGTGGGCAAACAAATAATAATATAGTATTCCGTACCACGGTGACCGTTTTTAGCCTGTTGTATAAAATCTGGCATGTTGTATGACATACAATTGTGGATGATTAAAACAAAAGACATGAGTGTTTATTGATCCGGGAAGTTATCTTTCTCTGGATGTCTGTCTGTCTATCATACAGCATGCAATTTTCTTGTAAAGGATGATATTATTATGCAGTAAAACCTCCATAACGGACACACCCGATAAGTGGACACCTCTATTTAGCGGGCATTTTTTCGATTACCAACCCTTAAATAACTGTGCATTTTTTACTCTCAGTAGCGGACACCTCCAAATAGAGGACAAATTCTGCCCTCCCGAGGTGTTCGCTATTCAGAAGTTTTACTGGTAAAACCTCCATAGCGGACACACCCGATTAGCGGATACCTCTATTTAGCGGACATTTTTTCGATTACCAACTCTTAAATAACTGTACATGTTTTACTCTCAGTAGCGGTCACCTCTAAATAGAAGACAAATTCTGCATTCTCGGGGTGTCCGCTATTCAGAGGTTTTACTGTATATAATATTGATAATTATTTTACAGAGCTGCACAAAAGAATAAAAATATATGAAACGAATATAAACTAAATTCGGGATTGGTAGATCGCTGACGGTAATGTAATTTCAGGATGTTGTTACAGTCATCCGCCGCCTGTTTTTAGAGTTTCGTTCATCTAACGAAACCCTACCTGTTTCACTCCTTTGTCTGTCTGTTTGTCCGTCTGTCACAGAGCCCGTTGTCAAAAACTATATATGTCGGAGACTTGAAAATTTGCATACTTATAGCTGAACACCACACATCAAACGGCAAATAATAAAATTTTGAAAAAGTCTAATATTTAACCCTCTGGGCTCTAACTTGTGTATTTTAAGCAATTTTTCTAACTCAGCCCCTAATTTAATTAAGTTGGAGACATGAAATTTTGCATACTTATAGCTGAACATCTCACATCAAACGACAAATAATAAAATTTTGAAAAATGTCTGATATTTAACCCTCTGGGCTCTAACTTAAGTGTTTTAAGCAATTTTTCTAACTCATCCCTTAACTAAGTTGGAGACTTGAAAGTTTGCATACTTATAGCTGAACACTTGCGATAACACGAAAAATCATAAAATTTTGAAAAAGTCATATTTAACCCTCCAGTCTCTAACTTCTGTATTTTAAGCAATTTTTCTAACTCAGCCCCTAATTAAGTTGGAGACATGACATTTTGCATACTTATAGCTGAACACCTCACATCAAACGACAAATAATAAAATTTTGAAAAAGTCTATTATTTAACCCTCTGGGCTCCAACTTGTGTATTTTAAGCAATTTTTCTAACTCAGCCCCTAATTAATTTGGAGACATGAAATTTTGCATACTTATAGCTGAACACCTCACATCAAACAGCAAATAATAAAATTTTGAAAAAGTCTATTATTTAACCCTCTGGGCTCTAACTTGTATATTTTAAGCAATTTTTCTAACTCAGCCCATAATTAAGTTGGAGACATGAAATTTTGCATACTTATAGCTGAACACCTCACATCAAACAGCAAATAATAAAACTTTGAAAAAGTCTAATATTTAACCCTCTGGGCTCTAACTTGTGTATTTAAAGCAATTTTTCTAACTCAGCCCCTAATTATGTTGGAAACATAAAAATTTGGATACTTATAGCTGAACACCTCACATCAAACGACAAATAATAAAATTTTGAAAAAATCTAATATTTTGACTCGCGCAATTTTTAAATTTAAACTGTTTTGCAATACTATTTTTTGTTCATTTTGCATAATAAGTGTAATGTGACGTAATTTGTTCTATTTCAGATTTCTAACGCATGTTAATGAATTTATTTTACCTTATCCTTTCTCTTTTAAAATTCACATGTAAGTATAGTTTTTATGGCGTAATTTCCAATAAGTGCCTGCTTTTTATACCTAATTATTTAATTCTAATTTGAAGGTTTTTTTCTGTTTATAATAGTAACGTGTAAATATTTTTTTTATTTGAAGCAAACATTATTGTTTGCGCTGTTTATACAGGTGGCAACAGTTTAAATTAATACCATTTTCTAAAATATGTAAAAATTATGTGTCAAAATGCTGAATATTTGAATTTAAAATAGCAATAAAACCTCAAAAAATGAGTCAAATAAAAAAAAATTAATGAAATCTGCAGACCGGGATCTTCTATTGAATAAAATGATCTAAAAAGGATTAAATTCCCATGTATATCTTTTGCTCTTATAATTTTTTTAATGGAAGGATTTTGTCCACCTTTAGCATTAAATATCTCTTAAAATAATTCTTCGATTTGAAAACTGTATGCATTAGTGTGTTGATCAAGCATTTCGCTATAATACCACCGATTTTCATATATTTGTATGCAATAGTTTTCTTAATATTAACGAAGAAAGACCTCCGGTCACAAAAAATTCAAAACCGGCGACGGCGGTGGCGGTGGCGGTGACAGCGTTAGTTACTTTTTATAGAATAGAGAGATATATAAAAATGAAAACTTGTCTATCTGTCCGTTTGTAATTCTATAAAAAATCCACAATTTGGAAGCCAAAATTGTGAAGAGATACGTACATGTGTATTAAAACATGGCCGAGACAACTAAAGTAATCCGGAATCGAAATAACTTATAGTTAATTTTTAATTAATAAAAAACCACCAATTTAACAGCAATTTCTTATCAAATTTAAACATTTTTCGTTATAGCAGTTGCCAACAATTAAAAAACACAATAAAATTATTACTACAACAATTAATTTTCTACTGCATTATTTCCACGTGAAAAATGAAAATGAAATAAATAGTTTGCCGAATTTCAAAAAAAGGTGAATATTACGTCATAGCTTTTCTATCGCAAGATATTTACGTGAAATATGAAAATGAAATAAATGGTTTGACGAATTTAAATGAAGTGAATATAACTTCATAACTTTTCTATTTCAAGGTTTCCACGTGAAAGAGGAAAATATTACGTCATATTGGAAATATAAAGGGCATGGTGGATATAGTATAACGTCACATGAGTGTGAAAAATGTATTAAAGCATGATTAAAAACCCGATTAGGGAAATATTGGCGTATTTTAACATTATTGCTCCAATTATAAATTGAATTAAGTTCATTTATAGCTGTATTCCTTTGCGTCTGTTATATACATTTATACATTTTTATATAGCGTTTTCATATGATTCATTCAACAACATTTCGACTGCTTTTTTTAATGTTTGCTTTGTGTTGTATGTTAAATTTTGAAATTGATTTTTCAGAACAAACATCCTTCAAATTCTGGGCAACGCCGGTACTTTAGTTTGTAACAGATAAATGGCTTTTGTATCTGTACATCTAATGCTAATATTATAAGATATATAATATTATTAATGCTTGTACGTTTGTGAGGTGTTATCTCTGAAACTACATAGCCAACTTAAAAAAATGTTGGTGGCCATCTCTGCTCCGAAAAAAAGACTATTTTGTGTCAGTGCAAGAACCTACATCGCTGCAGGAACATAAAAGTTCTAAAATTGTGATTTCTGCGATATTGATTGGGTTAGAAACTTTAAATTTGGTGTGGTAGTTACTTTTAAGATGTAAATACTCGAAATGCACGCTCTCTAAAAGGTTCAATTTGACGGATAAACGTAAAAATTTCTAGAAAGGTTCTAAACTATGATTTATTTGGAATACTGAAAATTTTGGGATACTGTTGGGGTTAGAAACTAGAACTTTGGCATGGTAGTAATTTATAAGATGTAAATGCTCTTTGTAGAACGAATTCTAAAAAATCGAAAGACTAAACAAAGCGGAAAAAGATCTAAAGAAGATCTAAGTAACGAAGTACATGAATTGTTTGGAATATAAACATGAAAATTGACATGGTTGTATTTATCATGACGTAAATTCTCGCAATAGAACAATTTCTAAAAATGTCGCTATATAAAACAGTGCAGAAACAAAAAACTTTCAAAAATTTTCTATTTCTCTGTTACTGCTGAGCCCAAAATCTTGAAATTTTGCTTCGGGTTAGTTTTAAAATATACAATTGTCTCTATGAATGGTTTCTAAAAAATTTAAAATTTAAAAAGATGAAATTAACGAAAAGCGATCTCAATTACCATTAATTTGGAATTATTAGGTACAGCAACTTTAAATATTTCATAATGCTGCATTTCCTCCGCAAAACATGTGATTTAAATGCAACAAAACTGATAGATACCCACCTAGCATCAAATAAATTGTGTAAATATTGAATAAAGACCTGTATGAAGCAGTGAGTAGGTTGCCCGAAAGTACTTGTTAAAGATTTCCTTCTCTAGGCTTTTCTCTCTCTCGCCAAGGCCACTAACAGAGGGAAGTGCCGTTTTAAATGTGATATGAATTTTTTATCCGATTCGTTTTTCTAGACATTTTATCATAAGGTCATATTCTCAATTATCATTAGTAGATTTTTTATATATTAACTTATTCTGGTGAAATTTTGTAATCGGGTTCATATTGGCGTATGTTAGCTTGCATGATTTGCTGAATAAATATGTATGGATTTGTAAATTACTTCAAATGACACTTTGACAGCTCAAAAGTTATGCAGACGATATATTCAGATCTTGTGTCATACTTTATGTTGTAATCATTGCCGATTTCTTTTATTTAATACATACTAAATACAGCTCAACTTGTGATGATTATGTTTGAAAACAAAACAATACAGCGTATGTAGTGGCCAGCATACACTCATCATTTAAATCCGATCGAGCATATCTAAAACACACTCTAACGAAGCATTGCATGCCACATTTGATGTATTCGGTACTTTGATACTATTTTAGATTTTGAGAAGAGAATTCCTTAAATGTTATCGACAACCTCATTGCATCCGTGGAAAACAGATATTGTACAATATTAATTATTCCGGGGGAGCACACACCATATAAAGTATAGTCCATTCTTTTTAAACATCATATATTTGTCATTTAAAGTTACTCAAATTGGTGCGGAGCGTCTGATTATGCTCTTGATATCATTTTATACAGTTGAAATTCCGATATAAGTAAATTAGTGTTTCATTTTCTATTTTATTTTTAATATATTGTGCACTTTCAATTTTATATCCATGCATGGCTGTCTTGAATGGTTTGATTTCCCATTTTTTTAACAGTGTATACGAATTTATATATAAGATTTTGTAATTCTACAATTCGTTTATTTTCATCATTTCAATTTTTCGCAGTATATGGACAATTAAAGATAACATCTCATTTTTTTGCTTCCACATGTTATTATTAAATCTATGTTCTCAGTAATATCGCTCAGACTAATCCCTCTGAGGGAAGTCCTAGTGTTTAAAAATTCTTTTCGAGTCATTACTCTGACATTCGAAGGCTCTAAATAAAAATAAATACAAAATATGAACAAAAAAGAATGCATAATAGTTATATGCAATTTAGATAGATAACATCATTTTATCCCTTATTTTTAAAATAAATCTCACAATCTTTCACTAACTTTTAACAAAAACATATGGAAAATTGCCTCGACTTATTTTTTAGGTAAACAAATGTTAATAACGAGCAATAAATTATTTCAATTTTGTGAAAAGTGCTTAACAAAAGATAAAATGGAATGAATACATTATTTTAAAGCAATTTTTTTTAATTCTATAAATTTAATTTCAATCAGAATGACTGAAAAATAAACAAATGTGATCACTTTTTAATGAATCATAACAATTTTTTTAATATTAAAGTTTATATGATAAATATCAGTTAAAAATCAATATATAGTAATTTTGTATGCTTACTCAGAATTTTGGAAGAGCATATTTATATCGCCTTCATTTTAAAAAGGGGACGAAGGTGGAACTACTTTAAACGAAAACACAAATAGGAGGGTGTATATTTAGTGGTACAATAAGTAACTTTGCTTGGAAATGTTTGGAAATATAACTAAACCCTTCGTGAATTGGGAAACAAGGGAAAAAATAATAGCAAAATATGCGTTATTTTAAATTAATTTTGCAAATACTAAAACTATTTCTTTCTCAATTCAAAGTTAATGATAATAATGATACATACCTGCCTCGTCACTATCCATAATGATTAGATTTTAAATACATCCAAAACTAAAGTTATTCACATTCAAAAATAGGAAGTCACAATGAAAAACGATTTGACACTCATACACTTAACGCAACACTCCAGTTTCAACTGATAACAGGAGGTCATCGTTCACTTAAAGGAGATAAAAATCGCATCACATGATTCCCCAATGATTCAGTTTTAACTTATATTCATCCGTTCGATCCTGCGCTGTACTTTATGAAATCGACTTTTGGCCGGCCAGATTCTTCAAATACCCCACAGTGAGACGGGCAGACAGACATAGGAGTGATTTTATAATGCTTCTGCTTTTACTTTTTTAAGTACGGAACATTAAAAAAGAAATATTTCTCAAAATTTCAGGAAATCAAAGCGAACAAGAACTACAGGGTGTAGATAAGTGAATATCCTAACTTTACAGGGTTATTAAAAGAAAGAAAAAAAAAGTACAAGCTTGTTGGTCATCGGAAATCAAAAATAGCAGTTGAAAGTTTACGAAGATGGCCGAACCGGTAGATTGGTCGCCGAGCACCACAGGTCCTCGCTTCTTCATCAATGGACTTCGCGCAGTACTGACTTCACTTCATGTGATTTTTTTTTTGTGTGTGTGGGGCCTCATCAAAGCTCAGGTGTTTGTTCAACCGCACCAGCTCATGTTGACAAAGTTAAGACACGCATATCTGCAGCCGCCCTTCAAAGAGTCACACCGGACCATAGAATAACATACAAAATAGGACACTTTCATAGAGCGTAATGGTAATACGATTGCGACCGTAGCGAATTTAGTGACAATGGGGAAGAAACTCCCCATCCTTATAATATTTTTATTATTGAGTATCTACCTTATTGTGATCTTTCTTTTTTTTTTATGTTGCATGTTTACGTTTTCAATAGAATCTTGCACCGATACATGAACATAGAATAGATATTCTATTTTATATATCTAACATCTATTCTATGTTCATGCACGATGCATACATTTCTTTTTTTCTTTTTTTTTACATGATGAGTGAACGATTTAAGTGCAATGAAAAACAAGGTAAAAATTTCGTTTTGAATGCTATATATCAAAAGCAATGGTGTGATATAAAAATGTACGAAATATAGCACTCTACAAGTCCCAGAAAATTTCATAAATATTCCAATTTGGTAGGAAAATTTTTATAGCCGATGTTTTATTATTTATGAAATTTAACGTATTAAACAATCGTTTTAAAATTTACGCATTTTCACTTTCTTACAGATAAAATAAAAAAACTTTGTTTTTAATGTAAATAATGTGCAAGCAATTCAATAATATTTATAATATTAACATATAAGAAATAATAATAAAATTACAGATGGGGAAAAATTCATTTCGACAAATTTTTAGAATTATATAAATCTAAAAGTTAAAAATAAATAGAGGTACTGACATTACACTCAGAAAAATTTTATTCGATATCAGTAAATTAACACAATTAACACAATAACACTGGATTTGATTTTTTACAATTTAATCTCATAAACTTACATATTTACGTCTTTAACAGAATTTTCTATGTTTTTCTCTTTTATATTATTGCTCTAATGATCATTTTGTAAGTTAAGGATGAACGGTACAAGTATGATAAAAAAAAAAAAAAGCAGCTAAATAAGTAAAGCATAAATACAATATCGTCTGCCTCTACTTCGTTTTTGGAAAGAATAGATATTCAAAACATAGAGCGTAAACATATTTCTTCAACGTAGGTAAATTTCGGAGGCTTGTTAATTCTTCCCCCTTGTCGGTGGTGACGCTAGTACTGTTGCCTTTACAGATTTTGTCATAAATGTTCCATCTTGTATGTTAATCTATGCACCGGACATGCTGCAAAAAGTGTGGAATGGGTTATCGTACCGCCTCGACATCGTTCGTGTTTCTGGAGGGGCTCACACTGAACACTTATAACTGTGTTGAATTTAAACTTTCAACTGTTATTTTTGACTTCTAATGAACAACAAGGTTGTACTTTTCTTCTCTTAATAGTCCTGTAAAGTTGAGATATTAATTTACGGACACCCTGTATAATTTCCTGAGAAATATAGCTCCCATCATTGGGTAAGGCAAAATGCATTCCTACACAGGAATTCATGTTCATACATGAATTTTTTTAAAGTTTGAAATAAATCTGTTAGTACTCGCAGAATTTCCTTCTGCTTTAAAGGGGTCTGGGACACAAAAATCTTCAAATTTTCTAAAAACACTTTTATTGCCTTAAGGGGTCTCAGGACTCTTAAAATTGGAAAAAATGAAAAAAAAAGACCATTTTCGACATTTAATATCTTAAAATGTATTTGATTATAAGACACAATTTTAATTGGAATAAAATATATAAGTACAGTTGAACCCGGTTAAGAAGCGTTTCAAGGGAGTGGACAAAAGTCGCGTATTAAGCGGGATCGCGTATTAAACGTGATTTGTATAATGTTGCAAGAAATGGGCTTATTTACACATCTAATCGTCTGATTGAACTTTAGAGCTTTCTTTTATATGTTTACGGTTGAAACTTGTGTCATTTAGATTAAAATTTAATTGTATTTCACTTTAACTCATTGTTTCTTTTTATAGGACAGGCTGGAATAATAACAGAAAATAAATGTGGATTCCAACATAGTTTTATTGTCGATTTGTACGTTACAACCAAAAATGAAACAACAGGAATAATTTTCCCACTAGAATAATTTTTTTTAACAAAAATAAAAAAATATTAAATCTTTGACGTATTACCCAGTTTTTAAAATCATATTTAGTACTTCATTAAAATCATATTTAGTATTAATGTGTACCATTATAACCAATCCTTCTTTTTAATATAAGAAAAAACTATCTTTGTTAATTTTTGTGTAAATAATATTGTTATGTTACTATAACAAAAAGCAAACAAAGAAACCAAAATAGTTATCCAACCGCAGTTGTTTAATCTTTACGAGTTTCACTTTTTGTTGCCTATAATATGCATTATAAAACGTAGTAGTGATATAACGTATATTTAAACCTCACTAACAGTAGGTATGATCATATCTAATCATATAATTTTTATGGCGTATCTGAGTAACCTGAATTCGTCTATATCTCTCTACTACAGTAAAAACGTACACGAGACACACAAAGAATGCAAGGAAGTGGGATCAAAGAATTGCAGTTTTACCAATTTAGCGGGGTTTTGTTTAATTCAATTATCTACCACTATTTCCCATTAGTAATTTTCGCGTTAATTAATTTGTTATAAAATAAAGTAAATAATAATTTGAGAAAAAAGTGGTTTTTATCTGAATAGAAATAATTGGTAAAATTGGCAACACTTGAGAAGAGAGAAGAAATTCGCATCTTGATCAATGAATTCGCGTTTTAAGCGTGAAATTTTTTCCTCAAAGGACCGAAAATTTATCGCGTATTAAGCAGAATCGCGTAATAATCGTTCGCGTATTAAACGTCATATTTTGGCATTAGCCTTAGGAACGATGTTCAAGGTATCTGAAAAAATCCGCGTATTAAGCGAGATCGCGTATTAACCGTGAGCCTCTTAACCGGGTTCCACTGTATGTTCTTTCATTTCATGTATTTAAAAAATTATAAGATGCAGAATTAGCATTTACAGGGGGCTCCAAACTGTTAGACATTTGATGAGCAAAAAATCGGCAGATCAGCTTACGCGCACGATTACAAAATAAGTATTGCAACTAGAATGAAAATTTTGGTGCCTACTTATACTTCAGATTGTAATAATTACCCTGAACCTAAATGAATTTGTATTTAAAGCTTTTTTATATATTTAATACAAAGTTGTATTTAGCTAATGCGAAATTAAGAAAATTTCAACACTATAATCACCAAAAAAAATATTGTTTTGAACAATAAAAAGGAAATTTTAGGTTCAGTTTATACAGGCTAACATGAAACATATGTTTTGAAAATTTCATGAAAAAATATTCATAAGTTTTTGAGATATCGTGCGCGTTATGCCCAAAAGCGTCATTTGGAGAAAAATGGCTTCAAAATTTCCGAAACGACGCTTCAGCTATTGAACGTGTATAAATGTATAAGCCATAACTTCAGTTCTAATAGGAATTTCAAGGAAACAATTATATCAAAATGTTCAGAAAAGATAAGAGTTTAACATCTAAAAAAATTAAAATTTCGAAAATTTTAAAGCTTTAAGAGTCCTGAGACCCCTTAAAACTTTTTCTGTTCTTATCTGCTTAAAATGACGTTTAAATCATGTTTCTCTCTTAATTGGAACAGGAAATATTATTTTTTTCGTTTTGCTTTGTTTTCAAAATCTAGCTTTCAAGCAATGGTTGTCATGAAAACGACTTCTTGTGAAAATGCTTTTTTCTGCATGATGGTTTTTTTTTTTCACAATTTCTCGTATTTAAATTGTTATAAGTCAAGTACCGTTAAAGATAAATGGTTCACACTTGGAACATGTATATTTCGATTGTTTTACTTTAGTTTTGATTTAGCAAATTAAAAAAATATATATATTTACTTTAGAAAATGTGGTTTAAAAAAAAAAGTTACATCATTTTTTTTAAATTTTTATTTTAAATATTTTTAATTTTTATTTAAATTAATATTTTTAAAAATGCTAAATAAAAATTAAAACTTACATATTTCTGTTTATTTAAGTGAAAAGAAATATTAAATTCTACAAATAACATTTCGAGTTATAACGAATTTAAGTTATCCCTCGTTTTTAATAAATTAAAAAAAAAAAAAATATGAGAAGTTTTATCATGTGATTTTGTTTACAAATGATATGGTTAACCATCACCAAAAATTTCAAAATTTTAACTCAATAAATAAGAATTATTTTAAAATGTGTCCCGGACCCCCTTAAATGAGCGTACTCGTTCGGCTTATAAATGAAGCTGTAAATAATGACTCTAGAAACCACGGTCGTGTTCTCTTTGTTTTTCCAAATTTCTAAGGCGGTATGGCTAAACAATAAATTAGAACAAATGAATTAAAAGTTAAAAACAAATAATTATTCCTGATATCAAAAACAGTTTAAGCTATAAAATTGCGTTGTAAAATAACCAGACAAATGATGACGATCTCACTCTGAGTAAATTTATAACTGCCATTTTTTAAAAAAAGAGATCGATATCGATAAATGGGCCAAGAAAGTGATATATCTTCAAGATAAGACACGAACAGATTATACGGCAAAGCAAGAATTTTTTCTTTCTTGCCTTTTTTTAAAATCTTTAAAGCCAACATGTTTTTTATAACATAAACTTCTTTTTTGGGGGGAGGATGTGGAGAAGGAAATGCTAATAATTTAAAAATTAAAATAAGACTTATTTGCCTATTACAAAAAGTAATTTTGCAGTAAAATGATTTTTTTTTTATGTTTTACAGACAACTATTTTAATTTATTTTTTCAGGAGGAGATTATTTACTGGGATTCGCATCAAAACTAGTTCAGCAACAATAATCAACTTTGATAGGGAATATTTACAATTCACAATAATTAAAAATTTAAAAGTTATGGAAAGAATACACTGTAACAAAAAACGATTTCTAACGATAACACATTCCAGTTTTAATGAATCAATACTAAAAAAAAACTCTATAACTGTTACTATTGCAATTTTGACAAAGAGAGAACCTAGACTCCATAACGTAATATCATTGCGTTGGAATCTGTGCATTATTTTGAACATTAAAAAACAAAGTAGAAATTAGACAGACAGTCAGATAAAACGAAATTAAAAATACTTTTAATAAAAAAATGAGTAAAGCAGATCATCAAAACTTTTCATAAGACTGATTGTTTGAAATCTTTGAATAGTCATAAGGGAGAAACCATTAATGCATAATTAAAATGAAATCACATGTATGAAAAGAAAATGGAAAAAAAAAATTAAGCAGAAGAGAATGAAAATAACAAAAATGAGAAACCGTGAATGTGTTATGGATTCTTCAGAGAAGCTTCATAAGCACAATTCGTAGTAAAGATATGTTATTTCGTCAAGTATTGTCAGTACAATGTAACACATCGAAAAAACAGAGTAATTGAAATATATAAAATTGCATGAATATATAATATATAATATATATATATGTATATACATATATATATATATATATATATATATATATATATATATATATATATATATATATATATATATATATATATATATATATATATATATATATATATATATTTATATATTATATATAATATATTATATATATATATATCTATATATTATATATTTATATATAATATATATATCTATATATATTATATAGATATATATATCTATATATATATCTTTTTACTTCCAACGAAACATTGTCACAAACTTACACTCATATCATTCATAAAACCCGCGAATATTTGTGTTCAAAGATATGTGGCATTTTCTCCTTGCTTTCTAACAAACTGCAAACGCAACCGAAATTAATAAGGTAATTTTTTTCCATCGCGTGCTTTTACGATGTATATATTATATATACGTGTATTATATATACTGTAATAGCCCGAAGTCTGGTAAATCTTAGCATTTACCAACATGAGTTGGCAAAATCCCTAAATATGCTTTTAAAAGCTTCTACTTCGGGCTTTTACCGAACCATTTCGGTAAATGCTAGGATTCACCGGCTCCTTTTGGTAAAAGGTCGAAATAGGGATGAGCCTATCCACTTATATACGGGTGCAACTTCTCTTGTAACTCAAATGTGTTCGGGCCAGTCGAAGTCTATTCGGGTAATTGACAGTGTGAACGGCTACGATCTAGCGTAAGTTATTAATGGTTTTTCTTATTTTGTTAAAAAATGAATGATATTATGCGGGTAAAGTTTTATGACTTTTTGTAAGAATCAGTAAATAATAAGCATGATAACAACTTTTATTTATCAAGTGATCGAAACAAAGTTTTAATAAATGAAGTGAAAGAAGCTAAATGTGTAAAGGGAAAACAAACAATTCCGACAACAAACGATTACTTTATAGTTTAGGTACTATCAAAACTATTAACATATGGTTGAAATCGAGACAATAGTTCGAGGGGGAAAAAAAAAAAAAAACTACAGATGTTTTACATGTTATTTCGCAGCTGTTGTCGCTCCCTTAATGTATAATCCCTTAATAACAATTCACATAATCTTAAATAAAAAAATAAATATAAACAAGTTATTATAAATATAATCAAATTAATGTACGATACATCTGTGTAAGGAAATGCAGTAAGTTAAACACGCATTTCACCAGTCTTATGCTAAGCTTTGCAATCACTTCGAACTTTTACCAAAAAAAGCCGGTAAATTCTAGCATTTACCGAAATGGAACGGTAAAAGTACGAAGAAGAAGCATTTAAAAGCGCATTTCGGGATTTTACCAACTCACTTTGGTAAATGCTAAGATTTGTTATAGTCTTCGGACTTTTACAGTAACATATATATGTGCGTGTTAAGTTGCATAAAATTCTTATCAAACTAGTAAAATATGGTAGTTGGATGAAATTCGTATGGCAACTGCTGTCAGATTGTGTTACTTTTGCGGTTGACAAATCTAATGAACTACATTAATTTGTTGGCAATAGTTGAGATTGCCTAAGTTCAATCGAAACACCAGGATTCGTTTAGCAGTCGTATTATATTCCGATGGTCAGGTCATACGTGTAGCAAGGCAAATGATTGAAAATTCCGGTAGTTTCTCCATTAAAACAGTGCCCAATGTCATTTTAAAAGGTTTATTCATCCATACATGAAAACGTAAACAATTCCCACATTATGAGAATTTTCGTAGAGCCCTCAGGCTAGAGCACGAATCACTACTTCATGCTAAAAATGTCTTAAAACAAACAGATTTAGGTGTTCTACTAGACTGTAAGATACCAACACTCGAACAAAACTGAATTCTGACTTCCGAATCCATCGCATCGGCTTTTTGTTAGAAGGCGCGTAGGGTGACAGATTTCAAGGTAATACAGAGACGAACCAGTCGGTGAACGGCTAACGTCAAGCAGCGAGAGCTAAACCAATGGTGTGAGAGAAGTGTTTTAGGAGATTGAATCCCAGGCCTCGTAATTTAGGAATTTCGGGGTGAAAAGTCTAGCGTCTCCAAGGCGCGGGAAACAGATTCATGGAATTTAAGATTATAAATAAAAAATAGCAAGATGGCTTTTAATAACATTCGAAAATAAAAACTAGCTTCTCTCAGAATATTATAGTTTTGGTAGCTGATGAAAATTTATGAAGGGATTAAAAGTTTAGATTAAGATTTCGAATAAGATAATTATTAATATACGCGTTTTAAATTTAAAGGAAATTAGCTAGGAATAAATAATAGGTATTATTAGGAAATAGGGAAATAATGAATATGCAGGAAATTTAGATTAATTAAAATTAATATTGCAAAATAAAATTTTATATAACATATATATATCTAAGATTTCAATACCTATTCATTGACTTGACTAAATACGGTTTTCATCATCCCACGCAATCAATTCTAAGGTTTTTAAGCAGTCAAACTGTTTGCTTTTTTTAGAGAAGTTTTTGGTTTTCTGTTTCACTTTTCATAGATCAGTTTCAACCACGTGACCACATGCCCACTAATTTTTCACCAAACAATCAAAATCACCGATCTTTTATCGCTCAACCAATGAAAGTGGAGAAACCCAGGAAATTTGGGAAGCAAACAAAAAACATCACGAGGCTGACAAGCTAGTTGCTAGGGTGTGACGTCAGTTGAAACTGATCTATTAAAGAATGAAAAAAATACATTTTGAGTAATAATAAAATAACCTATAAAATAGAAATTCCTGACATCATACATTATCATCCTTCAAGAATAAATGCAGTAGCTATTACCGAACTACTTGTTGAATTTTAAAAACAGTCCATCTTAGGACACCCTGTATATATACCGTGTGTTTCACTGAATGCGATCACACAGTAAGGTCCTTATGTTTTAATACTACAATTTCCGAATGATAAAAGTCGTCTTAATTAATCGCCAGACTGCTGTCATTAAATAAGGCCGATGTTACCATTCGAGAAAAGTGATATTCAATTGGAGAATCGTATGAGCCATGTGAAACACTTGATATTTGTTTGATACTTCCAATTGTTTTCTTGTTTTTTTTAGTATAAATATGTACTCATATAATACCTAAAACATTTTCGTTTATAGCCCCCGGTGTGATATTTTTTTCAGGTAACAATTAAAGTGTCTTCCATAAAATATAACGCTAAGCCATAACGCATAAGCCAGCCGTAAAACGAAGCATATTTATCATTGTACGATTAACCCTTTATCTACTGACGGTACTTATAAGTACCATTAAAATAACTTTTAATACATCGATTAGTTGTATTACAGTTTGGAATGAGCTATAGATACATTACTTTATCTTATTCCAAAAGCATTATTGATTACACAAAACAAAAATGTTTTTAAAAGGATGATTTCTTTTGCCTTTGCATCTTTTAAGCTTTACTGTGGTTGGGGGTGGAGGGGATGAATTTTTCAATTCGAAAATATTTCTATATTTCTATTGTAAGAACTTTATATTTGTACATTTCCCAATTCTACAAAATGCTAAGAAAAATATTTAAAATAATAGATTTGAGTGGGGTTGTAAATATTGCACAAAACCACTATAAATTAAAATTTAATTAATCCTTCTAAATCCTTCTAAAATCCTTCTAAAATTCATTAAATGTTTATGTAAATCTTCTAATGCAGTTTAAACAATTCACGAAAAATGCTTTAGAAGATAAAATTTTCATGAATTCATAATTCAGTACATAAAGGGTTAAATACTGATAATCTCTACTGCAATCTTTTAAACTTCTAAGCATCGTACATTTTCCATTTTTACACTTTCGTATAGGGAAACAAAAGTACTTTTAACTGCAGTTTGTTTGAAAACTGCATCTCAATTTATTTTTCAGGTGTTCATTTTTTATAGTATTTAATGCCATTTCTGTAATGGTGGCAGCTGAAGTACTCCATTTCTGTAGAAAGTAAATGAAAAATAGTAGATTACTATATCTTTTTGTTGTCATTTTCTCATAAAAACTGAAAAAAAAATGTAATTAAAATACGTACTATTTTTTGAATTAAAAAAATATAAATGAATTATTTCTGATAAAACATATATAACATACTTTGATAAAACTCTTATAAACTACATTTAATTTTCAGTATCCATATTCATGTTACAAAAAAATGAAGGCATATGAATCATTAGACACCCAATTGTTTTTTATTTTTATTTATTTATTTATTTATTTATTTTTGTCGAATTTCTTAAATGGCGATAGAACATTTTGCTGGGTTTGTGTAATATCCGCGATAGTGACGTCATATGCATACTTTTCTATAGATGTTATTTAAAACTGAGTCATAAATGCGGAATTCTTCAGCGAATGCAAATGACATCATTTTATGTAAAATAAAAGCGTGTACTTTCAGTCTTAAATCTGCTATATGTTTTGTACTATCTATATTTACATTTTTTTTTTTTTTTTTTTTTTTTTTTTTTTTTTTTATTGGTGGAGAGACAAAATTCTGAAACAGCCGAATTGCTGGTTCCAGCTTGTGTTGTTCTTTTCATTCTGGCCTACAGATAAAATTTATTTTTAAAAAAATCAGGAATATTAATTCAATATTAAAGTAAGGGCAAAACAATTCTTTCCTACTTTGTTATTCAAATAATTTTATGCTGTATTGTGTAAGGCAACAAGCGGTTTATGCAGTTCTGGTTGAGTAATTTGAAATCAAAATGATTTTTTACTGCAAATCTTTTAAAACCTTTTAAAAAAATAATAAAGTTTTATAAAAACAAACAAGGTCATAAAAAGTGAGATGAATACTATAGTTTCTTCTCGAAGTATTAAAAGAAGAGTATCACATAAAATTATCATACGTAACTTCACATTTTTAGGTGCGTTCGTAATTATATAAATACGTAGCACCTATAGTAGTCGTTCAGTCCGTCTGTCCGTTAGTCCGCATATAACAGAGCAAAAACTACCCAGCCGAATGGTCTGAAATTTTAAATATATAATTGTTGTAAAATTTTGTCTAGTCATTTCAAAGTTTATGAAAATCGGATGTATAGTTTATATACAGGGACAGTCAAAAGTTTTCCGTTACATTACGGCCAATGGGAATAAATTATTGCAAATGCATTTTAATGATGTAACAGCTTTCGAAATGGTCTGAAATTTTAAATATATAATTGTTGTAAAATTTTGTTGAGTCATTTCAAATTTTATGAAAATCGGATGTATAGTTTATATACAGGGACAGTCAAAAGTTTTCCGTTACATTACAGCCAATGGGAATAAATTATTGCAAATGCATTTTAATGATGTTACAGCCTTCCGAATGGTCTGAAATTTTAAATATATAATTGTTGTAAAATTTTGTCGAGTCATTTCAAATTTTATGAAAATCGGATGCATAGTTTATATACAGGGACAGTCAAAAGTTTTCCGTTACATTACGGCCAATGGGAAAAAATTATGGCAAGTGCATTTTAATGATGTTACAGCCTTCGGAATGGTCTGAAATTTTAAATATATAATTGTTGTAAAATTTTGTTGAGTCATTTCAAATTTTATGAAAATCGGATGTATAGTTTATATACAGGGACAGTCAAAAGTTTTCCGCTACATTACGGCCAATGGGAAAAAATATTTCAAGTGCATTTTAATGATGTTAGAGCCTTTCAAACAGAATGAAATTGATATGGATTTATGAAGTGCACAAAAATATACATTCAGTAAAATATGCGGTGCAAAAAAATATTTATAAAACTGGTTATAGCACTTCATTCGCCACGTTTGACGAGCAATTTCCAACTTGCTAAATTTGCCTTCCTATATATATGTGAGTCGTGGTTTTGGAGTTATCAAAACACTCACGCTAGCAACAAGGTGCCTTAGCGGTTTCCCACGGAAGACCTTATGACATAAAGCCCAATCCAACTGCAAGTATTTGCTGAGATATAACTTTCACTAAGCTGGCCTGAGAACAATTTGAGATGACACAGTAGAGAAAGGCTTTGGCTTTTGGGGCTATACTTATATAACGTTATCAAATTTTTGGTAATTTTGGACCCCCTCCTTCCCTTTCGATATCATACGTTAACATTCCTAGACCCCCCCCCCTTTTTCCCCTTTTGTTTGGAATGATATATAAATATGGTTATATTTATTTTTCGCATAGTTTATTGCTTCAAGTGAAGTCAATAAAATTTCACTTTATATATGAAATAGCTTTATATCAAATAACACTTAAAAGAAATAGTTACTATTTAAAAGAATTTAGTAATATATTTTTGTTAAATTATGCATTCTACAGTAATAATGTCTTTTTGCACTTGCAGCTGCACGGGGCGAGGGGGGGAGGGGGGAAGGGGCGGCAGACAGAGCTTCTTATCAACAAAACAGATGGACAACATTCTTTATCTTTTCTTTACTAGTAAACACAAATATTATTTCAAACATACTTCGCATATGTTTTCTCGAAAAGCGTATATTATATATGCGTACACATATGGCAGAAGAATAGGAATGACAAACGTTGGAGTAGTCCATATTTCGGGATAATAATTTTATAATCATTTAATGATTTTAGTAATGTCTTTGCATTTTCATAAAAATATATAAGATTAAAAAACATACTATTTTGATGTAAAGACAAAGTTACAAATCAAAAGAGGAAATTTTGGTTGCGTCAAAAATGATAACGATATCAAAAGACAACCCCACCCCTCCCCCTAGAGATATCTTACGATATCATGTGACAGACCCCCCCCTCCCCCCTAAAATGATAACGTTATATATGCACAGCCTCCTTGAATGGGAAGGACGCCCCGTTCGAATCTCTGGATAATAACAGCCGCAGTGTCGGCAGGTGTCCGTTATTTCCCCAAATCTCCCTTAATTTTAAAGCGTAAATAGTGTAGTTATCTTATGTAATCCAGATTAATTAAACTATTATTTACCTAAAACCTCAGATTTATTATCTAACATATATATCAATATAATATTTTATACATACATTCTTAGAAATATATAACGTCCTATAAAAAATTATTCACTGTGAATTTTCAAAATATCAGTCCAAATGTACACAATACATTGTTATATCGTTGTAACACTTTAGAAACTGTCTCAAGGCGTCAAACAGAGCCATTTGCAGATCAATATTAATTTAATAGTCATGATACGAAATATAAATTTTATTTATATTAATATATTTCTTTTTACATTGCCCACTAACAATACGAAAAAGGATTTTTAAATGAAAAAATATCAATTTTGCATTCAAATAAACATTTGAAATTTATTAACAACGATATTTTCGTGTGAGTTAATAGCCGAGGAAATCGCCAATGATTTCGTTACTTACAGCAGTCCTTTATTTATTAGTCCTCTATATGCTATTTCTTTCGGCCAGCAATTAAAGTGCCGTCTCTAAAAAATAACGTTCCGTTATATAAACCAGTCGTAAAACAAAGCACAGATGTATCATTGTACTGGATAATCTCTACTGCAATTTTTAAAACTTCTAAGCATCCCACATTTTCAATTTTATACCATCGTATAGGAGAAACACGTACTTTTAAATGCACTTTGTTTGAAAACTACATCTCAATTTATTTTTGAGACATTAATTTTTTTGTAGTTTTTAACGCAATTTTTTTAATTTTGGTAACTAACGTACTCCATTTCTGTAGAAAGTAAAGGAAAAATTGTTGGAAAATAGTGGATTATTGTATCTTTTGGTTGCCATTTTCCCATAGCAACTGAAAAAAATTGTAATTAAAATACGTGCTTATGTTGAAAAAAAAAATGATTTCTGATACAATATGCAGCTAATATAAACTATATTTAATTTTATGTATCCATATTAATGTTACAAACATATCAATCGTTAGATCCTTTTTTTGTCCAGTTTCTTGAATGATGAAATCGCTTTTTTGCTGGATTTGTGTATTATTCCGCGATAGTGATGTCATATGCATACTTTTCTGTAGATGTTGTTTAAGACTGGATCGTAAATAAGGAATTCTTCGGCGGATGCGAATGACGTCCTTTTATGTAAAATAAAAGCATGTGTTTTATGCCTTCAAACTGATTTATATTTAAATATGTATATTTTTCTTTTCATCGGGAGCGACACTAAATTCTGAAAAAGTAGAATTCCTGTTTTCTAGTTTATTTTTTTCACCCATCAAATTTTTGGTTTTTCATTATTATTATTTATATTTACAAATACTTTTAAAATGCTTAGAATATTCAATACTTTATGAAACAATAAATTCTATTAATGTAATCCGGTAATACATTTTTTTTGGCCTTTTAACAATATGAATCTTCATTCTTAAAATTATAGAATAAAATACTGCCCTATTAAGGTTCTTCGATGATAGCGTGTAATTAGTTTCTAGGTTTAAACGTATTGTACAATATTCATCCATTTATTTATTGAACTTATTAGAAAGTTAATAAGAGGAATGCCGATTCGACAAGTATGCACTCGAAATATGATCTCCTTTTTTGCTAATGATTTTCCAAAATTTTCCAGAAAAGCCAATTAGTGGATCTAAATTTAGTATTTTTATCACTTTAATACAAAAATATCGGATCATTTGAAGATTTATTTGGGCCTTTTAAGGAGCATATTTTCTTTTGCTTTATTTAGGTATTTTTTCTGCCAATTTTAACCAGCGTGACTTAGTTGAAAAGTCACAAAATAATTTAGGTGAGTTTGAGGATAAAACTTTAATATTAGGAAGTATTACGTAAAAAGTGAAAATGAGAGGAAAGAATGAATTTCCGAAACCATTTTTGTAATATTTAAAAGATATCATAAATCATGTTTTCCCTCTATATGTTAAAATCAAGATGGCACATGCAAAGTAAGTTATTGCGATATATTCAAACTTTCAGAAAAGACTAAAACAAAATGGCGATATAGAAAATAAAAAGTGTGTGGCAATGGCAATGCCATCTTGCACGGGCTGTAAAATCAGTTTCTATAATAGGAAGTAGTCGAGCTAGACTTGCTTGGCGTTGTAGATTTCGCCTGCTGTTCCTGGCTTCTCTGGTTTAATCCTTGCCGTTGCATACATCTCCTGTATTGGTGACGTTGCATAAACGAACACGCACCAACATCAACATCAAAATAATATTAAATGCGATTAAACCTTATAGTTTTATAAATTAAAATTCACATTCTTTATATGTTAAAGCATTTCCATGTTTAAACCACATATTACAGTTTCGAAAACTTGTTATTAAAAAAAAAAACTTTAATTCAATCCCTGTCTGTTTTTAATATATGGCTGCAGGAAAGAAAAACAGCATTTTTAACACTTTCCAACTGAGTTGAAAAATGTGTATGACTTCGGATTGTCTGTTCGAGCTTTAACTCTTGTAAATATACTCGGACTGGTCTGAAATTTTCGTATGTTATTGACATTTACTATAGTGCGATCGTTATTGAAAATTAAGTCTGTAGCGTTTACAGGGACAGTCAAAACTCAAAAGTATTCCGTTACGTTACGGTCAATGAAACAAAAAGTTCCATGTGCATTATAATGATGTATCAACATTTCAATGATATTTATTTATAAAATGCACTAAAATATGCATTCTGTAGAATATGGGGTGCATCGAATTTATAATCCATTTACAGCGCCACACAAAAGAATTCGGTTACATAATGGTACAGGAGGGGGGATGTTTGCAGTGTGTTTTAATTATGTTACACCATTTCAAATATAATGAAACTGATATACGTTACTGAGGCTTACGCCAAGTTACTTCCTGTAGAACATGAAGTGCATAGCATTATATCATTCATTTACCGAGAAGCAAAAAAAGATTTCGGATACAGTGCTGTATCCGGTGGTATATATAAATGCTATATAAAATATACAGGGCTACACAAAAGAATTCGTGATGATTACTAAGCAAGAGCGTAAAATGCTTAAAGGTGATTTTTAATTTGAGTTATGCATTCTCAAGCTGAACTATATTTAAGTATACTAAGAGATGTTTGTAGAATATAAAATCATAAACAAGGCCACGCAAAGAGTTGGATAAATAGCCGCCTATATGGATGATAATTTCTGTCATTTCAGTAGCTGTAAGCATGTTAAGCCTGAATTAAATTTTAGTTTAATATGTGGTGTGTATAAAAAGGTCGTAAGTAAAATACAGAGCTTTACAAAAGTATTCAAGTATGTTTCCGCCTATTGGTATATAAATTTCTGGATGATGTAAATTTTCAATCTATTATGAGTTTTCATACTAAACTAAATGTATAGAAATTATACCAATCTATAGATCAAATACAGAGCTGCACAAAAGAATTTGAGTACATTATTTGGCTATGGACGGTTAATATTTTAAATAAGTCTTTCAAATGTGATGTGCGTTTTCTAAAATCTTTACTTAGGCATCTTATTTACTTTTGATATCTAAATAGCGAAGTTTTGTTAAAGTATTCTGGAAGTATTGGAAAGTGATTCATAATCTATGCTTGACGCAAGATTTTTCTTTCTTATTATATTGCTGCAAAATTTACATTACATTAATGTCAGAAACAGATTTTTATTATTGAGTCACGAGGCAATAGATTTAAAAACCACGTCAGAAAATTATTTAAACTACTATATCTATAGGATTTCTAAATTGTTTTCTCAACGTATAATCAAAACTCAATTAAAATTAATCGATTAATTGATAACAAAGTTCTGAAAATATAAAAATATTGC
Source organism: Maratus speciosus (assembly GCA_963932465.1). Taxonomy (NCBI): domain Eukaryota; kingdom Metazoa; phylum Arthropoda; class Arachnida; order Araneae; family Salticidae; genus Maratus; species Maratus speciosus. The sequence goes on along the minus strand of OZ010792.1, from coordinate 372,772,590 downwards.
ATTGTCAGTGGGAACACACAGCTATACATTATTTCTAGAACTCTCATACCACACCAGAAAGTAACTAGAGAAACATTTACAAAGTTCCATCTTTACATACATTGATCAAGTTAAGTTAAATAAATATTAAATGACTGTGATAAAAACGTCAAATTATTTTGGCAACTTCGCCGAAACAGCATTTGAAACTGAAGTAAACATTAACGTAAATCTAAATAGAAATAAAAACACTCCAAAGTTTAATCGAAATGCAATTTTTATTTCCGTCTTTCTAAAAAGACGTATAGATTTTAAGTAAAAATAAATCCACGATTTCATTTTTTTTATACAATATTTTCATTGAATAAACTTTTGACACCCTCAATTTATTTTTTTAAATGTCTCATTGTCTTCAATAAATATAATGCAAACAAATATCTAATTTTATTCATTTTTAGTACTTTTCCCCAGATTGTATCCTTGTTTATTATTATTATTATTATTATTATTATTATTATTATTATTACTTTTATTATTATTTTTTTTTTCGGAATCATGAGTGTACACTCATGATTTTCATTTGTTTTATGAGTGAGAAACATGTGTCTTTTTTATAGTGTAAGTTATTTCGATATGCTGAAATTGCAGAAACAGCCTAAAACACAGCCGGAATTAAAGGGCTTTATAGGTGGTTTTGGTCTGAAACAATGCGACAATTTTTAATATAAAGCAGTAAGTGTATGACGATGATTAAAGTCAATCAAATAAGAGAGTGTTGTTATTATTTTGAATGAAATCACTGCAAATTAAATTGTAGTCTGTCTCGATTTCCATGAACTAAGTTTCAAAATGGTTATTTTTAAGGAAAATAGTGCAATAAAGAGTAAAAATATTTATTAAAAATAATAATATTTGTGATATATACAAATTAAAATACCTTATATTTTAAAACATTTCGCAAATATCGATTAACGAAGGGATATTTGAAGTCAAAATAAATATTTACGCAAATCTAAATAAAGAAAAGTTGAAATTCATTCCTGCCTTTCAAACAGATATGCTGTTTAAAGTTTTAATAAATCAAATCCATGATTTTTTTTTTCTTTTGCATAGTTTTTCATTAAATAAATATTAAATACTTCAAATTTATTAAACTAAATAAATATAATGTAAAATATTTTCTATTTTAATTCAACTTTAAGAAATTTTTTCATGGGTAATATTTAACGGTCTTTCATTTCGTAAACTTTTCCTCGAGTGTATTTGAAAAGCCAAGAATATTCAATATCTCATGAACCATCTATATTATAAAGAACAAACATATCTGTGCGTAACACATACGTCATTTTGCGAATGACAACACTTTTTTTAAAATAAAATTTTGGTTCTGCAATTTTCTCTACTGTAAATTTTTAAACTTCTGCACATTGCAAATTTTTAATTTTTACACTGTCGTGTAAGAAAAAAAATGTTCTTTTAAATGCAATTTGTTTGAAAGCTGTATCTCAATTTATTTTTGAGATATTAATTTTCTTGTAGTTTTTAATATCATTTTTCTAATCGTGGCAACAAAAGTACCTCATTTCTATGGAAAGTAAACGGAAAATAGGCGAAAATAAGAAATTACTGTAACTTTTTGTTGCCATTTTCTCATAAAACCTGAACAAAAAGTTGGAATTAAAATACGGGCTATGTCAAGAATATTGTTTGTTATTCCGTGATAATGACGTCATATGCATACTTTCCTGTAGACGAAGTTTAAGACTGGATTGTAAAAGTCGATTGCTTTAACGGATGCGTCATTTACACAGCCCAGTTGCTTTGAAATTCTTCACAGATGAAAATGCTTCACTTTTGAAAGTAATGTTATCGAAATCGCACACTGATAAAACGCAATGTTTTACAAAAATTTAGAATGTTTTTATAAAAGAGAGGTGGCATGCAAATAATAGCGATTTATATTATAGAAATTGATGATTCTCGCGTGGATGGATTTGCTTCGCCGAGTTAGACAAGCAAACAAATAATTCGAGATTTAAAATAATATCATGTTCCTGAAGTTTTTGTCCAAAATTCTCTCGAATAATAAAATTTTAATGCTATTCTTTAGGACATTCTACTATAATTTTATCAAAATAAGATAATTTGCTGAATTTAATTTTTCATAATTTTATATAATCTATATATATAAAACACATGTGTGTTTTTTAGTCATCTACCCTGATCTTTCTGCTGACCCAATTTTAATAATATATATATGTCGTAGGCTAATTGAGAAATCAGGCTCTTTGCAAAGAGCCTAGGCTGTTTGCAATGAGCCGGTCTAATTGGAGAATCATCTTCTTTTTTCCAATAAGCCTGATATTTTTCAGGCTTATTGCAAAGAGACTAGGCAGTGTTAGGCTAATTGAAAACTGACCACTTGTTTCGCAATCAGCCTGCTATTTTTTAGGCTTATTGCAAAGAGCCTAAGCAGTGTTAGGCTAATTGAAAAATGACCGTTTATTCAAAAATGACCACTTATATCCCAATCAGTGTCATTTTTTAGACTTATTAACCCATAACCCGAACCCGAAAAAATAATTACAACAGACCGTGCCCAGATCTGAGCAAGACAAAATAATTTCAGTCTACACGCAACCGGACCGGAACCTGAAATCTGACCCGAACCAAATCTGATAACCGATTAAAAAATATTGCAAAAAACTATCGGATCCGAGCAAGACAAAATATTTTCTGAGGACATGCAACCCGACCCGAACCTAAAAATTCAATTTGAAAAAAGAACGAAATCTGACCCGAACCAAATCTTAACCAGACAAAAATATTCCATAGAACTATAACCCGATCAGAGCAAGAAAAAATAATTTCCGTGGACAAGTTACCCGGTCCGAACCTAAAAATGTCATTTGCAGAAAAAACCCGAAATCTAACCCGAACCAAATCTGAAACCGAAAAAAATATTCCAAAGAACCATAACCCGTTCCAAGCAAGAGAAATAATTTCCCTGGACATGTTACCCGACACGAACCTAAAAATTCCATTTGAAAAAAGCCGAAATCTGACCCGAACCAAATCTGAACCCGACAAAAATATTCCATTGAATCATAAACCGATCAGAGCATGACAAAATAATTTCCCTGGACACGCAACCCGTCCCGAACCTAAAAAGTTTATTTGTAAAAATGCCGAATTATGAGTCGAACCAAATCTGAACCCGACAAAAATATTCCATTTAATAATAACCCGATCCGAGCAAGCCAAAATAATTTCCCTCGACATGTTACCCGACCGGAACCTAAAAATTCCATTTGAAAAATAAACCGAAATCTGACGCGAACCAAATCTGAACCAGAACACCTGAACAGAGCAAGAAAAAATAATTTCCGTGGAGAAGTTACCTGGTTTGAACCTAAAAATGTCATTTGAAAATAAAACCCGAAATCTGACACGAACCAAATCTGAACCCGAAAAAAATATTCCATTGAATCATAACCCGATCAGCGGAAGACAAAATAATTTTTCCTGGACACGCAATCCGACCCGAACCTAAAAACTCCATTTGTAAAAAAGCCGATTTCAGAGCCGAACCAAATCTGAACCCGACAAAAATATTCCATTGAATCATAACCCGATCAGAGCAAGACAAAATAATTTTTCCTGGACACGCAATCCGACCCGAACCTAAAAAGTCCATTTGTAAAAAAAGCCGATTTCTGAGCCGAACCAAATCTGAACCCGACAAAAATATTCCATTTAATAATAACCCGATCCGAGCAAGACAAAATAATTTCCCTCGACATGTTATCCGACCGGAAACTAAAAATTCCATTTGAAAAAAACCCGAAATCTAACCCGAACCAAATCTGAACCCGAAAAAAATATTCCCAAGAACCGTTCCAAGCAGGTGAAAATAATTTTCCTGGACATGTTACCCAACACCAATCTAAAAATTCCATTTAAAAAAAGCCCAAATCTGGCCCGAACCAAATATAAACCCGACAAAAATATTCCATTGAATCATAACCCGATCAGAGCAACACAAAATAATTTCCCTGGACACGCAGTCCGACCCGAAACTAAAAAGTCCATTTGAAAAAAAGCCGAAATCTGAGCCGAACCAAATCTGAACCCAACAAAAATATTCCATTGAACCATAACCAGATCTGAGCAAGACAAAATATGTTCCCTGGACACTGAACCCGATCCGAACTAAAAATTCCATTTGAAAAAAAGCCGATTCCTGAGATGAACAAATCTGAACCCGACAAATATTTTCCAAAGAACCATAACCTGATCCAAGGAAGACAAAATAATTTCAACCTACACGAAACCGGACCGGAACCTGTAATTTCCATTAAAAAAAAACTTGAAATCTGACCCGAACCAAATCTGATAACCGATTAAAAAATATTGCAAAAAACTATCGGATCCGAGCAAGACAAAATAATTTCTGAAGATATGCAACCCGAACAGAACCTAAAAATTCAATTTGAAAAAAGAACGAAATCTGAACCAGACAAAAATATTCCATAGAACCATAACCCGATCAGAGCAAGAAAAAATAATTTCCGTGGACAAGTTAACCGGTCAGAACCTAAAAATGTCTTTTGAAGAAAAAACCCGAAATCTGACACGAACCAAATCTGAACCCGAAAGAAATATTCCAAAGAGCCATAACCCGTTCCAAGCAAGAGAATATAATTTCCCGGGACATGTTACCCGACACGAACCTAAAAATTCAATTTGAAAAAGCCGAAATCTGACACGAACCAAATCTGAACCGGACAAAAATATTCCATTTAATAATAACCCGATCCGAGCAAGACAAAATAATTTCCCTCGACATGTTACCCGACCGGAACCTAAAAATTCCATTTGAAAAAACCCCTAAATTTGACCCGAACCAAATTTGAACCAGACAAAAATATTCCATAGAACTATAACCTGATCAGAGCAAGAAAAAAAAAATTCCGTGGACAAGTTACCCGGTCAGAACCTAAAAATTTCATTCGAAAAAAAACCACAAATCTAACCCGAACCAAATCTGAACCCGAAAAAAATATTCCCAAGAACCGTTCCAAGCAGGTGAAAATAATTTTCCTGGACATGTTATTCGACACGAACCTAAAAATTCCATTTGAAAAAAGCCCAAATCTGACCCGAACCAAATATGAACCCGACAAAATTATTCCATTGAATCATAGCCCGATCAGAGCACGACAAAATAATTTCCCTGGACACGCAGTCCGACCCGAAACTAAAAAGTCCATTTGTAAAAAAGCCGAATTCTGAGCCAAACCAAATCTGAACCCGACAAAAATATTCCATTTAATAATAACCCCATACGAGCAAGACAAAATAATCTCCCTCGACATGTTACCCGACCGGAACCTAAAAATTCCATTTGAAAAAAACCCGAAATCTGACCCGAACCAAATCTGAACCCGACAAAAATATTCCATAGAACAATAACCCGATGAGAGCAAGAAAAAATATTTTCCGTGGACAAGTTACCCGTCCGAACCTAGAAATGTCATTTGAAAAAAAACCCCGAAATCTAATCCGAACCAAATCTGAACCCGAAAAAAATATTCCAAAGAACCATAACACGTTCCAAGCAAGAGAAAATTATTTCCCGGGACATGTTACCCGATATGAACCTAAAAATTCCATTTGAAAAAAGCCGAAATCAGAGCCGAACCAAATCTGAACCCAACAAAAATATTCCATTGAACCATAACCAGATCTGAGCAAGACAAAATATTTTCCCTGGACACTGAACCCGACCCCAACTAAAAATTCCATTTGAAAAAAAGCCGATTCCTGAGATGAACAAATCTGAACCCGACAAATATTTTCCAAAGAACCATAACCTGATCCAAGGAAGACAAAATAATTTCAACCTACACGAAACCGGACCGGAACCTGTAATTTCCATTCAAAAAAAACCTGAAATCTGACCCGAACCAAATCTGATAACCGATTAAAAAATATTGCAAAAAACGATCGGATCCGAGCAAGACAAAATAATTACTGAAAATATGCAACCCGACCCGAACCTAAAAATTCAATTTGAAAAAAGAACGAAATCTGAACCAGACAAAAATATTCCATAGAACTATAACCCGATCAGAGCAAGAAAAATAATTTCCGTGGACAAGTTAACCGGTCAGAACCTAAAAATGTCATTTGGAGAAAAAACCCGAAATCTGACACGAACCAAATATCTGAACCCCCAAAAATATTCCAAAGAACCATAACCCGTTCCAAGCAAGAGAATATAATTTCCCTGGACATGTTACCCGACACGAACCTAAAAATTCAATTTGAAAAACCCGAAATCTGACACGAACCAAATCTGAACCCGACAAAAATATTCCATTGAATCATAAACTGATCAGAGATAGACAAAATAATTTCCCTGGACACGCAACCCGACCCGAACCTAAAAACTCCATTTGTAAAAAGCCGAATTCTGAGCCGAACCAAATCTGAAACCGACAAAAATATTCCATTTAATAATAACCCGATCCGAGCAAGCCAAAATAATTTCCCTCTACATGTTACCCGACCGGAACCTAAAAATTCCATTTGAAAAAACCACGAAATCTGACCCGAACCAAATCTGAACCAGACAACCCGATCAGAGCAAGAAAAAATAATTTCCGTGGACAAGTTACCTGGTCCGAACCTAAAAATGTCATTTGAAAAAAAAACCCGAAATCTGACACGAACCAAATCTGAACCCGAAAAAAATATTCCAAAGAACCATAACCCGTTCCAAGCAAGAGAATATAATTTCCCTGGACATGTTACCCGACACGAGCCTAAAAATTCAATTTGAAAAAGCCGAAATCTGACACGAACCAAATCTGAACCCGACAAAAATATTCCATTTAATAATAACCCGATCCGAGCAAGACAAAATAATTTCCCTCGACATGTTACCCGACCGGAACCTAAAAATTCCATTTGAAAAAACCCCGAAATCTGACCCGAAAAAAATTTGAACAAGACAAAAATATTCCATAGAACTATAACCTGATCAGAGCAAGAAAAAAAAATTCCGTGGACAAGTTACCCGGTCAGAACCTAAAAATTTCATTCGAAAAAAAACCCCCAAATCTAACCCGAACCAAATCTGAACCCGAAAAAAATATTCCCAAGAACCGTTCCAAGCAGGTGAAAATAATTTTCCTGGACATGTTATTCGACACGAACCTAAAAATTCCATTTGAAAAAAGCCCAAATCTGACCCGAACCAAATATGAACCCGACAAAAATATTCCATTGAATCATAACCCGATCAGAGCAAGACAAAATAATTTCCCTGGACACGCAGTCCGACCCGAAACTAAAAAGTCCATTTGTAAAAAAGCCGAATTCTGAGCCGAACCAAATCTGAACCCGACAAAAATATTCCATTTAATAATAACCCGATACGAGCAAGACAAAATAATCTCCCTCGACATGTTACCCGACCGGAACCTAAAAATTCCATTTGAAAAAAAACCCGAAATCTGACCCGAACCAAATCTGAACCCGACAAAAATATTCCATAGAACAATAACCCGATCAGAGCAAGAAAAAATATTTTCCGTGGACAAGTTACCCGTCCGAACCTAGAAATGTCATTTGAAAAAAAACCCCGAAATCTAACCCGAACCAAATCTGAACCCGAAAAAAATATTCCAAAGAACCATAACCCGTTCCAAGCAAGAGAAAATTATTTCCCGGGACATGTTACCCGATATGAACCTAAAAATTCCATTTGAAAAAAGCCGAAATCTGAGCCGAACCAAATCTGAACCCAACAAAAATATTCCATTGAACCATAACCAGATCTGAGCAAGACAAAATATTTTCCCTGGACACTGAACCCGACCCCAACTAAAAATTCCATTTGAAAAAAAGCCGATTCCTGAGATGAACAAATCTGAACCCGACAAATATTTTCCAAAGAACCATAACCTGATCCAAGGAAGACAAAATAATTTCAACCTACACGAAACCGGACCGGAACCTGTAATTTCCATTAAAAAAAAAACCTGAAATCTGACCCGAACCAAATCTGATAACCGATTAAAAAATATTGCAAAAAACGATCGGATCCGAGCAAGACAAAATAATTACTGAAAATATGCAACCCGACCCGAACCTAAAAATTCAATTTGAAAAAAGAACGAAATCTGAACCAGACAAAAATATTCCATAGAACTATAACCCGATCAGAGCAAGAAAAATAATTTCCGTGGACAAGTTAACCGGTCAGAACCTAAAAATGTCATTTGAAGAAAAAACCCGAAATCTGACACGAACCAAATCTGAACCCCAAAAAATATTCCAAAGAACCATAACCCGTTCCAAGCAAGAGAATATAATTTCCCTGGACATGTTACCCGACACGAACCCAAAAATTCCATTTGAAAAACCCGAAATCTGACACGAACCAAATCTGAACCCGACAAAAATATTCCATTGAATCATAAACTGATCAGAGATAGACAAAATAATTTCCCTGGACACGCAACCCGACCCGAACCTAAAAACTCCATTTGTAAAAAGCCGAATTCTGAGCCGAACCAAATCTGAAACCGACAAAAATATTCCATTTAATAATAACCCGATCCGAGCAAGCCAAAATAATTTCCCTCTACATGTTACCCGACCGGAACCTAAAAATTCCATTTGAAAAAACCACGAAATCTGACCCGAACCAAATCTGAACCAGACAACCCGATCAGAGCAAGAAAAAATAATTTCCGTGGACAAGTTACCTGGTCCGAACCTAAAAATGTCATTTGAAAAAAAAGCCGAAATCTGACACGAACCAAATCTGAACCCGAAAAAAATATTCCATTGAATCATAACCCGATCAGAGCAAGACAAAATAATTTCCCTGAACACGCAATCCGACCCGAACCTAAAAAGTCCATTTGTAAAAAAGCCGAATTCTGAGCCGAACCAAATCTGAACCCGACAAAAATATTCCATTTAGTAATAACCCGATCCGAGCAAGACAAAATAATTTCCCTCGACATGTTACCCGACCGGAACCTAAAAATTCCATTTGAAAAAACCCCCAAAATCTGACCCGAACCAAATCTGAACCAGACAAAAATATTCCATAGAACTGTAACCCGATCAGAGCAAGAAAAAATAATTTCCGTGGACAAGTTACCCGGTCCAAACCTAAAAATGTCATTCGTAAAAAAAACCCGAAATCTGACCCGAAAAAAATATTCCAAAGAACCGTCCCAAGCAAGAGAAAATAATTTCCCTGGGCATGTTACCCGACACGAACCTAAAAATTCCATTTGAAAAACGCCGAAATCTGACCCGAACCAAATCTGAACCCGATAAAAATTTTCCAAAAAACCATAACCTGATCCAAGGAAGACAATATAATTTCCGTAGAATCGTTACCCGACCCGAACCTAAAAATTCCATTAAAAAAAGCTTAAATCTGAGTTAGTAGCGCACAGAAAATTTAACAAGTTTTGCAATGTGTCCCAGTGTTTGAATTAACTGAACCGTTTACTTTTATTTTAAGTGCATATTTTATCCCCCTATGCGGGCATATCTATCCTATATATATAAAATCCTAATGAAACGAAGTTATGAAACGAATTTATGAATCGACTATATGATACGATTTTATGAAACGATTGATGACTGAGTATGTTTCGCAGCTATTTCTCCTATAATATAAATTTTTCAAAAAAAAATGTTAAACGACTTCAAAAAAAGCACTAAAAAGAATTAAATAATTCTTTAATATTCTCTAATGACGAAATGTTATCCAATAACCGCACATATCATGCATCGGCATAAAAGCATTAAATTTAATATGTAGTATTTTAGTTTTAGTATTTATTTATTTAATATTTTAGTATCCACCAAACATGTATTTTCTAGGGAATATTTTTTACAAGAGATTAATTTACATATTTGTGATTTAATTAACGAATACATACATATGAAAAGTAATCAACTACCTTTTGAAGTTGGTGCCAATCTATCTTAAGTATAGTAAAATTGTGAATATATTGTACCTATTACAATGAATAAAGTGTCGATGGAAAATATGATACAAAACAAAATGCTCTATTTCTTCTGCAAATTATTTGTTTAATCATTGTCGATTGTGAATGTTTGGCACTAACTTCAAAAAGTAATTTATTACTTGTTTTTATGTAAATGTTCGTAAATGAAATCATAAATATGTGAAATAATCTCATGTACAAAATATTCTCTAGAAAATCCATGCTTGGTGGATATTAAATTATACATATTAAATTTAATGGTTTTTTATGCCGATACATGATATCCGATGTGCGGCTATTTGATAACGTTTCGTCATTAGAGAATTTTAAAAAATTATTTAATTCTCTTTATTGCTTTTTTGAAGTCGGTTAATATTTTTTTTTTGAAAATTTATTTTATTTCCTACTTTTTATTTATTCATACCGTAATACATAATTATTTTGATTTCAATATCTACTTAATAAATAAATAATTTGTCATAGAAATTATAATTCACAACAAGTGGGTAAGTGTGATCACAGATCGCACAGAGGGTTTCGTTTAATATTCCTTTCAAAACACTTTATCTTTTTTCAAAATCTGTTAGTTGCACATTTCGCAACCAGGGGCACACTCTATTCTAAACAAACCTCTATCCGAACGAAACACCGTTTTACAACTTATCCGTAGATATATTAATCAACGGATCGGGCCCATAGCGCCCGAGATAGGTAGGCTACCCTTGGCGCTAAATGTGGAACTAAAATATGTAAGGCTATGGTGACATATGTGAAAGAGTGGTCAAAGTGGGGTGTTGGCAAAAGTTAGAAAAGTGTGACCCGTGTGAAAAGGTTGGACGTTAGAAAAATTGCTGAAAATATACAAGTTAGAACCGGAGGAGTAAATAATATAAGACTTTTTGAAAATTTTATGATTTTGCGTGTAATCGCAAGTTTTTTGCTATAAGTATGCAAAATTTCAATTTTCCAACTTAATTAGTAGCTGAGTAAGAAACACTTCTTAAAATACACAAGTTAGAGACCGGGTAAATAAGATAAGACTTTTTTAATTTTTATGATTTTACGTGTGATTGCAAGTTTTCTGCTATATGCAAAATTTCAAGCCTTCAACTTAATTAGGTGCTGAATTAGAAAAATTGCCCAATATACATAAGTTAGAGCCCGGGGGTAAATAATATAACACTTTTTGAAATTTTTATGATTTTTCGTATGATCGCAAGTGTTATGCTATAAGTATAGAAAATTTCATGTCTCCAACTTAATTAAGGGCTGAGTTATAAAATTTGATTAAAATACACAAGTTAGATCCTACATGGGTAAATATAAGAATTTTTAAAAATTTTATGATTTGTCGTTTTATCTGAGGTTATGATCTGATGATTCAGCTATAAGTTTACAAAATTTCAAATCTTCAACTTAATTAGGGCTCAGTTGAAAAAAAAAGCTTAAGATACACAAGTTAGAGACCGGAGAGGTGAATAATATAAGACTAGCTGGCTTAGTCCACTAAAGGGCCCCTCCTTTTTATGAACCTCTAATAACATGAAATCTCGAATAGAACGAACCTCGAACCGGGTCCCAGCTAATTACAGCAACGTATAGAAGGCGTGCTGCGCACGCACTGCAAAATTTTGTGAAAAAAGCAATCTCGCTCGAATGAACCTTAAACGGGGTCCCCGCTGCCTGCGGCACCGTATAGCAGACGTGCTGCGCACGCGCTGCGAAATCTTTTGAAAAAGTGAATCGCGCTTGGGGGCAAAGTGGGGCGATGAACACTTCGGATGCATAATATGATTAAGTTGCAACAGACCTCTCCAACGATATATCACATGAGGGGTGTCGGCAAAATTTAGAAAAGTGCCCCCTTTAGGGGGGGAGTGGGGGATAGACACCGGAGATGCATAACATGATTAAGCGGTCACAGAGCTTTCCTACGGTATGTCACATGACGGGTATGGGCAAAATTTAGAAAAGTGTCCCTCTTGAGGGGGCAAAGTGGGGAATGGACACAGGAGATGCATATCATGATTAAGCGGTCACAGTTTTTTCCTACGATATATCACATCACGGGTATCTACCAAATTTTGAAAAGTGCCCCCCTTGGAGGGGGGCAAAGTGCGGGGATGGACACTGGAGATGCATAACATGAATAAGCGGTCACAGACGTTTCAAACGATCTGTCACATGACGGGTATCGGCAAAATTTAGAAAAGTGCCCCTCTTGGCGGGGTAAAGTGGGGGATGGTCACCGGAGATGCATAACATGATTAAGCGGCCACAGACCTTTACTACGATATGCCACATGACGGGTATCAGCAAAATTTAGAAAAGCGATGCTAAGGTTTAAAAAGAAATCTTCGCCCCTCCCCCTCCCACCACCTGACCGAAATTTCACACGCCATTCTTTTATAAAAATTTTCTTATGTGTTGTAAACTATCTTAAAATTTCAAACAGATCGACTTGTTATATTTCCTACTTTAAATGAAATCGCGGTCTGTTCGTTCTACATTCCATCACCAGGGAGCGCACTCTATTCTTAACAAAAACGTATCTGAACGGAACTCCTTTACACAATCTATCAGTAGATATGTTACTCGAGGGGGTGGCTCTCTTCAGCAAGAATTTAAGGGTGTTCTCAAAAGTGCAACAGCAACTTTCTGACATAAGTTTTAATTTATTTTTCTTCGAACATGCATGAAACTAGCTGGTGTTGTCCAGAAACTATGTCATTGAGCTGTTTTCCATTTTTTTTCAAAGGCAATAGATATTTCAGAAAAGAGTGTCAAAGTGGGCATTTTGAACCTAATTTCCGCGCGAAGGGAGAAAGAGCACTCAACAGCGGGCAAAAAACGGGTTTGTCACGTGATCGAATTCGCTTATAACTCAATAGGTAATGGATGGATCCAAAAATGGAAAAAACAGTTCCATTTCAAATCGCTTACATATCCAGGCTTTCAAATTTTATATCTTTCCGTTAAAAAATGAATTTGTAAATACGTCAAAACATTTTGTGCTTGTTGAGCAGAGCAGTTAAGAACAGCCTTAAGATGTTTGTTGCAATTACTATACGGAAATAGTGATAATTTAACTTTTGACATATTACTTACTATTAATGTCCGTATACGTCTGTCTGTCTGTCTGTCTGTATATTGGTAACAAAATTTTTGTACTCGGATAAACTTTTTTCACAGAGCACTCAGAACGCCGTGAAAGGTGTCAAACGAAAGGTCGTTTTCTCAGGACGCTCAAACTTTTTTTTGCTTAAATATAGCCGTAATTAACCTAATTACGGGCTAATTAAATTCTAAAATTAAATAACCAACCTTTTGAACGCAGGTGCGAACGCACTTTATCCAAATCCTCCTCAGTTTCTCCTAAGGGTTGCCAGTAAATTCAGCGGATGCTCCGTCAAATCAGCCGATGCAGGATTACCACGGTGTAATTTAAGCAATAATTGAAGTGGACATTTAAAAAGCAAAATCGCATCTGCCGAAGTATCGGTCGTACAAATTCGTAACAAGTGTAGAAATACGCGGAAAAAATTCTACTTTATTTTGGTATAAATTTCAAATTTCTGCGTAGGGTAGAACGCAAAAAATCCACTAAAAATCGATCGATAAAAATTTAATTTCTGTATTTGAAAAGACAATGAAAACAGATTTCCATTCACCGGAACGCAGCTGTCGTCATCTCTCAGACATATCGGAGCGAGAGAAATTTAAGCGGGGGAAAGTCTAACAAGAAATTTAAACTTTTTAAATATTAAATTTTTCGATTAAATTTTTTGACATCCGGGCTAGAAATCTCTCGCAGATTTCATACATACCCGGTTCAAAGAGATAGCTTCATTACAAGCTGAGATATTAATTATTATTTTATTAATTCCTTTTATTTCCATCAAATGCGAGATTAAGATGGAGGCACGTGCTTTTTTAACGGAGATTTCATTTAAATTAGGAAATCCAACAATTTGCGTGGGGTATTTCGACGGCGCGCTATGAGATTATTCAATATGAAAAATTTTATAAGTGTTCATCCCACTATTTACGAATAGCAATTTCAGGAAATATCTTAGATTATTGGTTAAGACCACCACTCGATGTGTTTGAAACTTTAACCCCTTGAGGGGCGGTGGGATAAAATATATCCCACCTAATTTAAACAAGATTCTCACCAGAAAATTTTAACTAAATTTTATATTTTTAACTTTGGAGGAAAATAGTTGAAAAATTGCTTTTCCATATTTAAAAATAAAATTTTTCGATTATTCCGGTGAGAATTCAATATTTAAAGACATTTTTGCTTGCCTCTCAAGGGGTTAAGATACTTTATAACACATAAGAAAAAGTGTAAAAAAGAATGGAGTGTGATATTTCGAGGAGTGAAGGGGGGGGGGGACACTAGATTTATTTATTAAATCTTAGCGTTTGTTCCCGCAGAAAATGTTTTAAATCCTTGGTTAAGACCGCACCGCCACCCTCCTGACCATGTATCTACGGAGAGGTTGCGCAAAGAAGTTTCGTTCAGATATGCTTTTGTTAAGAACAGAGTGCGCTCCCTGGTGGTGGAATGCGGAACTAACGTAACGCGGTTTTGTTAAAATTAGGAAATATAACAAGGCGATCCGTTTGCAACTCTAAGATACTTCATGACACATAATAAAAAGCTTATAAAATAATGGTGCATGCAATTTCCTGTGAAGGGAGGGCGGGGGAGGGGCGCTGGATTTCTTTTTAAAGAATTAGCGTTTATGACCTTTTTAGATGTCGTTTTTTGAGGACTATGACATACTCAGACATAGGCTACTTATGAAATATAAAAATGTCAAAATTTTAGTTACCACTATTTCCGAATAGTTCTTTCAGCAAATTTCTTAATTTCTCGCTTAAGACCGCCACCAACTCGAGTAACACATCCACTGATAGGTTAATTAACAGAGTTTCGCTCTGATACACCTTTGTTATGAATAGTGTGTGCCCCCTGGTGGTGGAATATGGAACTAACATAAAGCGATTTTGCTAAAATTAGGAAATCTAACAAGGCGATCTTCTTGAAACTTTAAGGTAGTTCATAACACATTGAGATATATGCTACTTATTAAATAAAAAAATGTCAAAAGTTTAGTTATCACTATTTCCGAATAGTAATTTGTGCAAATATCTTAAATTCTTGCTTAAGACTGCCACCACCTCGAGTAACATATCTACTGATAGGTTGTTTAACGGACTTTCCTTCCGATACAGTTTTGTTATGAATAGAGTGCGCTCCCTGGTGGTGGAATGCGGAACTAACAGAATTCTTGGTTAAGGCAGTCACAATTCCGACCCATGTATCTACGGAAAGGTTGTGTGAAGGCGTTTCGTTTAGATACGTTTTTGTTAAACATACAGTGCGCTCCCTGGTGGTGGAATGCGGAACTAACATAACGCGATTTTGTTAAAATTAGGCAATCTAACAAGGCGATCTGTTTAACATATCTACTGATAGGTTGTTTAACGGACTTTCCTCCCGATACAGTTTTGTTATGAATAGAGTGCGTTCCCTGGTGCTAGAATGTGGAACTAACATAACGCGATTTTGTTAAATTTAGCAGCGAGGACCCGGTTCGAGGTTCGTTCGAGCGGATTGCCTTTTTTACAAGATTTTGCAGTCGTACGCAGCACCCCTGCTATGCGAGGCCGTAGGCAACGGGGACTCGGTTCGACTTTCGTTCGAATTCGAAAGGCTTTTTAAAAAGAGTTTGCAGTGCGGGCACAACACGCCTGCTATAGGGTGCCGAAGGCAGCGGGGACCGGGTTCGAGGTTCGTTCGAGCGAGATTGCCTTTTTTAGAAGATTTTGCAGTCGTGTGCAGAACGCCTGCTATACGAGGCCGTAGGCAACGGGGACTGGGTTCGACTTTCGTTCAAATTCGAAAGGCTTTTTAAAAAGAGTTTGCCGTGTGTGCGCAGAACGCCTGGTATGCGGTGCCGTAGGCAGCGAGGACCAGGTTCGACTTTCGTTATAGCGAAAGGCTCTTTTAAAAGAGTTTGCAGTGCGAGCACAACACGACTGCTATAGGGTGCCGAAGGCAGCGGGGACCGAAATCGCCCACTCGTGGACAGCCTACCGTGAGGTATAGGGACAATAAGTCCACGAGGGGAAAAAGGGGCTGCCAGGCAGCGCAAGCAGGGTGGCGCACATTTATTACAACATAAAAAGCATGTTACAAATACTGCCTTATTATTGAAGGCAGTGCGAACACATATGTATAAATAAATATTGAAAAATATTTACAGGTTAAATAGAATGTAAAAAAAAAAAAAAAAAAAAAAAAAAAAAGGATTAAGGTTTAGCTATAGTCTTAGAAATAAACGAAAAATGTTTGTTTAAAATGTCGTAATTTTCTAGAAGTCTCTGGAAGTTGCCTGCGTTGAAAAGAGTGTTATTCAAATTTTCTCTCAATGTTTTGTTTCTGTCAAAATGGAAATGATGTTTCATTATGGGGCAATTTCCAAAGATATAGTGTGTAGCGTTTCCAATACTCTTTCTGCATAAACAAAGTGGTGAGTCTCTTTTTTTAATTTTATGTAGAAACGATGGGAAACTTCCATGACCAGTGATATAGTTAGGTAACGTAGGGCGATCACAGATGAACTGTATGTCAACTTTATTAATTATACTGTAAGTATCGCGACCCTTTGTCGACTGAGTCCATGAGAGTTGCCATTCATCCAGAGTTTTTTGCCTAAAGATATACTTGAATTTGGATTGTGGAAGAAGCAATTCCTGGCAATCGTTGTATTGGTTGTTATCTATAACCGCCTTCGCCAGAGAATCGGCTCTTTCGTTTCCCGGGATACCTATGTGAGATTTGTGCCCCATTTGTGCTTCCTTGGATCATTTTTATTCGGACATGTTGAGGTTTCATGGTTCTTCATGCAATATGCGCAGGTTTCTTTTCTTCTGCATCTCTCTTTTGTATGTCCATAGATTTGACAGTGACTGCACCTTATTATGGGGGTGTACTGAGCGATTTTACACGATAGAAAACCAATCAGCAAACGACCTTGGCGTAGCAATCTGGTTGCCAATCTATCCTCCAAATCTAGCATAAGTTGATAGGTCTTTAGAGATTTTCTTTGTAATTCTTTATGTTCATTAGCTTTTATGTCATATTCAAGATCTTCGCTTAATTTCTCTTTTATTTCTTCTACTGTTATGTTTTGGGGGATTCCCAAAATGATTATTTTTTTCCTTTTTTCCACTGCGAGATTTAAATCTACGAGGTCAAGTATGTTACTGTGTTCCTGGATCTTGTCTGCTATGTTATTCACATCTTCGTCTGTGTTTGAGCGTACTATAATAGTTCGTTTATCTCTGGAAATAGTGCAGTATATTTTCGCAAGATTTACTGTTGTCTTAAGTTCTGTATTTATAAAATCGCGGATGTTGAATAGGGACATATTGGTTGTGGATTTTCTTGTTAACAATATAGCAGACTTTGATTGTTGTGGTGCTGGGGAGTTTAGAGTTGTGGCATATGATGGTTTACATAGAGGAACTGGAGATACTAGTTCATTGGTATGTGTTGTAATTTTTTGTTGAGGAAATTCTTCTCCTGCTATTTGTGCTTGTCTTACTTCAATGAATCTCTCTATTTTTGATTCGTGTTCTTTAAGCATGTTTCTCAGCTCAGTTTTTAAATCCATTTCCCTCGATATTTTACAATGGATATTTTCTATGTAATCCTGTTGTCTTTGCAATTCGCTATTTAAGTCGCGTATTTGCTCTATCTGATTTTCTAAAAGCTGTAGAAGTTGTTGTATATCTTCTTGAAATTTCTGAGTGGGTATTTTGATCAAATGTTCTTCCGTTTCAAATTGTTTTAGTAAATTAAAATGATTTTCGAATTTTTGTGCTAGTTTTGCTGGAGATTCAATTCTTAATTTTCTTTCGAGTTCTTTGACTTTTTCGTCTTTATCTATTAGTTTTTCCGTGAGGTCTTGAACTTCAGTTGATAGGGTATTAAGTTGTTCCTCTTGCTTTAATATTTGTGTCTTTTGTTCCTCATTCTCTCTTTTCAGTTCTTGTATTACATCATTCATTGACTTTTCTTGGCTTTGTGTGTTAATTTGTTGCTTGTCCAGATCTTTTATTCTGTTAAGGATATTTTGTCGATACTTTAATGCCTGTTCATCATTATGGGGCCTGTGTTTCTTGAGATGTCTGAATAATTGTTCAAATTGCTCTTCCAATGGCATATTATCATCTTGCGCTGTTTCAGAATCTATTAGCTTTTTCCCTTGGAGTGGGGATGGAGGTCTCTCATTAGTTTTCTTGTTCTTTTGTTCCATGTCTTTTTCTTTATAACTATGCATTAGTTTTATTTGTCGTCTTTTTAGTATCTTTTCTTTTTCTCTTTTAATAGCTTCTGGTGATTGAAATTTTTCATGTATTGGATGGTGAAATTTTTTATCTATTGGTAAGCGATTACTATTTAGTATGTGCACTTGATGTACAGGCTGTGAACTTGTTGTTGTTGACTGTAGCCTCTGGGATTTGGGACAGACCATTGAATCAATAGATTGTGTTAACATTTCTCACGATCAATAACAAAAAATTATAGTTTAGTAGAATATAAGTTAAAGCTCAATTTATATTTCCATATTTCTACCAATCAGAATAATATGTACAGGTTAAAAATAAAATTTAAAATATTTACAGTTGAAAGACTTTGTTAAATTTATAGAGTAATTTACAGGGTAACTGGACGGGGGATCACTAGGCCTCTGTCATACATTTTTGAAAGAAAGGTATATAGAAAGTAAATAGCAAAAACCGGTAGTCGTAACTACCGAAAATGACTAAGAAAAAATTTTATTGCCTAAAAGGGGGAAAATTTTTGAATAATAATAATTAAAATAAATAAATAAATAAATAAATGACAGCAGGAAAAAATTTGCCAAAAAAAAAAAAAAAAAAAAAAAAAGGGGGGGGGGTGTGTGGAAATATGTGTCATTGCCTCCCGTGCCCAAAAGATCATGTACTTAAACAGTTAATAATTCCATCATTATTAATATTCTGGTTCAATCAGTGCATTACCTGTATACAGTTATACAGTATATTACAATAATTAAATTGCTATACCAATAATAGCAGATTGATAATGTATGAAACGGTAATATGGTGCATAATTATAAGTATAAACATTATATATGTGCATATTTACAAGTATGTACATTATAAATATATTTCTGCGATTTTATTTATATTATAACCTGTCAGAATATCACATAGTGAAAATAGTAATTAGTAAGAAGATTGCCGTACGGATGGGTGAGTGGACAACCAAAAAGAAGTCAGAAAAAAAATTTTTAGTTTAAAAACAAGGAAAATAGGAATAAGAATAACAATAGTATACTTACCGGTCACCACATGGGTCCCGCTGCACTTGCCTGAAAGTGACATGATAACATAATAACCACCAAAAAAAAAAAAAAAAAAAATAAGAGATAACCGGTGATAATAAAAGCTTGATAATAACTGAGTGTAAAAACAACTACAGAATAAAATGAAGAGGTGTAAATAACATGAGGAAAGATAGTACCAACACGTGGAGGAAATCAGTGCAGGGACCGCCCGTGAAACAGAGGAGACAACTATGGAAAGTGTGTAATATAAGAAGAAAATTAAATGCGGGACAAGATATAAGTAGGAGCGTAGCATAATAATGGAAAAACCAAAATAAACCTATTAAAAGTTAAAAGTTGCAAATGTTAAGGAAAACGAATAAGAAATGAAAAAAAATATATAGATTGGGGCAACTATCCCACAAGAACAGAACTGCAATAAAGCAAAAAGTAGTACTGTAGTGCAAAAACTGTAGAAGTACCAAATGTTAAGGGAAGCTGGGGTGGAAAAGATATTTTAAAGGGTGGGGCAAATATCCACACACCACATGACCACAATGCCGCAAAAAGCAAAGAATTAACCCTAATAACAGAGAAATTGCAAATGTTAAGCGAGTTGAGATGCACTGAAAATGAAAATGTGGGATAGGACAAATCTAGCAAATAGTAGTGAGTAACTACAAGAAAAAATCAAGAAAATATCTAAATAAATAAAAAAGTTCAAAAAGTTACGGAAAATCCTTAACAAATGCAAAAACTGTAAAATTAGAAGCTGGGACGATGAAAGGGAGCAGAATAAGTAATAATAAAAGTGCAACCAAGTCTCTAGCTCAAAAAGCTAAAAAGTAGCCAATGTTAAGGATAAGAGAGGGGGGAAGGCAAGGGTGGCAACAATGAAAGAAATTTAGTAGCGATAAAATGTGGAAAGAAAGTGGGCCTAAAGAATATAAAAATTGAAGAAAAAAGCCGATTTGTGGGAGTGCCCGTTCAGCCCCCTCTGACGGGGCCCCAATTGAGCTAGAGAAGAACGAAATAATGGAAAAAAGGGGGGGGGGGAGATCACTAAGGCGGATTGCTGTTGAATTCGGCGCGGCAGAAAACCTCTATGGCCAATAGTTTTCGAGATATTTAACAATTTGTACAAATTTCTCGATAAAAGTTTCATTAGAAGGAAGCAAAATGGCGTTTCTAGTGGCCCGATGGCAACCCTAGTAAAATTCTTATATCGTAAAAGATGTAGATAGCCCCCTGAGAACCAAAGCTACCAAAAGAATTTTTGTTTTATAACAATTAGAAAATTATGGAACTAATTTGTAATGTAGTAACATTAGAATGAGCTTTACCAAGAAACAAAATGGAGAAACTCCTGTTTAAAAAACTTACTATTTATAAGTTTTCTGATGAAAGCACCCCGGAAGACCTCTAGAACCCTATTTGGGCTATAATAACTAATTTGTAAAAGCTCCGGTAGTTAAATCTTCTTGTAAATCTTTGTAATTCCTTACCAATGCATCTCCCATAGAGAAAATCATTGTGGCCAAAAATGGCGGCCACGGACCTAAAAGGGCTAAGTGGAGAAACCTAAAAGCACAGCATGACCCCCTAAGACCAGATAAGAACTAAAAAAAAAATCAATAAAAAACCTATAAGTTAATGCTGGTTGTATATAAGATATTAAAACATTAATATTTTCTAAAATTCAGTGGTTGCCGGAAAATTTATCTAATATTTACTTTAACATAGCCAATCACTGTTCAATTATTATGTATGGCGTCAATCGCAATCACTCTTCAATAAAGGTAGTCTAGCTAATTTTTATTTATTTTACTATTCTAATATCGATTTGCCCATAAGAACCAGTACTCGAATTGAGCAACCATTGTCCACCCAACCGCCTCAGAACAAAAATTTACAATTTTAAAATTGAAATTAAAAATATTAAGAATAGGAATAAATTAATACAAGATACGCTACTCAAAAGTAAAAAGAATCAGCTATCAGAAAGTAAAAATAGTTAAGTGAAAGGAACATAATTAATAGTTTAAAAAATGAAATTAAAAAGTAAACAACACAATAGAAACCTATGGGAAATCTGAATTTTCAAAAGCATTTTTAGCACTTTTTCACGAATTTTTTTAAAATATATACAAACATCCTAGAAAGGCATGAGTGGAGGCGAAGAGAAGCTAAAGGACTAAAATAGCCAAATCTGGCGAAAGTTTTTCAAAATAATGTTTTTAAGTTAAAATTTAAGCTATGATAAAAAAAAAAATGATAAAATGCCTCCAAAACCCCATGCCTTTCTATGGGGATAAGGGTTATGGTAAAAGTGCAAAAATAACACATTTTGAAATAATCATTTAATACAGTAAATCACTTTATAACTATACACAAATGGTACCAAAATGAAGCATATGCTTTGAATTATATGGAATATGCAATATATTTACATTTAAAGTACTTCAATGTAGTTTAATAAGTAATAGAATTCCATTGTTTACCCCATGTTAAGTCTATGGGGAAAAACTGCAAAAATAGCACTTTTTAATTCAATGTTTTAAGGGCTAATAATTAGTGGAAACTTGAAAAAAATGATACTAAAAGATACTACGAACTTTAATTTACATGAATGAAACATAAGTAACTAGTAATCGCTAAGAAATAGAATGAATTAGAGCAAGTGAAAAGCGTTAAAAATTGAAAATGGCTCTACAAAATTGAAAGTAAATTGAGTAAAAAGGGTTAAAATTTTATGAAAAAAGTAACGTAGAGATTCAAAACAGGTATTAAAATGAAGCTTAGGAGATAAAGAAGGTGAAACAAGCAGCATTTAATCGTATTGAGTACTTAAACACAGTCAAAATTACAATGGAATTCTATTAATTCTCCCATGTTAAGACTATGGGATAAAAACATGAAAACACTTATTAATATGGATAATAAAGGGATAATAGATAGTGAAAACTTGATAAAAATGGTACCAAAATGTGCTACGAACTTCAATGTATCTAAAATGAGCCATAGTTTTTGGTTTTCGGAAGGATAAATATGTAAATTAAGCAAAATAAAAACACTGTAAAACGAAAATGGCTCCAAAAATTCCAAAAGTACATGATCTTTAGGCAGCGGGGACCGGGTTCGAGGTTCGTTCGAGCGAGATTGCCTTTTTTTTACAAGATTTTGCAGGCGTGTGCAGCACGTCTGCTATACGGTGCCGTAGGCAGCGGGGACCCGGGTCAAGGTTCTTTCGCTTCCAGATTTTATAAAAAAAGGAGGGATTCATGAAAAGGAGGGGCCCGCTAGCGGGCGAAGCCAGCTAGTTTATATTTAATAAGTAGCCTGTATCTGAGGACTCCGTCAAAAAACGCACCTGAAACGGTGTTAAACAAAAAGGTAAAAAAAAAAAAAAAAAGAAAAGAAAAGAAATATTTTGCCCCTCCCTCTCTCCCCACCTGACCGAAATTTCACGCGCGATTTTTTATAAACTTATTCTTAAGTGTTATAAACTAACTTAATGTTTCAAACAGATCACCTTGTTAGATTTCCTATTTTAAATAAAATCGCGGTCTGTTAGTTCCACGTTCCTCCACGAGGAAGCGCACTTTATTATTAACAAAAATGTATCTGAAAGTAACTCCGTTAAACAACCTATCAGGAGATATGCTAGTCGAGGGGGTAGCGGTCTTAACCAAGAATTTAAGATATTTGCTTAAATTACTATTCAAAAATAGTGGTATGATCACTTATAATTTTTTTTTATTGAATATGTAATAGTTTCTCATCACGTCATCAAAAAACCGCACGCAAAACAGTACAAAACGCCCTGTTATACTGCCTAATATTGTTCGCGCCACTTCCGCCCCCCCCCTCCAACCGGAATGTGATGTGCCATTCTTTTTTATAATCTTGTTAAAAATTATCTTAAAGTTTCATACAGATCGCTTTGTTGGAATTCCTACTTTAAATGTAATCGCGGTCTGTTAGTCCCACATTCCATCACCAGGGAGCGCACTCCTAATTTTGTTCGTCCCTACTGCCTAATTTTGTTCGCGCTTCTTCCCCTCACCCCCCCCCCCCCCAAACCGCAATGTGACGCGGCATTCTTTTTTACAATCCTTTAGTATTTGTTATAATTATCTTAAAGTCCCAAACAGATAGCTTTGTTGGATTTCCTACTTTAAATGGAATCGCGGTCTGTTAGTTCCACATTCCATCACCAGGGAGTGCACTATATTCTTGACAAAAGTGTATCTGAACGAAACTCCTTTACACAATCTATCGGTAGATACATGGGTCGGGGGGGGTGGGCGGTCTTAACCAAGAAATTAATATATTTGCTGAAATTACTATTCGAAAATAGTGGTATCAATACTTCTGACATTTTTATCTGGCATAACTAACATTTGTGCTGTATTTTTAAAAATCGGACACCGTTCAAAAGAATACTGCAATGAAGCATCACGTGACTGCCTTTTAAAATAAGTATATAATAGAAATAAATCAATTAGTGAAATTAGCGCTCCTCTCCCCCCCTACCCGAAATTTCACGCGCCATTTTTTATAAACTTTTTCTTATGTGTTATAAACTATCTTAAATTTTCAAACAGATCGCCTTGTTATATTTCCTAATTGTAATAAAATCGCGTTATGTTAGTTCCACATTCCACCACCAGGGAGCGCACACTATTCTTAACAAAACTGTATTGGAAGGAAACACCGTTAAACATACCGTAGATATATTACTCGAGGTGGTGGCGTTCTTAATAAGAAATTAAGGTATTTGCTGAAATTACTATTCGGAAATTGTGGTAACTAAACTTTAGACTATTTAATATTAAATAAGTAGCATATATCTCAGGACTACCTCAAAAAGGCACCTAAAGCGGTCAGAAACGCAAACTTTTTAAATAGAAATCTAGCGCACCCCCCAACCCCCCTTTCCCCGGAATTTCACGCGTGATTCTTTTTTACACATTATCTTATGTGTTATAAAATATCTTAAAGTTTCAAACAGATTGACTTGTTAGATTGCCTAATTTTAACAAAATTGCGTTATGTTAGTTCCACATTCCACCACCAGGAAGCGCACTCTATGCTTAACAAAAGCATATCTCAACGAAACTCCTTCACGTAATCTTTCCGTAGATACATGGGTCGGGATGTTGGCGGTCTTAACCAAGAATTTAAAACATTAGCTGCTGTAACAAACGCTAAGATTTTAAAAATAAATTTAGCTCCCACCCCCTCCTCAAAATATCACACTGCACTCTTTTTTCTTATGTGTTATAAACTATCTTAAAGTTTCAAACAGATCGAGTGGCGGCCTTAACCAATTATTTAAGATATTTCCTGAAATTACTATTCGAAAATAATGAATATTTGTAAACTTTCTGATGATGAATGAGTTATACTTATCCCATAGCGCTGTTCAAAAACCCCACGCAAATTGTTAGATTTCCTAATTTAAATTATTTCGTGTTTAAAAAAGCACCACGTGTCTTCATTTTAATCGGCGCATTTGATAGTAATAAACCGATTAATTAAATAATAATTAATATTTCAGCTTGTAATTAAGATAGGACTTAGAAATGGGTATCAGTGAAATCAGCGAGAAATTTCACGTCGGTATGCCAAAAAATTTAATCAAAAAATTTAATATTTAAAAAGTTAAAATTTCGTATTAAAATATCTTACTATGGAAAACCGCAGCGTCGTCTTGTCTGACACCTGCTTTCCCGCCGAAATGAAATATTTTTTCCTTGTCTTTCCAATTAAAGAAATTAAATTTTTATCGATCGATTTTTAGTGGATATTTTAAGTTATACACATCGCAAAAATGTGAACTTTATACCAAATGAAAGTAGATTTCTTTCCGCGTCTGTCTATACCATTTACAAATTTATCGGACCAATACTTTCTGAGATGCGACCAATCAGAAGCCTGCATATTTGCAAACAGTGAAAAGTTTTAAAAAAATGCAGGCTGCTGATTAGTCAATCTCGCTTCGCAAACAGCGAAAAATCTGTCTCGGTCACGGCCATTGTCTCTACACATGGCAATGCACTTTACGTGCACTGACATGTGAAGGCAATTTTTATCTCCGTCACGATAGGCACCTTCGTACACGGGCACTAGTGCTCTGATATATGAAATTATTTTACTGGTGTATTTTCAGTTTTTCGATACCTACTTCCCATGCCGGGTGGTATTGATGTGGGCTTCCAGTTTGATGGATGCGAGAACTTGTCCTGTTAAGATTTTGCACTTCGGAAAGTTACCACATCCAGAAAATCTTAAAGTCCACATTGCTCACTGTTAAAAATATGTAGCTTTTGCTGCATAGTCATTTTGCCACTTTCATAGAAAACGATTACTTGATGATATTACTGAGCATTCTCATTGGTCAGAATAGAGATATTCTATAAAAGCGATGGAGTGACTATGCAACAAAAGTTGCAGTTTTTAACAGCGATACCTACGAACCAAAGATATTTAAGATACATAGACCGGCAATGGAGGATATTCCATCTCCGTTTTGATCACGTGGTCAAGGTAAAAACTTCTAGCGTAAAGAAGGGAAGGCTCCGTAGACGTGTAATGTAAATCCCCGCTAGCCAATGAAACAGTTCATGAGGCAAAGCAGTAGTATCTTCCCTTCTTATCAGTTAGGAGTTCTTTGGGTAAATTACCGGTATCACGTGACTTTTTTCAGCCTCGAACCCATATTTGGAATATCCTCCATTCCCATTCAAAAGCATGCGAAATCATGGCAGCCATCTGAAGTAAATTGATACACCTGAACCGCGAGGTTTGTACGTCAGCTGCGGTTATTTACCATTAAGTGCTATGACTAGAATGACCTTAAAAATTAATTTTTATTTATATATATGTAGTTTATGGCATATTTTTTTACATAAAGCTATTTTTTATAGCTAAATATGCGTTATAAATATTGAATTTTCAGAAATAACGTTGAATAAGGCGATTTATTACTAATTTTATGGATGGTATGTTTGAAAATGAGTACCTAATTTTAACACGCCTTATAAATCTAAATAAAGACGAAATTTATATGGAAACAGATTGTTAAACATGTCCACCTTTTTTAAGTTTGACTTACAAAAGTAACTGGTAGGGAAATTTAGATTAAAGGTAGCAGCTGTAACATAATATAGTAATTTATAAAATTTTAAATTACTTGTAAAGAAATCTACTTTTTTTAAACTAATTTTTATGCAAAAAGGTAATTAAAAAATGCATATTAATGAAAGTAACACTATATTTTTATCATTGTAGGGTGTTTATTGAAATACTTACTTGCTATACGAAAAAAAAAAAAAAAAATTGATGAATAATAAGGTATTTTTTTAAAAAATGCGGCCTAAATTAAATAGGGTAGGCTAATACTTAATGATCCGCAATGACAAAATATGCTGATAAAGCATTTCCTTAGGTAAATTAAAATATAAAACATATATACTGCCGTACAAACCCTGTGATCAAAAATCTTCAGTTAAACTGACAGTTTGCAGGTCTATGTATCTTAAAAGCCTTTGCCTAAGGACATCGGAATGGAGGATATTCCATCTACGTCATGATCACGTGGTCAAGGCAAAAACGTCTAGCGTAAAGAACAGAAGTCTCCGTAGGCGTAATGTAAATCGCCGCTAGCTAATGAAACAATTCATGGGGGAAAGCAGTAGTAGTTTCCCGTTTCCCTTCTTATCAGTTAGAAGTTCTTTGGGTAAATGGGGGATATTCCATCTACATTTTGATCACGTGATCAAGGTAAAAACTTCTACCGTAAAGAAGGGAAGGCTCCGTAGACATAATGAATAATCCTCGCCAGCCAGTGAAACAGTTCATGCGGAAAGCAGTAGTAGCCTCCCTTCTTATCAGTTAGAAGTTCTTTGGGTAAATTACCGGGCTTTTTCAGCGTCGAACCCAGATTTGGAATAAAGTCCATTACCGGTATTACGTGACTTTTTTCAGTCTCGAACCCATATTTGGAATATCATCCATTGGTTGTTGAAAAGCTTACAATACACCACGAAAGCCCCTTACATCAGAGCGCGGCTATGTTCTTCCATGTGTCAGTGCACAGCAAAGTGACTCTATATGTCAGTGCACAGTGTTTTCTTATGTGTAGTCAAAGCCTTCCGTCAAAAAAAAACTGACAAGAAAAATGTTAGCAAAAACATCGGCATGCTTCAGTAAATAAACTGCTGCTATCTAATATCCATAAAAGCAGTAATGGCGTCTGAAATGAGTGGTGATGTTTGGATGTCCGAATTATGATGTCCGAATATGATAACCTGAACCTGACTGCCTCTATGTGAGAGTGGTAACATTCGATGCTCAGATTGTGCTTTGACAGATGCTTTTGTCCAAACTATAGCAATCCTGGACATTTTCTATTCCAGAACACATACGGGTGAGAGAATTTAACAAGCTTGACGGTAATGGCAGGCTCACCAAGATGCTTCGTGAAGACAAAAAAAAAAAAAAAAAGGATTTTGATGACAAAAAAAGAAATGAAAAATGCTTCATGATGACGAAAAAAACAAAAATTAAAAATCGCTTTTGTCTAGTTTCGTCTCAACCAATCAAATATCTCCTTATGACTCCACTTTCCTATTGAAGAATCCTACACGAAAAAAAAAACTGAAATCATTCTGACATCTAATTCGATAACCGAATCTGAATCTAAAGACAGTGTCGCTACACATAGCAATGCCCTGTACTGTGTATTGACATATGGAGGCATTTTGTGATTTAAACACAACAGGCACCCTCATACTATAGCGCATAAAATATATAGCGTGGAAATGGACTTTATTCCAAATCTGGGTTCGAGGCTGAAAAAAGACATGTGATACCGGTAATTTACCCAAAGAACTTCTAACTGATAAAAAGGGAAGCTACTACTGCTTTCGGCATGAACTGTTTCACTGGCTGGTGAGGGTTTTCATAACGTCTGCGGAGCCTTCCCTTCTTTACGCTAGAAGTTTTTATCTTGACCACGTGATCAAAACGTAGATGGAATATCCTCCATTGGCTATCTCAGTAATACTTTAAAAAAAAAGCTAAAATATTGTATCCCTTAAATGTGCAACGATGCTGATGAAATATACAGATCGCAGTGACATCTGCAGGATATTTTCTACAACTGCAAGATATTGCTAGTCTATACAATGTAATATGAAAATCCCGCAGATGTCGCTGCGATCGACACTTGGGATTTTAGCAGCATGGTCGCACATTTAAGGGATACAAATTTTTAACGTTGTTTGGATAGCATATTTCCACACTAGGTATTCTAGACGCTGTACTCTACTATAGCTCCTAGAATATATAGTATGGAAATTCGCTATTCCTACAATCTCTCTATTCTTAAAAAAAGTAACTTACGTTGTCACCGTTGCCGCCGCCGGTTTTGAATTTTTTGTGACCGGACGCCTTTCTTCGTTAATATTAACAAAAATAATGCATGCAAAAATATGAAAATCGGTGGTTTTATACAGAAATGTTTGATAAACACGCTGATGCAGACAGTTATCAAATCGAATAATTATTTTAAGAGATATTTAATGCTAAAGTTGGACAAAATCGTTCCATTAAAAAAGTTTTATAGGAGCAAAAACTATACATGCGAATTAATTCATTTTTAGATCATTTTATGCGTTAGAATTTCCAGGTGTTCAGACTGCATTCACTTTTTTAATTTGACTCATTTTTTGAGGTTGTATTTCTATTTTAAAATCAAATTTTCAGCATTTCGAGAGATATTTTTTACTTATTTTAGAAAATGGTATTAATGCAAACTGTTGCCAACTGTATAAACAGCGCAAATAATAATGTTTGCTTCAAATTGAAAAATTATTTACACGTGACTATTATTAACAGAAAAAAAACTTTCAAATTAGAATTAAATAATTACGTATGAAAAGCAGGAACTTATTGAAAATTACTTCATAAAAACTATATTTACACGTAAATTTTAAAAGAGAAAGGATATTGTAAAATAACAAATTCATTAACATCCGTTAGAAGTCTTAAATAGGAGAAATTACATCGCATTTACGTCACATTACATTTATTATGTAAAATGAACGAAAAGTAATATTGCAAAACTGTTTAAATTTAAAAATTGCGCGAGACATTAATTTAATATTTTGAGATTATCTATATTATAAAGGACAAACATATCTGTGCGTAACGCATACGTCATTTTGCGAATGGCAACACTTTGAAATTTAAAATAAAATTTTGTTTTTTGCAATTTTCTTTACTGCAAATTTTTAAACTTCTAACCGTCGCACATTTTAAATTTTTACACCGCTGTATGAGGAAAAAAATGCTCTTTTAAATGCAATTTGTTTGAAAGCTGTATCTCAATTTATTTTTGAGATATTAATTTTTTTTGTAGTTTTTAATATCATTTTTCTAATCGTGGCAACAAAAGAACCCCATTTCTATTGAAAGTCATTGAAAGTAAACGGAAAATAGTCGAAAATAGGAGATACTGTATATTTTGTTGTCATTTTCCCATAAAACCTGAAAAAAAAAATTAAATTAAAATGCTTGCTTTGTCAGCGATTTTTTAAATTTCTAAATACCGCGCATTTTCATTTTTTACGCCGTCAAATAGAGAAAAAAAACCCACTTTCAAATGCAATTTGTTTGAAAATTGTATCTTAATTGACTGAGTTATTATGGTTTTTAAAATAACTATTCGCCCGTGGCGACCAGTTTGGTCTCCCTTAAATGTATCCTAAGCATTGTATCATGTTACTTTTATTCATAATTTAATTTACTTGCTCCATCCTTCGCTAAAGAGGAAGATTATGATAGAGAAATCAAGAACTCGGTATTTTTACGTTAGTCGGACACAGGTGATAAATTGCCAAACATTGTACCCGTTTTTCATATTTCATGATTAAAATGTAATCCTTTCACTCATTTTATTTAAAATGGATAGCTTTAATTTAAAACTGAAACGTTTAAAATTAATGACTTTCACTTAAAAAGAAAATCTTTAAAAAAGAAAAAGAATAAATAATACCATAAACTATTTAATTTCAACATCAAAGCATTGTTTTAATTTACCCCTCGAAAAATAAAAAAAATGTGCTGGCGAGTTAAAAAATGCCATTGGCGAGAATTGCGTTCAGCTAACATTAAAGTACAAACTCTTTCTGATCATGGCAACTTTTATGTAGTTTTATTCGAAAAAAAATATTTTGATTAAATAGGTTGCCAGAAAGTGCGTTGCCAAATTTCTTTCCTCGCCATGGACCCTTTCTCTATTTCGCCAAGTACCTATACTGGAAAAGTACCTTTATTTATTTATTGTATTTTAAATGAGATGAAGTCGTATGTTTGTTGTTCGATAAATAAATAAATAAATAAGTAAAAGACGGCACAGATGTCATATACGCACCACGTTGGCGCGATTTTTTTCTGACGCCAATGTCATATACGCACCGGGGTACATAACTGGCGACAAAGTGTCGTTATATTGCTTGATATGGTAACCCGGATGTTGTTGTTTTGTTGTTTATTTATTAATAAATTGTTTATTTACCTTTATTTTATTTATTACATAAATTGTTTTTTCTATAGTTATTAATTAATTTTTTTTTATTTATTGTTATTCCCGTTTAAAAACTATTACACAATAACCAATGAGATGCGTTTCATTCGGGGGTTGCCATTAAACAATTAACAAATAATGCGTACAAACAAATAACAAATAATAAATAACAAATAACCACGTGCGATAGGGTAATATATATATACAGTAAAACTCGGATATAACGCTCACCGCTTAAAACGCTTTCCCGCCTTTTACGCTCATTTGTCCCGATCCCTTGAACCATACCCATAAGAACAATGTAAAAATTCATTGCTTTGAACGCTCCCCGCTTTTAACGCTTTTCCGCTTTTAACGCGCTTTTTATTGGTCCTTTGAACAAAGAAATCCCGGATATTACGCTTTGGTGCTTTGGTTTGCATTCGAAGTTTTCATTTTCTCGCCCGTACACAGAGAGAGAGAGAAAGTGGGGATATGTGGAATTGGCAGCCAGCCAACGCCCAAAGACTATGTAAAAAAAAAAAAAAAAAAAAAAAAAAAATCAGCCAGCTCTGCGGTTTTTTTTTCATTGGATCAGAGAATAAAAGAATTTATTCCGTCCATCTCAGTAGCACCTGTCTGTCTCTTGCTTCACACAAACTGTTCCCGCTTTTTTCATTTATCGCTGGCGACTCCAATTAGGAGCAACATGGAAGCTAAGAGTATGAAAAGAAAGACGCTGACAATATAAAAAAATTAGAAATTCTAAAAAATTATGACAAAAAATCCCCTATTGCGAGCCAAAAAGATTTTGCATTATCTATGAATATCGCACCGTCGTCTCTTCGGACTCTTCTTCAAAACAGAAAATATATTGAAAAAAATGCTGCTATTGGTGGCTCAAAGAAAAAGAGAGTGAAAACAGGAAAATATGAAGATTTAGAAAAAGTTATGCTCGAGTGGTTTCTTCAATCAAGGCACTGTAACATACCTGTTAGTGGATCCATAGTTAAAGAAAAATCTGCAGAAGTAGCCCAAAAGATAAGAATTGAAGATTTTACTCCATCTAATGGGTGGTTAGACCGATTTCGAACCCGCCACGGCATTGTGTACAAGAAGATTTGCGGAGAATCTGCTGCCGTGAACACAGAAAATGCAGAATTTTGGAAAAAGAACAATCTTCCAAGGCTTATCAAAAACTATGCCAGTTGTGATATTTATAACGCCGACGAATTTGGCTTATTTTTTAAAGCGATACCTGATAAATCCTTAACGTTAAAAGATGAGCAGTGCCATGGAGGAAGCTCACTAAAGAACGTGTTACTGTGCTTGTTTGTTCCAACGCCGATGGGAGCGACAAACGCAAGCCTCTAGTGATTGGAAAATCGGCCAAACCTCGCTGTTTCAAGAACATCAAACGACTACCCTGTGACTATGCACATCAACGTAAAGCTTGGATGACGGGTCCCCAGTTCATTAAATATGTTTCTGATTTTGATGTCGAGATGCGGAAGCAAAATAGGCATGTCATACTATTCGTAGACAATTGCGCAGCGCATCCCCAAGAAATACCAGATATTACAAACGTCTCTCTGGAATTTTTACCTGCAAATACCACAAGCGTACTTCAACCGATGGATCAAGGGATCATAAAGGTTTTAAAACAACATTATCGCAAACGTATAGTGAAACGATTTCTACATGAAATGGAAAATAAAAGTTGTCGATCTTCTGTAACTCTCCTCGACGCCATGAACTATCTTAGCGCTGCTTGGGATGCAATCGAACCTAAAATAATTCAAAATTGCTTTAAAACAACAGGCATCATAACAGACGCCAACTATAATATGGATGCAGCTGAAGAGGGGTCGGATCCTATAGACGACGAGGACTGGCAAGCTGTTTGCGAGCATCTTGCAGAAAACGCACACAGCCTTCAGAGCTATCTTAACATTGATAAAGGCGTTATCACAAGCAACGTTAGGAGCATTGACGACATTATAGGGAACACTGTACAGGATGCCGCAGAAGAAGAGGACCCTGATGAAGTTGCTGATGGCGATGTTCAAGAGCGCATCCCAACGATAGCTGAAGTAATGGAATCTTTTAGCACTATCCGCCTATACACCGCTTCAGTAGATACCGCCGCTTCACATGAAGATATATTAAGACATATAAACAAAGCAGAAAACGCTCTTTTGTGTGGTCGTTCGTCCACCCGTCAGACGAAACTCGATGAGTTTTTCTCTAAAACAGAATAAACAGTAAGTGAAAGTTTATAGTCCTCATAGTGGTGCTCAAGAATACAAATGTTACTTTTTTTTAAACAAAATATTATTATTAGTTTCTTTCATAATTTTATTTTATGTTTAATATAAGGATAAAGGTTCCTATTAGAAATGTTAAATATATTTTGTAGCTTTTAATGTTAACAATTCTTTTACTTATTCTGATTTGAAATAATAACACACTTTGTAAACACTATGTAAATTTGTGATATTTAAAATGAAGGAAACGTTTTTGTACCTATTGTTAAATCTATTGTCCATGTTTATTTATTTTATTATCCTTTCATCTTTATTCTCGTGATACCTTTTTTTTTTTTTTTTTTTTTTTTGATTGAATATTTTTATGGAAGAAGGTAAAAAGCTTTACCGGTAAATAAATTATTTTTGTTTTGAGAAGTTAATTGACTTCTTTATGTACATTTTAAGTTCATAAATACATAATTGGCGTCCGCATTATATTCTGAAAGCTGGGTTGTTAAAATAACATCCTTTTTGAACGCTTTAATTAACATTGTGACGTCCGGCGCGACAGGACATTTTACAATATTTATTTGAAGCAAAATGTTTCAAGCCGTTAAAAATTTTAAAAAGGTCGACTTAAAGTTCGTGGTAGAAGAGCTTGGGGAAACAATCCCGCAAGATTATACGATTGGGACGCTAAAGGAAATTATTTTGAATAGTAATGAATATAAACAGGATCCCGCTTTTGTACAAGAAATTTTATCCAATGCTGTTGCTGAGAGAAAGGAAAAAGAAAACGAGGCTAAGAAGTTACTCGTAGAAAAGGAGAAGTCGGATCAAGAATTAAAAAAGCTAGAATTAAAGGAGAAGTCGGATCAAGAATTAAAAAAGCTAGAATTAAAGGAGAAGTCGGAACAAGAGTTAAAAAAGCTAGAATTAAAGGAAAAGTTAGATCAGGAAGTAGAGTTAAAAAAGTTGGAATTAAATCATCAATTAGAATTAGCAAAGATTCAGTCACAGGGACAAATGCAATGTGAGTACATTTCAAATGATTACGAAACTAATAATCCTAAAAAGAAATTTACGTTGCCCAAGTTGGAATTTCGCCAATTTGATGGTGATTTAAAGGAATGGTTGCCATTTTGGAGCCAGCTTGAACAGATTCACAATGATCAAGATATTGCGCCAGAAAATAAATTCCAGTATTTGATCCAAGCAACTATCACTGGATCTAGAGCGCGAGAAGTTGTTGATAGTTTTCCGCCAACTGGCGCTAACTATGCCAAAGCTATAGAGAGTCTTAAGGCTCGTTTCGGTAGGGAAGATCTTTTGGTTGAAGTGTATGTGCGAGAATTATTAAAATTAATTATATCTGTGCAATCAAAAGGAAAATTTTCTATTACATCATTGTATGATAAACTTGAGTTGTATTTACGAGCTCTTGAGACGTTAGGTGTCACAACGGATAAATGTGCTTCAATATTATATCCAATGGTAGAATCTTGTTTTACTGCTGAATTTTTGAAAGCGTGGAATCGAACACATACGAATTCGGTTAGTTCTGATGCAAAAGAGCGCCTAGATAATTTAATGGCGTTTCTCAAATCTGAAGTTGAAGGAGATGAAAGAATTAATTTGGCAGTGACAGGTTTTGGTTTAGCGAGAAAAGATGACGCGATCTTTAGAAAAAACAAAAGTTATAACGATGTTAATAAACATTTACCAACTGCTGCTACTTTATTAACAACTTCTTCAAGACCAGATTTAAGGAAAAATTGCGTTTTTTGCAAAGGAAGACATCTGAGTTCAGAATGCTTTTCGGCACGGAAGATGAGTTTTAATGAAAAGCAGAATATATTGAAGGACAAAAGATGTTGTTTTTTATGTTTGGCAACAGGTCACACAACGAAGCAATGTAGAGCTATCTTGAAGTGTTTCTTTTGTGATAAAATTCATGCGTCTGTGATGTGTCAAACGCTCGATAAGAATAAGCTGAATGAAAAGAAAGAGGAAGACACAGAAAAGTCGCCTGGAAAAGAAGTAAATATGGCCAATTTCAATAGAAATCCTAAAGTGTTCCTTCAGACGATAAAGGCAAAAATATTTTCCGAAAACAAAAAGAAAGATGTTAGACTAATTTTGGACTCAGGTTCTCAGAGATCGTATATTTTAAAACATTTAGCCGAAGAAATGAAGTATTTACCTCTTCGAGAAGAAAAAGTTTCTCATTCCCTTTTTGGCGGAGTCATAACAAAGGATTATAATCATCATTACTACAAGGTAAGATTAAGCGATTTGAAAGAAAATTTTAAATGTAATTTTGAGGTTTTGGATCAAAACATTATATGTGAAAATGTTATGCCAGTAGGAAAAGGATCCTGGTTTAAAGAATTATCGGAAAAAGGCATCACTTTGACGGATGTTGGTGAAACTCCAGAATCTATTCAAATATTGATTGGAGCTGATGTAATGGGAAAATTACTGACAGGTCGTAGAGAAATACTCTCGTCGGGATTAGTAGCACTGGAAACATTTTTAGGTTGGACCTTAATGGGAAAAGTGCTTCAAGATAATGCGTCTAAAGAAAATTTAGCTTTGTCAGTTACGTCTATGTTTGTAAAGGAAGCAGAGATTGCTGATTTATGGAAATTGGATTTGCTTGGAATAAATGATCCGATTGAAAAACAATCTAAAATGGAGATTGATCGTCAGGTTAAAGAGCATTTTTTACAGACAGTAAAAATGAATGAAGATAATCGCTATGAAGTTTTTTTGCCATGGTCAGAAGATACACCACCTTTACCTGATAATTTGAGTTTAGCCAAGAAAAGATTGAGTAACGTTACAAACAAGTTGCTTTCCGATAACATTTATCAAAGGTATGAAAAAGTACTTTTAGGGTGGCTTGATGATCAAATTATAGAGGAAATTCCACAGGCTGAAATGAACCTTTATGGAAATTATTTACCTCATCGACCAGTAATAAAAGAGAGCAGTACAACTCCCATTCGTCCAGTGTTTGACGCATCAGCTAGAATGCAGAACCATCCATCTTTGAATCAATGTTTGCATTGTGGGCCAAACCTTATTGAATTAATTCCTGACATTCTCTTACGATTTAGAAAAAATAAATTTGGTGTTGTAGCTGATATCAAGAAAGCATTTTTACAAATAGCTATTCGTAAAGAAGATCGGGACTATTTGCGTTTCTTGTGGTGGAGTAATCCAGAAGAAAGAAATATTAGAATGTTTCGACATACTAGAGTGGTGTTTGGAGTCAAAAGCTCTCCTTTTCTTCTCGGTTCCGTCATAGAATATCACATTAAAAACGATGAAGAATACGACCCCAATCTTAAACAGCAATTGCTGAGAAGCTTTTATGTTGACAATGTCGTTGCTAGTGTCCACACACAAGAAGAATTGGGAAGGTTTATAACTGATTCTAAATCTCTTATGGCTAAAGATGGATTTGAGTTGAGAGGATGGGAACAGACAGAAGAAAGAAACAATATCGAAAATAGCGAAGAAACTGCTGTACTGGGATTACAATGGAACAGACTTCTAGACGTTTTAAAAGTTAACGTAAGCTGGACGAAAGATATAAATATAGAAAAAATAACAAAAAGAATCATGCTATCAGTTGCACATAAAGTTTTTGATCCAATTGGTTTTACTGCTCCAGTTATGATATGTCCCAAGATGATGTTACAGAAAACATGGAAAGAAGGAATCACGTGGGATGAAGAAGTTACTAGTGATATAAAAAATGAATTTATTGAATGGTTTCATGAATTAAATTGTTTACAAGAAATTCAGATTCCTAGATATATTCAGTTCACCCCAGATAATTTAAAAGGTTGTACTCTTCACACATTTTGTGATGCAAGTCAGTATGCGTAATCTGCTGTTATATTTTTGAGGATAGCAACTAAAGATCGTGTAGAGTTATTCCTTCTTGCAGCGAAATTCCGCATAGGTCCTTTAAAATGTGGAACTATACCTAGAATGGAACTTTTAGCTGCTTTGATTGGTGCTAGATTGGCTAAATCAGTAACTGACGCTATGGGCTGGGAAGATATAGAAAGATATTTTTGGAGCGATTCCACAACAGTGCTTGCATGGATATCCAGGAAAGAAAACTGGTCTGTTTTTGTTAGAAACAGAGTTCAAGAAATAAAAAAATTGACTGATCCTGTTTTATGGAAACATATACCTGGTGAAATGAATCCAGCAGATCTGCCATCTAGAGGATGTAAAGCAAGACATCTGGTATCTCTCAAATGGTGGGAGGGTCCATCTTGGCTTAAAGATTCTAAAGAATATTATAAATATATGGATTTCAAGTGCCAAGACATAAACGAAGAAGAAATTGAAAAAGAAAAATTGAAGTCTACAAAATTACTGGTAAATGTGGATGAAAGTCCAGAGAAAAGCTGGTACTACCAGTATTTTTCCAGTTATGAGAAAATCGTACGTCTTGTTGGTTGGATACTTCGGTTCAGATATAATTCTTCTAATCCAAAGGAACAGATCAAAGGAGAATTGATGAATCTTGAATTTAAGAGAGCAGAAACGAAGATAATTTGGATGATACAAAAGGAATGTTTTTCCCATGAAAGTGAGGGGAGATTGAAAACTCTGGAGACGTTTAAGGATGAACAAGACATAATACGTGTAAAGACTAAGATTACGTATAGACAAGACAATATGGATTTTCTCACACCTATGGTTGTTCCATCAAATCGTGAAGTTGTCAAACGATTAATTTTACATTACCACCTCAAAAATTGTCATGCAGGTCCTCAGATTCTTCTGAATTTGCTTAGAGAAAAATACTGGATTTTGATTGGAAGAAGAACTGTGAGCTCTGTTCTATCAAAATGTACCATTTGTAAAAGATTTAATTCGAAGAATTTAGAATCTTCTCCAGTTTCTCTGCCAGAAAATCGAGTGAAAGATGCAGCTGTATTTCAGATTATCGGCATTGATCTGGCTGGCCCTTTGTTTCTTAAAAATAAACAGAAGAGTTGGGTTATCTTATTTACATGTGCCATCTACAGAGCTGTGCATTTGGAGCTTGTGACTTCAGCTTCTACAGAGTCATTTTTAATGGCTTTGCGAAGATTTGTATCTCGTAGAGGAAGATGTTCTGTTATATATTGCGACAACGGTTCCAATTATGTTGGTGCATCCAATTTTTTTAAAAGATTGAACTGGAATCGCATACAGAAGTATGGAGCAATAAATTCTTTCAAATGGAAATTCAACCCTCCGACTGCTGCTTGGTGGGGCGGATGGTGGGAGAGGCTCATCAGATTGATGAAAGATCTATTAAAAAGAGCCTTAGGAAAAGCCTGTTTGAACTATGAAGAGATGATAACTGTATTAGCTGACTGCGAAAGTATTATAAATTCGCGACCACTAACTTACATGTCTGAGAAAGAGTCCCTCAAACCCATATCACCGGACATGTTTCTGAAAGATATTCATGAATGTGGTTTACCAGACGTTGATGCGGTTGAGGAAGGTTCTCTCACTAGAAGACTTAAATATAGGCAAGAACTGCAAAAAGAGCTCAGAAATCGATTTAGATTAGAATATTTGGGTCTTCTTATCCAACGACCAAATGGGAGAAGATTGCAACGTTCAATTGCTGTAGGAGATATAGTCTTGGTGGGAGCAGATAACAAGAAAAGAATTAATTGGCCCTTAGGACGGGTTACAGAGCTCATTCGGGGCAAAGACGGAAAAGTTCGTCTTTTGAAGTTACAAACGTCTCATTCGCAGATGATTCGGCCTATTCAAAGAATTTACCCTCTGGAAGTGTCATCAGTGGATTTTACTGAAAACAATTTTCCTAAACCAACTTTGAATGAAAATCAGGTTGAGCCTGCAAAAGAAGAATCGCAAATTAAAAAGACGAGATCTGGTAGAATGATAAGGGTTCCAGAAAGACTCGATTTATGATGTTTATGTAAATGTTGTATTTATTTAATGTGAAGTTTTGATTATAATATATAATCAAAAGGTGGGAGGATGTTAAATCTATTGTCCATGTTTATTTATTTTATTATCCTTTCATCTTTATTCTCGTGATACCTTTTTTTTTTTTTTTTTGATTGAATATTTTTATGGAAGAAGGTAAAAAGCTTTACCGGTAAATAAATTATTTTTGTTTTGAGAAGTTAATTGACTTCTTTATGTACATTTTAAGTTCATAAATACATAATTGGCGTCCGCATTATATTCTGAAAGCTGGGTTGTTAAAATAACATCCTTTTTGAACGCTTTAATTAACATCTATGCTGTGGAGTTTCTATTTTAAATAATACACGAAAATGATTCCCCGCATTATTTAAAGCAGATAATCTGGTAGTCTCAATTTTAAAATGTCGAAAACTTTCTCCCGCATTTAACGCTTTCCCGCTTTTAACGCTCTTCTATCCCGGTCCCCCGGAAGAGCGTTATATCCGAGTTTTACTGTATATAGAGAGAGAGAGATTTTCAAGCATGAATTATTTTAAAATGTATCTCTATCACGTGTAGCTCGATTATGAAATATTAATCCGCTTGCCTTTAAAACAATGTAAAAATGTCAGCATTTGTTTCCGTCTGATGTCCCATAACAAAGTTAAAACTTCCTCTATAGAAAAATAAATAAAATAATGTAAATAAGAAACAAATTTAACAAACATGGGATTGAACCACGCGCTTAAAGCACTGAAATGATCGGAAAGACTGCCTTAAGTCGCAAAATCTTGGGTAAGAACTCCTGGCATGTGAAAGTAACGCTTTTAATAAATTTTAAAACTTTATTTGATTGCATAATTGATATTTTTCATATAAAAATTATTTTTTATGTTAGTGGACAATCTAAAATATATATTACATGTAAAAAAATAATAATTAGAGTTAAAAAAAAAAAGAAATAATTAGAGTTAAAAAAAAAAAAAGGAAAAAAAGAATTGTTTTTACCTATACTCTGTAACCCGAGGAGCTCGGGTTCGATCCCCTAGTATTAATAAGATTAATATTACTTTTATTGAACGGGTTTAGACTGCTTTCGAGCGACTATTTAGTAATTTAATAAAAATAAAAAAGATTACAAGATGAAAATTAAGTGTCATCAACAAAAAATATGATTTGAAAGAGAAAAATCTGTGAAGCAGAAAATAAAGAAATTGCTTAAATGGTTTAGTTAAGATTCGTTAACTTTCTGTATCGTTTCCGTCAAAAGAAGGCATTGGTATTTGTAAAATATATGTGCATTTTGTTGCAGATTTGCTTATTATATTAGCTTATTTTGAAATGTCTAATTGATTTTATTTAATCAAAGACGAAAACAGCCATTGTATCTTTTAACAGCAGCTGATTTTTCCTTAAAATTCCCCAATCGAAGAGAAATGAATAGAAAACCGTTTATAGGGAGATCGACACTGTTTTTTAAATTATAATTCAATATTTCAAAATCTTTTTAAAGCCTATCAAATTAGAGTGCTTTTGGAGACTGCGGTGTCTGAACGGGGGTTGGCGAGCGTAGCTCGTAGGGGGCCGATCCCCCTAGTACTTAAAAAAGTGCTAAAATATTGTAGTCTTAAATGTGCAACGATGCTGTTGAAATATACATATAGCAACGACATCTGCAGGATATTTTCTACAACTGCCTGATATTGCTAGTCTATACAACGTAATGATATTTCCTTTCTAAAAACAAAAGTATTGTGAATGCTAAAAAGAAAAAGAAATCTTTAGTGAAACTTAGGTCAGATATAAAACATTTCAAATGTTTAAATTGCCTGTATTGTATTATGTCAATCGTTCTATAACGCTTTAAAAAAATACCGGGAGGCAAAGACGCTGTATACTTAATTAATTTTATTTTAGCTTCTTTTCAAATGTTTAACTGATCTTTAATCAAACACGAAAACAATCATTGGATGCCTTAACAGCAACTGATTCGGCCTTAAATTTTTGCAGTCAAAGGGAATTGAATGGAAACCCGTTTACAGGGAAATCTGCACAAGTTTTTTCATTATAATTCAATCTTCTCTAATATTTTTAAGACCGATCAGGTTAGCGTGTTTTTAGATTCTGCGGTGTCTGAACGGGGGTTGGCGAGCGTAGCTTGCAGGGGGCAGAGTCCCCTAGTATATGTATAAATTAATCCCCTTAAAATGGTATGCGTGTAAAACTTGATTTTGTTTTTGCCTTTACGTGTTTCTTAAAGGAATATATGAAATTAACAATGCTAGGAAAATAACATTATCGCAAATTTCCAACATAATGCCAAAAAAAAAAAAAAAAAGTTGGAAATTGCACGTTAAACATGGCAATTGAGGTGCGTTAGTACTATAACTAGTTTTATAAATATTTTTTGCACCGCATATTGTACTGAATGTTTATTTTAGTGCACTTCATAAGTGTATATGAATTTCATTCTGCTCGAAAGGCTGTAACATCATTAAAATGCACTTGAAATAATTTTTCCCCATTGCCCGTAATGTAATGGAAAGCTTTTGACTGCCCCTGCAATTAAACTATACATCCGTTTTTCATAAAATTTGAAATGACTCGACAAAATTTTGCAACAATTATATATTTAAAATTTCAACCTGTTAGGTAGTTTATGCTCTGTTATATGCGGACGGACAACCGGACAGACAGACAGAAGGACCGAACGACGACTATAGGTGCTACGTATTTATATAATTACGAACGCACCAAATAATTCAAATAAAAGTGCAAAAAAAAAAAAAAAATATTAATGGTCTTCTCAAAAAATGTTTTTTTCTGCGAAAGTTTTTCAGCACTTTTACGGACTCATTTTTAGGTGCGTTCGTAATTATATAAATACGTAGCACCTATAGTCGTCGTTCAGTCCGTCCG
The DNA here is from genome assembly GCA_963932465.1 of Maratus speciosus. Classification (NCBI taxonomy): domain Eukaryota; kingdom Metazoa; phylum Arthropoda; class Arachnida; order Araneae; family Salticidae; genus Maratus; species Maratus speciosus. The sequence continues at coordinate 372,730,460 of OZ010792.1, read as the reverse complement.
TCTGTCCGTCTGTCCGCATGTAACAGAGCAAAAACTACCCAACCGATTGGTCTGAAATTTCAAATATATGATTGTTGCAAAATTTTGTCGAGCCATTTCAAATTTTATGAAAATCGGATGTATAGTTAAATTACAGGGACAGTCAAAAGTTTTTCTTTACATTACGGCCAATGGGAAAAATTATTGCAAGTGGATTTTAATGATATTAGAGCCTTCCGAATGATCTGAAATTTTAAAGATATAATTGTTGCAAAATTTTGTCGAGCCATTTGAAATTTTATGAAAATCGGATGTATAGTTAAATTACACGGACAGTCAAAAGTTTTTCTTTACATTACGGCCAATGGGAAAAATTATTGCAAGTGGATTTTAATGATAATAGAGCCTTCCGAATGGTCTGAAATTTTAAAGATGATTATAAAACTAGTTATAGTACGAACGCACCTCATTTGCCAGGTTTGACGAGCAATTTCCAACTTGTTAAACAAAATGCTAAAGCATAATATTAGAAGACGGTTGCCTATTAAATGATTTGGAATCGAATGGTGTTTTTTCGTCTTTTGATACATGAATTACATCTTGATTTATAAGCAATTGTTCTCTCATGACGATCTTTATTGGACTATCACGTCCGGAAATTTGTTTCATAAGGCCAAGTTTGACAGCATTATTTTAAAGTTTGTCTGCTTTTATCGAAAAATAAAAAACTATTCAATTTTCGAATAAGAGCTGTTGTTAATCTTATAAATTTACCAATAAAAATTAACTCATGAATGGGCCAAAAAGTAGCCAGCTGTATTTGGAAAATAACGTAACTGCTACAATATTGCAAACACTGATGTACCTACTTTCGAGTCTATTTTAAATATTAGTTATAAAAACAGCTTTTTCGTTTTTTAAATATAAAATAATAATTTATATTAAAAATATGACGCAAATTTATACAAAAAAGCAAATTAAAATAATTAACTCAAATAGAGGAAATTAGTTAGAGATGGGCGATGTACTTTTTATGTATAAAAAATATTCTTTTTATGATACAAATCTTTTTAATCGGAAATTTCTGTTGATTATTAAAAAGTATAAGTACAAATATGGCAAATTAAATCCGTTTTAAAACCAAATGGAAATAAAACTTAAAAAATATTTATTCCCGGAGCACGTGTGACGCCAAACAGTCGGTAGCTCTTTATTGGATACGGGATAAACGACGATGTGTATCATAAGCCACGTGCTATATTTGTGACAGCTGGCGACGAAGAGTCTCTCTGTCTTCCCTTTGTTCTTTGATTCTGCTTTTGTTCAGTTACTTTTTTTCAGCTAAAACGTAATTTCAATCTATTTCTCATTCTGATTAGTATCACTATTTTATTTCAAAGGTTTTATTCAGTCATGCATTAGTACATACTGAGTTGCATTTTTAATTTATCTTGTGTACTTTAAACGAGATCGTGCAAGTTTTAGAATATATTTATAAAATAAAACACACAAGGCATTATGGAGGACGGTATACACGGTAGTAACAGTTGTGTAACCGATCCACAAGACGAACTTATTAACATGAAAACAATCTTTAACGAAAAAATGAAAGAATATAGTAACAAGAATGATGATGTTGTTAAAAAACCTTGGACAAGTGCATCCATAGAAGACGCAATCCGTGAAATTTTAGACTCAAATAATCCTGAAAAAAAGAAAACTTCTAGACAATATAGATTAACTAGAAAGTACGACACTATGGAAGTTGGCGATAAAAGAGTTTTAATTAAAAAAATGAGAAGTAATGATGATCCTATTGTAGTAATAATCCCTGTTGAAGAATTCTTTGATATTCTTTTGCAGTACCACCGTGCTACTGGACATGGCGGAAGAGATAAAATGTTGTTTGCGTTGAAAAATAAATTTTATGTGCCTAAACCTGCAATTGAAATTTTCCTTTCACTTTGTAAAATGTGCAATATGAAAAAATGCCAACAACATCGTAATATTGTTGTACGACCAATCACAACAAAAGATTTTAATCTTCGAAGTCAAGTTGACTTGATTGATTTTCAATCAACTCCTTGTGATGAATACAAGTGGTTAATGAACTATCAAGATCATTCAACAAAATTTTGTCTTCTTCGTCCTTTGAAAACAAAGTGTGCTACTGATGTTGCACTGGAATTGCTAAAAATATTTTTAGACTTTGGTGCACCTCACATATTGCAGAGTGACAATGGACTTGAATTTACTGCTGACGTCATTAAAGAACTTGTACATATGTGGCCAGATTGCAAAATTGTGCATGGAAGACCACGACATCCACAATCCCAGGGCAGCATAGAGCGGTGTAATCAGGATATTGAAAATATGTTACGTGCGTGGATGAATGACAACGAAAGTACAGATTGGGCAATGGGATGTCGCTATGTTCAATGGCAAAAAAATACCTCAAAACACAGAGTTATGGGACGAAGTCCGTATACAGCACTTTTTGGAACAGAAGCAAAGCTAGGATTAAACTCAACAAACATTCCATTTGAAATATTAGATAAAATTGAAAGTGAAGAAGATTTAGAGCGCTTTAAAGAGGATAAAAAGGAAAGTGAAATCTCAAACGAAGAAGAAGAATATGAAATCGCTAGTAATGAAATAGATTTATGTTTTATTTGTTCAGAGATTTTAGAAGAAACAACAACTGTACCATGCTCCTCTTGTTCTTTGAAGGTACACGCAACTTGTTGTAAAAGTGTTGCCTCCTCTTCTAAGGACAATAACTGCAGTTATCTCTGTGACATTTGCAACAGGCAAGAAAACATAACAACAGAGAGACAAAATGCCCATGCAGGTCAAAAGCGACAAGCCGAAAAAATGATTGAAACTACACGAAAAAAATTGAAACCCGTTAGAGTTGGGGAATTTATTTTGCTAAATGTCCCAAAAGTAGATCGTGGCCCTTTAGACTGCCCAAATTTAATTGGGAAAATTCTCAAGATTCAAAATAATGTTTATCAGATAGGAACGAAAGGCGGCATAATTAAAACATGGTTCTCAAGAAGTGACTTCCAAATTTCTGGAGCACAAATCCTGGAAGATATACCAGAGAAATCAATATCTGTTCGTCAAGCTGTAGCGTATGAATCGAAATTTGGAGGTCAGGGATACAACACCTGCAAATGCTCTGTATCAAAAATTCGGTGCCAAACAAAAAAGTGCCTCTGTAAGAAAGCAAATCAATTATGTTCTTCGAAGTGCCATAAGAGTGCACCATGTGGTAATAAATGAAGAAAAGACACAAATGATAATTTCTGGTAACTTTACTTTTTATATGTAAAATGAAAATTTGTTTAAATTTATTTACTGATGTTAACCTACTCTCGTGTTATTACCTTCTTCTTATATTAAGTTCTTTTTGTATTATTGATATAGTAGACTCCCTCAAATCCGCAACTCTAAAATCCGCAATCGCCTAAAATTCGCACATCATCACAGATGTAAACAATAAAACTTTCAGTTCAGATGCAGGGGCAAAATTACTGATTTTTTTAGTTTTATATCATTCCTTATGTATATTAATATGTAATTCTCTATAATATGACTGAATTCGTTTTTTTTCATGAAGGAAGTATAATTTTTTTTCTGAAAAAATGAAGATATTGGTGATATCACTGATAATCACAATCTTTTTACGAAATATGTTTATGTATTAATAAAGCTTTTTGGTTATTAAGACTGGCTAAATCTGAAATAAAACTTCCTTACTTTATGATTTTTATGTGAATGTACCTTTATGAAGAAATTTTGATTGAATAATTCATGGAAAATGTATCTCATCTTTATCATCCATATTTAATTATACGTTATTAATTATTTACTTTTAATAATTTAATCATTTTAAAAATTATCTTACATTTAACATTTTAGTTTTTTACTTTACTAATCTGTTTTAATATTTTACTATAATGCAAGCATTTATTATAATTTTGATTGCATTATTACATCCAGATTACTGTTTAAAAAATGTAAAAATAGTATTGACCAGAAATCCACAAAATTCTAAAATCCGCACAACCTCTGGTCCCAAGGTTTGCGGATTTGAGAGAGTCTACCGTAATCTATTCTTGAATTAATAAATTTTCAATTATTTATTAACCACTTTGTTAAAAAAGAAAAATTAAAAAATAATCAATAACTTTCTTTGTTAAAATAAAATTTGTTATTCAACTTTAATTATAGCTGTATTTTTCATATAAGCAATTTGTTAATATGCAATGTTTTTCCAGTTTTACGTAAAAATAATATATCGCGAAAAAAAAAATATAAAATATAAGGATGATATACTTAGATTCTCAGTCGATGTCTTCATTGCAGATTTTTTGGTTTATCTTTACGAGGGGGATGAAATTTTAGCGAAAATAATAATAAAGGTGTTTATTAACCTTAATTATCACTCAGCTGCTTAAATTAATCTGTCAATAAAGAAGTTTTTTTTTTTTTTTTTTTTATAATTTTCATACAGTCACCCATACACTTTTGAGAAAATATTAACTTTCTTCCTTATCTGCAGATTTTATAATTACAGCCCTTTTTTTATTTATTTTTAGCATATTATTTTCATTAAGCAACCCATTTTTCTACATAAAGGTGAAAAATAACATAAATCCTACCTCATCTGGAAATGTCATTATTGCAAACATTTTCTAAAATATATTTTATAATAAATGCCATTAGGTACGGATCTTTTCTGCGTAATACTGGGATAATTTTAAAATCTGCCTCATCTGTAGATTTCATTATTGTAGACAATTTCTTATATAATTATTTTTATGAGCAACACACCTTCGCTGCGTAAATGTGGGATCTGCAGATGAGCCATATTATTAATGCTTTTCCGGGATTACGTAAAGAAGATAGGTTTTATCTGCGTAATGTTAAAAAAACATTAAAAATCTGCCTCATCTGCAGGTTTTATTTTTGTAGAAATTTTCTTATATGTATATTTTCTTTTCTTGAGCAGCCGATCCTCTCTTCAGAATGATGAAAAATATTTAATTCTGCCTCATCTGTAAATTTAATGTTTGCAGAAAGTTTCAGATGCGGGTGGTTCATAACTATATGTCAAAAATATAAAGACAGGTAGAGAGGACCCAAATAAGCGCATTTTGTATAGGAATGAGGGTACAGAAATGCTGCGATGAGGCAGAGGAAGGCTAGTTAAGTTCCGTGGATGAAAGTGCTTCGCTGGCTTGACGTGAAAAGTGAATAATCCGTTCCCTCACGGATTTTGAGTAACATGCATCGTTACACTAATGCGGAACTTGCCGACATTAAATGTATGGGGCTGCACAAGGAATGGTTCACACCCAACGCATGTCCAATATCTTTTGAGCTTGTCGAAGGACTATTCTCTGTGCGTAATACTGCTTCTTCCACAGCAGGAATTCTGCGACATCTTAAAGTGCCCTTATCACGCCTGGAAGCATACGACGATCCACTCGCGCACAACTCCTAATGAAGACACTCAAATGTTCAGGAATATGGCAGAATCCTACCCGGGAATCGTTAATCTAAATCCCTTGAGCAGCCAATCCATTTCCTTGCGCAATCCCATACATGAAATGCATGTCGGCAAGCTCCGCATTGGTGTAATAGTGCATATTGCTCGAAATCCGTGCGGGAAATGACGGTTCAAGCCAACGAAGCACATCCGCCGCATTCATCAGCGTTCTCTACTGCCTCAACACGGCATTTCCGCACCCACATTCCTATAAGAAACTGCTTATTTATGACTTCTCTACCTGCATTTACATATTTGACATATAGTTCTGAACCACCCTGTATATGTTTTCTAATTATTTTCGTTAGCAACCAATCTTCTTTCTCGTAATACAGAAAAAACATTAAAAATCTGCCTCATAGGCAGATTTCTTTCATACTTCTTGCATAGGTTGTTAACAAAGCATATACCCTTGTAATAAAAATGAAGTATTCACAAAAATTACGGTGATGAACTCTGTCAGCAGCCAACTCTCAAAACAGATTTATAACATATTTTTTATGTTCCTGTTTTTGTGTTACTTAAATAATGCATAATTAATCACTAATTTAACAAGTTCTTAATTAGCCTAAAACTGGATAGGCTCATTGCAATAAACCTGAAAAAAATCTGTGGTCATTTTCAGGGTTTCGTTCATCTGACGAAATCCTATTCGTCTAACTCCTCTGTCTGTCCGTCCGTCCGTCACAGAGCCCGTTCCCAGAAACTATATATGTTGGAGACTTGAAATTTTGCATACTTATAGCTGAACACCCCACACCCCACATCAAACGACAAATCATAAAATTTTGAAAAAGCCGTAATTAACGGACGTTATTAATTAACCTTTAACTGATGTTACCGGTCTCATAGACCGGTGCTTTTTTTAATTTTCATAGTTTAACTTGCAAATTTCAGTTTATCTACAAACAATACTGAAATTTTGTGTCGTTTGGAACTTTAGTACTATCACCACAGTCTTTTGAATCGGTGAATTTTAATTATAACACTCCTGTACAAAAAGTTTAGTACAAAAACAACATCCTATGAATTTATCGCGGCTTTTATTCATCTTTCGACGGAGCTTCATACTAGTTATATGACATTTTCTGTGACATCAGTTAAAGGTTAAAAAAAACCCAATTACAAGATCGGAAAGGCATTCATAATTCAACAAAAGCATGGATTTTTTATCAAATTACAAAAACGATCTCTTAATTCTCCTTAGGGTTACAATAGAATCAAGGCATGCATGGTTATAAGAGAGGAATGCAAAAGAATGAACTGGACATTTTAAAGCGAAATTGCATCTCAGAAAGTTTCGATCCTAGAAATTTTTAAGCTGTACAGACAAACGCAGAAAAAATCTGCTTTCAGTAGGTATAGAGAAAATTTTTATGCGATGTGAATAACAGAAAAAATCCACTAAAAATCGATCGATAAAAAATCCATTTTCTTTAATTCGAAAGACAAGGAAAATAAATTTTATTTCCGCGGGAAGACAGGTGTTCATTGACGAAATCCCAGACACGTCGGCGCGGGAGAAATTTAAGCAGATCATGTAGTTTTTCATTCTGGAATATTTTAAAACGAATTTTAAACTTTTAAATTATTAGATTTTTTGATTAAATTTTTTTACATCCGGACGTAAAAATCTTCGCTGATTTCATCAATGTCCATTTAAATCTTCTATCTTAATTACAAGCTGATATATTAATTATTATTTAAATAGTAATTAGCTTTATTTTTATCAAATGCTTATTTTAAAATGAAGTAATGAACTTTTTTAACCACGATTTCATTTAACAAGGTTATCTGTTGGAAACTTGAAGATAGTTTATATTTCGGATATAGTTTTATTTTTCGGGTAATGGGGGAGGGGCGCTAATTTCACTAGTTGGTTAATTTCTATTATATACTTATTTTAAAAGGCAGTCACGTGATGTTTCATTGCAGTATTCTTCTGAACGGTGTCCGACTTTTAAAAATACAGCATAAATGTTACTTTTGCCAGATAAAAAATTCAGAAGTATTGATACCACTATTTTCGAATAGTAATTTCAGCAAATATATTAAATTCTTCGTTAAGATCGCCCCCCCCCCCCGACCCGTGTATCTACCGATAGGTTGTGTAAAGGAGTTTTGTTCAGAAACACTTTTGTTAAGAATAGATTGCGCTCCCTGGTGATGGAATGTGGAGCTAACAGACCGCGATTCCATTTAAAGTAGGAATTCCAACAAAGCGATCTGTTTGGGACTTTAAGATAATTTATAACAAATAATAAAAGATTGTAAAAAAGAATGCCGCGTAACATACCGGTTGGGGGGGGGGGGTGAGGGGAAGAAGCTAAAAAAAAATTAGGCAGTATAACAGGGCGTTTTGTACTGTTTTTTGTGCGGTTTTTTGATGGCGTGATGAGATAACTTTTACTTATTCAATATAAGAATTTTTATAAGTGTTCATACCACTATTTTCGAATAGTAATTTAAGAAAATATCTTAAATTCTTGGTTAAGACCGATAACCCTTCGACTAGCATATCTCCTGATAGGTTGTTTAACAGAATTACGTTCAGATACGGTTTTGTTAAGAATAGAGCGCGCTCCCCCGTGGTGGAATGTGGAACTTACAGACCGCGATTTCATTTAAAGTAGGAAATCTTACAAGGCGATCTGTTTGAAACTTTAAGATACTTTATAACACATAAGAAAAAATTTATAAAATGTGGCGCTCGAAATTTCGGGCAGATGGGGGGAGGGACGAAATATTTCTTTTTTTTTTACCTTTTTGTTTCATACCGTTTCATATGCGGGTTTTTGACGGAGTCCTCAGATACATGCTACTTATTAAATATAAATATATCAAAAGTTAAGTTACTACTATTTCCGAATAGTAATTTCAGCAAATATCTTAAATTCTTGCTGAAGACCGCCACCCTCTCGAGTAACATATCTACTGATAGGTTGTGTAAAGGAGTTTCGTTCAGATACACTTTTGTTAAGAGTAGAGTGCGCTCCTTGGTGGTGGAATGTGGAACTAACAGACCGCGAATTCATTTAAAGTAGGAAATCTAACAATGCAACCTGTTTGACACTTTAAGATACTGTATAACATATGATAAAAAAGTATAAAGAAGAATGGCGCGTCGCATTTCGAGGGTGGGGGGGGGGGGGGTGAGAGAGGGACGCGAACAAAATTGGGAAATATAACTGGACGATCTGTTTGAAACTTTAATATAGCTTATAAAGCATAACAAAAATTTTAAAAATCAGGCCGCTTCAAAAATCAAGGTGACAATCCCCCACTTTGACCCCCCCCAAAGCGGGGCACTTTTCTAAATTTGGCAGATACCCGTCATATGAGATATCGTAGCATTTCGGGGGGGGGGGGGGAACGAACAAAATTAGGAAATATAACATTGCGAATCTGTTTGAAACTTTAAGATAGTTTAAGAAGGGTTTGCCAAAATTTAGAAAGTCTTCCATGGCGATAAATGTACTGGAGGTTTTAAAAGAAAGTGTTTTGAAAGGAATATTAAACGAAACCGTCTGTGCGATCTATAATCACACTTACCCACTTGTTCAATAAGCCTAATGCTATATACGGCTTTTTGCAATAAGACTTATCGGGCGATAGAAATATTTTTTCGGGTTCGGGACGGATTTCCAAATTACTTCAAATGGAATTTTAGATTGCCTGTCGGCGGAAATTATTCTGTGTTGCGCGGATCGGGTACCGTCGCACGTAACGTTTTTATCCGGTTCTAGTCGGTTTTCGGGTTGGCTTCGAATGGAAATTTTAGGATCGGTACAGTTTGCGTGTCGAAGAAATTTATTTTGTCATTCTCCGATCGAGTTACGGTTCGTTGAAATATTTTTGTCGTTTACAGATCGAGTTCAGGTCGGATTTAATGTTGTCTTCAAATGGAATTTTCGGGTTTTGTACGTATTGCGAGTACAATTATTCGCCTATATATTATTCGTACAATATATCAAATTAATTCGCCTTGCTCGGATCGGGTTAAACACTGATGTATTTTTATTTCGGGTTCTGGTCAGGTTTGGTTAACTTCAAGTAGAACTTTCAGGTTCGGATCTGGTTGCATGCCAACTGAAAATATTTTGACTTGCTCGGATCCGGTTACGGTTCTTTAGAATATTTATGTCGGATTCGGATTTTGTTTGCGTCATATTTCGATTTTTCATATGGAATTTTCAGGTTCGGTTAGGGTTGCGTGTCAACGGTAATTAATTTGTCTTGCTCAGATCCGCTTATGGTTCTTTGGAATATTTTTGTCGGATTCAGATAAGGTTCGGATCAAATTTCAGGTTTTTTTATATGGAATGTTTAGGTTCGGTACGGGTTGCGTGTGAACGGAAATTATTTTCCGTTGCTCCGAAAATGTTATGGTTCTTTAGAATATTTTTATAGGTATCGGATTTCGTTCGACTCATCGTTCGGGTTTTCTCCAAACAAAATTTTTAGGTTCGTGTCGGGTTGCGTGTCCACGGAAATAATTTTGTACGGTTTTATTCCTTTGGAATATCTTGTCGGGTTCAGATTTGGTTCCGGCCAGATTCGGGTTTTTTTATTGAATTTTTCAGTTCGGGTTTGGGTAACATGTCCAAGGAAATTATTTTGTCTTGCTCGGATCAGGTTATGGTTCTTTTGAATATTTTTGTCGGGTTCAGATTTGGTTCGGGTTTTTTACAAATGAAATTTGTAGGTTCGTGTTGCGTTGCGTGTCCACGGAAATTATTTCGTCTTGCTCGGATCGGGTTATAGTTCAATGGAATATTTTGTCGGGTTCAGATTTGGTTCGGGTCAGATTTCGGCTTTTTTCAAATGGAATTTTTAGGTTCGTGTCGGATAACATGTCCAGGGAAATTATTTTCTCTTGCATGGAACGGGTTATGGTTCTTTGGAATATTTTTTTCGGGTTCAAATTTGGTTCGGGTCCGATTTCGGGTTTTTTTTCAAATGACATTTTTAGGTTCGGACCGGGTAACGTGTCCACGGAATTTTTTTTTTCTTGCTCTGACCGGGTTATAGTTCTATGGAATATTTTTGTCTGGTTTAGATTTGGTTCGTGTCAGATTTTGTTTTTTTTTCAAATGGAATTTTTAGGTTCCGGTTAGGTAAAATGTCGAGGGAAATTAATTTGTCTTGCCTTGATCGGGTTATCATTCAATGGAATATTTTTGTCATGTTCAGATTTGGTTCGGGTCAGATTTCGGCTTTTTTCAAATAGAATTTTTACGTTCGTGTGGGTAACATGTCCAGGGAAATTATTTTCTCTTGCTTGGAACGGGTTACTGTTCTTTGGAATATTTTTTTCGGGTTCAGATTTGGCTCGGGCCAGTTTTCGGGTTTTTTTTAATGACATTTTTAGGTTTCGGTCGGGTAACATGTCGAGGGAAATTACTTTGTCTTGCTCTAATCGGGTTATATTTCTATGGAATATTTTTTTCTGGTTCAGATTCGGTTCGGGTCAGATTTCGGTTTTTTTTCAAAAGGAATTTTTAGGTTCCGGTCGTGTTACATGTCGAAGGAAATTATTTTGTCTTGCTCGGATCGGGTTATTATTAAATGGAATATTTTTGTCGGGTTCAGATTTGGTTCGGTTCAGAATTCGGCTTTTTTAAAAATGGTCTTTTTAGGTTCGGGTCTGGTTGCGTGTCCAGGGAAATTATTTTGTCTTGCTCTGATCGGGTTATGATTCAATGGAATATTTTTGTCGGGTTCAGATTTGGTTCGGGTCAGATTTCGGCTTTTTCAAATAGAGTTTTTAGAATCGTGTCGGGTAACATGTACAGGGAAATTATTCTCTCTTGCTTGGAACGGGTTATGGTTCTTTGGAATATTTTTTTCGGGTTCAGATTTGGTTAAAGTCAGATTTCGGGTTTTTTTTTTTTCAAATGACATTTTTAGGTTCGTACCGGGTAACTTGTCAACGGAAATTATTTTTTCTTGCTCTGATGGGGTTATAGTTCTATGGAATATTTTTCTCTGGTTCAGATTTGGTTCGGGTCAGATTTCGGGGTTTTTTCAAATGGAATTTTTAGGTTCCGGTCGGGTAACATGCCGAGGGAAATTATTTTGTCTTGCTCGGATCGGGTTATTACTAAATGGAATATTTTTGTCGGGTTCAGATTTGGTTCGGCTCAAAATTCGGCTTTTTTACAAATGGACTTTTTAGGTACGGGTCGGATTGCGTGTCCAGGGAAATTATTTTGTCTTGCTCTGATCGGGTTATGATTCAATGGAATATTTTTTTCGGGTTCAGATTTGGTTCGTGTCAGATTTCGGGTTTTTTTTTCAAATGACATTTTTAGGTTCGGACCAGGTAATTTGTCCACGGAAATTATTTTTTCTTGCTCTGATCGGGTTGTCTGGTTCAGATTTGGTTCGGGTCAGATTTCGGGGTTTTTTTCAAATGGAATTTTTAGGTTCCGGTCGGGTGACATGTCGAGGGAAATTATTTTGGCTTGCTCGGATAGGGTTATTATTAAATGGAATATTTTTGTCGGTTTCAGATTTGGTTCGGCTCAGAATTCGGCTTTTTTTACAAATGGAGTTTTTAGGTTCGGGACGGGTTGCGTGTCCAGGGAAATTATTTTGTCTTGCTCTGATCGGGTTATGATTCAATGGAATATTTTTGTCGGGTTCAGATTTGGTTCGGGTCAGATTTCGGCTTTTTTCAAATGGAATTTTTAGGTTCGTGTTGGGTAACATGTCCAGGGAAATTATTTTAACTTGCTTGGAACGGGTTATGGTTCTTTGGAATATTTTTTTCGGGTTCAGATTTGGTTCGTGTCAGTTTTCGAGTTTTATTTTCAAATGACATTTTTAGGTTCAAACCAGGTAACTTCTCCACGGAAATTATTTTTTCTTGCTCTGATCAGGTTGTCTGGTTCAGATTTGGTTCGCGTCAGATTTCGGGGTTTTTTTCAAATGGAATTTTTAGGTTCCGGTCGGGTAACATGTCGAGGGAAATTATTTTGGCTTGCTCGGATCGGCTTATTATTAACTGGAATATTTTTGTCGGGTTCAGATTTGGTTCGGCTCAGAATTCGGCATTTTTACAAATGGACTTTTTAGGTTTGGGACGGGTTGCGTGTCCAGATAAATTATTTTGTCATGCTCTGATCGGTTTATGATTCAATGGAATATTTTTGTCGGGTTTAGATTTGGTTCGGGTCAGATTTCGGCTTTTTTCAAATAGAATTTTTAGGTTCGTGTCGGGTAACATGTCCAGGGAAATTAATTCTCTTGCTTGGAACGGGTTATGGTTCTTTGGAATATTTTTTTCGGTTTCAAATTTCGTTCGGGTTAGATTTCGGGTTTTTTCTTCAAATGACATTTTTAGGTTCTGACCGGTTAACTTGTCCACGGAAATTATTTTTTCTTGCTCTGATCGGGTTATAGTTCTATGGAATATTTTTGTCTGGTTCAGATTTCGTTCTTTTTTCAAATTGAATTTTTAGGTTCGGGTCGGGTTGCATATCTTCAGTAATTATTTTGTCTTGCTCGGATCCGATAGTTTTTTGCAATATTTTTTAATCGGTTATCAGATTTGGTTCGGGTCAGATTTCAGGTTTTTTTTAGTGGAAATTACAGGTTCCGGTCCGGTTTCGTGTAGGTTGAAATTATTTTGTCTTCCTTTGATCAGGTTATGGTTCTTTGGAAAATATTTGACGGGTTCAAATTTGTTCATCTCAGGAATCGGCTTTTTTTCAAATGGAATTTTTAGTTCGGGTCGGGTTCAGTGTCCAGGGAAAATATTTTGTCTTACTCAGATCTGGTTATGGTTCAATGGAATATTTTTGTTGGGTTCAGATTTGGTTCGGCTCAGATTTCGGCTTTTTTCAAATGGAATTTTTAGGTTCATATCGGGTAACATGTCCCGGGAAATAATTTTCTCTTGCTTGGAACGGGTTATGGTTCTTTGGAATATTTTTTTCGGGTTCAGATTTGGTTCGGGTTAGATTTCGGGGTTTTTTTCAAATGACATTTCTAGGTTCGGACGGGTAACTTGTCCACGGAAAATATTTTTTCTTGCTCTGATCCGCTTATAGTTCTATGGAATATTTTTGTCGGGTTCAGATTTGGTTCGGGTCAGATTTCGGGTATTTTTTCAAATGGAATTTTTAGGTTCCGGTCGGGTAACATGTCGAGGGAGATTATTTTGTCTTGCTCGGATCGGGTTACGATTCAATGGAATATTTTTGTCGGGTTCAGATTTGGTTCGGGTCAGATTTCGGCGTTTTTCAAATGTAATTTTTAAGTTCGTGTCGCATAACATGTCCAGGAAAATTATTTTCACTTGCTTGGAACGGGTTATGGTTCTTTGGAATATTCTTTTCGGGTTCAGATTTGGTTCGATTCAAATTTCGGGTTTTTATTTCGAATGACATTTTTAGGTTCGGACCGGGTAACTTGTCCACGGAATTTTTTTTCTTGCTCTGATCGGGTTATAGTTCTATGGAATAATTTTGTCTGGTTCAGATTTGGTTCGGGTCATATTTCGGGGTTTTTTCAAATGGAATTTTTAGGTTTCGGTCGTGTAACATGTCGAGGGAAATTATTTTGTCTTGCTCGTATCGGGTTATTATTAAATGGAATATTTTTGTCGGGTTCAGATTTGGTTCGGCTCAGAATTCGGCTTTTTTACAAATGGACTTTTTAGTTTCGGGTCGGACTGCGTGTCCAGGGAAATTATTTTGTCTTGCTCTGATCGGGTTATGATTCAATGGAATATTTTTGTCGGGTTCATATTTGGTTCGGGTCAGATTTGGGCTTTTTTCAAATGGAATTTTTAGGTTCGTGTCGAATAACATGTCCAGGAAAATTATTTTCACCTGCTTGGAACGGTTCTTGGGAATATTTTTTTCGGGTTCAGATTTGGTTCGGGTTAGATTTGGGGTTTTTTTTCGAATGAAATTTTTAGGTTCTGACCGGGTAACTTGTCCACGGAATTTTTTTTTTCTTGCTCTGATCAGGTTATAGTTCTATGGAATATTTTTGTCTGGTTCAAATTTGGTTCGGGTCAGATTTCGGGGTTTTTTCAAATGGAATTTTTAGGTTCCGGTCGGGTAACATGTCGAGGGAAATTATTTTGTCTTGCTCGGATCGGGTTATTATTAAATGGAATATTTTTGTCGGGTTCAGATTTGGTTCGTGTCAGATTTCGGCTTTTTCAAATTGAATTTTTAGGTTCGTGTCGGGTAACATGTCCAGGGAAATTATATTCTCTTGCTTGGAACGGGTTATGGTTCTTTGGAATATTTTTTTCGGGTTCAGATTTGGTTCGTGTCAGATTTCGTTTTTTTTCTTCAAAAGACATTTTTAGGTTCTGACCGGTTAACTTGTCCACGGAAATTATTTTTTCTTGCTCTGATCGGGTTATAGTTCTATGGAATATTTTTGTCTGGTTCAGATTTCGTTCTTTATTCAAATTGAATTTTTAGGTTCGGGTCGGGTTGCATATCTTTAAAAATTATTTTGTCTTGCTCGGATCCGATAGTTTTTTGCAATACTTTTTAATCGGTTACCAGATTTGGCTCGGGTCAGATTTCAGGTTTTTTTTTAATGGAAATTACAGGTTCCGGTCCGGTTTCGTGTAGGTTGAAATTATTTTGTCTTCCTTGGATCAGGTTATGGTTCTTTGGAAAAAAATTGTCGGGTTGAGATTTGTTCATCTCAGGAATCCGCTTTTTTTCAAATGGAATTTTTAGTTCGGGTCGGGTTCAGTGTCCAGGGAAAATATTTTTTTTCTTGCTCTGATCAGGTTATAGTTCTATGGAATATTTTTGTCTGGTTCAAATTTGGTTCGGCTCAGAAATCGGCTTTTTTACAAATGGACTTTTTAGGTTCGGGTCGGAATGCTTGTCCAGGAAAAATTATTTTGTCTTGCTCTGATCGGGTTATGATTCAATGGAATATTTTTGTCGGGTTCAGATTTGGTTTGGCTCTGAAATCGGCTTTTTTACAAATGGAATTTTTAGATTCGGGTCGGATTGCGTGTCCAGGAAAAATTATTTTGTCTTCCTCTGATCGGGTTATGATTCAATGGAATATTTTTGTCGGGTTCAGATTTTGTTCGGGTCAGATTTCGGCTTTTTTCAAATGGAATTTTTAGGTTCGTGTTGGGTAACATGTCAGGGGAAATTATTTTAACTTGCTTGGAACGGATTACTGTTCTTTGGAATATTTTTTTCGGGTTCAGATTTGGTTCGTTTCAGATTTCGGGTTTTATTTCAAATGACATTTTTAGGTTCAAACCAGGTAACTTCTCCACGGAAATTATTTTTTCTTGCTCTGATCAGGTTTTCTGGTTCAGATTTGATTCGCGTCAGATTTCGGGGTTTTTTTTCAAATGGAATTTTTAGGTTCCGGTCGGGTAACATGTCGAGGAAAATTATTTTGGCTTGCTCGGATCGGGTTATTATTAAATGGAATATTTTTGTCGGGTTCAGATTTGGTTCGACTCAGAATTCGGCATTTTTACAAATGGACTTTTTAGGTTCGGGACGGGTTGCGTGTCCAGGGAAATTATTTTGTCTTGCTCTGATCGGTTTATGATTCAATGGAATATTTTTGTCGGGTTCAGATTTGGTTCGGGCCAGATTTCGGCTTTTTTCAAATGCAATTTTTAGGTTCGTGTCGGGTAACATGTCCAGGGAAATTATTTCTCTTGCTTGGAACGGGTTATGGTTCTTTGGAATATTTTTTTCGGTTTCAGATTTGGTTCGGGTTAGATTTCGGGTTTTTTTTGCAAATGACATTTTTAGGTTCGGACCGGGTAACTTGTCCACGGAAATTATTTTTTCTTGCTCTGATCGGGATATAGTTCTATGGAATATTTTTGTCTGGTTAAGATTTGGTTCGGGTCAGATTTCGTTCTTTTTTCAAATTGAATTTTTAGGTTCGGGTCGGGTTGCATGTCCTCAGATATTATTTTGTCTTGCTCGGATCTGATAGTTTTTTGCAATATTTTTTAATCGGTTATCAGATTTGGTTCGGGTCAGATTTCAGGTTTTTTTTCAAAAGGAAATTTCAGGTTCCGGTCCGGTTGCGTGTAGACTGAAATTATTTTGTCTTGCTCAGATCTGGGCACGGTCTGTTGTAATTATTTTATCGGGTTCGGGTTATGGGTTAATAAGTCTAAAAAATCACACTGATTGGGATATAAGTGGTCATTTTTGAATAAACGGTCATTTTTCAATTAGCCTAACACTGCTTAGGCTCTTTGCAATAAGCCTAAAAAATAGCAGGCTGATTGAGAAACAAGTGGTCAGTTTTCAATTAGCCTAACACTGCTTAGGCTCTTTGCAATAAGCCTGAAAAATATCAGGCTTATTGGAAAAAGGAAGATGATTCTCCAATTAGACCGGCTCATTGCAAACAGCCTAGGCTCTTTGCAAAGAGCCTGATTTCTCAATTAGCCTACGACATATATATATTTTAAACTGAAAGCTGTTCGTTTGTAGATGTGATCGCACTATCTGCTTTATTTTTTAAATATACACGCTTTTATATTTTAATTTTAAAAGTATTTTATAAAATTTCTTCAAAATGGTAAAAAATTAGCTAGCTTTCATTATTGCAGACAAGAGCGAAATAATGAGGTATTTTTATCTTTATTCATGCCATTTTCTGATGAAAATTCAAAATTGTTGATAAAAATTGTTGTATAGGGATTAGTGGCGCAAAATCTCATTAGGAGCATAATATTATATTAAGGGCATAATAACGGAAAATGACATACTGCTTTTGAAAACACGCATTTTTCCTCATAAATTTTCTATATTGTTTTTCCTTCTGCATGTGTACTGATGCTAAGTTTCAAACACTAGGCGAAATGCTTATTTAAGTGAAAATAAAATCACATTTAAAAGAAAACATTCATTTTCTTAGATAAAATAAACAACTTAACACAAATGCGTCTAAGAAACATAAATTACAGAAATTTTTACTCTCCAGTATTGAGATTAGAATCTCAAGTAAAGAGTGCGTCTGTTCGCATAAAAGATGTTGCTGACAATCGTGACTTCGAGTTTTGAGTTAAAATGATTTTAAAGTGATCAAACGAAATACAATTTTTTTTAAAATGATGAATATGGATATGAGAAGTGCGTATACAAATTTTGAGAAGGTGAGAATTGCTGTTTTTCATTCCGGAATTCCAAGCATAAGAGGCTTAATTGATAACCACATCTTAATAACTGATCTTTATTATATTTTACTGTTTAAGTACCTATATTATAAAGAACAAACGTATCTGTGCGTGACGCTGACGTCATTTTGCGAATGGCAACAATTCACTATCAAATTTTGGTCTTGAAATTTTCGCTACTGCAATTTTTTAATCTCCTGATCGACGTGCATTTTCAATTTTCGTCGCTTAGGGAAAAAATTACTTTCAAATGCAATTTGTTTAAAAACTGTATCTTAATTGATTGATGTATTATATTTTCTAAAATAATTTTTAAGCATGACTTTTTTTAAAGTTTATCTTATCACGTGCCGGTTTCAGTACATAATAATAATAAACATTTGGCACATAAAGCAACAAACATTGTTCAGCATTTGTTTCTGACTATTTTTGCATAACGAAATTAATAATTCCTTTATAAACAAACCAAAGAATAATATTAAAAAAAAACACACCAATCTAACATATTTCTGAAAGACAAATTAACGAAATTAATACTTCTTTTATAAACAAATAAAAGAAAAATATTAAAAAACACAAATTAACATATTTGTAATCGTACAATTTAAATTTTTAGATTACTAAATAGGATATTTTTTCAAATGGAATTTGTTTGCAAAGTTCATCTCAGTTTACTGATTGTCTATGCTTTTAAAAACAATTTTAAAGCATGAAATGTTTTTTTTATTTATCTATATCGCGCGGAGCTCGATTACGAAAGATTAATCCGTTTGCTCTTTAAAACAAAATAAAGAGTTCATCATTTTCTTACGGCTAATATGCATAAAAAAACATCCCTATGAATAAATAAAAAAAATAATATAAATAAAACACAAATTTAACAGACATGTATAAGCTCTGAAATTATCAGAATATAAAAGGATACCGTAAGTAGCAAAATCTTGGTCAAATAACTCTTAGCATGCGGTTAATAAGAAAACATCGCTTTTGATAAATTTCAAAAATTCATTTGATTGTATAATTCGTATTTTTCATATGAAAAATTCTTTTTTAATGTAAGTGGGCAATCTAACAAAATTATTGCATATAAAATGTTATTAGTTTTCAATTAAAAAAAATGTTTTTACCTATATTCTGTAACCCGGAAAGTCCGGGTGCAATCCCCTAGTAATATTAATAATAATAGTAACAAAACTTCTATCAAAATATTTGTGAAATAAGGATTTATGGATTTTTAATCGCGTGAATCCGTTTGATTCGTAAATTTATCGAATAAAATATTACTTTTCTAAGGATTTTCAATGACAGCCCATAATTATTTTTCAGTTTTAAATGTACAAGGCTCACCATTTATTTATCGAACCTCTTAGAAAAATTTTAAGCGAAATACCGACGCGATAAGTTTGCATTCGAATCCAATTTCTTTCCTGCTAATGATTTTCAAAAATTGTAAAGGAAAGCCAATTAAGGGATTCCCTAATTTAAACTTTTTTTTTTTTACTTTAAAGAATAACATGAAATAATTTAAAAAATTGATCCGAGCCTTTTAAGGTAGCATGTTTTATGTTTTACGTTAGACATTTTATGTATTAAGAATTTGTGGATGTAGGCCGGCGCGACTTTCAGTGTAATCGCAAAATAAATTTTGCGATTAATCACGATAATTTTGTGATTAATAATTGCGATAAAGGAGTCGCGAAAATTTTGCTAATAGTAAATCTTGAATAAGGCGATATGTTAGTTAATATGTCAATATTAATAAAAAGTGTGAATTTATGAAATTATTTCTGTAATTGTTAGATAATATCATGAGCCATACTTCTGACAATTTTCCCTTCAATTTTAAAACAATATTAGCACTTGAATGTAAGGCTGCGATATGCTCCAATTTGTAAAACGGTATAAAACAATATGACTATTCAACAATTATAAATAGGAAGTGTAAGATAAAGGAATTTGATAAATTGAGAAAACGTAATTAATATTTTCTAGTGTTTATTGATTTCCTGTCTCAATTTTCATGAAATAAAATTTTTAAATCTGCATTTTAAAGGAAAATAATACACTAATGATTAAAATTGTTTTTTTAAGAAATAATATTTAACGTGATTATACATTACTTTAAGAAAATGAAAACAATTTGATAATTTTTGATCAATGAAGCGGCATTTGGTGCCAAAGTAAATATTGTCACAAAATTATATAGAGGTAACAATAAATGAAAATTTACTGAAATAGTTTTCTTCTTTTCTTCCCCTTTCAAGCAAATGCAACAAAACCTCGATTCTCGAACAGAAATTCAGCCCTCAACTAAATTTAGAGAGATCGTAATTGATTATAAGCGATTACAAAATTTGTGTGATCGCATAGTAATTATAATAACAAATTTTGGTTTTCAAATAAACGCAAAATAATCCTAATCAATAAATTTCTCTCAGATTACAATCAGAACCTAATTGTAATCGCACTGTAATCTCTATCGAAAAATTATGTAATCGTAATTTCGCACAAACATCAGATTGCGATTACGCTTACAGTTTACTTTATCAAATAGGAGAAAATACAACACGTAATCGTGAATGAGAAGGACAGGACCCCAGAAACTTTACCGAGGCATTTTACAATATTAATGTTTATGTGTATTTTTCTATAATAAAATGTGATTTTTAAGGAATTTTTCTTGGTTTATAAGAATTTCTGAAGATAAAGTATCACAACTCAATAGAACCAGGATTAATTTCAATTAGGAAGATTCTTTCAGATAAGCTTAGGAGGCTACTTCACTCACGCGAAGAAAATCACAAGTTAATGTTAGAACGTTCTTTTAAAATATCTCGTTTGCATTTCAATATTTTTAAACAATTTTCTTGCAATAGATAGCTTAGGTAAATCTCTAAAAAGTCCTTTCTGTTTTTTTCTTTCTTTTCTTTTTTTTATTACTCTTGATTTTGGTTGCTGCTTTTTTAGGGCATTTTCACTTTCGGAACCGGTTTCTATAGTGAAACTATACTGATTAAAATAACCAAAAACAAACTGTAACCACATTCGAAAAAGTAAAAGCGGGTTCGAAAGTGAAAGTGTTCTCATAAAGAAAAAAAACTACAATCAAAATTGAAAAAGTAAAAAAGGGCTCGACCTAAGTTAACCAATGCAAAACAAAACAAAACAAATTAAATTAAATTAAACAAAACAAAACAAAACAAAACAAAATAAAATAAAATAAAATAAAATAAAATAAATAAATAAATAAATAAACAAAAAAAAAATAAATAAAAATAAATAACAAAGAAATCGAATTGCAAACGAGATAATTTAAAATAACTCTCCCATTCGTTTCAAATTAGTTCGCGAGTGTCTTCTCATGACTGTCAGCTTTCGAATTTCCCTCAGTAATATTAAGTCTATGGGCGTTTGATGCATTCGTATACTTAAAATATCTCCTCGGAAAATTAATATTTTTAACTCCTTTTTTTCTGTGTACTCTTTTTAAAGGATATCTCTTTTTTACTTAGTTTTCAAAATATTTCTAAAATATATGTTTAATTTTATATAAAGTTTAAAAATCTTACTCACATTTCGTCAGTTTTTAACACATAAAATAACACATTAAGCTAAGCACATATTTTAGAAATATTTTGAAAACTAAGAAAAAAATAAACCTATTTTAAGAAGAGTGCAAAGAAAAAAGTAATGAAAAACATTAATTTCCTGAGGAGATATTCTAAAAATATGAATGCATTCTGCGCCCATAGCATTCAAATTCGGAAGCTGGGTGGCTAGCAGCCTTAACTGCTTTTGAACTACAAGTACACACACTTATAAATACTAATGCAGTTTTTCAGTAAAATCTAATTGTAAAATGGGCACGTTGCGTAAAGATGGCTAAACAATGAATTCAAAACAAGAGGGCTTTATGACATCCAGATTATGAAATCAGTGTAATAGAATTGTAATCCCAATCGACTAATTCGGTAATCTTAATTCAAGAAAAAATTATTAATCGTAATCTAGAATCAAAAAGAAATAGATAATCAAAAATGTAATCATAATCCAACTCGCATAAATTGAAACATAATAGTAATTCGATTTTAGAAATCGAAAGTAATCGTAATCATAATCGATTACAATCTTCCGTACTCGAAGTTTGCTTCTGGTTCTGATGAGTGGGTGTGCCTTGTGGAATATTTCACAATTCCCATTCCTTTTGCGGGCCTCTTATTCAGTCTGCGAGGCGCCGTGATCACGTGTCTCAGTGGAGAAATGGTTTTTAAATATATATGTATTTTTTAGTTTGTATATAGATGTAAATTTTAACGCAGCAAGTAGCTGTTACTGTTTTAGGTCTTCTAAAATGGAGAAATTATATTTATTTCAGTTTGCAGTTATCTGTTCTTGAGCATGTAAACGTTATTTTTTATCAAGCCTTCTTAATATAAGAAAAGAATTTCTGTATGTGAGTTTCTAAGAAGGAACAATGTAAATAAAACTGATTTCGACTTATGTCAAAATATATTTGAGTTCCGAATAAGGGACTATGATGAAATGTTTACACCAGTGGTTCCCAACGTGGGGTGTACACCCCACCGGGGGGCAATTTCAACTTTTCAACCCACCCATTCACTGTGAAGTTTTTTGGAAAAGTGATCTTTTAGACTAAAAATAAAACTTATATATTCAAAATTAAAATAATAATAATAATAATAGTTTTTTTTTTGTTGTTGTTGTTGAACTTTCAAAAAGCTCCTAATCAAAAGCTTAAAATAAAATTAAAACCAGAATATTTACATGAACAAATTTTAAAAATATTTTAAACCCTTTTTAGTATTTAAAATTTCTGATAATTTTTCTGGTTACTGATCTAATTTAAATTCCCCCCCCCCCCCACACACACACTTTTTCGATTATTTATGAAATGAACTTTGTATAGCTATTTGCTCAGCTGTATGCAACATGAAGAAACTTTTATACGTAAAGCTACTTAAAAGTACATGTAAATTTTACTGTCTTGAACCTGTTTAAACCTAAAAAATATTTGGAATATCTAAACATGGTACTATGAACTTTATAAATCTTAATGCTTTTTGTGTATTTTGTTATTGATAGAAAAAATTGTACGTTCCTTCTTATCAATTTTAATGCTAAATGTGAGTCTCACCAGCATTTTGTGAAGATAAAAATGCGGACCATATAACACTTTTGTTAATTTAAATATTTAAGTAAATTGGAAAGGCACAAGAAAACTCTCTTGAGCATAAAGGTGAAGACATATCGCCTCATTTATAAAATTATGTTAAAACACGTTTATGACAAAAATTTCATCATTTGATAAGTTTAAAAAATGCGAAATGAATAGTTATTGTTAAGGCTCTGTTAGGCTTCCTCCAGGTTAATAGACTTCATTTTTAAATGATAAGAGATATCTGTTACAGAATTTGTGTGTGGGAAAAAGGATGGGGGCAATCGCGAATTTACAGATGCTTCGATGGGGCGTGGCCAATAAAAAGTTAGGAACCACTGGTTTACACTAATATTATCTAAAGGTATGATGTAAATATTGTACATTTTGTATATATAGGCGTGAATAATAATCTAGAAAATATTCTCATGCTCGTGTGATTATTTTTACTCGTCAAACATACATTGATTTTGGTCTTGAAATAATGTAATATCTTGAATATTAGCTCTACCTCAACTATCATCTTGAATAGAAATTGAATTTCTTGAAATAATCATTGCATTTCTGTTAATGCTTTCGCCAAATACACCTAATGAAAAAAAGTAGGAAAAACAACCAAATCGATTCTTCTTCATATTGTTGCTGGACTGAAAGTGTACATAACATTAGGTACAGTGATCGCAGTGTTGATGAGATTCATGGATTTTGAGCGAATTTGCGAAATCCACTGACTTTTCTTTCTTTCTTTCGTCTTCTTTTTTTGTTTCGGTTTTCGCAGACGCGCAACACAGATACCTGCGATACAATGGTCCCACTGCCAATGAATTTCGTGCATTTTGAGATTCAGAAACAGCGAATTAACTTAGTGGTGATAGTGATAAAAGAAAATAAGATTAGAAACCCATTTCTTTTTTGCACACTCACAATATCCAAAGTTCCATCAATATGGGTATGGATACGTTTTTGATAAACTTTTATAAAAATATTATAAAATTTTCATTGTGTCACTTAATGGTTAATAATATTGTAAGGCATTTTACATTTTATTGTATTTTACCATACAGTGTATCGTTTGAAACAGATAAATACAGTGCATAAACAGTAAGAGGTGGGTACCAACTAATCGTATTTTCATTATTTCTTATTGTCCAGTCCAGATAACCGGGACCGGTCTAAAATGAAATAAAATTATAGCAAGGTTATGTATAAGTGACATGTGAAATTGAGCATATTAGTAACATGCGCTTTCTCTTTTCTTTCTTTTCCAAACCAGACGGAGGCACAGCAACGCGTGGCCGGGTACAGCTACTTTAAAGTAAATCCATGATTTTATTTTTCTGTATTTTTACTGTATAAATAATTGATGATTACAATTTATGCATTTTTTATGCTTCTTTTCAAAACCAATTATTAGTATTTTCATTACGTCTTATGGTAAAATTTATTCGGTTCTCGAAAAATTCTCTAGGACGAACTGTTTCCGAGAAAAGAGGTACCACTGTACAGCATAAATTTTAATTTAAAATAAACCCATGATTCTATTTTTTATGCATTTTCATTGTATAAATAATTAATAATTATAATTTATACTTTTGTATGCTTCTTTTCAAAACCAATTAATGGTATATTCAGTGTTTCTTATCGTAAAATTTTATTCGGTTCTCGAAAAATTCTCTGGGACGAAGCGTTTTCGAGAAAAGAGGCACTACTGTACCGCTTAAATTTTAATTAAAAATAAATCCATGATTTTATATTTTACCCGATTTTTATTGTATAACTATTTGATAATTTCAATTTATACTTTTTCTTGTTTGTTTTCAATAAATGAACGCAAAAAGATCTAATTTTATTCATCTTTAAGTATTGATTTTCTCTTGTAATACTTGATAGTCTTTACTTTAGTAACATAAGCTTTTTCTTCAAATGCATTTAAAAAAGCCAATAATATTCAATATTTCATAATAAAAAATAACAGTAACAAAAATTTCTATCGAGATTAATAAATTTTTATGGCTTTTAAAAGATATGTATCCATTTTATTTTTAAATTATCGAATAAAATATTCTTCTATTTCTGTTTTCCGATGATAGTCGGTAATTATTTTTCTAGGTTGAAATGTATTGCACAAGATGCACCACTTATTTATAGAGCCTATCGGAAGATTAATAAAAGGAATGCCGATTCGACAAGTATGCTCTCGATCTCTTTTTTGTTAACGATTTTTTCAAAATTTCCAAGAAAAGCCAATTAGTGGAATTTTTTTTCAATCTAACTTGAGTATTTTCATTGTTGTGAAACAGCGACAGTCGGTCATTTAAAAAGAAATGATCTGAGCTTTTTAAGGTTGCATGTTTTCATGTTTTTAAGTTCAATATTTTTAAATTAAGAATCCGTCAATATCAATTAGTGTGGCTTTGAAAAGCCGCAAAATAATTTTACCAAAATTGAATAATAAGTGAAAATGATATAAACTATTCAAATTTCTTGAATCCTTTTTTCACCTTATTCTTATAAGTCATATACATTATTTCGTAAAAACTAAAAATATTCTATTTAAAATTACTTAAAGATGTTTTATTGAAATATATACATAGTGTACCTAAAATATCAACAACAAGTACTTTCGAGCATCTACTCATCATCTGGATTAAATCGTTAAAAACCAGAGGTCGAGTTCATTCATAAACTTATACTTGATGGAATGTTCCAAAATTCAAACTGAAAATGGGAGAATGTTATATTAAACTATTATTTTAACACAATCAAACTGATTGATAAAGTTATCATACGAATTGAATATTTCCAACTGAGCGAAAAAATGCCCAGGCCGGGAATCGAACCCAGGTCCTTGACTTACAGGGCCAATGCGTCACTGTTTAAACTAACTGGGCCGACAACCGGTGAACATATTTCGCTGAGATAACTTTATTGGTAGTAAAATCTGGTCTGTCATGTAGACAGCTCAACAGAATAAACCGCAGGTAAAGAAACTCCATATAAACGATGGATACGTACATTAACACCGCAGGTAAAGTAACTCCATATAAACGATGGATACGTAGATGAACACCGCAGGTAAAGTAACTCCATATAAACGATGGATACGTAGATGAACACCGCAGGTAAAGTAACTCCATATAAACGATGGATACGTAGATGAACACCGCAGGTAAAGGAACTCCATATAAACGATGGATACGTAGATGAACACCGCAGGTAAAGTAACTCCATATAAACGATGGATACGTAGATGAACACCGCAGGTAAAGTAACTCCATATAAACGATGGATACGTAGAGGAACACCACAGGTAAAGTAACTCCATATAAACGATGGATACGTACATGAACACCGCAGGTAAAGTAACTCCATATAAACGATGGATACGTAGATGAACACCGCAAGTAAAGTAACTCCATATAAACGATGGATACGTAGATGAACACCGCAGGTAAAGTAACTCCATATAAACGATGGATACGTAGATGAACACCGCAGGTAAAGTAACTCCATATAAACGATGGATAGGTAGATGAACACTGCAGGTAAAGTAACTCCATATAAACGATGGATACGTAGATGAACACCGCAGGTAAAGTAACTCCATATAAACGATGGATATGTAGATGAACACTGCAGGTAAAGTAACTCCATATAAACGATGGATACGTAGACGAACTATTATTTTAACACAATTAAACTGATTGGTAAAGTTATCATACGAATTGAATATTTCCAACTGAACTCAATTTTTCGTTCAGTTGGAAATATTCAATTCGAATGTTATATTGCTTGAACTGTTCCAAAATTCAAACTGAAGTGGGACGCCAAACCGATGTCGAACTAACCAAAACTAAAAAAAATGTCGAACGGCAATTTCTAGGCTACATCAAGAGCAGGAGATTATGATCGATTTTAAGAGTTCTAAGACAATAAAGAAGTTATTAGGTTATCAAAAGTTATCAATTATGGAATCAATTGTAATTCTATGTCGAACTACTTATACGTGTAATGGTACATTATCATACACCATTCCCAAGATTTGGTATAATTTACTAGGAATAAAATGTACCCCCTTCCCTTTTCAGTTTGAATTTTGAAACAGACGAAACAACATAACCTTCCCTCCATTTTCAGTTTGAATTTTGGAACAGCCCATCCTATAAATGAATGAACTCGATTTCTGGTTTTTAACGATTTTAAACAGATGATGAGCACATCAGATGTTCAAAAGTACTTGGTTTTGATATTTTAGATGTACTATGTATACATTTTAATAGAACACATTTAAATGATTTTAAATGGATTTTTTTTTTTTCTATGCGAAGTACAATAATAAATTTGAATTTTGCGAATCATTAGGTAATTAGTGAATGCGAATCAATGATGATGAATTACAGAAGAAAAAATGTTTCGGTATAAAATGTATCGTTTGATGGGGGGGGGGGGAACTATATTATAAATATCAAAAACTAGTATGTGAAGTGAATAATGCCGACGTCATAGCGTTGGTAGCGAGGCTAACGAAAACGATGGGATGCCGCGCTACGTTTCGCGTTCGTCTATTTTCGGACAGCTAGAGTCACGTGATGCTCTTTTCGTGCCCATGCAGTCGTGCTTTTCCTGCACCTGCTTCACGAAAAGAGCATCTTCTCACTCAATCGGTCCGAAAAGAGACGAACGTGTAACTCAGTGCGGCAGCCTGTCTTTTTCGTTAGCGTCGGTCAGTGGCAGCGATCTAAGGAATCCACCCCCCCCTCTTTTTTTTTCATAACTTCTACACTGTCGAGTAGGGAAAAAATTTACTTTTCAGATGCAGTTGGTTTGAAAACTGTATCTCAATTTACTGTTTTTTGGAAAAGGTTTAAAAAAATAATTAGGATGAGAGAAGCGAATTCTCTACTAGGCCACACAAATTACATTTTGTCGTACACTTTACAAAAAAATATTCAGTATTTTGACTTGAAATTAAACATAAAAATAAATTATGACCTGTAGATTTGCACAATATTATTTTTTTTAATAATAATTTTAAAAAAATTATTATTTTAATTAATTTATTTTACATGCTTTTCCATTACGGACGCATTTTTGAAAATAAAAAATGAAACACGTATATTTTCAGAAGAAAAAAATAAATCATGGAGTTAATCATCGTAGATAGAAACATGATTAATTAAATAGTTTCACGATTTTTTTAATGAAATTTTTAAAATATCTTTTTTATGAAAATTATAGCATATTTTTAATGAATTAAAATTTGTAAAAATTCAATTATTTACATTCAATAATAAAAGTATTTTTCAGTGTCAAGAATTCAAATACACAATTTATTCTTATTATGTGAAAACATTTACGCAGACGATACTTACGCACATAAAAAATTATATTATGATTTTTTTTTTTTTTTTTTTTTTTTTTTTTGTAAAGTAGCAACAAAAAAATTTCAAACAAAGAAGATTAATTGTTAAATTCTTTATATCATAAACTAGCTGTTTAACCCGTTCTATGCACGGGAATTCATGAATTTAAATCTAAAACCATAATTAAAAATAACTATTCGATTTAGTCAAATATTTTCCTACAACTGTGCCTTTTTTTTTTTTTAATGAAATTAAATTTATCATGTTACTAAGGCAGCAGATGATAAAAACGATATCTTTGGAATAAGGGAATAAAAAATGTTGTTGATGTTTGTGATAAAATGTGTTTCTTTATTTTTAAAAATTTGTAATAATTAAGACCAATTAAATAATCTCTAATTATTTGCATGTGAGGTAAAAGAGTTATCGTAATTCCCGCTAAAGCTTCTTATTGTTGCAGAGTGATGTACGTAATATGTATATCTCTAATTATTTGCATGTGAGGTAAAAGAATTATCGTAATACCCGCTACAGCTTTTTAATATTACAGCGTGGCGTACGTAATATGCAATGCATCTTGCAATAGAAAGGTAATTGTTGTGGTAAGAATTTTGATGTGAATTTTTAATTGTTGGCAGCTGCTAAAACGAAAAATGTTTATATTTGATAGAAAATTGCCGAAAATTTGGTGATTTTTTATTAATCAAAATCAAAATATAAATTATTTCGGATCCGG
Source organism: Maratus speciosus (assembly GCA_963932465.1). NCBI lineage: Eukaryota > Metazoa > Arthropoda > Arachnida > Araneae > Salticidae > Maratus > Maratus speciosus. The sequence continues at coordinate 372,701,489 of OZ010792.1, read as the reverse complement.
AATGCTTTAGTTGCTTCGGCCGTGTTTTAATACACATGTACAGTCGTGGGAAAAAAAAAGTAAACACCCCCTACTAACTCCTCAACAAATTATCGTAGAAGAAAGTTACTGGTACCGAACGATTGGAAATAAAGTCTACTTTTAAATGATGTATATGTCGTAGGCTAATTGAGAAATCCGGCTCTTTGCAAACAGCCTAGGATCTTTGCAAAGAGCCGGGCTAATTGGAGAATCCATCTCCCTTTTTCCAATTAGCCAGATATTTTTCAGGCTTATTGCAAAGAGCCTAGAAAGCGTTAGGCTAATTGAAAAATGACCACTTATTATTCGATCAGGGTGATATTTTTAGCTCACAGGCTATCAAAGCCTGAGAAAGGGACATAGAAAGCACCTGAGAAAGGGGGGAAAGGGGGCTAGTCCCCCCCCCCTTATATTATATAAATGGGTTTTTCATGCAGAAATATTCGATTTGTTCTAAATTTGGTATACCGGTTTATTGTGTTAAGGAGCTTCCATGATTAGATTTGGAAGCTCATTATTTAAGTATAAAGGGGAGAAAGGGGGGCTACCCCCCTTAATTTAGATAAATCGGTTTTTCATGATGAATTATTCGATTTGCTCCAAATTTGGTATACCGGTTTATTAAGTTAAGGAGCTGTCTTGATTAGATTTGGAGGTTCATTACTTACATATAAAGGGAGGAAAGGGGGCTATCCCCCCGTAATTTAGATAAATGGGTTTTTCATGCAGAAATATGCGATTTCCAATAAATTTGGTATACCAGTTAATTATGTTAAGCAGCTTCCCTGATTACATTTGGAAGATCATTATTATGTATAAAGGGGGGCAATTGCCTCTCCCCTTAATTTAGATAAATGTGTTTTTCATGTAGAATTATTCGATTAGTTCAAATTTGGTGTACTGGTTTATTATGTTAAGGAGATGGCTTGATTAGATTTGGAGGTTCATTGGTTAAATATAAAAAGAGGAAAGGGGGGGAGTCTACCCCCCCCCCCCCTCCTTAATTTAGGTAAATGGGTTTTTAATGCAAAATTATTCGATTTGCTCCAAACTTGGTATACCGGTTTATTATGTTAAGGAGATTCCCTGATTAGATTTGGAAGTTCATTAGTTAAGTATAAAGGGAGGAAAGGGGGTGCTAGACCCCGCCCCCCTTAATTTAGATAAATGGGTTTTTCATGCAGAGTTATTCGATTTGCTCCAAATTTCGTATACCGGTTTATTATGTTGAGGAGCTTCCCTGATTAGATTTGGAGGTATATCAAATTTGAAGAAAATCGAATAATTCTGTATGAAAAACCCATTTATCTAAATTAAGGGGACACTAGCCCCTGTCCTTCCTTTATACTTAACCAATAAATCTCCAAATCTAATCAAGGCATCTCCTTAACATAATAAACCGGTATACGAAATTTGGAGCAAATCGAATAACTCTGCATGAAAAACCCATTTATCTAAATTAAGGGCGGGGGGGGTCTAGCCTCCCTTTCCTCCCTTTATACTTAACTAATGAACCTCCAAATCTAATCAGGGAAGCTATTTAACATAATAAACCGGTATACGAAATTTGGAGCTAATCCAATAACTCTGCATGAAAAACCCATTTATCTAAATTAAGGGGGGATGTCTAGCCCCCCTTTCCCCCCTTTATACTTAACTAATGAACCTCCAAATCTAATCAGGGAAGCTACTTAACATAAAAAACCGGTATAGCAAATTTGGAGCAAATCGAATAATTTTGCATTAAAAACCCATTTACCTAAATTAAAGGGGGTGGGGGTAGCCCCCCCCACTTTCCTCCCTTTATTCTTAACTAGTGAACCTCCAAATCTAATCAAGCCATCTCCTTAACATAATAAGCCAGTATACCAAATTTGAGCTAATCGAATAATTCTACATGAAAAACGCATTTATCTAAATTAAGGGGAGAGGCAATTGCCCCCTTTCCCCCCTTTATACATAATAATGATCTTCCAAATGTAATCAGGGAAGCTACTTAACATAATTAACCGGTATACCAAATTTTTAGCAAATCGCATATTTCTGCATGAAAAACCCATTTATCTAAATTACGGGGGGATAGCCCCCTTTCCTCCCTTTATATGTAACTAATGAACCTCCAAATCTAATCAAGGCAGCTCCTTAACTTAATAAACTGGTATACCAAATTTGGAGCAAATCGAATAATTCATCATGAAAAACCGATTTATCTAAATTAAGCGGGGTAGCCCCCCTTTCCCCCCTTTATATTTAAATAATGAGCTTCCAAATCTAATCAAGGGAGCTCCTTAACACAATAAACAGGTATACCAAATTTGGAGCAAATCGAATATTTCTGCATGAAAAACCCATTTATATAAATTAAGTGGGGGGGGGGGACTAGCCCCTCTTTCCACCCTTTATCCTTAACCAATGGACACCAAAAAATAATCAGGGAAGCACCGTATCAGAATGAACCTAGAAAAAAAAAATTCAAGCAAATCGGATATTTCTATCAAGAGTTATCGTGTTACGTACATACGTACGTACACACGTATACAGAATCGGCGGGCACATAAGCTCTCAGGCTTTGATAGCCTGTGAGCTAAAAATATCACCCTGATCGGATAATAAGTGGTCATTTTTCAATTAGCCTAACGCTTTCTAGGCTCTTTGCAATAAGCCTGAAAAATATCAGGCTAATTGGAAAAAAGGAGATGGGTTCTTCAATTAGCCCGGATCTTTGCAAAGAGCCGGATTTCTCAATTAGCCTACGACATATATAAACTTTGCTTAGGGGACCATCTACATATTAAAACGAACCATAACTTTTTTTTTTTTTTTCAATAGCATGACAATTCTGACAGCATAAATGAACTCTACACCCTTCAATTATCCTAAAAACAAATTTTTATCCAATTCGTACCCTAAGTTTCCAAGAAATTAATTATTTTAAAACGAGCGTATTTTAAGGGCTGTATCCAAATTGAAGTTCGGTACTCGATTATTAACCGAGAGAGCTTCCTTCTTGATCAAGGCACCTTAAGCAGTCAATTAAGCCTGTTACATTACAGGATAGCATAAGAAATTTCAAAATATTTAGTCACTTCTATCATAGACGGCCCCTTAAACCATCATTTTGCCGTTTTTTAATCATAATTTGAAAACTACTTGGAAGAAAAATGTGAAAATTTGAATTTCCTTAAAGCAGGACTTAATAAATCTGAATCTGTCGAAAAAAATTGTAGGTTGCAATTCATAATTTTTTTTAATATTAATTTCATAATTAATAATTCATATCAGAAAATTATAAAAATTGCAAATTCAACGTATTTATGTTTGGGTGTATTAGTATTATTGCTACACAAAAAATTAAAACATTAGGATCATAATTTCAGAAGTTATAAATAAAAATATGAAAATGTAATTTAACATTAGAAGAACTAAATTTTGAATGTTTATAATTCAAAAACTTATCATTCAAATGGCTTGAAACTTGGTGTCTAGGCATAGTTTGAACCAAAGATTTGAAATATCTCGTTAAAATTGGGTATTGCCATTGAAAAAAATGAAGTTTGGTTTCGTTTTAATATGTAGATTGTCCCCTAAGAAAATTTATATACGTCATTTAAAAGTAGACTTTATTTCCAATCGTTCGGTACCAGTAACTTTCTTCTACGATAATTTGTTGAGGAGTTAGTAGGGGGTGTTTACTTTTTTTTTTTTTTTCCACGACTTTACATAACATTTCACAATTCTGGCTTCCAAACTGTGGATTTGTATAGCATTACAGACAGACAAATTTTCATTTTTATATATTAGATAAAAAATTCAGAGGCAATTCTTAGTTATTTGGCTGAATTTACATTTCTGAAATTAAAATGCGCCAAAACATAAAATAACATTTTTGCTTAATAAAGATGCAAAATTAATGTAAAAAAATATTGTTACTTTCAAATATTTATCTTATTTTTAGGGGGTCTGCCCACTTCAAGCTACGCTCGCCAACCCCCGTTCTGACACCACAGAATCTAAAAGCATGCTAATCTGATCGGTTTTAAAAAGATTAGAGAAGATTGAATTATAATGAAAAACCTGTAAACGGGTTTCCATTCCTTTCCCTTTGATTGCGAAAATTTAAGGCCAAATCAGTTGCTGTTAAGACATCCAATGGTTGTTTCCGTGTTTGATTAAAGACGATCAGTTAAACATTTGAAAATAAGCTACAATAAAGTGAATTAAGTAAACAGTCTTTGCCTCCCGATATTTTTTTAACAGCGTTCTAATACGATTGACATAATACAATTTACTACAATTACTACAATTTACTGCTTTAACCCCTTCAAGGGCGGTGGTTGATTTTTGGACCACTTAATTTTAATTATTAAATGCCACATTGGCACCAGAATATATAGGAATGAAAAATTTCCTTTTATTAAGTGAACAAAAGCATTTTGGTATTTCGAAATAAATTTGTTTGTAAATTCTGGTGCCATTAACTGATTTCAACATTTTACGAACAGAAGTACCTTACCCCTGGTAGGGTTAAATGCACATTAATGTATTTATTATTTTAAAGTTCCCTTTTCCTTTTACTATTCACGTGTAAATACAATTTTCAAGACATAATTTTCAATATTTTCCTGCTTTTAACACGTACTCATTTAATAGTAATTTTAAAGTTTTTTTTTTCTGTTTTTAATAGTCACGTGTAAATATATTTTTAATCGTAAGGAAATAATATTCTTTGCGCTGTTTTTAGAATCGAAAACATTCTCTATAATAATAGCCTAGGTCATTGACTATCATCAACAGTTCCGGGCGGATCCCTTCACTTTTTATATTACAGGCGGCCATTTTCGTACTTTCATGTTAGCCAGCCACAGAGGTGATAAGTCGTCAAATATTATTATATCGCCGTCATTTCACCTATATTATAATAGACCATGTAACTGCCATAAACAATTACGGGCTGATCCCTTCGCTTTTCATATGAAAGGTTTCCATTTTGATTAAAGAATCAAAATTATTTTTCCGAATAAAACTACATAAAAGTTGCCATGATCGCAAAGAATTCTTGGTACTTTTATGTTAGCCGGGTGCAAATCTCGCCAATAGCCTTTTTTTTCTTTTAACTCGCCAGTTAGTATTTTTTGATTTTTCGAGTGGTAAATTGAAACGGTACTACTTAGTTATCCCGTCGACAAAAAATCTATCGCCAAACTATAAAATTAAATGCCGATAATGGTTGATCGTAAATACTACATTCACTTGACTTTAAGGAAGTTACACTTGTTTACGCCTTCAAGTGATTTTTATTTCGACGTTTTATTTGTATTTTTATTAGTGTTATACTAATTTATTTATTTTTTCGCTATTTAAAATAAATATTATGTCAGTTTGTATAATTTGGCGAGTGGGTTGGCGATTTATATAATTTGGTGAAATTGGTCGACGGGATAACTAAGTAGTACCATTAAAACATTGCTTTGAATTTTATAAATTAAATGTCATGATTTGTTGCATTATTTAATACTAGCAGCCCTTGGCGACCAATTTAGTCTCCCTTAAATGCATGCTAAGCTTTGTATCATGTCGCTTTTATTCATATTTTAATTTACTGTCTCAGTCCTTTGCCAAATCGGGAGATTCTGTTAGAGAAATCGAGAACTCTGTATTGTTATTTAGTTGAGCGCAGATGATAAATAGCCAAACAATGTTCTCGTCGCATTTTTTCGTATTTCATTAAAAATATAAACCTTTCACTCATTTTATTTGAAACACTGAACTTTAATTTTAATCTGAAACATTTAAAATTCATGACTTTCCATTATTTCATAAAAAATAAAAAGAGAAAAATAACAGAAAAAGAAAAATAATACCATAAGCCATGACATTTAATTTTAACATCAAAGCATTGTTTTACTTTACCACGTTAGGAACAAAAAAGGCTAACTGGAGTTTTAAAAAATTCTACTGGCAAAATTTGCTCCGGGATAACGTAAAAGTATGGAGAATTCTTTGCGATCACGGCAAATTTTATGTAGTTTTACTCAAAAAAATAATTTTGATTAAAAATAGCCACCTTGCATATGAAAGGCGAATGGGTCAGCCTGTGATTGTTTATGACAGTCACATGACTTGGATTATTATAATATAGATGAAATGATGGCGATGGGACAATATTATGCGATTTATCACCTGCGCCCTGCTAACATTAAAGTACCAAAATGACCGATTTGCATATAAAAAGCGAAGCGGTCAACGCAGAACTGTTTATGACAGTCACATGATTTAGGCTATTATTGTAGTGATTTGACACAGACGTGATATACGCACCGGATTTTTACGACAATTTGGAGAAAACCCAGTTTTCGAAAACCAGTTACATATATATTTTTAAATTATTTTCTATTATTTTTAAAATGAAATAATATTAAATAAAAAAAAAACTTTAAGTAATAACTATAGAACAAAACAATTTATAACGTTTTTTATATAAAAAGAAAATAAATGTAAATAAACATTTATTAATAAATAAGTAACAATAACCGGGTTTCAATGCCAGGCAAAATAAGGCCATTTTGGCGCCAATTATATACCCCGGTGCGTATATGACATCTGTGCCTAATTTTTTTCTTTTCATTTCGCTAAAAAAAAAAAAAAAAAAAAAAAAAAAAAAAAAAAAAAATGAAAGCCATTAATTTTAAATGTTTCCGTTAAAAATGAAACTTTTGTATTTTAAATAAAATGATAATGAAAAAAAAAAAAAAATCCGACGGGAGAAATGTTTGGCTATTCATTACCTACGTCGCGCTAGCATAAAAATTCCGAGTTCTTGATTTCTTTATCAGAATCTTCCAATTTAACGAAAGATTGTTCAAGTAAATTGAATTATGAATAAAAGTAACATGATACTTAGCATACATTTAAGGGAGGCCAAATTGGTCGCCAAATTAGTTTAAAATAATAATCTTTTCTAAAATATGAAAAAAATATCTATTATGATTAAATATGAGTTGCCATCATTAGAGAAAAGTATTTAAAATTAGCAAAAAATTAATATCTCGAAAACTAATTCGAATTTAAAAATTCTAATACAAGTTTTGAGATCTGAAGATCAATGCGGATTTTTGGTATTAATTTCATCGCATAATATTCCATAGTTTAGGAGAAATCGCCGTGAAACATAATCAGTTATTTATTCAGTCGTTTCATAAAGTCGTTTCATAAATTCGTTTCATTAGAATTATATATATATAGGGTAGAAATAATGCTTCGCGAATCCAAACAAAGCAGGGCTTTTGCTAGTAATAATAACTGTCAAACTTTATTATTATTTTTAAATCTATCCCTATCGCATGCAACCCGATTGTGAAAGATTAACTCGCTTACACTTAAAACTATGTTAATATTTAAGCATTTGTTTTCAGCTAATATTCCATATTAAAACTTCACCAATGAATAAAAAAAGAAACAAAATAACTTTAACAGATATGTAATCGAACTAAGCAATTAAACGCTGAAATAATCATAATTAAAAAAGCTGTTGTGAAATCGAAATCTTGGACGATTTCTTCAGTTATTAACCCGTGGCATACAACTAATACGAAAGTGCTGTTTTTAATAAGTTTCAAAACTGTATTTTGAAACATAATTGATATTTTTCATAATAATATGCTTTTTGATTTTAGTGGGCAATCTAAAGAAGAAGAAAAGTAAGAGTAAAAACTTTACCCGAATTTTATGCTAATAATCTGCAGATCAGGAGCCTCAAGGTTATCTCTGCAAGTCTTTGTCTTTCCAATCCGCAAATTTTTTATTACATAAATATTTATAAGCATAGTAGCTGACACGACCGGCGTTGCCCGGGCCTGTTATATTAACCTTAAACAAATCTCAAATTTGTATGATTTATATCTTCATATTTTATTCCATTTATATTTTTTTATATCTTCATATTTTATTCCATTTATATTTTTTTATATCTTCAGAATTTTTTTCAAATGAACTTAGTTTTGGCTACCTCACTGCCTTCAGCAGCATACAATGTTTCAAATTAACTTATTTTCCGGAGACCCAATGCCTTCGGAAGCGTCTAGTGTGTTCACAACAAACTTTTTTCCCACTATAGACCTGGGTCCCCGCTGCTCGAGGCAGTGTATATCGGGAGTGCTTCATACACGTTTTAGACAACCGAAAATCAAGTTGAAAGAGCAAAACCCCATAAGTTATCGGACCCATAGAACCCGAGGAAAGAATCTGAAGCGGTGGAAGGTGCCCTCCCCTGTAAATTTAAGGAATTACCTTTAACATTAATGCGATATTTAATTTACACATGAAATCCCCCCCCCCCCCCTCGTTAAACTTAAACCACCTATACCTTTCTCAGTAACGCGATTTTTAATTTACGGCTGTAGTGAGTAAACGTAAATTGATGCCGAAAAAGAAGATTAATATTCTAAAAAAAGGTGGTAGCTGGGGGTATAAAAAAATTTGTTAGTAGTTTATAAAGTAGCTGACGGAAACTAGAACTATGTTAAAGAAAATTGCAATAGAATCGGATCCTTTTAAAAGAAGCTGTACCAAAGGCCCCAAGTAGGCGATTAATATTCAAAGGGGCCAGGGTCTTAACTTGGATGTAGAAACGCGAAATAACTGAATGGAAAGGGCCCTCAAAACGAATATTGGATTAAAAGGGGAAATTTATTAACAATTTAGGGCACAAAAACTTCGAGAGATCCTGTACCGGGCGACAGGGGGCCATATAGTTGGGTATAAGGAAATTTTTTAGTAGTTTCTAAAGTAGCCGGAGGAAGCTAGAACTATGTTAAAGAAAATTGCAAGATAATTGGATCTTTTTAAAAGAAGCTGCACTAAGGGCCCCAAGTTTGCGATTAATATTCAAAATTGGTTGTAGCTGAAGTCTGAGAAATTTTTTGTCGTTTATGTAGTAGCTGGAGGACCTAAGAAGTTGTTAAAAAAAAGCGAGTGAATCGGACCTTTTTTTAAGGCCCTTTAAAAGGGGCCCAGAAGGGGCCAACTGATAGTTGAGAGCAGGGCTCTAAGATGAAGACATGTTAAAAGGTCCTAATACTTGGCGCTTTACATCTTCAATGATTCAAAATTAACTTTCATTAGAATACAATTTTTAAAAAATGCACAAAATATGGAGGGAAATGCTTAAAAAGGGCCCCAATAAAAATATGCCGATATTGGCCGAGGATAGGAGTGCAAGACTCAACTTTAAAGTTATGCATTGAGAGGATGACATAATTAAAAGGTGAAAAATGCAAGCCACACCAAAAGTTCAAGGGGGCCCCGACCGGCCCCTACGGAGCCTTAGGCGGTCAGGGTCTGAACTGAAATGTAGAAACGGGAGAATAACTAAATGGAAAAAAGGCCTCAAAAACGAAGATCGGATTAAAAGAAGTGAAATTTATTAACAATTTATTCGCACAAAAACTTCAATGGGCCCTGTATCGGGATCCAAGGCGCCATGGTCTTAACTGGAAAGTAGAAATACGAGAATAACTAAATGGAGAAAGATACCCCAAAACGAAGAAGATCGGATAAAAAGGGTACAAGTTATTAACAATTTAGGGCATAAAAACTTTAATGGGGCCCAGGGGAATCGGGTCTTAAAAATTAAAAATCTGAGCTTCAGGTGGAACAGGACCTACCATGGACTATCCTCACCCAAATTTTCAGACTTCTACGTGAGGTAGATTTCGCTAGCCATTACACACCGACACTCCCCCCCCCCCCTTCCACACACACACAGACAAAGCGAAACTTTCTTTTCTTGGATTGTTTCGGAAATTAGAAGCGTTAAATTAAACACGGTGTTATTCAATGATAGTCTAAAATTCTGACGAACTGTTTATTCTGGTAGTTTTTTAGATAAAAAAAGTACGTTTCTTTAGAGAGGGGAGGCTCCCTCTTAAACACCACGTAGTCTCATTAAATTTATATTAGTAATTTTCTATTGATTGTGCGAATGGTTATAGTATATCTTGGATTCGTTTTACACTATGATTTTATTTCGATGGGCAACAGTTTGGACGAGGATTTTTTGTTATCCTAATATCCAAATAAAAATATTTACTTATGAGGCAACCGCGAAACACCTGCATCTGATGGATAAGTTGAATAAAATGAAAGGAACTTATGGAAATGTGAACTGAATCTATTATATCTAACTTGTATCTAGTAATTTACACATGATGTTTATTACAATTTTTATTTCCGAAAACCAGTTTTGATGGTCATTCTATAATATTTAGATGTAAGATCTCATCTAAATACATCTTAATGTACTTGATAGTATTAACATACTAACATCACCCCCAAAATAATCATACTTGGAGACTTTTCAACCTAATGGGTTCATCGTCATCGTAATTCGTCATCGTGTCCACTGCCAATTAATTAAATAGCAAACGTGGTTTGGCGCTATAAAGTATTTTTTCTGATAGCCTTTTAATAGTATCCGCATTCAATTTAAAACCACAATGTTACTAACACCCGCATAGGCGTAACCAGGGGGGGTGCCCTGGGTGCCCGGGCACCCCCCCGTTTCCGCAGACTCGAGCACAATTATTTAAAAAAATCGAAATCTACAAAAGAAAAAAGAAGAAGAAGTGAAAGCAGAGTTCAATTAGTTTAGTTCAGAAAACTAAACGGTTAAGTTTTGAAATGTGATAAAAAAAGAAACCCACATTCTTTTTTTTTTAAAGAAAATTATGTCGTTTATTTTTTTTTAAACTAGAATATTTGCAAGAATCTGTATTAGTCATAGTAATTCAAAAAGGTGGCTTTATAATCCCACTTTGACGTCCTTTGTCTGTGGTAGATGTTTTTAACGCCGTTCTTTCTATTGCATGTTTCTGCAATTTCATGAGAAATTAACGCAAGTTCTTGACGAGGATAGAAACTATTTGTCTTTTTGCTTAGGTAGTTTAAAGTTAAGAAAGAAGAAAAAAAAAACATTAAAAGGGGATGCAAATGTGAAACGGTAATTCCAAATTTCGATTAGCCGAGGTAAAGGGGGGGGGGGGGGAGTGACACATACCCTGCCTCTTTTGTAAATGTCAAATAATAGCACAGAAAATTCAAATTAATCTGCAGGTTGGTTGGTTGGTTGAATTTAGTGTTTCGTGGCCATTTTTTGACATTCTTGAAAGGACTATGGTTGCAGTCTTTCAAGTCAATATAGTAATTTTTTTCCTCTGAAAATTTGTATACGATTTTTAGAGTTTTTTCTCGTTTCGTGGCGTTCTTTTGAAAGTAGGAAGAGGAACCCCGTTTCAACCTTTTAGCCCAGTGCAGTAAATTTTGACAAATTCGCGATTTTATTCTGTGATCATTTCATGATATTTACAAATTTCTCCCAAAATCGTGTGACGAAATTCACGTCTTTCTACGCGATTTTTCAACAAAATCCGCACTTTTCGCCACTTACCTTTGACAAAATTCGTGTTTTTTACAGCTAACCTTTGATAAAATTCGTGTTTTTTTACCACTATCCTTTGACGAAATTCGTCATGGACATAAATCAAGCTAAATAACTGTGCTAAAGATAATTTTTTCAGTTACATAAATAATACGTCGTTTCAACTCAGCCATAAATCTCTTCAAATGTATTTAACCTTGAAAATCCTTTAATAAAGATAATGACTTGTTGAGTGACTGCATTAAGACTCACAGACTACATTAAACTGATTTATTATTATTATGATGATATTATTATTACAATTATTATTACTGATTTATTATCTTATAATGTAAACATTTTTTCCATTCTGAACATATAGTTAATCCAGAGAAGAGGCATGTAAAATGCTCTCTCTCTTTTACAATTTAAACAATGTGAATTAAATAGCTTAAAGTGCTACCGCCGCTTATTCATTTGATATAATAGTCTACAATTTATTTTGTCAAAGGAGGTTATAAAGAGTGGTTGATTAAAAAATATGACAACTAACACATATTGGATTAAAACAAAGTGTGGATTTACACCGAAATGGATAAGTATCCTGAAGAAGGGTAAGTCCCAATTTACAATTTATCACGTACTCACGCCTGTTTAACGGGATTCAAAATCCCAACAATTCGCATTTTTTACCGCAATATTTTGACGGAATTGGCATTTCTTTAGCACGCGATCCTTCGATGAATTTCGCGTTTTCTTTCCACGATCTTTTGATGAAATTAGCTTTTTCTTTCCGTAATCTTTTGACGAAATTCGAACTTTCTTTCTGCGATTGGTTGACGAAATTTTCGTTTTTACCGCAATCCTTTGACGAAATTTATTTTCTGTTGCGACCGATTGACGAAACTGATATTTTTACAGGGAGATCATTTGTCGAAATTCGGAATACTATTGCGCGACCGTTCGGAAATATTCTCGATATCTTTCCGTACCAATTAACAAAATTCTCTACTCTTTTCCGCAACATTTTACGAAATTTGAAAAAAAAAATTCGTCAATCCTTTATCGAAATTCGTAATTTTTTTGCGCAATCTTTAAACGAAATTGGCGATTACTTTCTGCACTCTTTTATTGAAATTCCCGATATTTTTCCACGATAGTTTGAAGAAATTCTCAATTTTTTCCGGGACATATTCACGAATTGATTTTGAGAAATTCCATAAAAGAAATAAAAATCGCGGACCCAATTTTTAAAAAAATACTTACTGACGAATCACAGGTCTGTGAAAGAATTTGAAAGGGGAAATACTGCCCAGCCTTTTTTATTATGAGAGACTTTCCTTTTCTGTGTAGAAATGCCGCGCGTTATTTCAAACCCTGTCCCTGAAAGAAAACTTCATTACTAGAGAAGTGGTTGGTTTTTTTAAACGAACATAGAATTAAACAAATCTAGGGGGGGGGGGAGGACTGCCTTCGGCAACGTACTCCCGAGCAAGCTACGACCTCTTCTGTCTCGAACAAGCGAATCTTGAATTATTGCGTTTTTTATTTCGAGCAAAATTAAATTTTCAGCTTTCTTATAAGAGCTGATTTGACATTATCCTAATTCGAATTTAATCACGGCAATTGCAAAAATTACCAGAGAGTTTTTCTGTTTCAAAAAATGTCAAAAATCGCCTCAAAGCACGAAAATCCCCGCTAGAAAGTGCATTAAAAATTCGGAAAAGATTATAAAATCACAGGGAACGAAATTAACTAATTGGGTAAAAGATTTAAACCGGATTCGTTTTAGAAATGTCAAAAAAAAAAAATCACCGCGAAATGCGAAAGAAACCCCTCTAAAGATAACATTAAAAAATTGTTAAAAATTGAAAAATTGCTGTAAGAATCTCGAAAACACTTTATTGAAAAGAAGACAAAGTTTACTGGGTAAAATATTGAAATCGGATTCTTTTTTACTTGTTTGAAAAAATTGCCGCAAAATGCGAAAAAATTCGTATAAAAAATTAATTGAAAAATTCCAGAAATTGTCTTCCATATGCATGAGTTCAGGCATACAGGTCCTGTCAAATCTTACGGGTGCAGGCTGCATTGTTTTTTCAGAGCTCAGCGCGCGCGCGCGTACACACACACACAGAGACATACAAGCACCTATCTTTATTATTACAGTCGCATCATGATAGTATAATTTTTATCGTCTTGATAAAAATTTAGTCTATATTATCTTGACCTGCTTTACCTAATATATTCGACATACTCTGGTGTAAAAAACCTGAATTACCGTAATTTCCGGCCTATAATCTGCGGATCAAACAATTAGGTTCAGACCCAGAAATCTTGTTTCATAAAACGTAACTTATCAAATCGCGATAAATATTTAACTTAAATAATGAAATAAAATTTCTGGGTCGAAACATGATTGTTTGAGCCGCGGATTATAGGCAGGAAATTACGCTATTAATGAATATTATAATTATTTATAATATTATAATAATTATTTATATAGACTTTCCTCCAAAATTTCTTGGGTCCCTCCGGTGATCCCTAAGAAGTCATGGAGTCACATTCTGAAAAAATTTCGTGCGCATGTACAGATGTACCGCATGTATTATCTGAGATTTATCATCCGGCAAAATTTCATCTACAAGACTTTGAGACTGATATAATTTTAGATCTCATGCAGTATTCCCTTGTGCCTATAGAAGTTTCCAGCATGATTAAAGGCCTTTTTTAATCTTTATAAGAAGTTAGGGTGCCAAAAGGTTTTACAGTTGGGACCACACTTAGTCACTGTCTTATATCACTGCTGCAAGGACATTTACGTATCTTTTTTTTTTAGTTTTAATGTTTTGAACCCCTTCTCAACCTTCCTCACGCAAACAAAAATCGCGTTTAAGCTTTTTTTAAAAGAAATACCACACAATTATATCTTCTAAGATAGAAAACTGTCTAAAACGGAAATTCGATCGGTTTTATGGGATTCGTTTTAGCAGGTTTTACTATATAAGATATTGTTTGTATCCAACATGTTCAGGTTAAAAAGTCTGGGCACCCCCCCGTTCAAAAGGCTGGTTACGCCTATGCACCCTGTATGTGTATAAGATTCTAAGCAAGCTAAAATTAAATTTTAATGACTTTGATTTTAAAATCACGGACCGGAATTTCCAGGCACGGTCCTGACCCGAACGAAAGCTATTTCGGCCCGGCTCGTATAAAAATCACTGAAAACAGGTTTGCCCCGTGCAAAACTCAATTAAATCAGGCCCGATGCGAACAGACTCAATTTCGACAGAAAATTTTTATTATTTCTTATCATACAATTAAGATTCTTTTAAAGAATACTGCATACATATTTAAGGGAAAATTTTACAGTATGCTTTAGATTACTATGACAGAAAATACACAATTCCAACATTAATGATTATTTAGACTCTTAGACTTTTCAACATTCAAATAAAAAATCATTAAAATATTAACGTAATTTAGAAAAAAGACAGTTCAAAACGTCATAACTTTTGAAGCTGTAGAATAAAAAGTACATTTTTGTAAATTTTTCTCTGTAATTTATTAAGGCTGTTTGTTCTCAAATCCAAAAGAGCTACTTTCTGACACATTTCTGAATTTTTTTTTGTTCGGAAACGCATAAAATTGGCAGGTTAAGAACACCTTCCAATTTTATGTTATTTTATTATGGTTTTTTATTTTTATGTTATGTTATTTTATTAAATTTTATTTTTATTATTTATTTTATTTTATATTACAAAACTATGTAATCGAATGGCGTTTTCCACTTTTTGATAAAGGCAAAAGATCTTTCAGAAAATACTGTCAAAGTTGGTGCTTTAAATCGCATTTTTGGACGCGATAGTAAGGGAAAGGAGAAAAACCTGTCATCACGTGACAAGAATCGCTTATAACTCGATAAGTAATTTATATATCAAAATATGGAAAACACCATTCGATTCCAAATCGCTTAAATAGCCAGGCCTGTCAATTTATGGCCTTACAGTTAAAAATGAGTCAGTCAGTGTCGTGTTGATGAGCAGGAAGTTTGAGAACCAACTTAAGGTATATTTCCAATGATTTCGTTAACAGAAGTTCATTATTGTTATTACTATTTTAAACAACAACAACAACAAAAACATATGGCCTGCCCGATACATCATGGGATCGATTAAGTCCAGTTCTGATCGGCTATGTAGAAAACAAAATGTAAGCCTGATTCCGGCCCGGCACGAGTCTGCTGAAAAAAGTAAGCCCGGCTTCAGAGGCGATGTAACTGTCCGATGCCGATCTGTATGCTGGACAAGTAATATTTCTGTACTGATGTTGTCAAACTAGCATCGACTCGTGCAGCACATTACTTATTCCAGCGGAATTCATATCCATTGAAAATTGCTCACATTTTATCGGCTTCGTTTAAATTTTTGTGTCGGCCGGCCGGCCGGCCCGCTTAATTTTTTTTATCGGCCCGGCTGATCGGTTTAATTTTTTTGTCGTCCCGCAAGGCTAAAAATTTCTCCTAATTCTGCTGGCCCGGCCCGTGTGAAATTTTGCCTTAATTTTGCCGGGCCTGTGCAGACCTCTACTTTGAATAATTAAAAATAAAATTGCTAGTAAATATAAATTATAAGTTAAAACATCCGTGGGAACTGAGTTCAATACATTGTTGAAACGTTTCAAGAACAGTAACAAATCCTTTTTAATTAAAGCTTTCTTTCTAGTTTAAACAAATAATGATTTATCTGTGAAGAATATAGTAGATTATAGATTCTAACATTTTATGGAAGACACATTCGTATAAATGTTTTGTTTAAGAAAAAAATAGTCCTATCTTTTTAACATTTCACTTTGTTTAGCAGAGGAAAATTCAACTGGACTAATTATTTTAAAATTTATCGTTAAAGCATTTAGAATATTTTCTGTTTACAAATATGTCAGGTTTTAATGACCCCTTCTTTTCCTTTTTAGATTTGAAATTTTAATTCCAAATGCATCTAATTAAATCTGAAACTTAAGCATCAAAAAGAAAAAAAAAGATAAGATAAATATAAAGCAAGAATAAAATGTTTAAAAAATAATAAGATCTATACCACTTTACAGTCACTCTAACAAATCTTAACACAACGTCAAAGGCAGATTTTCTAAAGTCTCCGCACTTTCTTTTTTTAGTAAATTAAGTCACACGATTTTTTTTTTTTTCATCGCACACTTGATCAGCAATCAGAGAAACATAAAGTTTAAAAAATGTTTGATATTCACTTCAAAGTTTATTTTTGTTTTTACTATTCTAATCAAGGCGTTCTTCTGTGCACTGAATTTTCTTTTAAGCATTTTGGAGGTTCCCTGCAGCGACGTTATATAGTACACATATACATGTATGCCTAAAAGCAATTCTTTGAAGTATTTTCTCTAAAGGCTCACCACATAATTAGCTTGCTGAGAAGAACTCTTGGGTGAGTATAACACTCGAATCTCGAGAAAAAGAAAAATGGAAAAATAAATTCTTTTGTTAAAGATTTCGACACACTCAGACAATCTTTTTTTCCTATTTATTTATTTACAATAATCCATGCTCTTTTTTTTTTTTTTTTTTTCGTCGGCTGCAAAGTGGTAACGGGTCCGGCCGACTTTTGAAGCCTCTCATTTATTGAAGTTGTTCGGCGTCAGCTGTTGGTGTTAGGTATTCTGTGTTGTCATAGCAACCGAACGCAGCCCTTCATTCCAGGCTAACAAAATTCAATCGGAAATCACTGAGAAAAGTCGCAGTGTTTTCTCCATCCTCTATATTTCTGGTTTTGGGTTGGCTGCGGGGAGTTTGGAGGGATGAAAAGAGTCGCGGGAGGGGGAAAGTACCCATTCGGGAATCTGGTTGCCGGATAATTGAGGTCCAGACCTTGTCATTCCGCCGGATTAGTGTCCTCTTTTGTAACCGGGAGGATGGGATCCATTGATTGCCGCTTGTTCTTTTTAGCTTTTTGTGCTGACTCAAAGAGGTTGTTTGTTCGAACTGATCAAAAGCGTTGATCCGTAAAGCAAAGAAGTTCGGACCCGCGGAAACGGACAATTGATAGGAGAGCGCATTTATCCGTGTATGGACTTGACACTTATTATTTTACTTTTCATACTTTCGACGTATTGTTTTTCCATCTTTTTCCCTCTTTTTTTACTGCGTCCGATGTTTGGGGATTTATTTGGAGAAACGATTTGAGAGACAAAAGGAATCGCCAGATTGGATAAGTGCTTAAAGATAAAAGGAAAATTTATTGAGAAATTCCATTCATATTTCAAGTGAATAAAATCGGATTTTTCTGGATTTCCTGAAAAAACATGAAAGTTGCAGTACTTTATAAACATTCTTACAGTTAATCAATTTATGAATATATAGATAGATATTGTTAAAAACTATAATTAATATCTATATCTGTGTATGTGCATACCTACCTATACATAGATTCAGGGACTGTTTATCACACAGGTCCGTGGACATGTGCCCTGGGTACAAAACTTTCATAGAGTGTCGAAAAATACCATAAAATAATTTTATGTATTTATAAAAACTATTCACAACCACAAATCTAAAAATCTCAACACTTCTACTATTTATGCAATAAATATGCCAACCAGTTATTTTAGAAATGTCTCTTCTCATATATTCATGTTTTATAACATTTTATCAATTTCAGACAAATAGACCTTTAATCTCATTTGATAATTTGAAATGACTTTAATAACAGGATAATATCGCTCATCCAACTGCCTTTTTGTCCTATAAATTACCAATTTTAAATCTCAAAATGGTTGAAATAATCTATCATGTCACAACTATTTATTATTTCATTATATTTTTAATTATTTATCATAAGAACTTTCTACGCTTTTCTACATTTGTTAGTTTGGTGAGCAGCATAACACATATAATTTAAAATTGCAGTAGAAATAATGATTATTAAACTGGCTGGGAAAATTAAAGGAACAATCATGAAAAGATACTTTTAGTTAATGGGGAAGTTGCACTCACTCTAAATTGTGGTTTCTTTTATGTTTAATTGACGAAGACGATCTTACATTCCTCGAAACTCAACTCAAAATTGTAAAAATAATTTAAAATAACTAGTTATTGCAGTTTTAAACTCCGTTAAAAGCAAAACAAAACCACGTGATTCGAAAACGGGACGGGATTGGTTTGACGTCACTACACATGAAACACAGATTCTCCGTAGCGGTCTGCATTGGACATTTAGGCTGTTTTCCATTGCTTTCTGTTTGTTATCTACTATAAACATCTTTTAAAGACTCATTTACACGAAATCAAATTGGAGTCAAAATATTATTTCAACATATCCAAATATAATGTACTATTAATTTATACATTTGTATTAATTTTCATATAGAAAAGTGCTGCAGTTGGTTAGATTCGAAAAATATGAAATTATATCTTCTAGATTTAGTTTTTTCCCCCCTCAAATTTATTTTAAGGGCATAAAAAATGCATTTCATGTGGGTAAAGATACAAGAAGCTAAAGCTAAAAGGCACATTTATTTTTAACTTACTCTGATTTACTTGAAAAAATAAAGAATGATAGTTTTATTAAAAAAAAATCGTAAGTAAAGTAAAATCGCCTTTATCTAGTTCTTGAAATGTAATGTTTCCTTAATTCATTGTAATGCTTAAAAATTCTTTTTGTTATGAATAAAATTTCGTGTAATGTAGGTTATATTACAGATAAAAAAAAAATAACTCGAATTTACTATGAGAAAATGAAATTTTGAGCAATAACGCAGTAGACAAGAAAAAATTCCTTGTTTAATACTGACTTATGGAATAAAAATTTTAAATTAACAAATGTCGGTAATAAATGCGTATCCATATATCAGAAACAAATTACTAAAACTTACGTGGGTAAATTTATAAGTATTGCCTTTTATTAATTTTTTTATGTGCTTGCTTAAAAATAAGTATTAAAGCAAAAACTTAAAATACACTCTTTTATAAGTATCCAATGTTTATCTTAATAATCACACCTCATTTTATGATTGCAATTCATGATTTTTCCATAAAATGTCCAATATAATACGATAATTTGACATAGCTATCGAACCCGATTATGTAAAATTCACTATTTTTTTTACATTTGGTAGAAAATGTAAGCTCGTGAATTTATTTTGAAAACAATTGCAATCTTTGCTCTATTTCTATTTTAATATATGGAAAGAGGAAAGAAAAGAAAAGCATTATTTAAACTATCATTTAGAATTTCTAAATTGATTTTTCAACGTATAATCATTGTTCAATTAATATGAAACTGTTAATTTATTCAAGCATTTTTCTTAAATATATTACACTCTTTATTTTTTACTTATATTTTCTACCTTTTTACTGTATAAACTAATTGCAGCTTCACAGCCATTTGACCTTTTTGGGGCGACTGTAGTTTAGAGCATAATAAATCCACTGTTGTTACAACGTGTAACGACAAAGAGTATTCGACGATTTATCAACTGTGATGGGCTAATGGAAAAACCCATTAAAATTAATGTATTAATTTATAATTAACTTCTAAAAATATTAAATTGTTGCATTGTCACTGCAAGCATACCTTTGTGCATAATTTTTATATTTCTTAATTTATCTGAAAGTGAGTGCAAGATCGAATACAAAATCCTATCCTTACATGCAAAAACCAAATTAAGTTAAATAAAAAAAGTGTAAAAATAATTTAATTACCGTTTTAGTATTATTTGCTTACGAATAAGTTTTGAATGCATGTAGTTCTTTTTGTTTGTTCGAGTGTTTTGTTTGAAATGTAGTTTCTCAGAATGTCCTACTTAATATTTATCTGGTTCTAAACATGTTATATCAGTCTTTTCCTCAATGCTCCAACTTTCGTTAAAATAATAATAATAATAATAATAATAATAATAATAATAATAATAATAATGAAAAAGATTTGAATATCTTGTTAAAGAAAGCAGTATTTTCATTTTGAAAATAAGCATCATACTATAGAAAAATTGCAAAATTTAATATGTTGTTCAGGTGGAGGACACTCTTTTCACTTTTGAAAGCAGACATCTCATTATACATAAACTTTTTATAGTGACATATTAATAATTTGGCATATATTATAATTCAAGATTAATTCTTTGTTTGGATAATGCATTAGTATCATAAAGGCAACGTTAAGAGATGGTAATACTTTGCTATAATATCACAATGATTTTTAAATTCAATTCACAAATAAGACATGAATTTGCATGTTTATTATTTTTTTAATTATTTGGAAGGTATGGATTGAATATTAATTTATCAATAAAAATTTAACATAAAGCCAAAGAATAAAGAAAGCGTTTATTGATCATGTATAAAAATTCAAACATATTATTCTTTCAATCTGAGGCATCCCCCGACTTACGTATTTTGCGACATATGTAGATTCGCAAGTATCTAATAAATCTTAAACATTAGAATTGTGAACATACTAGCATGTTTTATAAACGTTTATAATTACTTTATAATATTTATTATTTTATTAATTATATGTATTTTAATTCCGTAATCCACAAAATATTTGTTATTTGAAAAGTGTCCATTCATTTAGCCTTTATATATATATATTTTTTTCATACTACTTTATATCTGAGTAAGCACTGCTGTATTATTCTTCATTTACAAAATATTACTGTGTAAATATTATATATATAATAAATATTGCACTTCTTTACAAAATTATGCTTAAGCAATTTACAAATTCGATTTATGTAAAATTCAAGTTAAGTAAAAGTTTACAGAACGCATTGCTTACGTAAGTCGGAGGATGCCTGAATTCTCTTTTGGCCCTTTTAACTTCCGTTGAAATACTGTTAATTTTTAACAAAAATAAAAAATAGAATTCATAAACTAAACAGTGAGTTGTAATCTGCAGTTTTATAAAGCGTAAAATTTTCAATCCCAAGGTCTGATGAATGAAGTTCACAAAACTGATAGTATTTAAAATAATTGTTAGTTTTGCCCATGTGAAACATTTTTGAAGAATTGTTAAAATTTTTTGGGTATATTTATATAAAAATCCTGTAAAGCTATCCTAAAGCTACCTCAGCAAATTGCTCTCTTTCTGAGTTTATCTGTTTTTTTTTAATTCAAAAATAGCTTATTTAACAGCTGGAGAGATAAAACATTTAACGAAAGCAGGGAAAATTCTTATTTCAAATATAAAACACAAATACGAAAACTTTTTTATAAGTCCCCCCTCCTCCCCCCCCCCCCCCGTCGGTAATGAAAGAAATACTATTTGGACCAGTTTGTGAAATCGATTATTGTGGAATATTAATATGAAAAAGAAAAGTACATTATTCTATAAAATGCAATTGTAGTATAAACTTGTATCGACCGATATTTTATTTCTACATCAAGATCTCGAAATAAAAATATTTAGAAAAACGACGGGAAAAAAATCTGACTCGAATTCACAATATTATTTATTCATTACAACAATTTGCAATGCTTTTAGTTTGATCTACTAATCATTTTTATGAAAAAAAAGGAATCATTCAGCGTAATCCAAGCCTATCCTCATAGAAAAGTACAGGGGAAAATTCACCAAAGATTTGTTTACATGTGCAGTGACGTCAAAACCGCTTTCGTCACGTGACGCGGCTTTTTCCCGCCAAGACGAAAACTGCATTTTTAAAGTTGATTTAATGGATTTTCCGAGTTTCAAAAAAACGTAAAAATGGTATCAAAATGCTCGTACTTTTGTACTCTATAAAATGCAAGTTAAATTGAAAAACGTGCAATTTCCCCATTCTATCAAATGATGCCCCGTGGAAGATGACTTGTTCTCGAGATCTATGGGTGATGCGGCTACGGATCCTCATGTTTTTTCGGGCAATTTGATTCGTCGCCTCTCAGCAACCCCGTTGGCTGTTGAAGTTCAAATCCGAGAGTCTAAAATTTTGTATATAGCTTTTCTGTAGTTTTTTTTAAATCATTTTCTATGATTCTTTTTAAGAAATTATTTATTTTATTAAATTTAAGTTATTATTTTTGAGATATTAATATATATAAAGAAGCAAAGTGTATGGCTCTGGGGCCCTTTTCTATTTTTCTCCCATTTACCCTCAGTTTGCTTGGCTTACTAACCCAAGAAACAAGAGTTTGTTTCTCAAATTGCATCTTTCTGCTGAAGTTCTATCAGGGCCGAAACCAGCCTTTTTTGCGCCCGGGGCAAACATGGATTTTGGTACCCCCCCCCCCCCCTCCTCACGCAGGATAAAAGTTATCGGCCGCAGGTATCCTATGCAAAAAAATAAAAAAATAAAAATTATTCAATAATAATTAAAATGTTAGCAAGAAGTCTGTAAATAAAGCTCCCATAGGATTAACATTAGCTTGAGCGTTAAGTATTACAATTTGAATAAATACACCGGAGCTCACAAACGCAACATTTATTTAAAACTACTAAAAACAATTAATTATATCATAGAACAGCATCTCGAGTCACGAGTTGAGCAGTCGTGAGTCATTAAAATTTAGTTACGGTTAGATATGTGGCATCTCCTTTTTTTTTTTTTTTTTTTTTTTTTTTTAACAAAAAGCAAAAACTGAAAATAATACAAATACAAGCAAAATTAATAAAATGATAGTCAGGTAATATAATCCCTTAAGTATGATGGTTTTCTAATAAGTCGTCCGGATTTAGAATACGTCTCTGTTGGTGAGTGAGTGCTATCGGTATGGGATTTAGTTATTAGAGAATTTAAAGGGGTGTTCAAATCTGGTGTAAATTTCAACTCATTCCCAGGAAGGTTCAAATCAGGTGTAGGTTTCTTACAATCTAAAAAGTTAGATTTCTATTTAACTTCAAACTTCATATTACGAGGACTTTTGTGGAGATGTCTTCTATTTCTTTCTAATATATGTCCATTTCCTTTTAATATACGATAGAATCGTGGTCTGCCAGCATTTCCTAGAACCTTGGCGAGTTGGTTTGTATCTTTCTGAGTACCATCTTTTAAAAATACCACATCATCTTCCTGTAAAGGTTTAAGTAATTTAGAATCTCTGTCATAATAAGATTTTTGAGTTTCTTGTCGAGTAATGAACTTATGTCGAATCTCATCATTTTGGTTAGTAGGGAAAAAATCTTCTTTGCGTGGCATAATTCCATTAATTTTATGACCAAATAATAATTCTGATGGCGAGGGATTATTATTTGATATTGGTGTATTTCTGTACTCTAAAAGTGCTAAATATGGCTCTTTGTTATCAAAATCAGCTTTCTTAAGCATGTACTTAACAGTCTGTAAGTTTCCTTCAACCATTCCGTTTGATTGAGGAAACCTAAGACTTGACGTTTTGATCTAGAAGTTCCAAGATTTTGCAAAGTCTTTGAACCTTGAGCTGTCATACTGCGGTCCATTATCAGAATAAAAAAGTCTGGGAATGCCAAATCATGCAAACATACTCTTTAGTGCTTTAATGGTAGCAAGAGTTGAGACTTCTTTTTAAAAAGCTGTTTCCACATATTTACTAAAGTAATCTATAACAAGCAAATGTTCTCGACCTTGGAAGTAAAACAAATCAGTTCCTAAAATTTCCCATGGGCCACATGGAACCTCTTTTGGCATCAATGGTTCCTTTTGGTTTGATTTTCTATATGATAAACATGTTTTACAATTTAAAACAAGATCTTCTACTTCTTTTGACATACCAGGCCAAAACAAAATTTCTCGTGCTCTGTTCTTGCATTTTTCAACACCCATGTGCCCATAATGTATTCGATTAAGCATATCATGTCTAAGATTTTTTGGAACAGCAACAAGCGAGTTTTTAAAAACTAATCCATATGCAACTGTCAATTCTTCACGAAAACTAAAATAAGGCATTGCAACTCCAGGAACTTAAAATTTATTTTTTGGCTATCCTTCCAAAATTAAGTTAGATACAACTTGTAATTCGGGATCGTTTTGTGTTTCTTTTTGAAAAATTTTAAACTTTTCACTTGACATAGGAATACTCTCAGTAATCATACCAACGTATGCCTCGATATCACCTTCAAAAAAGTCACATGTTTCTTCTAAAAATGATCTAGATAAAGCGTCTGCCAAAAACAATTCTTTCCCTGGTTTGTAAAAAAGTTTAAAATCATATGGTTGTAAACGAATTCTCATTCTCTGTAATCTTGCAGGGCACTTATCAAAAGATTTATTAAAGATTGCTTCAAGAGGTTTATGATCACTTTCGATTTTAAATGATCTTCCAAAAAGATATTGATGAAATTTCTCACAACCGAAAACTAGAACTCTTTTTCGAAAATGTCTCTTTTTCTATCTGTGCACAGGGGTGAAGTTACTGGGGGGGGGGGGGGGAGGGGGGGCGTCTCGCCCCCCCCCTCCCCCAATGTCGGCAAGTTTAATCACAGTCGGCAAATTCTATGTAGTCAGTATCGATCGATACAACTCTGAAACAATCGATTTTTTTCCCAATTTTCTACGTTTTTTCTTAAAACATACACTAAAAAATACCAATCTTTAGCATTTGTCTTAATTTCTTTCAAAAATCCGAAGGTTGCCTCTCCTTTCTTCGTCTTCGCATGACTGCTGAAAATAAATTGAAAAAGAACCAGGAGAAACTAGAGAAACTCCAACGTTATCCATTGCAGGTTCTCTAAGAGAAACTAGTTTCTTAATATTTAAAGGGGGAGTTTATTCTGAGAGTCCGCAGCGGATTAGTAGGGTTCTGAACCTCTAGACCAGTGGTTCCCAACCTTTTTCAGGCCGCGCCCCATCTAAGCATCTCTAAAATCACGATGTCCCCCTTTCTATATTATATAACTCTTAGTACATAAAAATAAACTTATATTTTCTTCAGGAAGGTCCAGAAATAGCATTAACTCTGATAAGTTATTTCACATTCTTTAATTCATAAAACTCATATTTTCTTATTACAAGTATGTTTTTAACATAACTCTATGAATACAATGAGACGATGGATCTTTACATCTACAAAATATATATTACATATTTTATTTTTTTCGCAACTTACCACAAATTTAAAAGTGATAAATAGCCTACATTTTACCTTTATAAAATTTCTTGAAATCTCCCTCATATTTTGTATTACATCTGATAGAATTGATTCATTTTATAATTGTTTTTATTACTTCATTAAGAACAAATGATATATGTTTATCACCGAGTCTGTATGGATAACATAATTCAGGAGTAACATTTCCGCACTCCCGCTTTTATCCATTTTAAATAACCAATTTTCTTTCCCCTCATAACATACTTTTTGAGGACTTGTTGAGGACTTGTAGAGGACTTTCTTTTGTCCAATATTATTATTTGGCCATCATGTTTTCTCCAATTTTAAATTTAAAAATGCATATGTCATGAAGTATATTTATGCATTGTGTATGTGCTCGGCAGAAGAGCCATGAGAAGTTTACTTCCCATCCATTTCCTTCCGTGATGCGCTCGGGATTTATTAATGTCATAAAAGCAGTACCTCATTTAGATAATTTAAAACATTTTTTAGATTAAACACATCCAAATAGTCAATTTTAGATAGACCCTACAAAATTTCCTTCATGAAGCATATTGCACTATGAATAGATGTACAAGTTTTTCTTTTTTTATACAAATAGGGGAAAAAAAGAGGTGTGTTTTTCAAAAATGATATTAAGACCAGAAAAATTAAAGGGATTTATAATATATGAATGATGTCAAAATATCTAAAGAAAAGTACACATAATTTTTCCGGTTTCCGCGTATTTCGAACTTTTAAATGAGAACGTTTGGAAAATTAATTTTTATTCAGTTATTTTTACATCTATTATTTCTGTTTTTGACTTCGACACTACTTTCATTAGAAAAAAAATGACCGAAAATTTGTCTATAAGAAATCTGAAATTGCCCCCCTGTGGGGCGTACGCCCCACGTTGGGAACCACTGCTCTAGACGATCGACTAGCACTGAAGATGATGACGACTTTCATATTACTCGTGGTGTATTGAAATGTGCTCGAAAATTGAATCATATTATCGATTATTTAAATGATTGCAAGCCGATTATTGAAAAATTGACTCCATCTGATGGATTAAGTGTTTTCTTGTTTCTTAAGGAAACCATAGATATAATTGACAGGGAAAAATAAAATTGTTCGTCTGTGTCAAATATTTATAGTAAGATCGTGAAAGAAATCGAGAAGAACAGTGGAGAGGTTAGCTTTACGGAAAGTGGGAACGATTCCATCATTGAACATGAACCAAGAAAGAGATCTAAAATGAAGTCAGACAATCAGAGACATATTTGATCTGTTTAGGTCCGTATCAACCAAAACTCAGCGTATATCCAATAAATGGTTCCATCCCGCAAGATAGACAGCGACATTTCAACAGCGCTTGGTACAAAAGAGCATCCGTTTTTGGAATATAGCACAGAACTCAATGTTAATTTTTTTTTTGCCTGTTTCATGAGGGACCTGGGAGAGAAAAAATACAAAATGCTTCAACAAATACAAATGCAAAATTGAAAATGGTGTAAACAAAGGACACAAAAGGAAGAGCTTAAGGAAAAGAAAAGAACAGAAAGTTCGCACAACATTTCTCTTCCAACTCCCACCAAATTTGCTGCTTCCTATTTTGTCAGTTCATGATGACGCATGATCACTTACTTGATTACTTGACGTGAGCAACCGCAAACAAATTATTCTGGAAGAGCAACACCAACAACTTGCATTCAGCACAGAAATTTTAGCAATATTAATAGACATTACGCGAATGCAGAGTAGACAAGGTCTGGTTTCTGGAAGTGACAAAAACGAAAATGGAAACTTTTAAAAAATTGTGAAATTAATTTCTAGACATAATACTGAACTGAGGAAATGTTTGAGGACACACATTTCAGCCCATGCCCTATAACTTACGTTTCCGCTTCATCCCGAAGCGAGATGATTGGATTTTTTGCTACAGCAGTGCGCAAAACGGTAGTCAGGGATATTCAAGAAGCATAATTTTATTGAATTATGGCAAATACGACACCAGATGCTTCGCACCATGATCGATCAGCTGTTGGGTTGAAATATGTCGACAAATATGGAAAAACTCCGATCGGCTTTTGTAAGTTTTAAAAGAAGTCGTCAAAACCAATGTCGACCTTGCATGCTAGATATCGCACATCCTTACAAAGAATGAGATCGAAATAGAACAGGTAGTTTTTCAGTCATACGATTTTACAAGCAGCATGTCTGGAGAATTTAGCGGCACTTAGGAGACGTTTTCAGAAATTGTGAGTCAAATTGTGCCCTATATTCCTTGTCAATGTCACTGACTCAACACTTCCGTTTCGCATAATGTTATAGGTGATGTGTTCATCGTGCTAAAAGATGTTTGTATTTTTTACAGCAGGTACTAAACGAAAGAAGCCATAAGTAGACAAGCTCAAAGAAATAGAATATCCTCTTCTGCTGCGGAATCTTTGTAAGGCGAGATGGACCGCTCGAGCGGAACCACTGAAAACGGTTTGGATCTCATATGAATGTATCGCACAAATTTTGAAAAAGTTGATTCCTCTACTTCTGTTAGCAAAATAATAATCAAGCCACGAGGTTTAAGAAAGAAAATGTTATCGTTCGACTTCATTCTTCACTATGATGTTTCTCAAGAACGTTCAGTACAAATGCAAGATAGTTACTGAAAAAATGAAATCGAAGACTATTAAAATAGAAGCTACGAAAATGCTGAAGACTTGTAAAAAATCATTGGAAACAATCAACAATGACAATGAAAATATGAATAGGGAAATACAGAGTGCAGTTCTCTTTTAAACCAAATAAGGTGTTGATTCGTTAAATGAATCTGCTATGCAGTATCGACGAAGATTGATACCAAATAAGTTAGACGGTAATTGAAACAATCTCTTTGCTCCCGAACTTCAAATGTTCTAACGCATGGAGTTTCAGAAGGTACTGGATACTCTTACAGTGGTGATAGCTGAAAGTCTTTGAATCAGCATAATCTCAGCACTGGATAAAATAATGTATCCTCCCATTACAAAAAAGAAATATACACTAAATCTGGTTAAGAAAGCAGTAAATGTCTTTTGTGAAACATTGGCAATTCCTGATATGGAAGCATTACACACATAGCTGGAAGTTTTGTCAGGCTTCTACGCAGAGGCTGAAAGAATGGACGGTATTTACATCAAACAGAATCTTTGATATACATTCAGCCACTTGCGAACCATGTCAGTCGTCTGACTCTAACTTCTCCAGTCACAGTTGCCTCGAATGAAAGAACATTGTAAATTAAAAATTGCGAAAAGATATCTTCGAACAACAATGACCGATCCACGTTTGAATACACTCATGATGCTTACATTTGAGAAGGATATTTTGAAATACATAGATTTGGGCGCTGTCGTGAATAGATGGGCTCGTCTAAAAAATGATGGCTTAAAATGCATGTTGTGTAAAAAATAAGCAATGATGTAATTAAAATAAGTTTTGATTTAATCCTTTTTAATGTAAATATAAATAAGCTGATTCTGTATGAGTTCCAAGTAGCATCTTACTAAAAACTTCAACATGTCTAATTAATCCGAATTACAGATTTCCATCTGCACATTCAGCAAAAAATATCAAAATATTTTACTGGAACATTTACAACAATGTAATGTAAGTGAAGGTGTGATGTATCCATCTTAAAATCTACCTTATATTCTCATCAATATTCTAAAGTGTAAAGTATTCGACGTTCTAAAGTGAAAAAGTTGATCTCGATGGGTTAATATTGCTGAATTTTATAAAGAACATACCGGGTGTTCTAAAATGGACTGACTGATTTTAAAATTCAATAACTTGCAAATGGTGGCAGCTATTTAAAACAATTCTTGCAGAGGGTTTTCTAAGATCTCAGGAGTTTTTTTTTACAGCTATTCTCGATTTTAGTTTAAAATAGCAGCGATACATGAGACTGCTAGCTATAGGTACTAAATCGGGGCCTGATTTTTTGTTTCTCTTCTCTCTCAGTATTGATGCGAAAGAAATAGATTAAATATATGGCATGGTTATCAGTCGCCAATGTATTTTTGTTCTTAGGGGCCCACTGCATATATTTAATCTCCTTCTTTCGCATCAATATTGAGAAAAGAGAGAGGTCGAAAATCGGGACCCGATTTAGCGCCTATTGCAAGTATCTGCTGCCACTACTTTAAACTAAAATCGAGAATCGCAGTAAAAAAATTCCTGACATCTTACATAACACTCTTGCAAGAATTTAATTTTATAGCTGTCACCATTTGCAAGTTATTGAATTTTAAAATCAGTCAGTCCATTTTAGGAATCCGGGTAGATGCATATACAGGGTGTCCACGTATAATCTGACCGGCCTTCATTTTCGTAACCGTTGGTCCTAGATGCATACTTCCAATTACAAAAATGGTCCAAATTAGGTGCAGGGTTAAGATAAAAAAGTTTGAAGCGAAAAAACAATTTAGTGAATAATTACAGAATCTAAATTTTTATACGGTCCTCCGGTCCTATAAGTTATATTTAGTAAAATTTCCCTGTTACACTGGCAAGTAAGGTAAAAAAAGTCCTGTTATTCTACGATTAAAATTGACCGAGTAATAGCTGTTTAAAGTTGGAGTATATTTTTTGCTGCATATTAGGGGTCATTCACAAATTTAGTAGAAATATAATTTCGTCAGATATATTAAAGAAATGGTTGAGAGTAAAATTAGCATTGTGATATAAATTTGAAATCTTTAATCATTCTGACATATTACTGCAAAATGTACAATTTGTACTGAACATCATAAGAGGATAAAAATAACAGATTTTTTGTTAAATAAAAGGATGGAAAACAACAGCCTCAATTCTTTACAAAATGATACATATTTTAAAATGCTGTTAGATTACACTGTCTTTCAAATTTTGGGTTGTGGCATGTTTTTTAGCTTTTGAAAATTGATTCTTATGTATTTTTGTAGCACCGAATCGGAAAATGACCTTCATTTTAAACCATCACGCCAGGAATTTTCTCAAATAGCAAATTTCAAAGTTAAAAAGCTAAAAGTTAAAATTGATCCCCCCTCCCAATCTCATCGGAACCCTGAGCTGTTTAGCTGTAAGAAACCCAATATAAGCCAAAAAATCTAATAAGTTATTGAATTAAATAAAATTAAACTGAATAAAAAAGTCTTACATCTATTTTATAGCATCAGATTTTTCGCTATTTTTTAACCTTGAAATTTACGATTTGCGAAAAATCTTGACATGATGGTTAGAAGTGAAGGTAATTTTTTTGATTCAGCGTTAAAAAATACATAAAATGTAATTATAAAAGTTAAAAAACACAACCATCGCAGGTTTATGCTACCTAATCTAAAACTCTTTCTTAAACTTCTTGACGGTAATCTATCCGAATTTTTTTGTGTTATCCTCTAATATACGTTGTATAAGATAGTAATAGTCGAAAGTTATAATAATATTGCATTGTCATTGGATTTAAGTCAGTATGAAAAATTTAACTTCGATCGGACAATTAAAAGTAAGTTAAAGTTCAAGTACAAATTTTAAACTGGAAAGACGATCATTGCAAGTTAAATAAAACCTTATGAAAATAACGTAATTTTAGTTAAAAGAAATCATAGCCTCAAATCCTTACAAAATAAAACATATGTTAAAATACAATTATTTTAACTAATCTGAAACTTAACTAATAAAAGTTAATCGTAATATTTGTACAATTTTTTTCAAAGCGCAGATACCTTGAAAAAAGACAAGTACTTTATACACGACCCCTGAAAGCATGGTCTAAATCATCTCTTTGATATGCAAAAAAGTGGTATAAGTCATGCATTTCAAAGTTTCATAACTCGGTCAATTTTAATGTTAGATTAATGGGACTTTTTTTGTCTTACTTGTTAATGTCACAGTGAATTTTTAGTAAATATCACTTATAGGACCGGGGGACCGTATAAAAATTTAAATAAATGTTTTTCTTGACCCAAATCGCTTTAAAAATGATTTTATACCTTATTTAAACCATTTTTGTAATTGGAAGTATGCATCTAGGACCAACGGTTGCGAAAATAAAGGTCGGTCAGGTTATACGTAGGCACACTGTATACAGACACAGAAGCGTACTTTTAAAGATATATATATATATATATATATATTTAAGTTAGTCGGTAAAATCGTCATATACGCCCCCCTAATGAGTTCTGCTTAAATACGCCCCTGTCTGTGCATAGTTTTTTTGAGCATCATTTAAAGCTTTAGATGCATATGCAACTGGTAAATTGTTCTGTAGAAGCACTGTCCCTAACCCATCTTTACTGGCATCAATTGATAAAGTGATTGGTTTCGACGCATCAAAATATTGCAGAACCGAATTTTTTGCTAAAATATTTTTTAATTCCAAAAAACATTTATCATGAATAGAATTCCAATTCCATATGTTACCTTTTTAAACTAAATCTCTGAAGATAGCGGTTTTTTGTGAAACATTTGGATTGAATTTTGAAACATATGTGATCAGACCTAAAAAAGTTTCTAGTTCTTTACTGTTATTAGGAGGTTTCATTGCTATAATTGCATTAATTTTATCTTCATCAGGCTTAAGACCATCTTTAGAAAATTTGTGTCCTAAATATTTGACTTCTGTTATTCCTATTTTACACTTACTCAAATTAAATTTAATATTTCTTTCACAAGAACTTTTTTAAGCCTCATATCATGTTCTTTTTTTATCTTTTCTCCCAAATTAATAAATCATCTATATACATTTCAACTCCTTCTTCTTCCCTAAAACCCTCACCAAAACTTCTATGAGACACTTCTGGAGCTGAGCAAATACCATATGGTAACCTTAAAAAACAAAACCTTCCAAACGGATTGTTAAATGTTGTTAATGTTGTTAATTTTGTTGTTAACTCTCTTCTGATAACTTAATTTGCCAAAAAGCCTTATTAGCATCCAAAATGCTAAAAACTTGAGAACCAGCCATTTTAGAAGCAATATCTTCAAATGTTGGTAAATAAAAATGCTCTTTCAAAATATGAGAATTTAAATACTGTGGATCTAAGCACATCCTTAAAGTTCTATTAGGTTTACGTACAATAACTAAGGAGTTAACAAATTCTGTGGGTTCATCAATCTTTTTAATTATTTTAGCATTTATCATTTCATTTCATTCTTTTTTCAATGGTTCCATTAAACTAATTGATACCTTTCTACAAGCTTCAACTTTACCTACAGCATTATGTTTCAACTTAATATCATAAGTAAAACCTTTTAAATTACCAATTCCTTTAAAAAGATCAGGATATTCCTTTAAAATTTCTGGCATACCCTCTTTATGAAAAGTAATTGAATTTACCCTGTTAACTAAATTTAATTCAACTAAGGTAGATAACCCTAACACAGCAGGAGCCCTATGATCACAATCAACTATTTGAAAACCTGCTACTGCTTTTGCACTTTTAGACGTTTCACATATTAAAGAACATTTACCAACAACATTAATTTCTGTGCCATTATAATAAATTAGCTTCATGTTTGAATTTTTAATTATATTTTCTTTTAAATTCAATTGCTTAAATTTATGTAATGGTAATACATTATACTGAGCACCCGTATTTAATTTTACAAATAAATACTTACAATGGAACCACTTTTGGTGTTGCTCGAACCTAGCAACAAGACATGGTGCATTTTGTAGCTCTATACGTAAAAGTTAGAAAACCGATAAAATTTCTCTGTTAAAATCATATTTTATATACTTTTTTATACTTTTAATTTTTTATTATTACATTATTATTTGTTTATTTCACGCCAAAAGTGAGTTAAGTCGCCAAATATGGCGCTACAATATTTTCGTCCGCTTTATCCGAAGAGTAAATGTACAGTACATATTACTAGAATTATATCAGATTACGATTTTTTTAAAAATATAATTGACAATATGAGAAACAAATATTAGGTTTTTCTTTTCTTTTTCTATTCAGACGATAAATATATAAATAGAAAATATAATTCTATAAAAGCTTCCAAGATCATTGAAAACTATTTTTTAGTGAAATACAAAATAAGCAAACTATTTTCTTTTGAAATCGAATGGAATAAACTTTCGAATGTTTAAAATGAAATTTTGCTGTATTATGGTCTTTTGGCAAAAGTAATTATAAAGTAAATTAATATTTTTACACAATTTAGAAAAAATACTGTGGCTAATTAGGTTGGCAATTACAATTTCTACTTGAAGTCAAAACCACTCCTCAAACAAGACAAACAGCTACGACATTTGGCTAGGGTTGCCGGAAAGCTCTACTTTTGAACAGAAATGCCAACTGTTTCGCCGGCAAAAATGTGAATATAATGTTGCAATTTTTCAAAATCAAATTCGTGGGTTCATGAAGGAATTTTTAAACTTTTTTCAATATTTTATACTTATTAACTAAATTTTATTTTTAAATGCTTTTCTTTAAAAAAAAATTAATGTTAATATTTCGATAAGTGGTCTCGAAAATTGCATTTTCAGAAAGTTATGCTGCTATAAAATCAAGAAATATTATAAAAACATGTATAAGCGTGTATTTACTTAATCGAGAAATATTATTTTAACAGAAAAAATTTATCGATTCTCAAAATTCGTAATATAGGGCTTTAAAATGCACCAGGTGTCAAAGCTAGGTACCTCACTGTAAAAAAAAATCTGTAGTTCTACAGATGTAAAGTTACATGCTTACTAAACTTTCATCTGTAACTGTACAAAAAAATCTGGAAATCTACAAAACTAGTTTTTGTAAAGCTACAGAAATCTGTAACTTTACAAATGAATCTCTTAAAATTAAAGTAATCTTACAAAAATTTTATCTGTAACCCGGGTTGCAGTTACATGAAAAGTTCTAGGCATCCCAGTTTCCTAAAAATTTCTTAGTAACCTTACAGATTCTTTTATTTTCGGCGCAAAAGTGCATCTGTTACAGGAATTTTTGTTGTTGGCATTACATAAAAAGTTCTAGAAATCCCAGTTTCCTAGAAAAACTTTAGTAACTTTACAGATTTTTTTTTACAGTGCTGCAACACCAAAAGTGGTTCCCTAGTTAGAAACATTTACTTTAAGTTTCTCAAACCAGCCTTGTTTATTTTTACTAACATTATTTTTTATTATTCATTTGAATCATCCTTTTGTGATCGTGGAACACTCACTGATTCGTTAGTATCATAACTTCTCAAAACATTAACTTTCTTTTTAAATCTATGCGCATTGGCAAAATGGTTTAATTTTTGACAAATAAAGCGTTTTTTATTATAAGCAGGACAAGAATTTTTAAAGTGAAACCTACCGTATTTTCCACATTTCTGAGCTTCAAATTCTGTACGGTATTTGCCATAATTTTCGTTTCTAAGAAGACTATTCTTTCTTATTACACTTTCATTTTTATTCATAACGTTTCTTGAATGCAGTGTATTTCTTGCTACTTTTGATTTTATTTTAACTGCTTCCACTTTTATTTGCATTTCATCAATTTCTTGTGTTTTGCACATCTTAACACATTTTTCCAAATTAAGATCGGATTCATGTAGCAATCTATCCTTCAGTTGTTGATTCTTTATTCCACTTATAATTCTATCACGAATTAAACTATCCCTTAGTTCACCTAAATTACAGGTACTGCAAAGTTTCTTTAATGATGTTAAGAACTCATCTAACATTTCATCAGATTGTTGTGTATAACTAAAAAACAAATGCCGATCAATAGATTCATTCGACTTTGGGATACAAAATTTTTCAAACTTCTGCATTATTTTAACATCTTTCTTAATGTCTGCCGTAATATCCATAGTATTATAAACTTCTAAAGCATATGTTCCAATAACATGTAATAAGATTGCAACTTGAACTTCCGGTGATTTTTTTATTATTTTCACTAGCCAACATGTATAACTCAAAATTTTGCTTCCACATTTTGAAATTTTCTGCAACATTGCCATCCATAGAAAGTGGATTCGGAGGTATTAATCCCGATGTAGTCATTTTCTCGTTTTAGTAACAAGAAGATAAAATAAACAAAAGTGAAATCAAACAGTTAGCATTTTAAATTAAATAATTACCACAGTATATTCGTTATTTTTCTTTCCTTTTCTCACAAAAAGCAATGTTCTTTTGAAACGGCTGCGCCATATTATAACTTGAATAAATACACCGGAGGTCACAAACACAACATTTATTTAAAACTACTAAAAAGCAGTTGTTTATATCATAGAACAGCATCTCGAGCCACGCGTTGAGTAGTCGTGAGTCATGACAATTTAGTTACGGTTAGATATGTGACATTAAGAGCCTACACTAGTGCCGTGAAGAAACTGGATCGCTAGTGTTAAACCTATAGGAGTGCTCTTTAAAAAAAAAATTCACTTGCATTTTAATAGTATTAAATGATTTTTTTTTTTTTTTTTTTTTTTTTTTTTTTTTGCTTAGAATAGCTGAGATTGAATTCTAACCGGGTCAGTGCTTACTTTTTCGATTTTGGTTGCAGATTTTTTTTTAAATTTATATATGTATATATATCTATACATATAAAATTACTTTCACTTTCACAAATTTGAAAAGAACGCTCCCATAGGTTTAACATTAGCTTGCGAGCTTCGTTGTATTTCATATATATATAATATATACATTTTTGTATGAAACGACAAACCAAATCTCCATTTGGCGCCCCTCTTCGCCTTTTGTTCTGGCGCCCGGGGCACATGCCCCCCTCTGCACACCCCTAGTTTCGGCCCTGTGTTCTATGCATCATGTCTAAATCGATTGATCACTATCGATAGTTGGTTAACGAAGGCATTAAGACCCTCGTTAGGTACAACATCATACTTTATTGTTACATTGTTACAATAGGTTTGTAGTTCAAGGTCTATGTTATCATGTAGTCCTTCGTCACTCACCTTCTCTACAAAGAAATATACACATTCGATAAAAATTGCGCTTGTGGAAGGCGGAATATATCGTCGAGAAGGTATTGGATGGATTGTGAAAAATGGCGTTTAATTGGGAGAATGGAAGGAAGACTTGTGAAGGTGTAAAGCTTGCATTTTAATCAGGGCTATCCACATCAGTGTTGGAAAAACTCACTAAAAAATCAACTAATTCAAATTCAAATTCAACTTCTCAGAAATGAGTCAAGTTCACGCTCAAATTCAAAATTTATTAAACGAGCTTGCTCAGTTCAACTCATTTTAAAAAAGGAGCGAAACTCACTAAGGGTTCCTTTCTTAAGTAAAAAATACAAATGAAAAAGAAAACTGACAGAAAAAGAACAAAAAATCATGCATCAGCATAGATTATGAAACACTTTCCAACGCTAACAGGATATTATTGAGAAATTTGATTTTTTTACTTTACAAGAAGAAAGTATTGGATTCGTGGAAATTTTAGACTTCCAGTTTTGATACCGCAGTAATTGATACCGCTGAACCGCGCATCGATTAAAACCGATTTGATTTTTTCTATTTCCAGAAGGTAATACTCTTCCATTTGAAGTTCTATTA
This sequence comes from Maratus speciosus, assembly GCA_963932465.1. Lineage (NCBI taxonomy): Eukaryota > Metazoa > Arthropoda > Arachnida > Araneae > Salticidae > Maratus > Maratus speciosus. The sequence continues at coordinate 372,664,491 of OZ010792.1, read as the reverse complement.
CCACAAACAGATGTGATGCTTTGTCTGATCTCTGGCTTGGTAGATTTTTCATTAATTTATATTGGATTTCTTTGTTTTTTAGTTATTTGACTAGAACTGCTTTGATGTATATATATATATATATATATATATATATATATATATATATATACATATATTGTAGTTTTGAAGTTTTTGTGAAAGATTTTGCTGTTTACGAGGCAAGAGTCTGGTGCTCTAAAGACTATAATTTTAATTTTTCGCTTTCATCTCTCTATTACTTACACTTTTTTCCCAAGTGTGATATTTTGTTGCAATTTCTTTTCATTTTCTCAAAGTCGATTTTTGAGTGAGAGATGACTTGGTGTTTGACACATCTATCTCTTTTTATCAGGGTGCGGATTTATGTCGTTCACGTTTAAGAAATGTAACTTAAAAATTTTGCGTAACACGCTTTTAATCCAAAATTTAATATGTTTTCAAACGAAACTATAAAGATAAATTCGCCCGTGGACCCTGACCCTAATAATGTATTCTCAGAAACTACATAAATATTATATTGTCATCAACAATGAACTCTTATGCAAAGTTTGAGAAGAATCGGTTTGTCAAGATATGTAATGTCAAGCAAAAACGTAAAAAAAGTTTTTTCTCATAAACCCTCAGGATCGGATCAATCGGATCAGGTATGATTCCGATAATAGACGAATATCGTATTGTCACCGACAGTGAACTTATTTGCAACATTTGAGCAAAATCGGTTTCTTTAGATATGTGATTTCAATCAAAAACGTAAAAGAAAGTTTTTTTTGCCTCTGGAGCCTGTCCTTCATGAGATACACGAGGCTCTTACGGTGTACATGAATAGCACTGCTACCACAGACAATGAACTTGCGTCCAACATTTGAGCAAAATCTGTTATTTAGATATGTGATTTCAATCAAAAGCGTAAAAGGTTTTTTTTGCCTTTGAAGCTTACCCTGATGAGGTACACAAGGCCGGACAGTACATGAATATAGCATTGCCACAGACAATGAACTTTTGTGCAACATTTGAGAAAAATATATGTTATTTAGATATCTGATTTAAGTCAAAAACGTAAAAGAATTTTTTTTTTTTTTTTTTTTTTTGCCTTTGGAGCTTACCTCTGATGAGACAAGGCCTGACAGCAAATCAATATAGCAATGCTACAGACAATGAACTTGTGCGCAACACTTTAAGAAAATCGGTTCGAAAGAAGTGGATCGCTTTCTTAGTTAGAAAAAGGAACAAAAAAAAGAAGAACCAATTAATGTATAAATTGTTTGTTTATTGATTTTAAGTTTAAAATGCAGATATTTAATTTTTGTAACAGGCGAGGGATTTAAGGAATAATTAAAAGAATTTAGGAGTGAAAAGGTTTTTTTTTTTTTTTTTTTGATACGGTTAGGTTTTATATATAAAAGAGAGATATTAAATAAAATATATTACTGCGCAGCAGAGTTATAAATATTAGCAGAATGCATTTAGGGTTTTTGCATATCAGTTTTAAAATTTGATTAGATCGTAGCTTTTGGTGAATCTACACATTCTTTTTCATGCATAGTTCATGGCACCCGTCATCTTGTCTAAACTTTAAGGTGGTAACGATTAATGAGGACCTTCTAGATTCGAACCTTAATTCAAATCTTGATGTTAACAGTGTATCGGAATCCACTTTAAGCTAGAAATCCTAGCTGTTTAGGAAGTAAAATGGGATCGTAGCCACACCAGAAGCATTCAAATAACTATAGATAAGAGTCGTAAACTGTGAAACAGAGATGCTTTTAAAACGAAGTTTATATTTGTACCGCTTAAGTGAAGCTTTGTTTGGAGTGTTCCTCGGCCTCATTTTATGTGGTAACGTTGTTTCATTTGGAAGTTACGAAATGAAATTAATTTTTTGAACCAAGGATTTAACTACCTACCATTATATTTATTCTACAATGTATAAGATGTATTTTATGTTTCTTTAATATGCTTGTATGTCTCTGAGATATGAACGTTCATAGATAAAGACATCTTTTATCACCTTGCACTTTATCTCACCACATAGCAACGACAAATTTCAGTCCCTCGATTTATCAGTTTTCAAAGCCCCAAATCCAGTCAAAAGCATGTCATATACCAGATTCCTGAATCTGTCGAGGAAGTACAGCCGCGGAAAAAAAAGTAAACACCCCTACTAACTCTGCAACTAATTATAGTAGAAGAAAGTTACTGGTAACAAATGATTGGAAATAAAGTTTACTTTTAAATTAGGTATATAAAATTTTCTTAGGGGGCCATCTACAAATCAAAACCAGACTAAACTTTTTTTTCAATGGCAACACTCAATTTTGACAATATATTTTAAATCTCGGTTCAAACTATGGCTAAAAACGAAATTTCAAGTCATTTGGGTGATACGTTTTCGAATTATAAACATTCAAAATTTAGAGCTGTTAAATTACATTTTCATATTTTTATTAATATCTCCTGAAATTATAATCCTAATGTGATAATTTTTTGTGTGGTTGTAATACTAAAAATCTCAAACATAAATACATTAAATTTTAAAAATTTTGTAATATGAATTGTAGAGCTAAGTGGAAGAACAAAAATTAAGTTAAGTAACAAAAATTACATTTCAAGAAATTTGAGGTGAAAGTTTTTGCTGTAAATTTTAATGATTTATTTTCCGTTTGATACCATGTGTTTAAAATATTAACAGGTATGGTGCTAAACTCTCTCAGAAAACTTATCCGTATTTAATTTTCAAATATTAAAAATTATTAATATTATTGACTTTATTAAATATTAAAATATTAAATATTAATGAATAATCTCTTAAATCTTCAAGACTAAATAGAATCTTAGTATTTTAGCTTCACCATGTAATAGGATACCTCATAACGCTTTCATCCAAAAGATAAAAAAAAAAAAGAAGAAAATGTAGCATAACATGTTCATCCACTCAGCTCTTCAATTATGAAATTAATATTGAAAAAAAATATGAATTGCAACCAACAATTTTTTTGATAGATTTTTATTCATTATGTCCTGCTTTATGCGAATTCTCAATTTCAAATTTGTCTTCCTAGCAGTTTTCGAATTATGATTAAAAAACGCCCAAATGATGGTTTAAGGAGCCGTTTATGATGTGCAGAAAAGCATAATTTGAAAAATATATTTTACTTATTTTACTGAAACAGTTAGGCTCTTGCTTAATAGTCGAGACATATTAAGCGAGTGATATGGTGATATTTGCAAGAAATAATACATTAATAGAAGTGACGTAGTCATTCTGTAGCATTTCAACAATCGAGTACCGAACTTTAATACAACCCCTAAAATAGGCTCATTTTAAAATAATTAATTTCCCTGAAACTAATCGTACGAATTTCGTGAAAATTTGTATTTAGACTAATAGAAGGAAGTAGAATTTATTTATAGTGTCAAACTTGGGTATTGCTATTGAACAAAAAAAAGTTTGGGTTAAGTTAGATATGTAGATGCCCCCGTAAGCAAATTTTATATACATAATTTAAAAGTAGACGTTATTTCCAATCGTTTGGTTCCAGTAACTTTCTTCTACAATATTTTTTTGAAGAGTTAGTAGAGTGTTTACTTTTTTTTTTCCACGACTGCACATACAAAATCTGCACTGTCTCATACTGTGTAGTAGTAGGTGTGATACATAGTGAGACGAATGTTAATATTCTTTTTAAATATTTTTTCCTTAACTTTAGTCATGTGTATTTGTAAACTCGGTAAGCAAGATGCTTCCAATAAGCAGCTATACACAGGGTGATTCATAACGTTGCAACCAGTAACCTATTTCCTTAAATATTGATCCTAGACAATACTTCCAATTGCAAAGTTTCATAAAAAAGTTGCAAAATTTGATGATATAAGTTGCAATCCCGCGGGAGTCTATTTGAGAAAATATACAAGCTAAATTTGTATACGGCCCTCGTAGGGAAAATGTCCAATTAGGAAAATTTTCCTTATCCATTACTGAATGAAACAAACACACACACACACAAATACATCTTGATATCTGAAAAACTCACAGAGATATGCCCGTATGAATAACGTATAATTTTGTGGATGATCCCTATCTTTCATTCCAAATGCATGAATATCACGTGGCTGAGAGATATGTTTAAGTGGTATAACTCACGAATTTAGGCTTTTAGTATTTGTGTGGGTTTTGCAGATATATATATAAAGATGGAATTTTTTTTTGTATTTAAGCAATAAAGTTGAAAATCTTTCTCTGTCCAATAATAACCCTTAACTGCTGTGACAAAACTGTTGAACAGATACGGTGAAGGATCTATGAGATAGATTGATCGAAATATGAATAAAAAGGCTTGATTAACTCATATGATGCTACCGGGTGTCCCAAAAAGGACTGACTGATTTTAAAATTCAATAACTTGCAAACGGTGGCAGATATTAAAAAAATTCTTGCAGGAGGGTTCTGCATAAGGTCAAAAGTTTTATTACAGTGATTTTCAATTTTAGTTCGATTTACAAACAATAGATGGCGCTGTAAGCAATAGTCGCTAAATACAGGCTCGATTTTTGGTCCTTTATCTTGTTCCATGCAGAAAAAGGAGATGGAAATGTATTATCCGGGCCACGAAGTACCAAAAATCGAGCCTGAATTTAGCGACTATTGCTTACAGCGCCATCTATTGTTTGTAAATCGAACTAAAATTGAAAACCACTGTAATAAAACTTTTGACCTTATGCACAACCGTCCTGCAAGAATTTTTTTAATATCTGTCACCGTTTGCAAGTTATTGAATTTTAAAATCAGTCAGTCCTTTTTGGGACACCCGGTATTTCTGTCCTAAACTTTATGTACAGTCGTGGAAAAAAAAGTAAACACCTCTTACTAACTCTGCAAAAAATTATCATAGAAAAAAGTTACAGGTACCACAGGATTGGTAATAAAGTCTACTTTTATATGATGTATGTGGAATTTGCTTTGGGGGACATCTACATATTAAAACAAACCATAACTTTGTTTTTTTCAATAGCAGTACACAATTCTGACAGCATAAATGAACTCTACACCCTACAATTAGCGTAAAAACAAATTTTTATGCAATTCGTACAATAAGTTCCGGAGAAATTAATTATTTTAAAATGAGCGTATTTTAGGGGCTGTATCCAAATTGAAGCTCGATTCTTGACCGTGAGAGCCCCCTTCTTGATCAAGGCATCTTAAACGCCACTCAAGCAGATATGGAATTTGTAACACCTTTTTTACTTACAAGGAGAGGGCCAACCTTGTTAATCACAAATTTTGATTATTTTAATATATGTTGTAGAGTAGAGACCCCTTAGTCTCAGATTCAACGGATTTTATCCAACGCTCCTTAGTTCTTGAGAAACCGGGGGGTCTAATAGTAGTACACAACTTAAATACTTACTTTGTAACTAAAAGGCTAGGTTGGTCGTAGCTCAGTTGGTAAGGCATCTGTTTGCTGATCTGCGGGCCCGGGTTCGGTACCCGAACGCGCTACATTTGTTTTTCTCATTTTTTGTTTTATAAATATACTTGTAATTATAATTTAATAATTTCAATTAAAACAATATCATACATTAATTATAATGTTAACAAACTTAAATTTATCATTTTTTATTTTTAAACTATTATTTCTCATCCTTTAAAGAGGTTTAAAAAGAAATTTGATCTATTATAGAAAGATGAAAATTCCAAAATCGTGACAAAACCTGTTGTGGCGTCATCTAGTTATGATAAAATTAAAGAATATTCAAATAAAATAAAAATAAAAGCAGAAAGGAGATAACGGGAAAGGCTCAAATAATTGAAAGTGCAAGCATGCGTATTACAAATTAAAAAAATCTTTAATATACAAAAAGTCGGTTGTAATTTAATTATGATGCTAATTTTTAATATAATTATGCTTGTTACTTTAAAAACAGAATAATCGTATTATCGCATTGACTTCCTTTGTTAAAGCAATGCGTAAATGATGTTTCTTTAAAATCAGGAATTGACACAATTGCTCAATATCATTGCATCGATAAAGAATATATGAAATACATTTTAAAAGTGATTTAAAAAAAATTAACAGTTTTATGATGTTTTATACAACTATTTAGTTAAAAGTAAAAAATTAAATAGGTTAAAATTATAATTGATATACAATATTATAAATTTTAATTGACAATGAGATTATTAAGTTATACTTACGAATATATTTATAAAACAAAAAATGAGAAAAACAAATGTAGCGCGTCCCGGTATCAAACTCGGGTCCGCAGATCAGCCGGCAAACGCCATGCCAATTCAGCTACGACCAACCTATTTTTTTAGTTACAAAGTAAGTATTTAAGTTGTGTACTACTATTAGACCCCCCGGTTTCTCAAGAACTAAGGAGCGTTGGATAAAATCCGTTCAACCTGAGACTAAGGGGTCTCTATCCTACACCATATATTAAAATAATCAAAATCTGTGACTAACAAGGTTGTCCCTCTCCTTGTTAGATTACAGGATAGCAGAAGAAGTTTCAAAATAGCAACTTCTATCATAGAAGGCCCTTAAACCATCATTTTGCCGTTTTTTAAGCATAATTTGATAGCTACTTGAAAAAAAAAAAAATGTGAAATTCTGGATTTCCATAAAGCAGGACATAATAAATCTAAATCCATCAAAAAAATTGTAGGTTGCAATTCATAATTTTTTCGAATATTAATTTCATAATTTATATCATAAAATTATAAAAATTGCAAATTCAACGTATTTATGTTTGGGTATATTAGTATTATTGCTACACAAAAATTAGTACATTAGGAGTATAATTTCAGGATATATATAAATAAAAATATAAAAATGTCATTTAACATTAGAAGCACTAAATTTTCAATGTTTGTAATTCAAAAACTTATCATTCAAATGAAATTGGGTATCTAGGCATAGTTTGAACCAAAAAATTGAAATATCTTGTTAAAATTGGGTATTGCCATTAAAAAATGAAGTTTGGGATCGTTTTAATATGTAGATGGCCCTTAAGTAAATTTTATATACATCATTTAAAAGAAGACTTTATTTCCAATTGTTCGGTACCAGTAACTTTCGTCTACGATAATTTGTTGAGGAGTTAGTAGGGGGTGTTTACTTTTTTTCCACTTAAAATTTTCGTGCTCAAAATTCTCTAGTACTAGGGCTCCGGATAATTTTTTTTTCACGAGTATCTATATAGTTAAACTGTCAAAATGGAAGAAAACAGCGGTATGAAAGAGAGCGGCAGCAACAGTTTACCATTAATGTTTTTAATGTTAAAATTTCTCAAGTGTTATTTTCTAAGAAATGACTAACTTTTTAAAAAGTTGTTTGAGCTTAGTGATTTTATTTGTTACTTTGAAATACATATATATTCATATACATTCCACCCCTCCCTCAAAAATTAAGATCACCTCCCTTTTGCTTTACCATCACACAGTTTAAAATCTCTTAAAACCCTTTCATTTACAAAATACAAAACTATAATTAATTAACTATTTTTTAAATTGAAATAACAATAATTAAATGATATTTTACTTACCCCCCCTCCCCCCTAAAAAAATTAGGTTCTCTTCGCCTCCTAATACACAAATTTTATTTTATTATTGTTTTATTTTTTAAGTTTTCTTGTTCTATTTATTACTTTTCAAAAACGATACATAATGTACTGCAAAGTACCGAAAGTAAGCCCCCCTTTAACAGAGAGGAAATTATAATGATTTTAAGGGGGGCTGATAATATGAAGTTTTGGGGAAAGGATAGGAAAATTAGGAGGGTGGGGAGGATATATTTGGTATTTATAAAATTTCACGGGATTTTTACAATTTTCAAAATTAAATCAGATCAAATTACATTTTCTCATGGTTCGTACGCTTCAAAGTCTTTCAAGGACTTTTTACAAGAATTTTAGTAAAATAATATTTGGCTTATTTAATGAAAATAAATCTATTTTCAGATATAGCGACCAGTACTTTACGAAATTTCTGGTACTAAAACACCTAAAATCCCCTGAATCCCTTGATACGTACGAACCCTGTTTTTGGTTTTAAAATTCCCTTCCATAGAAGCTAAGTAGTTTCCATTAATAAAAATAATAAAACAATCAGACAAATTTACATAAAATAATTAAATTACTTATCAAAGAAGTATGAACAAAAATTATAAAACTTATACTGAATATAAATATCTATTAAATCTTAGTGCATAAAATTCAAGGAAAACATTAATCGAAAGGAACATTCCTGGTACATGTCTGGTAGCATGCATAGCGAAAGTATGCCATTCTGATACAATGATATGTAAAGCGATTAGATAAAAATAAATTGCATAAGATATATTCATTTAGCAGATATGGAAACAAAAAACTTTTCGCTAGAGTTCTTTTGTTCTTGTCAACAGAAATTTCCTGTAAAAAACTGAAGGATTAAAAGCGTCAGAAAATAAACTTTGAAGGGGAGTGCCACTTTTTCAAAAAAGGTATAATTAACATATATGATGGAGGGGGGGGGGGGGGGAGAATTTACTTTCGATACTGTACCGTATTTTTTAAATTTCCTCCTGAAATGTCTGCTTTTCCTTCTCTTTCCCCCCAGCATACAAAGTTTAAAAATATTTTTAAAATGTGTTTTCCATATTTGTTTGTTGTCTTTCCTTAGTGCCTTGGTTATCTTATTTGTTATTTCGAAGCGAAGAAAAATTAAACCATTGTAAATTTCGCAAGGAGGATTGCTAAATATGCGCGTGGGAGGGGGGGGGGGGAGGGCAAAGTATTTTTACTTTTTTGTAACTTGGCCTACTATTATTGTTGTCTTGACTTCAGGGACTGCTCATGCAGAAACATTTTGCGATTTATAAAGTTTGTCGCAGAAAGTACAGTAACTTTTTGCCACAGGGGCTTTTGAGATTATAAACAATAGCGCTATAGTGCCAAAGGGCAAACTAGCATACTTAGGTATAGTATACACTCATCGGTGCATCAGAAAAAAAGAATGGAATTAATACGCGGAAAGCAGAATCGTTTATAATAATCGTTAGATACATATGAATAAAAATTATCATAATGTTATAAGGAGCGTTGAAATTTATTTTAAAGTAAAAATTTTATGAGCAAGCGTTTAAACCTGTCATTGCGACTGGTGGATATACCTAGTGTTAAAAAGTCGTCAATTTTCCATGTAGAAGAAAAGACCAAAAATGTAGGAAAATTTCGGGAGTAAATACTGTAATATAAAAAGAAGAAAGAAAAGAAAAAAAGAAAGAAAAGAAAAAAAGAAAGAAAAGAAAAAAAGAAAGAAAAAAAAATTGAAAGATAAAAGGAAAAGGGAGAAAGAAAGAAAGAAAAAAATAAAGAAAAGATAAAAGAAAGATAAAAGAAAAAGGGAGAAAGGAAGAAAGAAAAAACTACGGTAACCGAGGCAAAACGGGCGTTAGCATTTCCGCAATGGTCAACCAATTCTTATCAAAAGGAGTTTAATGTTCATAAAACACTCTACGATGTTCTTCATCCGGAAATGCACTGACTATATATATAGCGTGATACTTGTATTGTGATTTCAGTTTTTCAGTTGGTTTTGAATGTAGTTGTATATGTTTGATGATATTATGGATTACATAAAAGAAATTTATGTTCAACGATGAAACTTTTCCTGCAGCTGAATCCATGTAATGAATAAGCGAAGATCTGGTATTTACATTACGCGTAGACTATTTTTTAAGACTTATAAGCTTTCGCTCATTTTCTATTATACGGTGTTTGCTGATTTTATGGTAACACTTTCAGGTATTTCTCATAAATTATTAGCATTTGGATTTGGGCAACTCTAGTTACCTAAAATTTTATTATTAAAACGCCGGAATAAATTTATTGCGTTATTTTTTAATTAGTTTTTCAAATAATGATTATTAATTGCATAATTTATTACCTCCGCAATTAATTTTCAGATTATTGTTTAAAACACAAAGTTGAAAATATTTCTGAAACTATAAAACTCTGTTTCTGAAATAAATTTATAGGTGTTTTTAGAAATTTTAATCTTTTAAATATTTTCCGAAAGTATCATATTAATTATCCAATAAAAAAAAAAAATGCATAAGATTTACACATTTTTAACATGTAATATTTATAAACAATTTTAACATCTAATACATATGTAATGAATTAACTTTCAAAACGTAGATCATTTATCATAGTGAATAACAATTTATATTAATTATCGATGTGAAAAATAGTATTATAAAATGAATGATTATGAAAATTATTAATTAATGCTAATAAGATGGTGTAATGTATCATTTCATCTTCTAATGTAAAAAAAAAATATTTCTGACTATCTTTAACAAAATTTTGATCGAAGTATAATGAGTTACAGCAGTATTGCAAAAAGTAACAGCTATATTTTAACAGTAATTGTAAAACAATTGAATTTCTAATTGAAGCAACTTTCAAGAAAACACATGCACTTAAAATAAAAGCCTTAAGAAGATGCTTTTTTGGTGTTTGAATCCCCATTATTAGATGTATCATTAATTAAAATAAGTTACTGAAATAAAGAAAGATTTATTGTTATGGTAATATAAATAGAATGGATATGATCATTTTATCAAGTTATGACTACATCTCAACTAAATCATTTACATGATTACAGACTGTGCAAACAGAGCGGTAGCTATGCTTGGGGAATTTCAGAGCGAGTAACTAAAGAATATCAGCGAGCTTTCAGCATTGAGTAAACTGCGGGTTCAGAGGTCAGCTTTGATAAAATATAAAGAAATCTAAGTAAGATCTTGGAGCTAGTTATACTGACGTGGATTTTAGTGCCGGCTACGTGTTCTGAGATATTCATATATGACAGTTTTAGCTAAGAAATGGCATCATCAAGTCTCCGGATTTTCTTCTATCTTAGTTTAATAGGTAAGTCGATTTAATTTTTTCAGCTATTTAATTTCAAACTGACATATTCCTTGATAAATGTATAAATATCCATCTGAATTAATTTTCATTTCGGTTAATTTTTTGCCCAGTATGTTTAATTTAAAATTGAGGCCACTATAAATTACTATTTAGAATTGATAAATCAAATATTATCTGTATTGCACGCATGCACATACACACGCGTAAGCATGAACATAAAAATTACAATTTGTTTATCGAAAAAAAAAATCACCTCTTTGTTTTCTTCCTTCTGATATAGTATCAGAAAGCGATATGGAACCAATAGCTTGCTCTAATGCAAGTGTTTTATGTTTACGCAGGATAAAAGGAAATGCTTTCAAATCGAGTGAATCAACTTTTGTGTTTAATCATTGCACGAGATATTTTAATTTTTACTTTCAATGTATTTGCCATGTAGTATTAACCTTTAACTGATGTTACCGGTCTCACAGAACGCTGTTTTTTTTTTTTTTTCAGTTTTTATAGTTTAACTTGAAATTTTCAGTTTAACTACAAACACTACCGAAATTTTGTTTCGTTTGGACCATTAGTACTATCCCTAGACTTTTGAATAAGTGAATTTTAATTATAACCTTCCTGTACAATATATATATATATATATATATATATATATCTTATGAGTTAATAACGCCTTTTATTCATCTTTCGATAGAGCGGTCTCACAGACCACTTCCCAGTAGTTATGTGACATCAGTTAAAAGTTAATATTACGCTCTTTTATACTCTAAAAAAGATGCAGTGATACGTCGGGTAACGAAATTTGGGCTAACGAATTTTTTAAAGTTTTTTTTTTGAATGGGCTAACGAATGTTTTATTAGTTGCACGTGTTAACATTACAAAGCCGCTTTGCATTTTAAGAACGGGAAATCAGGTTTGGGTTGTTAAAGAAGATTTCGGCTAACGAATGGAATACTGGTGCGAATTATTTTCGTTAGCGAGTCGTCACTGTAATCATTATCCAAAAAAAAAAAAAAAAAAAAGAAGAAGAAATCCTTAACCTTTAACTGATGTCACAGGAATTGTCACATAACTAGTGTGAAGCGGTCTGTGAGACTGCTCCAACGAAAGATGAATAAAAGACGCGAGCATAGGATGGTGTTTTTGTACTAAACTTTTTGTACAGGACTGTTATAATTAAATTTCACCTATTCAAAAGTCTCTGGTGATAATACTAAAGTTCCAAACGGATCAAAAATGTCGCTAGTGTTTGTAGTTAAACTGAAAATTGCAAGTTAAACTATAAAAACTGGAAAAAAAAGCCGCGGCCTGGGAGACCGGTAATATCAGTTAAAGGTTAAAAAAGAGGTTCTCATTTGAAAAAAAACAAAATAATTTCAGCCATATACAAGCGTGACACATAGATACGCACAGACACATACGCGTGGGTGTATTAGAGTGGAGTACGGGCTCTTTTTTCGGAAACCGAGCCCGACGATTTGAAATTCGAATCAGAAACATTTTGTGTCCTTTGAGCCCGAGCGTGATTCCGAAAGAACGCAGTAGAAAATTGTTAATGACATTTTAAAATTGTTTAGAGATTAATTTTCTCATTTGACAATATCTCTGTACATAGAAATAATGTCAGATATCCCCCCCCCCCCCCTGACAACATTTCGTGATTTTCATGTTTCTGAAAATCTGCAAATTTGTTATCTATACTCAACCACCCGCAGAAATCTGCAAAAGTAACCATTTTTTTTTTTTTTTTAAATATTATTGCACAACTATGGCAGAAAGACTGATTTTTAAAGAACTTTAAAACACTTTATGTAGATTAGGCTACATTTTTATTTTTCATTTTTTTCCCCCATTTTGTGATTAAATAAAATTTTGTCTTTGAGCCTGAGGTCGAAAAGTGCTATTAAATCGAGATCGAGTTCGGGCTTAGCTCGTCTCATCTTTCATCTCTAACGTGTATGTGGGTCTGTCTTGTTTGTGCCTCGTTCTTATGCTCATGTCTGAATAGGTCATGTCTATATATACCGGATTAGAGAAAATATCCTAGACTAACAAGTAACTCACTGAAATCGTCAAAGAGAGAATTTGAGAATCAACTGTTTATTAATGGTTAAAAATTTTTACAACAAAAAGAGAAGAATACAATAAATTAAATACTAATTTTATACAAATTATTTATTTTTTTAATGATATTATGAAGATTTTACGTTTCAAAACGGTTTTTTTTTACACTCTCTTCAGTTCAACAAGCTATTTTATGGTTTTAGTTTCCAAAATGTCTAACTTTCAGCAATCCAGTTATTTATTTTAATAAATTGTAACTAATTATTAAAAAATATTTATCAAATACATGATTATGAATTTCTATCAAATTTTGAATTGCTGCCTAAATAGATAATAATTGAGTAAGATCCCTAGATGGAAAATTTTGCTGAAATTGTAAATAGTATTAATAAAAAAAAAAAATGAAATTTGGAAATCAAAGGTATTCAGAATTTAAATTAAGAAAAGAAAGAAAAATCACGAACAGATTATTCTCTGCTTTCTAACGTTATGAATATACAAAAATATTACACCAAAATCGAAATAATTTTTTTTTTTAACTCATAAATATTTTTCAAGCAGCATTCTGAAATTTTGTTGGTATTAAAAACCTCATTAAATACACGCGGGATATTAATGTAAGTGAATTGTTTTTCTTTAAGCGTTCAACAAAACAATAAATATTATAGAGAACATCTTTAGCATTTTTTTTTTTTTTTGAGAAAACATCAGATATTTCTCGAAAAATACGGCTGAATACAAATCTGAAAAAAATTCTTGATAAGTGGTTTTTATAAGAACATCTAGCTGCATCAGCAATGCTGTAATAGTAAACTAGTTGGATGTGCCAATCCCAAAACTTTCTTCTATCTTATCCATCTTAATATTTCAAAAACTAGTTACACATGTTAATACTTCAATATTATTAGTTCAATACTATACCAATTTTGATTTTCATTTTAAATTTCTGCTTCAGTCAATTAAATGGACTAAAAACGAGTTAACCTATGTTATGATATTTGTTAAAATTAATAGTTTTTCCTTATTCTGTTGTTATCAGCTGTTTGAGAATAGACGGCTTAGCAGGAAGCGCTGCACGAGCCACCGATGGACAATAGAACTATGAAAAATCAAGAAAAGTATACAAAAATCGCTATAACAGAGCCCCTTTACCGGGCAATATTTCCAAATTCAAGGAGGGCCTGTTGGCCAAAGCCAAAAACATGCACAACAAATTTGGCTCAATTGTATGCATAATTTTATACACTTTTCGATGGTACAATACAGAAAATGGCACAAACACCGCTATTACAGCGCCCCCCTTCCGGTAGATTTTTTTTAAATTCAGGGAGGATTTGCTTGCCATAGCCAGAAACATACACAAAAATTTGGTTCAATTCTATGCATAACTTCATACACTTTTTGATGGTACAATAATGAAAATGGCACAGAGATCGCAAATATAGCGTCCCCTTCTGGCGGAATTCTTTCTAGTTCAGGGAGGACTTGCTTTCCATAGCCAGAAACATACACAAAAAAATTGGTTCAATTCTATGCATAACTTCATACACTTTTCGATGGTACAATAATGAAAATGGCACAGAGATCGCAAATATAGCGTCCCCTTCTGGCGGAATTCTTTCTAGTTCAGGGAGGACTTGCTTTCCATAGCCAGAAACATACACAAAAAATTTGGTTCAATTCTATGCAGGGATGTAGTGGAGGGTATACGGGGTATACGCCGTATACCCTCTGGATTTTTTTAAGGAACACCGTATACCCTCTGTTTCTCAAGAAAGCTATGGTATATATACATTAGGGTATACCCTCCGCCTTGAGCGTATACCCTCTGCTTAGAACGTGTGCCCTCTGTTTTTTTTACGACTACACCACTGATTCTATGCATAACTTCATACACTTTTTCATGGTACAATATTCAAAATCGCAATTACAGCGCCCCCTTCCGTTCGATTTTTTTTTCAAATTAAGGGAGGACCTGCTTGCCATAGCCAAAAACTTAAAATAAAAATTTGGTTCAATTCTATGCATAACTTCATACACTTTTTGATGGTACAATATTCAAAATCGCACAAAAATCGCTATTACGGCGCCCCTTACCGGCGAATTTTTTCCAAATTCAGGGAGGACCTGCTTGCCATAACCAAAAACTTAAAATAAAAATTTGGTTCAATTCTATGCATAACTTCATACACTTTTGGATGGTACAATGGCGACAGACGGACACACGGACAGACAGACATTTTCTATAAATATGTTTTTTGGAATCTCTGACCCCTAAAACGTGTAAATCCATCGAAAACCGGAAGTCGAAAAAAATTTCGATTACAATTCTTTCTTCTATTGAAGATAGAAGAAAGTAAAAATCTTATATTTTATGGGCTATAGGCAGAAGGTATAAGCTAGAGAAGTGGTTCTTAACCTTTTTTGACCGCACTGCATCTAAAGAACTCTGAAATTATGATGCCCCGTCTCTCTGTAACATATAATTTTAAATATTTAAAGCATGAATTCTTATTAGGATGAAGGAAGCCTAAAAAAGCATTAACTATGAAAAGTTATTTCACAATTTGTTAGCTTACCAAACAGATAAAATTTTGTCACAAACATGTTTTTAACATAACTCTATAAAATGGCAAGGAAGTCTTCTATACTATACCTCTATAGCTAGAAGAATTTTGTTGCTCTTTTCCAACTTACCTAAACGTGAAAGAAAAGTTGTTATATAGTCCTCATTTTTACCTAAACAAAATTTCTTCATGTGTCTCTCACACATTTAGTATTAAATTTGAAAGTCTTAGTGCAGCTTAATAATTGATTTTAGAACTACATTAGGAACAGGGAGGAGGGATTTTTAGACACTAAGATGCTATATAAAAAAACTATGACAACTATGATGACTATATACAGTGTGCGGAGAAAGTATTGATAGTAAAATCAATCTCTACTACAACGCCATAGATACAATTATTCAATAATTTTTATTAAGTTTCACAACTAAGTAAAAATTTATATTCTATCATTTATTTTCGATTCGGTCTCTTTTTGCCTTGATAGACTCTCGGAGACGGCACGGGAAGGCATCCACGGTACGCCGCAAGTAGTTAGCATCAAGACCGTTCCATTCACGTGTCAGAGCAGCTTTTAAAGAAGCGATATTCTTGTGAGGTTTAGAACATGTTCTTGCTTGCAACACTTCCCATACTGAGTATCAAATCCGGACTATTCGGTGGCCAGTCTTCAGAAGAAATGAATTGATAAGCAATGGGAAACCCCCTTTGGTCTTTGTTGATGTTGGTGTCAAGATTAATCAGAACAATTATCTCAACGATATTCTGATAAAGGAGGTCCTTCCATGACTAAATTCTGATTTTGGAAACAATTCATATGGGTTCCAACAAAATTCAGCACCAGCCCATAAGGCTCGCCAAACGCAACAGTGGTGCCAAGCAAATCTTCACGATTTCATTTCCTCTTAAGACTGGCCACCGAATAGTCCGGATTTGAATCGACTTGATTACTCATTATGGGGAGTGTTGCAAGTAAGAGCCTCTGCTAAACATCACTAGAATATCGCTTCTTTAAAAGGTGGTCGGACACATGAATGGAACGGTCTCGATGCGGACTGCTTGCGGCGCACCGTGGATGCCTTCCTTCGCCGTCTCCGCGAGTGTATCAAGGCAAAAAGAGACCGAATCGAAAATGAATGATAGAATATCAATTGTTACTTAGTTGCGAAACTTACTCAATAAAAATTATTGAAATAATTGTATCTATGGCGTTGTAGTAGAGATTGATTCTACTACCAATACTTTCTCTGCACCCTGTACAAGAAGCATTTCTGGATTCTCATCTTTATTAATTTCATTCTCCATTTTTCTTTCCCACAATAATACAGCAATCCCTTAACATTCGCGCGAGTTAGGTTCGCAGAAACCTCCGCGAATGTCAAAATCGCGAATGTTGAGACTATCTTTCCCGTGCAATAAAAAGGAGTTAGGTTTCAAGATGTTGTTTTAATGACAAAAAAGGAATTGAAAAGTAAAAATATATTTATTAAGCATTAAAAAGTACAGGCTGTAAATAAGTTTGAATGATTATAAACACATTGCACAAAGTTTAGATGCTAGGTGATGGTTGAAAAAAATTATTTATATATACGATTGTTCGGAAGAACAGATCTTTTGTTAATGAATTTCCATACAAGGAAAAGTTGCGATCTGGATTTCTCTTTTAAATGTAATACTCCTCACCAGTTAAGGATCGTCTTCTATTGCTTTTTCAACAAGTTGTTGTTGTTGAAGTTTTAAAATTTCTCACAAAATTTTTGCAAAAATATTTTCAGTCGCAATAAAAACTTTTAATTTTAGCAAATTAAGGATTTTTTTGATTTTTAGCATCAAGTCATTTTTCGGGTTTTTCGGAATTAGTGACCTATATTTCCTCTAATGGCGATTATCCTAAACAGAGGATAATAGAAACATACTTTCGATTACAAAACGCATTCATATCAATTATAACTGTTAGCTATGGCATTTCTTTTAACCCCTTGGGGACGAGCGACACGTATACGTGCCGCATGAAGCGCTGAGAATCCTTGTTTTTCCTCACCAGTAAAATTTTACTATAAAATTTGCCTTATTTAATCAGCGCATTTTCTCGATTCAAGAAGACACAAATTTCTGTTTTTAAAAAACGGTGACAAAAGATTAAAAATTTCGTAAAAGGCTCCCGCCTCGAAGAGGTTAAAAGGAGCTTTATATGTACTAAAATACGAAATTAATTTTTTTATCTGGCATTCTTTTCGTATAAATTATATTTAGAAAATATAGTCTTGGGTTTAAGAAGGACATTACAAAAAGTCCCACTCTTTTATGGCAAAAATTTACCGAGTTACGATACCTTTAATTTTAGGAAAATTTCAATGTTTTTTAGCACTATAAAAGCGTCTTATCTGTTTTTAGAGCCCAAACCCCCTGAAACTTAATAACATTTTAAGTATCATAACTCGGTAAATTTTTGTCTTAAAAGAATAAAACTTTTTTAAATATCCTTAGATACAGGAAAATATTTGTGTAAGGAAAAGCGGAACGTATAAAACACATATACAGTAAAATCTGGTTACAATGAATTTCTAGTGAACACCGATTTAAGTTCGCTATTCTAAAAAATTCGTTAATGTGAAATTCAAATATGGCGGATTAAAGAAAATTATATATGACTACTAAAGTTATATTAATTTTCAGCAAACGTGTAAATAAAGACTAAATATACAGTATATTATTACAAACCTACTTGTTATAAGATAGTTATTAAATTCATTAAATTTAAAGGTTTTACTTGTAACTATAAAGAAATCATAATTTATCTGACATACCTCAAAGCTGGAAAATTCACACTGATATACAGTCGAACCTCATTATCCCGACATTCTAATGACCAGAAAAACAGTGTCGTCATAAGCGGAGTGTCGCGGTAACCGGAGTTGGAGAAAAATATGTTTATAAAAAGCTGTATTTTTAATTACCTTAAGACAATTTTAAATTCATAACTGTTCTTGCAGTTTTAAGCAATAAAACATTATTATTATACAAAATAAATACAAAAACAAAAGGGAAAAAGATTAAAAATCAGATTTATGATGACTTGTTCTTTTATTGTTACATGAAATATTGATGAATTAAGGTTGGCTTATCCCTAGATGTGCTTCCTACAATTCTTTTTTCAATATCATACAATGAATTGTAATTAGTATTCGTTATTTCAGAAATGGATGTTAGATAATTTTCGATCAGTTCAATGCAATGCAATGCTTCGGTTTTAGTCGGATGGAAAACGCCATGTAACCACAAGAAAGCGCCTCTGACCAGAACAAAAAGACGGAGACTGATACGTCTAACTGGAACTTAAGTGGGTCATTCATATTGTGTGGGTTTATTTATTCACATAAAGGATTGAAGTAAAATTTCTCAATGGGTGGTATTTTAGACACTTTTGTGAAAAGTTTGGTTAAGTCATTTCTTACCGCTTAATTTCTGTGCTTGTAAGATGGATTATGAACAATGCACCAATTTTCCTTAACCGTCGAGATATCCGGAGTTGGAAATTATCCAACGACGCAAAATTAGGAGTTTATTTACATTAAAATCATATGCAGAAAATCGGGACTTTGAAAAAGTGACGTGATAAGCGGAGTGACGTGAAAATCGGGTGTCGGGATAACGAGGTCCGACTGTATAACATTAAAGTACCTTCTTTTTATTATTATTACAAAAACGTAAGAAAGTTCTCTTTTCTGAAGTTGACAACAATTTTCTCAAAGCAAAAGCTTCAATATTATTACTCTCTATTTTCCATGTAATGATCTGATAATTTCTGCTTATATAGTTTCGGGAATATTTTTTTTCTAGGATAAATGATTTAAAAAAATTCTCATGTGCGACAGATCTTCTGGTGCAAGTATAACATAAATTGTCGTCACATTTACCTGCCTTCTTTGAGCGCCTACTGATTGTATAATATTAAATTTTTCTTTCAATAAAAATTGCTTTCTTTCCCTGTTCTCTACCATTAAAAAGGAAATTTAAGTCCAAATATAATTTGTTACACATTTGAATTTACGCTAATAGGTCCAGCTATTGATTGCCAAATGCGGAGGTAAGAGATTACTGCAAAAATAAATTCTCTGGACGCCCTACATATTTTTTAAACGAATGTAAGGCAAACAGAAGAAACTAAGAAGAACTTTGAAAATTCGAAGATCCTGGGGCAATGAAAATAATAATAATAATAAAGTTTTCTTACGGGATTCTAATTGTTCGATAAAGATTGTTTTCTGACGAGCTCGGTGTTCGTTAAATTGAAATAAGTATTCTGTTTAAGACTTCAATAAATTCGTTAATTTGAAGAATTCGTTAACCTGAAAGTCGGTAAAGTCAATAAATTTATATTGGCAAAGTATAGGATTTTTTTTCTAAACCAAATAATATTCTTTAAACTGAAAAATTCGCTAAAGTGGCTTTCCGTTGTAGCGAGATTCTACTGTATATATTATGTATTTTATTGCATAAACAGCCCCTGTAAAACAAATACCATTGTTAAAAGCTTTAGATGATTTAAATACTTTTAGTAATTCGTTAAGTATGTTTCAGTCTTTCGTGCTTTAAGAAAACATCGCATTAACCTCTATTTTGAATCCCCTCCTGTATATATAATAAGTTTTAAGAATCATATTAATTTTATTGCCATGAAGAATGTTAATAGTATTTAAATATGTATTTATCATTTGAAAAAAGTGCGATTGAATTTACTCGTAATTACATAGTTCATCGCGGTTGTAATCATGTGAAAAAAAAATAATTACTAGAAAACAGGAATTTTGCTTTTTCAGAATTTAGTATCGCCCAGGCATATAATATGTTTATTAATAAAAACTAAAAAATCGAAAACAATATTATGGAGGGTGAGATGTGGATTGCTGAAAAAATTATAAAAACATACACAAAAAATTATATATATGTATATATATATTAAAAAAAATATGTGTATGTTTATCCATACATTATACACTATTAAAAAAAACACATAAAAAATAAAAATACCATTAAGGAGGGTTGAGGTCGGGAATGCTAAAAAAATTTAAAATCTTACATGTTTATATGTGCGTGAGCATGAATATATCCATGTATATATGCTTATATATTTTATGGACATAATTTAAAAAAAATACGGGGTATCATACATTTAACATCATAAATTTCTCATAAATTTTCACACATTGCTTTATAATACAAGGATATATTTTACTATCTCAGTATTCCTCATTGTTTTTTAAATCTTCACATATGGTTTCATAATATAAGGCTACATTTTACTATCTCAAAATATTCCTCATTGTTTTTTAAATGTTATTTATATTCTCATTTTTTATAATATTTGTCTTTAAAATAGTTAATTTAATTAATTCCCTTTTATTTATTTATTTTTATATAATTCTTTATTTTATTTTGTATTAATCTATATCTATAAATACACTCTCAGAAATAGAATTCTCACTTTTGACGATTTAGCAATCCTCAAGCTGTATTTCGTCGTTTTTGACGATCATTCCCTATCACCATCACGTGACTTTTAAGGAAAGGTAAACTCTCAGATATTTGACGAAAGTTTCTCCTCAATCACGGTCAGACTCAATGCATTTTAAGGAAACCGTTGCTGTACCTCCTCAAATCCTGCGATTTTAGCAAGCAGATATTTGCTTGTTTGTATTAGTCCCGTAATAATTTATTTTTAAAACATCACTTTTTAGTGCTTTTCAGAAAATATTGAAATATAGGTAGTTATTGTTTCTTCATAAGTTATTTTTTTAGCTGTTAAAATTTTTCGGAATGCTTATTATTATTATTATTATTACTTGTGTTGTTGTTCGTTATGTTTTAATTCGAAAAGAATATATTTCCTGTGTTCAAAAACATCAAAAAAGAAAATTTAATCAGTAAAATTTCAAAGATCCGGGATATCTTTTTTTAAAATTTATTTAAGAAGTATATTCTGTTTTCAATCAGATTAAAAATAAAGATAATTAATCCCTCTCCCTTTTATAAACAGTAAAGTGTTAAAATCTTATCCATCTATTCAACGTGATAAAATCTCACGCAATATGCACTCCACAGTTCGTTATTTGTGTGCAACAAATTAACCAGACCATATTCTAACCATTCATTGAGCAAAGAAAATTTCACTAATAAATGATTTAATCAAGTCGTATTATAATTATTCATTGACCATGAGAAAAACATAATAATAAATTAGCCTTCCTTAAAACTTTCAGCACCGATAAAATTACAATCTATCTTATAAAAATATAATCACGCGGCAGCTTTCATTAGATCCGTCTAAAAGCACATTCACATAAGTCCCCAATAACCTGGTCGGTAGAGCAAGTGTCTCCCACCCCAAAGCCCGCGGGTTCAAATCACGCCGAGGAAAATGAGAAGTGATTTTTTTCTTCCCTTGGTAGAGGAGCTTCCAAACTGTTCAATAGATGGCGCCACCAGCCCTTTTTTGACGAAACTTTTGAGGAAATTTATATCGTCAAACAAGTGAAGAAAGTAATTTCATCAATTTGACGAAATGTTCGCTCGGAGCATATTCCAGGAAACCGTTTCGTCAAAAACAAAGAAAATTTCGTGAAATCTGAGTATTCATTTCTGAGTGTGTATTCTTTATTTTATTTTGTATTTACTCATTAAGTTATCTCTTAAGTTAACTTATTATTACTTATTAAGTTTATTCCTATTTTATATTTCTACTTTAACTAAATGTTAATCTAAGTCATTTCTTGATTTCTTCAATCAATTTCATTCCCTTTTTTTCCCTTTGGGTAAAGATGGCAGCACTAAACATTATTGTTAATAATCCAATTTCAATTTACATTTTTTCATTTCTCACACCAGATGGCAGCAGAGTTATGGGTTTCAGTCAGATACTCAACTGTGGCCCACATGTTAAAATAGTCCTAACTCTGTTTTCCATCCTGACATGCTGAAGTTTTGATTCCTAGTATGTAGTTTAGGTATTGTGCTCTAATAATTTTTAATATCCTGTGTGAGGTGTATCTTTCTTTAGATCTCTTGGATTTTTATTATCTATTTTCTGTTATGTTTGCGTTATAAGAAGCTAAATTTTGTCATTTTAGGCTCAATGCCGACAAAATTGGATGAAATAACGCATCTTCTATTAATGAACCCACAAGCTCCTCTGAAGATTCTGTGGGTTATTCATAGTTTCTTATTTTATATACTGGTTTCCTATGTTCATTTCTAATTCATCTTTAGAACTTTTAGAAATTTGTTCACATATTTGTGGTTTCAAATTTATTATACGTATATATATATATATATCAGTGGCGTGGCGTGAAAATTTTCGGTGGTCATCGCAATTATTTCAGTTTGTAGTGAAAAATTATTAACTCTAAAATTCAATGGTTGGATGTTCAAAAAAGAAACTTTAAATCTTACCTTCACTTATACATGAACTCCAAATGTTGTGCTAAAACTGGATCGTAGAGTTTTAAAAGCTTATTAAGAGTTTTAAAATATTGCTTGGTCATCGCCGCATCCAGAGATGACCGGACGCCACACCACTGATATATATATATATATATACCGGGTGTCCTAAAAACGACTGACTGATTTTGAAATTCAATAACTTGCAAACGGTGACAGATATTTAAAAAATTCTTGCAGGAGGGTTATGCATAAGGTCAAAAGTTTTTTTTTACAGTGATTTTCAATTTTAGTTCGAATTACAAACAATAGATGGCGCTGCGATCAATAGACGCTAAATTCAGGCTCGATTTTTGGTACTTCGGGACCCACTCAATACATTTTAACCTCCTGTTTCCGCATGGAAGATGGGAAAGGCTAAAAGATAGAGCATGTATTTAGTGCCTATTGCTTACAGTGCCATCTATTGTTTATATTTCGAACTAAAATCGAAAATCACTGTAAAAAAACTTTTAACCTTATGCATAACCCTCCTGCAAGAATTTTTTAAATATCTGTCACCGTTTGCAAGTTATTGAATTTTAAAATCAGTCAGTCCTTTTTAGGACACTCGGTATATATATAGTACAAAACATATTTCAGTTTTAAGACTTAAAACACACGCATTTATTTTACATAAAATGACGTCATCCGCATCCGCTGAAGAATTGCTCATTTGCGATCCAGTATTAAACAGCACCTACAGTAAAGTACGCATATGACGTCACTATTGCTGAATAATACACAAATCCAAAAAAAAAAAAAAAGATATCGTTATTCAAAAAAAAAAAAAAAAAAAAAAAAAAAGTCGGCTGCTATCTAATGCTTTATATGCCTTTATTTGTTTGTAATATTTATATAGATACTTAAAATTAAATTTAGTTTATAATTGCTCCATGTTTTATCAGAAATCATTCATTTATATTTTTTCAAAATAGCACGCATTTTAAATACAATTTTTTTCAGTTTTTATGAGAAAATGGCAACAAAAAGATATAATTGCTATTTTCCAACTATTTTTCCCTTTTTTTTTTTCTACAGAAATGAAGTACGTGAGTTGCCACAATTAAACAAATGACAGTAAAAACTACAAAAATAAATGGAGATGCAGTTTTCAAACAAATTGCATTTAAAAGTACATTTTTTCCCGAATACGACGGTATAAAAATTGAAAATGTGCTATGCTTAGAAGTTTCAAAAATTGCAGTAGAGTATCTAACAGTACAATGATACATCTGCTTTGTTTTACGGCTGGCCTATACAACGGAACGTTATTTTTGGGAGACGACATTTTATTTGCTGGGACAAAGAAATAGCATACCGGGGACTAAAAATAAATTAAAAAAAGACACTTTTTCTTACTCATTGAATCAAAATACATTAAAAAAAATAATTTCTTCAAAAAAGTAAAAAGTACAGGCAGCAAGTTGCCGGAACATCCATGTGATTGTAAGAGATTTTTCTGAAACTTGAAGAAATTTCCCTCTTTTGACTGGGGCATTTAAGGAAATTTTGAGCTTCGGTTTATGATTTTTTTGTGTATTTTGGTGGAAAAGGGACATACTTAAAAATTCCGTTTCTAATGCGAATAAGTACTAAGCAGCACAATGTTCGAAATACCTGTGATTTGATGAAAATGCAGCTTTAGATTGGTAGATTTAAGGGAATTTTTTAAGTTATATTTTTTGGGGGGTTAAAACAAAACGGAAATTTTCATGTTTTAACGAAATATAACGAACGGAATATTTTTTCAAATAATGGATATTATTATTATTATTATTATTTAGAATGTACATTTCCTTGCAGAATCTTCTAAATTTCTTTCTAATAAATAAATGTTATTTTTCAGATCCATGTTAGTTATCGTAATCACATATTGAGATGGACTTCATGTCCTTTTAAGTATAATTTTGAGGCTATCATCTAAAACTAACGCAATAATTTTGTTACAGTTATTTCGTTTGCATACGAGCTCGGTGTAAGAAACAGTTATAACTATGAGACATCAGTTGTGATTAATGAGGAATGTGATAGTATAGAAAAAAGCGATCCAACTGGACATAGTGTGAAAGGAAAGGTTGAACTTACTGCCGTTTGGCAAGATCAGAAAAACTTGGAAAACAAATTACTGAAAATTCAGGTAAGCCTATTTTATTTTTCTGTTCAAAAACTTATACTTTTTAAAACCCTTTATGCCCCAAATTATGAATCAGGAAATTGCTCCATTTCAATAGTTATCTTTTTTGATGTTTGAAGAAAAAAAAAATAGGAAATGGGAATTTCAGATGTCTTTTCATTAAAAATGGTTTAATAAATCTATTTTTGAAAAAAATATTTACAAGAATAATTAGATTAATTAAAAAATATATATTGTTATGGCATTATCGCAATTCTTATAAAAACTATGTAAATATATAACAGGATAAAATATAAACCATTTTCCTTAAATTCAAAATTTTAACTTCTTTTCCTAACTTTAAATATAACGTGTTAAGCTAATTTACCATCATAAACACCTTTGACATTGATTGGGGTTTAAGAAAAGTAAATGAGTACTTAAAATCATAAATCATAATAAACTTCAGTTAAAATAAATATGAAATGATTATTAGAACCCATAAATAGCAATTAATTTTTTCAAGTTTGACATTTATTAGATTTAGAGCATATATATCAAACTAAATCGTGATTTTAGAAAATAAATTCACATTAATGTCAAAATAAGTATTTGATATGGCATAAATCTCAATTAAAGTTTCGCTAGCTGACATTTATTAAATCATAAATCACCGTTAATGTCAATAGTGGACATTACAATAAGTGTTACAATAATGATGATGAAAGACTTGTTTCACCTCAGAAAACCCATCATTAAAAGTAGATTTAACCAACCAGGAATGAAGAAAACGCCCACTTTATCACTAAGGCCCCCTACTGGGAATAATCTAAATTACTTCCATTTATACAGGGACAGAAAAAATTTCGTTGCTTTTTACACACCATGATGTCCACAGTTTCCTCTCAGCCCGGCTGGACCTTATTAAAAAATTTTAAAAAGGAGATGTATCGACAGTGTTGCCAGATTGGGGACTTTTTAAATTCAGATTGTTTGATTGTCACCGCTTTTTTGAAATAGAAATATTCGGCCTATTTAAAATCAGATTAAAAATTCTGAAAAATAAGGCAAATTATACTATTTTAAAAAAGTGGTGACAATCAAATAATCTGAATTAAAAATGTCTCCAATCTGGCAACACTGTGTATCGAAAGGAACAATAAATCAGGTCCCCAATGTAAAAGGACTGAACTTTCTTATGTACTACTGCTCCGACTACACTACATGGAAATGAACGCCGTTACCGGGTAACCACCAGACCATTACATATATGTAATGCAATCTTATCTGTCAATGGACAGGTGTTCCCGCCGATAGCTCTTTCTCAAATAATCACTGCACACAACTCACAATAAATTAAACTAGCGGACTGTATTACTAATTAAATTTTTAATTCACAAACAATAAATTGATCGAGAGCCGATATTTACACTACTCCTCTGATCGGCGTCTCGAACCCAACTCACAAGTTTCAAAACAAACCACATAGATGGCGCTTCTAGCGGCAACATACCGCCGGGCCTTGAATGTTTCAAACATTCAATACTATAAATACAACATCAATTTAAATTACAATCTCAATAATACAATTTTTTTTCAGCATATACACTAAATGAAATGTTAAATTTACAAATATAAACAAAAAAATATAATAATACACTACACTACAAAATTTTTGTTTAATTAAAATAAAATGTATGAATTCAAGTAGTTAATGTGGTTTCATTCACATGAGGCAAAACAACAATTTTTGTTAGTGGCCTTTTATATGTGCCATTCTTATCCTTTAATGTTACAACTCTAATTATACCATCTTGGCCTGGATGGATTTTAACAATTCTTGCCAAATGCCATTTTAAAGGACTATAATTATCAGAATTTTTTATTAAAACTAAATCTCCCTCTTTTATCTCTACTCTTCCTTTATGCCATTTGGGCCTATTTAAGAGCTTATTTAGATAGTCTGATGACCATTTTTTCCAAATATGTTGTGTCAATTTTTGAACTAATTGCCACCTGCTCAACCTATTCATAGGGATTTCAGTATAGTTCGGTTCAGGTAAGGCCATTAAAGATGAGCCAATAAGAAAATGAGCAGGTGTCAAGGCTTCAACATCATTTGGATCATTTGAAAGAGGGCAGAGGGGACGAGAATTAAGAACCGCTTCGATTTGAATAATGAGAGTCAAGAGTTCCTCATAACTTAAAATGGTTTTACCTACAACACGCTTTAAATGATATTTAAGTGATTTAACACTTGCCTCCCATAAACCTCCAAAGTGAGGGGTTGAAGGGGGATTAAAATGCCACTTGATTCCTTCATTAGCTAAATAATTTTGAATTTCCTCCTCACTTTTATCCTTAAATAAAGATCTGAGAATTGCTCTTAATTCTTTATTGGCACCAACAAAATTTCGACCATTATCACTAAAGATATCAGAAGGTTTGCCTCGCCTCGCAATAAAGCGTTTAAGTGCTGCTAAAAACGCTGCACTTGTTAAATCACTGACAATTTCAAAGTGCAAGGCCTTTGTAGTAAAACATACAAAAATACAAATAAAAACCTTTTTTACCTGTTTACTCCTACCTGTGGAGTTTTTTACCTGAAAAGGACCGCAGTAGTCTAATCCAGTGCGCGTAAATACTCTGGATACAGTTACTCTTGCTGCTGGCAAATCAGCCATCTGTTGCTGTGAAATTTTAGAATTAATTTTCTTACAAATAATACAATTAAAAATAATTTTTCTAACTACATTTCTGCCAGCTAAAATCCAAAATTTAGTTCTTATAAGAGACATTGTGGTTTCTGAACCTGCATGAAAATATAAAACATGAAAATAATTAATAACACAAAATGTAAAATTATGTTTTGCAGGAATAATCATAGGAAATTTTTGGTGATCGGATAAGTTACTGTTTTTCAGTCTGCCACCAACACGAATGCAGCCATCACTGTCTAAAAATGGACACAAGTTTATCAGTTTGCTATTGTTAGGGATAGCAGTACCCCTTTCTAAACACTGGATTTCTTTCACGAATGAAGTCCTTTGAATGTTCTTTACAATGCACAATAAGGACTGAGAGAGTTCACTGCTAGATAAAGTTCCAGCTGTAGGATATAAAGGGTTTCTACAGTTATATATGAATCGTTTACACCATGCTACTACTCTTTGTAGTTTGATGAACGAAGAACAGTTATTAATTATGTCTAAAGGTTCAAGAGTGTTAACTAAGGCACATACTTGAGTCACTGATGGTGATTTCAATTCACGCAAAAACAGCTCATTGGTTTCAGCAGGATTGCTATCGGGATACTCGACCACCTCAGGCTGTTGTAGGAATGCTGGACCGAACCACCACAGTTCACACTGTTGAATCTTGATGGGATCTATACCTCTAGAAATAAGGTCAGCAGGATTTTGCTTAGAAGGTACGTAATGCCACTGTTCAACCGAAGTTAAACTTTGTATAATTGATATCCTGTTTGCTACGAATGTCTTAAGATCATTGGATTCTTTTTTTAACCATGCAAGTACAATGGTGCTGTCTGTCCAAAAATAAGTTTTAGAAACTTCTAGTTTTAAGGCACTTAACACCTTCTTCATTAACTTACATAGCAGGACTGCAGCAGAAAGTTCAAGACGCGGAATAGTGACATGCTTTAGAGGAGCTACTCTGGACTTACTAGTGAGTAGCTTAACAGCAGAATCACCACAAAAATTAGTAGATTTCACGTAAATGACCGCTCCATAAGCAATCTCAGATGCATCAGAAAATCCATGTAGTTCTACACAAATAGACTGATCAATAAGAATACATCTAGGGATACTGATCAGATTTACACATTTTAAGGACGTAAGAAATTCATTCCACTCCTTATTTTCTTTCACTGGGAGATAATCACACCAATCTATTTTCAGCAACCATAATTTTTGCAGAAACACCTTGGCCCTTGTAATTATTGGACCTATCAAACCCAAAGGGTCAAATATTCTAGCAATTTGTGATAAGACTGATCGTTTCGTATATAATTCACTTTGCTCGATAATTAAGTTAAACCCAAAACAATCTGGTTGAGGCTTCCACAATATTCCCAAAGTTTTTGTCTCGTTAGAAAAAGAATATTCAGATTCTGAAGTGTTACATAAAAGAGCAAAATTATTTACTGCCCATTTATGGAGATCCATGCCTCCTCTATTTAACAAAGATATCAGTTGTTGCTGAATCTCCTTCGCTGTGCCTAAATCATCTGCTCCTGTTAGGATGTCATCCATGTATACATCCTGCAACAACACATTCGCAGCTAAAGGAAATTCATTTCCTTCGTCTTTGGATAATTGCATTAAGGTTCTTGTTGCTAAAAAGGGGGCACTAGTTGTGCCATAAGAAACAGTACATAGCCTGTACACTTTTACTGGCTCATTCACCCCAGGTTTAAATACTATTCGTAATAAATCACGTTGACTCGGATGTATTAATATCATACGATACATTTTTTTAATATCAGCTACAAAAACAAACTGATGCTTTCGAAATCGCAACATTATAGAAAATAACTCATCCTGGATTGTTCCTCCGTTAAACTGCAAACCGTTTAATGATTTTCCTGTAGAAGTTAAGGAACTGGCATTATACACGACTCGTAATGGTGTACTACTTGATTCTGTACGGAATACGCAATGATGTGGAATATAATAAGTGACTTCTGGCTCTTCAGATTCTATCACTTCTTCCATGTGACCCATACTTAGATATTCTTCCATAAATGCTTTATAAAGATCATTAACTTTAGGTTCTCTAACTAAGCGCTTCCATAATGAATTTAAAATATTCATTGCCTTTTGTTTTGATTCGCCAAGACAAGATGGATCTTCATTTAGCGGCATTTTCACCATATATTGTCCATTTTCAGTTCTAGAATAATTTTTCCGAAAATGTTCTTCACAAATTTCTGCTTCCTTAGTTTTAGAAATCTCAGACTCTCTCTCTATGTTTTCTATTTCCCAAAACTCTTTAATTATTTTTTCTAATTCCAAATTATCTGTAATTAACCCACAATGTATACTACTTTCACCCCTAGCCGGAAGGCTTCCACTGACAATATACCCGAATACACTGTTTTGTAACACAATTTTAGTATTTAATGTTTGCGGATAAATTTGACCTGGTCTTAAAAATTCATAGAAATTTTCTGCACCTAAAAGCAAATCAATCGGGCCTGGGACATTAAATTTTTCATCGGCTAATTTGATGTTATTTAACACTGGGATAGAAGTCTCAAGCGGCCTAGACGGCGTAAATTCTGTAATTTTCGGAACGACTAAAAAGTCTAATTTTAAATGAAAATCCTTATCTCTATTTGAAACAGTTGTGTTAACCCTAGATCTAACATTCAACGATAAATTATTTATGCCTGAAATAGAAATGTTAGTCTTTTCCCTTTTCAAATTAAGTTTATCTACTAATCTTTTACTCATAAAGTTAGAGTTTGCTCCAACGTCTAATAGACCTCGAACCTCATGAAAATTACCTAATTCATCTTTTATTAAACAAACAAATGTACTAAGTAACACAGCTTTTAATTCATTAGCCAAATTACATGTCGTTGAAAATAAATTGCTTTGAGTATTAGCTGGGAAAGGCTGAAATACTGGAGCCGAAACATCCAAATTAGATTTATTACCTCCTTTGTTTATATGACTCATTTCCTGTGAAATTACCTCTTGGTTTTCAACTTTATTTACTTTTTGTTCCCGAGGAAAATGCAAAGTTACATTGTGCCTTTTCCTACAAATAATACACGAGAATTTAGATTTACAATCGACTACTTTATGATTCATAAGACAGTTAAAACAAAGATTTTTTGCCTTTACCAGCTCAACTCTATCACTCACTGACATATTTTTATAAACAGGACATTTATGCAAAGGATGATTTTCATTACATGACAATATACATTTAGAATTTTTTACATCAGTTAGAAAAACTTTAGAAACTGGCCTGGAATAATTATTTTTATTATTCGACCTAGAATTATCAACCACAGGTTTTCCCTTTGATGTATAATATAAATCTATCTCCCTAGATAACTCAATTGGGTGAAACCAAGAATCTCCTTGTCTAACATTTATAAAACAAGTTACATCCTTATCAAGCGTCTGACAAATTTTATCAGAAATCACTAACTTTTTTAAAGTTTCAAAATCGGTCACATTTCTCAATTTTAAATAATAATCCCAACTCGTTGTTAATCGGGATGCAAATTGCACATACGTTTCATTGGGTTGACGTTGTGCTTTTCTAAAATGTTCTAAACAAGTTTGGGGGGTTGGCTCAAATTCTCTAAGTACTATAGCTTTCACCTTTGAATAATCTTCTAATTCCCCATCCTTAATGTATGTAATAACATTTGTTGCCCTTTCCCCTAACAGATTTAGAAGAATTTCCGATTTATACTTTTCTGGGACATTTTTTGAAATGAAGGCCCTTTCTAAAGACGAGAAAAAATACCCCCAACCTTCCGGTCTAGACGGTATTTTGATTGTAAGCGTTTTTATGCTTTTAATGAGAGAGTCTAAAGATTCTATGCTTTCTACCTTCTCGAAATCATTTAATTTTTCACTTTTGGTTTCTGCACGGGCCTTCGCCAACTCAAGCTCTAATTTTGTGCGTTCAATTTTTAATTTTTCAAGTTCTAATACCTTCGCTTCCTCATTTTTTCTCTCCTCTATAATATTATTGGCCATTTCTTCGACCAATTTAGAATCTGCTTTATATTTATCACTTTCCTTTATTAAATTCATTAAATCATAATTAGTTAATTTTGTGTCAGAAATATCAATCCCTAATTCAAAAGCTACCCTTTGGTAATCTTCTTTTTTCGCGCTTTTGAACATTTTAATAAATATAGTTCACAATAAATAAATAAATAAATCTCACATACCTCCAAAAATAAAGATGAATCACTTTTACCAAACTGTTGAGTTACGGCAGAAAAAATATTTCATTTCTTTTATTTATTTCATTTGTCTTCTCAAAATCAGCATTTCGAAATAACTTTGTTATTCTCTGCTTTAAATGATCGCTTACGATTGCACAACTCTGCACTGAAAGAACATTATTATTTTTGTTCTTGAATCAAAACAACTGCTTGATATAAACTCCTCGTAATAAAGTATATTTTTAACACCACACTATTAAAGAATATTATAATAACGTATTAGATTAAAAAGGAAATGCACAAATTCTCATAAAAGGAAAACACTTAATTCGTTACGGTACACTTATCTCGTTGACTCTAAAATCGAAACACTTTAAATACGTAATTAAATGCTTGTTCTTTTCTCCGGTGAGGGGGACCAAAAAAAGGTGTTCCCGCCGATAGCTCTTTCTCAAATAATCACTGCACACAACTCACAATAAATTAAACTAGCGGACTGTATTACTAATTAAATTTTTAATTCACAAACAATAAATTGATCGAGAGCCGATATTTACACTACTCCTCTGATCGGCGTCTCGAACCCAACTCACAAGTTTCAAAACAAACCACATAGATGGCGCTTCTAGCGGCAACAGACAGGTGTAGTTGCAATTTTTCCATATAACTTTTTTTAATAAGAGGAAAGATACACGTACGTAAATGCTTGAAAACAACCATTTTAAACAATATTTAGCTGTGGCTGTTTCACTGTGCTTTCTACATGTGGTCGAGCAAAGTATTTTATATGAAAAGTAAAAACTACTTTTATGAATAAACGGATTAAATAAATTTTATATTACGGTTACTTTAATGTGACTTAAAAGTACCGCCGAAGCATAAAATATATATATTAGCAAAAAAATCCCACTCATTTACAAGATAATGATTGTAATATATTCCAATAAAGATAAAACAGTTACTGTAAAATTTTATCAGACAGTTATCATTATTATCATAATTAAAACAGAATGTGGTCAACATACATACCATTATGAAGATTAAACATTTGTCGCGACGCGATGTGTTCAATATTTTCCCTAATCCTGCGAATTTTGGAAAATGTCGTTGCATTTTATTTTTGTTTAAAATTCCATATTTTCTAATGTTTTGTCTATAAAGACTATTTTTTATATTTTTTACGGCAATTAAAGTTTATCAAATGAATCTCGTCAGTTTTTCAATTTAGATTTGCAGCAAAATCCGGCACCTTTTAAGTATGGAGACCCTTGGTCCTTGCCCCGAACGCCCCCCCCCCCCAAAAAAAAAAAAAACAAACGGGTCCTGGATCCAGGAACATATAGGGTCTGTTCGGTAAGTAATGAGACCGATTCCATACAAATCGTTTACTTGAAGATAATTTTACAGATACTTAATATTTTTCAAAATAGCTTCCTTCTGCATTAATACATCGTTGCCAACAACTCTGCCACCCAATTATGCCCGCCAAAAAGTCTTCAGTTTGAATGCTGTTCAGAACGCGCGTTACATTTTTCTGCAAGTTCTCCAGATTGTCAAAACGATGTCCTGCTAAGCGGGATTATAAGCTGCGAATGGACCATCCTTCTAACGGTTATCAGTGCCAGCGTCTTTTCTTGTGGCCACGCGATGTGTTTGATCTTTAATGACTTTAAAAAGAAAGGGACTGATGTCCTGCAAAAGAGGGACCTTTCCGTCAAGTAGAGTTGAGCTCCTTATCGCCTGACCCATTGTTGATTCCCCTCATTTTTTTGTGAATAAACCGCAGAAGGGTCCAGAACAAAGGATTTTCATGAAAAATTGGGAAGGATGGCAAAACAAGTGTTTGCACGGAGCCTTAACCAAGGGAATAGAAAAAAGCCTGGCATTGACAGATTTTGGCGGTACGGTGGGTGGGGCAGCGTTGTAACGTTGTGTTTTGTCAGGAACTGGGTCACTTTGAAGGATGTGCTGGAACCAGCTTGTCACAAATTTTTCGCATTTGAAGTTCTTCCGTAGCAATTTGATGCACAATCGATTTCGTAAGTCCAAATGTCTCCGCAATCATTCGGACACTCATTCGACTATCAGAGACCAAAAGCACTTACATTTTAGCCACATTGGCTGAAGTTCGAGAACTTAATGGACGCCTAGCGCCTTGTTCGTCCTCGATGTCCTCTCTCCCGTCTCTGAAGGTCTTGTGCCACCTAAATACTCGAGCCTTGGGCAAAAAATCCTTCCCCTAGGTTTCTTGTAAGATGAGAACCCTCTCAGTAGCTGGTTTGTTTAGTTTTACAGAAAAATTTATGGCGTATCTCTGCTCGACAGTCCACGTCATTCTGAAAACCTAATGCCTCATTCAAACACGTGTGTGCTTCACGAGCGATCTATGCGCTGCAAAGACTCAAGGCTAATCGACTCCCGCTAGAATCTGTAGCTGACAGTCTCCGCCGCACGTATCGCTCGCAAACTCCGTCCCTTTGGCCTTCTGCTTGGCACGAAAAATTTAGTCTCATTACTTAATAGACAGACCATGTAGCACCAGTCGCACATATTCCGTACGGCTGACCCTAAACATAGCAAATTTACATCTAAATCGGTACGTGAATCCCCACACAATAAAAAATATTTTTTTAGTGAGGGTTTTTTTTTTTCAAAGGAAAAATCATCTTAATTTACATTTTGTTAATTTCAGGCCTTTCCTGAGTTATATCCAATTTATATTATTTGAAAGTTAATTATGTTTAGAAAAAAATGTTTAACGCAGTTCGTTTAATTTGAAATTTCCGTAAAAATATTTAAATAATTTGGTCTCATTTCAGTTTCGAAGAACCTTTTAACAACTGTAGTTCCAGATAAAGTAAATTTTCCCAGAATAAATTTGTTTGCTTTGACAATATTTAAAGATTTGGGAATAAAGAACTAAAATATAAAAACAAAGCTCTTATACAACAAAAAATGCAATGATGAACGCGGAAATTAGAACAAATTTGAAAATCAAAAATGAAATGATGTATCGAAATTGTCTAAAACTGTAATCCATTGTTTAGTACAACAAATAGCACGTTTTTTTTTTTTCTACTGAATGTAGGGATAAGCTTAAAAAAAAATAATTTAACCAAATATATTACTTTACATCAATTTTGCATTCTATTCGCTTAAATAAAAATAATTTAACCAAATATATTATTTTACATCAATTTTGCATTCTATTCGCTTAAAAATTGTATTCCAAAATATTTTTAAATATAAGTATTATTAGTAATGTTAAAATTTATTTATTTATGTATAGTGATTTTTTTACTATTTAAAGTTTAAAATAAGCAACACTGAATGTGATTTATTGCTGACTATCTTTCGAAAAACAGATTTGGCGGATTTTCCACAAAATTTGGCTTATTTAATTTCGCGATCAATGTTCAACCCTGTCTACTATTATTTTTGTTTGTCTACTATAAAATTTTGTTTTTAATGATTGAAATTTTTATGTTTTTATTGTTTGACGCAATATTATTTTACAGATAAGACATTTAAAATATTTAATTACTTTTATAACAAAAGAGATCTTTATAGTATATATCTTTCGATATTTTTTATATATGACAGCTTGGTTCCATTTCAACCAAATTATTATCACATAATTTATTCAAAAATATTATTATTTAAACATACCTCTCATTAATAGCTCTTGTATTTAAATAGAATTTATTTATAACTTTTAAAATGCATCTTAAAATTTAACTTAAAAGCGTTGTAAATATAATTTAACCGAAGAAGTGCACTTTAAAAACTTTTTCAATAACGAATATTGTTTAATCCTCTCCTCCCCAATGGCAGAAAATCAAAACACACAAGATCTTGTATAATAGAATGTTTATAATAATAATAATAATGTGAAAAAAAAATGCAATTACAAAAATATATCCTGAAGATGAACTTATTATGTTCTAAATACAATTTCAGCCGATAAAACATTTTTTTAAACCTTTTAATGTGGAATATTGTTTGAGAAAATAGTTCCTATTGTATGTAATGTAAACATACAGGTCTGTCTATTTCACAACAAATGTTCTAAATTATTGAGGAAATAAAAGTAACATCAGCCAACAAATCAAAATATTGATAGGAAATTTAACAAAAATATTTTATTTATTTATTTTCACAACTTCAGTTTTAGTTTCTAATCATATGAACATTTAAAATTAATTGTATTACATATGTAGTATAAAATGAAAAAAATATACAAAATAATAAAATAAAAGCACAAAACTAAAATACATATGTAGTAGAAAGTATAAAACATTGCATACATTAAAAACATTTTAATCTGTTTATTTTCATACTTTTAGCTCTATTATTCAAACAATTCAAGTATTTAGTTTAATAACATGACAATTTAACAAAAGTTACCAAAGGAATAATTTGAAATCGTTTTTGTCCTTTGGTAAATTTTATAATTACTTTCTCTGCTTTTCTCTCATTCAGGTGTCACATCTAAAATTGCACGTAACAACGAAGTCGGGCTTTAAAGAACGTAAATCCGACTTAGAGAAAATTCCAACATCAGACTCTTTCTTTCTTGTCAAGGATAACAGAATAGAAAAGTTCTGGGACAACCCAAATGAACATTTCGTTCTGAGGAATTTAAAAAGATCTGTCGCCAGCTTATTGCAAGTTAAAAGAAAAGATGGAGAAGAAAAACTAGTAAGTAATATAATCTAATCTATAAAAATGAAAATTTGTCTGTCTGTGTGTAATTCTATAGAAATCCACAGTTTGGAAGCCAGAATTTTGAAATGTCACGTATTAAAACACTGCCGAGGCAACTAAAGCAGTGATGGAACACTGTAGCAGCAGAGAATCAATTGGTACAACAAAATTTTATTAGTATTTTTCCGCTAATTTCAGCACAGAATTTCTGATATTTTTCAAGGCGAAGAATACTATTAAAATTTAGTGGTGACAATTGCCCAATTGCTGGGCCACTGTTCCATCACTGCTAAAGTAATCCGGAATCGAAATAATTTATGGTTAATTTTTAATTAATAAAAAAACACCAATTTAACAGCAATTTTCTATCAAATTTCAACATTTTTCGTTATAGAGGTTGCCAAAAATTAAAAATAAAAAATAAAATTCTTATCACAACAATTACTTTTCTATTGCAAGATTTCCACGTGAAAAATCAAAATGAAATAAATAGTTTGACGAAAAAAAAAATGAATATTACGTCATACATTGGAAATATATTGGACGTCAGCAGGTGAATCTATAACGTCATATGAGTTTGAAAAAACGTATTGAAACATAATAAAAATCCGATTATGGAAATATTGGCATATTTTAACATTTTGAGGTTCTCTGAATTTGTTTTCGCCATTTTTAAATCTCTTTCATATATATACGTGTGTGTATGCGTGTATAGAATTTTCACAAAAGTTTAGGTCCTTAGAGCTCAATTTTAGCGAAGAACTGAAATAAAGATGGTTTTATTGCTTTTTTCTATTGTTTGTTTTATAGTTTAATTTTGAAATTGATTTTTCAAAATAAACATTCTTAAAATTCCGGGCAACGCCGGGTACTTTAGCTAATAATCTTATATAACAGAATAAATAGTCTTGATAACGAACAAGTAAATTCTTACAAATGAGAATGGTTGATTGTAAGGCTCTCGTTCACGAATTTGTATTTATTGTTTCATGAATCCTCCTTTAAATAGTTATAATTAAAACGCTATTCAAGCTTGTGAAAAGAAAAATGATTTATGCCACACATGCGGTCTGGATGTTTAAGAGATAATCAAAATAAAATGTAGCCGAAAATATATTTTAAAACATTGCTTATTGACACTTTCCAACATAGTTTAAAAGTGTTTATGAATTCGGTTTGTTTTCCGTCTCTCTGGCCGTGTTCTAAAACTCGCTTAACCCTTTGAGGGGCAAGTAATTGTGTTTCAGTAATGTCGAACTCACACCGGAATCTTCAAATAATTTTATTGCAAAATAGGGAAAAACAATTTTACGGCTTTTTTCCACAAAAGTTAGAAAGGTAAAATTTTATAAAATTTTTCTGGTGCAATCTTCATTAATCTTAGGTGCGCCCCTCAAGAGGTTAAATATACTGGGACTGCCCTGAAAAATAATTTTTAATGCGTTTTATTCAATATCGGTGTTTTAACCCTTTACTGCATCTACGTACGTATCACGTGTAATTTTTTTTAAAAAACACTTTCCAACATAGTTGAAAAGTATGTTTCAATTCGGTTTGTTTTGTAGATTTAGCGATATATTGCCAAATTTGGCGACAAAAATATGTTGCCATATATAAAACCAACTTGGCGATAGCTGGATAATTTGTCGAAATTCCCATTTAAATCAATCAATCTTCCATAATTGAGCTCACCGCAATTTAATTTAAACTCAGCAAATTTAAGGTTTTTTCAAGACTTTTCTAATTTTTAGTGCATTTAATATATATATATATATATATATATATATATACATAAACGATAATTTGTTATAGTTTACTAGAGTCGATGAAAGTAGAAGGAGTGGAGATTGGCGATAATGTAATAGAATAAACTGAATAGAAGTTGAATGATGAACGGTGGGATGCAATGAGCAGCTAAAAAGTAGTAGGCGATAACTTTATCCTGTAATTGAAGAAGAATTATCTCAGTACAAGCAGTCGTCAAGTCAAAGCATAATAACTATGATTTTTTGTAATAGTATCGTGGCTGAACAACGCAATAAATAATTTCAGCGGGTGTTTCTCCGAAAGCTAGACAAGGCGTTATAGATCCATAACTTTATTTAATCATCATTCATTGAGCAGTCCACACATATTTGAGAAAACATTAGAATACATCCTTGGGATAATTATTGGAGCAATCATTGGAATACATCCTAGATTGGACGCGCAGCCAAGTAACTGTTTACAAGTCAACATTCGACCAAAATCTGTCGGAAGATCGCGTGCAGCTGCTTTTCGTGAACAAGTGGAGAAATACAAAATCATGACGTAGTGCGCGCTCTGGCCAATGCGAGAATAAGGGATACGGGTACTTTCTACTTTCTACGTTACGACCAAAGGAAGAGATAAAGCAAAGAATCCTGACAATCAGAAGCGGATGGATTTTATAATGAAAAGTAACCCAGCGCGGGAAGATAATCTCGGAATGGGAAAAAAGTAATGCCTTTTAAGAAACATTCGAATTCGCAGAAATGATCGGAAATCATGATATAATTTAATAACTAAAAGCTTTATATTTAAGTAAATTGGACAAGATAAATATTAAATTAACGGGAATTTAATAGATTTAACGATAGATACTATTAAAGAATAAGGAATTAGTGAATAGGGCGGTAAATTAGGATAAAATAGGGAAATGTCACGAAGGAAGATCTAATAATGTAACATATATATACAGTGTGACTTCAAAAATCCGACATCAAAACCACCTTTTTCCCTTCCTTTTTCTTTTACACTTTCAAGTTATGGTAGAAGGAAAATGGCAGTTGTTTATGAATTAAAAACTACAAAATCGAAAGTAAAAATGCAAAAAAAAAAAAAATAAATAAATAAATAAATAAAAATAAAATAAAATAAAATAATATTGTGACTTTTTCATTTACCAGAGTCGATTATTTTCTGAACAAATATTCTGGGAGTTGCACTGTTGCACAGCAATGGCGTGGAGAGATTAGTACACAAGTTTTTTGGTCTCTCTTTTGGCGATGTGCTAAATAAAACCGTCGATAATGATAGTAACAGCTCCGAAGACGAGGATAAACAACAGGCATAAGAAAAGGTGTCACTAGAAAATTGCATAAATTTGACTGGAGCATTAATATCTGCTTTAGAGAACAAGACTATATTTCCGAAATAAAGATTCTCCATTTGTATAAAATACAAGAAAAACTTGTTAAAGAACGGCCAAAAAAATTGAAGGAAACAAAATTGACATCGATGTTTCTGAAATTACACGAGAAGAAATAATTCCATTCTTTATTAGATTTTTTTTTTCTGTAACATAGAAAATATCAATTAATGTAAGTTTATTTTCATATTTAATTTTCTTTCTTTCTTACATAATTATCACTTAATAATGAATTGAATTATAACTAAAGGCACCAATAAGAATATAGTACTACTTTTGACATTCCTTCAAAAATACGGAATTTTCAAAAATCCGGCATAGACTCGGGCCCCAATGATGCCGGATTTTTGAAGTTATACGGTATATATATTCCACATTTTTCTGAATTTTAATGAAATCATGTTTATTTTATTTTATTTATTTATTTATTATTTTTTACATTTTTCAAACAGTAATTTAACAGATGATTAGAGGACTAAAAGACAAGTGATTAGCTTCAATCATATGATTAACTCTTTTTTTTTTTTTTTGTCGCATACCATACCTTTATCATTTGAGCTTTTCAAATCATAGCTGAACAAGTTAGAAATATCCCATCCGGAAGGTAAATTATCTGCACACAGTGAGAGTTTTAATTACATATGTATACGCAGTGTTTTGAAAAATATCGCAGTTTAAAGCACAAATTTAATTATCAGTAAACAATATAGAAGGAAATGTTATTATTCGGTGACATTGGTTACATAGCAGGGTAAAAAACTTTTCCAAAAAAAGTAAGAAGACGCTATTAAAAACCAAAATAGGATAGCATTGCAATTTGAGAAATGGGGAAAATGTTTTTCTCGCCAAAATTGAAAGTAAATGGCATATGGAGGCGAACTGTATGTCATTCATTATTTCAGCTCTTAACAATTATGAATTTATTTCTTTTATAAGTAAGCAATTAAATTTTCAACTATGAATCAAGTACAATGCAAACTAGCTTCTGTAACTTTTTCAAGTAAATTCTATGTTCTCATATGAAAGATTTTCCTTGTAAAGGTTTTATCACATTATTCTACAATATTTCCATCTTTGCAGTACATTTAAAACTATTATTAACGATTTTCAAAATAGGATAGTTGTGTAATGAATTTAGTATACTTAAAGTGAACAGAAAGAGGAATAGATTAGTGTTTACAAATATTAATCCTTTTAACACTAATTGCAAAGGCATTCTTAATTAATTATTGATTAAACCTATCTTGCATGTTTCTGCTATTAAGCTGATTATGAGTAAAATGCATTAATTGTCAATCTAAGTAGCTTAACTTCAAGCGATTATGTATTTTAATAGAACCGAAATTACATAGCAGCAACGTTATTAATTTATCCCAAGAAAATAGATGATGATTGGAAATTCTTAATAAATCTTGCACTTGTTTATTTAGACAATTTTAAACAATTAATGACTTCAGTCGTAAGCTGAAATATTGTTTTACAACAGCTGCTTAAGTTTGTTTCATTAGAAGTTAAATGCATTGT
Source organism: Maratus speciosus (assembly GCA_963932465.1). NCBI lineage: Eukaryota > Metazoa > Arthropoda > Arachnida > Araneae > Salticidae > Maratus > Maratus speciosus. The sequence goes on along the minus strand of OZ010792.1, from coordinate 372,622,992 downwards.
TTGCCTAAAAAGCTAAAAATTGTTGCTACTATAAAATAATTCAAACAAATAAAAGTAAAATAAGTTGTTTTCGTGTCATATACATATACAGGGTGTTGCCGAATTTGATCGACAAATTCAGAGGGGTTATAGTAGGCATCAAGGGGATGAAAAATTACCGTAGAGTAGGGATGCACAACCTGTGGTCCGCGATGGGTTAACACGTGGCTCGCGAATTTTGTCAATTTATAATTGGCAAAAATTGCAATTTTTGACCACAGGTTGCAGGAAAAAATCGTGAATTTCGTCAATTTGCCGCGAAAAACAATTGCAAATTTCGTCAGACAGTTAAAAATATAATTTCATAAATCGGCCGCCCGATGCCATTTGTATTAATATAGAAAATTCCCGAGTTGCTAATTTCGTCATTCGCTAGTCAAAAAATACCTAGAATTTCATCGATCGGGCGCGGAAAAATCGCGCGCTTCGTCGATCTCGCTCGGAAAAGTTTCGAATTTTGTTGATTGAGCACGGGAGCACGGGTTTCGTCAGTTTATCGGGAGAAAAAGTCGTTTATTTCGCCAATTTGCCGCGGGAAAATTTCATATTTCGTCAGTCAGTTAAGAATTGCGAATTTCGTTGACTGAGCGTGGAAAAATCGCGAGTTTCGTCGATCGGGTGTGGTAAAATCAAGAGTTTCGTCCATCAGGCACGAAAAAATCGTGAGTTTCACCGATCGGGCGCGGAAAAATTGCGCGTTTTGCCGATCGCGCGCAGAAAACTAGAGTGTTTTGTCGACCGCGCGCGGTAATGTTGCGAGATTCGTCCGTTTATCGCGAGAAAAAGCCGCGAATTTTGCCAAATTGCTGCGGGAAAATTGCAAATTTCGTCAGTCATTTAAGATATACAGTCGGACCTCTATTTAACGAACCTCTATTTTGCGAAGTTTTCCTTGGAACAAAGAGCATTTTGCGAATTTCTTCGTAAAATAATCTCCAAATAGCGAAGTGCATTCTCTATTTAACGAGCTTTTTCTTGTGATCTAAATTTTTTTCCTCCCCATTTCTCAAAATATTTCTGGACATTTCAAACTTATTATTTCTTTAAACACATTTTATGATGTTCAATGGCCTTGAACTGGTTTTACAAGGCGCCTTCTTTATTAGCAGTGAGAATTCGGTAAGTATGGAGGACGAAGATGATAATCCTTTAGAGTAACTTTAAAAAAATGTGGATACAGATGAGAAAAAAAGAAATTAACCATGGTGTGCTGATTGATGATTATATTCCACTTAATTCTGAAATTGAGACCTCGCAAAAACTATCCGAATTGGATATTTTCGACAGTGTGAAAAATAAAAACAATACAGCAATGAATTGCGATGAAGACGAATATGATGATGATGGAAATGATCATGATGCAGGAATTAACAAAACTTCGTATGATGAAATACTAAAATCCTTTGAAACAATCCGACGCGGATTATACTTAGAAGAAAATACGCATGAAGGTGTTTTAGCTGCATTGCAAAGATGCGAGACGTATTATGAGAGAAAGCACTTTTTAAAAAGAAAAAACTCAGGAAAAATTAACAGAGTTTTTCAGAAATTAAATTTAAGAACGCATATGTTAATGTATGGTTACAAATTCTTTGTTATAATAATAATAAATACGATAATGTAATTAAAATTCGTTAATTTTAATGTAAAACTATTTACTTTAAACAGAAAATACAGTGTATTCCCGGACAATGTTTTGTTTTCCTTGCAGATTTCAAAGATTTAAACACATAAAAAAATGAATTGATGATGGATATTGGTGGGTAAAATAAATAAAACAAATTCATATAATTTATATAAAAAAATGTGATTAATTACTTTTAGTAAAAATATTTAGTGTTTATGAATTTAAAATCTGTTTTATGTAGTTAAAAGTATTTTAAAAGGGGAATCTCTATTTAACGATTTTTCCATATAACGAACTTTTTTCCGGGATTTAGCGACTTCGTTAAATAAAGGTTCGACTGTACTAATTTCGCCGATCGGGAACGGAATAATCGCGAGTTTTGTTGATCAGGCGCGGAAAATTCGCAAGTTTCGTTGATCGGATGTGCGGAAAAATTGCGAGTTTTGTCGATCCGCATGGAAAAATTACAAATTTCGTTCATCGGTTGCGTAAAAATTGCGAGTTTCGTCAGTTTATCGCGAGAAAAGTCGTGAATTTCGTCAATTTGCAGAGGGAAAAAATTTAAATTTAAGTCAATCAGTTAAGAATCGCGAGTTTCGTCGATCGGGCGCGGAAAAGTCGCGTTTCGTCGATCAGGTGCGGCAAAATTGTGAGTTTTGTCGATCGGCATGGGAAAATTGCAAATTTCGTTGATCGGCTGCGGAAAAATCGCGAGTTTCGGGAGTTTATCTCGAGAAAAAGTCGTGAATTTTGGCAATTTGCCGAGATGAAAAAATTAAATTTTCATCAGTCAGCTAAGAATCGCGAATTTCGTCGTCCGGGTACGAAAAAATTGTGAGTTCTGTCGATCGGGCGCGGAAAAATCGCGAATTTTGTCGATTGGGCGCAGAAAAATCGCGAATTTTCTCTATCGAGTGCGAAAAAATTGTGAAATTTGTCGATCGGGCAGAAAAAATCGCAAATTTCGTTGATCGGGCACAGGAAAAATCGTGAATTTTGTCGATTAAGTGCGAAAAAAAATTGCAAATTTCATCGATCGGCTACGGTAAAATCACGAGTTTCGGCAGTTTATCGCGAGAAAAAGTTTTGAATTTCGACAATTTGCCAAGGGAAAAAAATTGAAAATTTCGTCAGTCAGTTAACATTCGCGAATTTCGTTGACTGGGCGCCGAAAAATCGAATTCCGTTGATAAGGTGTGAAAAAATCGCGAATTTTGTCGATCAGGAGCAGGAAAATCTAAAATTTTGTTGATCGGCTGCAGAAAAATTGAGAGTTTCGCTAATTTAACTTCGTTCATAAAGTTCACATTTTTTTCGGCACTAGCCGCTTTCATGCATATGTTTGTTTTTTAGCACTTTAAATAAAATAAAATTTAATCCCCCGGAATAAAGTCAAGAAATATTTTCACTCCTTGAAAATTATCTCTGCTATATCTCTGTTATATATATACAAGCATAAATTGTTGATACATCTTTGCCAACTGAATTAGGTATGGTATTTTGACTGTGTAGGGGAACCTAAAGGGTTAAAACTGCCACTCCTCTGAAACCATATTTTTTATAGGCCACAGATCTCCCCACCTTCCCGAAATAGAATTATCTTTGTGTTATTGATGTGGCCCTCGACAACACAGGCATTTTTGTAAGTGGCCCTTCTCTGAAAAAGGTTGTACACCCCTACCGTAGAGCATGTGGTCGCAAACCACTTACTTACAAGAAAGGTCTCCTTACTGGGCATAGTCAGAATATTTGGGAGAAAAAAAAAAAAACTAATTGAACAACTTAAGTATGTAATAAAGGATCAGCCTAATTTAGCGGCGGAATTACAATAGAAAGTCTGTAAAAAAATAAAGTACTTTCGAGTATTTGGCGCGAAAAGACAAAAGCGTCACGCGATTTGGCGAGAAGCACTTTTCCTCGCCAAAAGCAAACGATTTTAATGCATCTGAAAATTGCTTGATAATTGATTTTTAGAATGCGTGTAAATAGTATTTAATGAATTTAAACTTAAACAATGAGAGAGTTTAATGCATATATTTTTTTGTATTACATACACTGGTTATCAAAAATTAAGGAAAAGTCACAAAATGCTAATTTTCAAATACGCGAACACTCAAAAGAAAATAATATACTTCGAGTAATTACTATCTCTACAACACAGCTAGCCCATATAACATCTCATTCATGTCACACATGGTCACAAGTGTCACAGTCACTACGGTGAAGCAAAAAACAGGAAACTCCATTATGAGTCTCAAATGATCACTATATGTGACTCCACTGAGAAGTCAATGTGACTGCTGCTTTGTGACGAGTCATCAGGTGACTTTACAATGTAGTTAAATTGTGACTCTCATGTGACTGTCAGTTTGAGACTCAATTTCATAGTCATCATGAACGTTGCATTATGATAAGCCACCAAATAATATCATATTATAGTCACACGGAGACTTTTTCCAAGAGCACAATGGTGACTTCACAGTAGTCTCTCTGTCACCTGAAAGTCATCATGTGACATTAATGTGACATTATTTGGTAACTTATCACAATGCAGCGTTCACGATGACTTTGAAATTGAGTCTACAAATGACAGTCACACGAGAGTCACAATGTAACTACATTGTAAAGTCACATGGTGACTCGTCCCAAAGCAGAAATCACAGTGACGTCTCAGTGGAGTCACATATAGTGATCATTTGAGAGTCATAATGAGATGTATGGAATTTCCTATTTTTTTGCTTCACCGTAGTGACTGTGACATTTGTGACCATGTGTGACATGAATGAGATGTTATATGGACTAGCTCTGTTGTAGAGATAGTAATTACTTGAATTATATTATTTCCTTTTGAGTGTTCGCGTATTTGAAAATTAGCATTTTGTGACTTTTCCTTAATTTTTGATAACCAGTGTATTTATGTTGCTTGTTGCTGCAGTTATTTAATTTTATCACTGTTAAAATAATTTCATATATATAAAAAATATTTTCATATTGAAAAATATATTTTCATATATTTAAGCGTATTCCAAAATAAAGGCCAGATGAAGAATGCTGCAGTTATACATTTCAGTATCGGAGAAGTTTTTGTTTCCATAGCAACAAAACAGAATCGACAGTACTCAATTGGACTTAATTTTTGAGATTGAAAGTATTTTTGATTTATTTAAATTTTATTTTAATTCATAAAATTTCATAGTTAACTTTCATAAAAATGTATATAGAACAAAACTATAGTTAAAACAAACTAAAACTGACAAAACTAAAGTTATTTAAATTAAATTTATTTAAACAAGGTCAACATAAAACATTTTTACCTTAAAGAGTATTTGTCATAAAAAAGTATTTTTTGAAAATTTATTGCATCACCAACCGGTGATAAATCGCCAAATAATGAAATTTTCATTATCTTTTTACGGGCAATCTCTATCGAGTTTCCGTCGAAATTTTTATAAACATATCTATACACATGAGAAGAACATTCTATAATTTTTTCAGATTTTTCGGAATATGCCCGTATGGAGACCTTCCTTGTTAGTTGCAAATACAGAGTGTTTCATCCTAACTGAACTTGTACGGTTGACGGTATTAATTTTGAGAAAAATAAAAACATTGCAATGAAATTGCAACGATATGCATCTTGTTTTATATGACAATCACGAAAAGTTCTGCAAAAACAGGCTGCTCAAGAAATCGATGATACCGTATGAACTAGTAATCGCAGTGCAAAATATGAAACGTCAAGTGCATACAGTGCTGTAGTTGGGAAAAAATATTTGGGGGAACTCACCTTTCCATAGAATAGATAAATGTTAATGCTATCGGATTTTTCTAAGCCAAAATCCAATTTAAAACATTTAGCCAAAAGCCGACTTTTTTCAATTAACAGTTATAATTATTATAATTTACTTTTCTAGTATTGTATTTGTATAGCATCCATCTAAAAGCAATATTTAATCATTCGCACAGTAACATTTTCCAATATGAATGAAAATAAATTGAAATAACCGAAATAAATCCATTTATTACTTACTGGCACATGTATTCTAGAAGTTTCCAATGAGAGGTGTTTTCTGTGCTCTCTGATTTACGCTAATTTTCTTTCTGATGACTACCAAGATTTCAATATGGTTCAGGCAAAAAAAAAAAAAATTAAGGGAGATCCTACACGGCTTATGAATATAAGTGAAACCGGACCTTCTTAAAACTAGCTAAGTTATCGTTTCTCTTTAAAACAAAAAAATTGTGCTCGTACGCGACATTTTTTTTTTTTTTTTTTTTTTTTTTTTTTTACAGTAACAGATCAAATATTTCTGGGAACGGCGGCGATGCTACGCGTTCCCACCCAACTACAGCACTGTGCAATGTGCATACTGCTAGCACGCATAATGGAAACTTCTACCGCTTCTTTTTAAATTATCCCATTTACAACAAAGGCGAGCATGTCTATTAAAAATTTTATTATAATATACAGTAAAACCTCCATAACGGACACTCTCGAATAGCGGACACCTCCATTTAAAGGACAGTTTTCCAATCCCCACTCCCAAAACCTAAATTTTTGTATGTTTAACCTCTGAATAACGGACAGAAATTTTGGCGATAAAAGGTGAAAAATAATTTTTTTACGAGAAAAAAAAAATGAAAAAAGTAAAGCCTTTAAATTTATCAGGGCAATGTGTCACAAAATCTGTGACCACAAATAAATGCAGGGGGTGGGCTGGGGAAAATCTCCCCTCTCTCATCTGCATCCGAGAGAGCAAACGTTCCTCTCCTTGAAAGATTTAGGATTTTCTGCTGATTAATTTCTGGAAGTACAAATCTCTTGATCCGCAGAATTCCATACATCATTTTCTCTTTCGTTTGAAATGCGCGTAAGGTAACTTCGTTTACAATTGGCATGAAACGTATAGATAGATAATGCACTGACTAGTATTTTTGTTTCATTATACCCAATCTAAACCAATTTTTCAGGTAATCGGATCAAGAAACAAAGAAAAAACAAAAAATTAATTTTAGTAGGGCTCGTTCGTAAAATTCAAAAAGCAATTAATTGGATTGCATCACTGCATAACATAGAAGAGAGAAGTCAGAGACGTCACATGGAGTCATATAATCTTATCAAAAGAAAAATAACCACAGAAAACTTAACATACGACTTTTTTTATTTATTTTTAATCTTTTATAAAACAAAGAAAAGAGTTACTCTATTTTATTTATTATTTTTATTAGAAAATTGCGTACTGACTTTTGGCAGCGAGAATTAAAGACTCCAAGAATGCGACGAGAGCAGGAATAAAAATAATTTGCAATGTCGATGGCTTTTTGAATCTAGATTGTGATTAATATTTCGAGAATGGCCTCAAAAAGAAAACGATTAATTTAAAAAGAAAAATTTGAAATTGTAGGTGCATCTGAGAAAGAGAAATTGAGTTTACGGATACTTGCTGAATGTTTTAAAATAGGGAAAACAGAGGTGGGAGAGATTTTACGAAATAAAGAAGAAATAAGAAATTTGTGGATTACTACCTCTAACGAGAGCACCAAAAATGTGAAATTGAGGAAGACTAATTCCATTGAAATTGATTCTATAATTCTGAATTGGTTTCCTTCAGTTCGTTCAAAACACATTTCTATCAGCGGGCTTTTGATTCAGGAAAAGGCTTTAGAACTCGCTAAAGAACTCGGATTACAAGATTTTAAGCCTTCCAGTGAAGGCTGGAAAAGTTCCGATCTCGACACAACACCTCTTTCAAAACAATATGTGGAGAAGCAAAATCTGTAGATCTTAAAGAAGTGGAGGATTGGCATGAACGACTGCAATCAATTTGAGAGACACATTTTTAATACCAATGAAACCGGACTCTTTTTCCGAATAAGACTTCGTGTTTTTAAAAGGATGAGTGTATCGGAGGAAAAAGGCCAAAAGAGCGGCTCACTATTATGTTGCAATGTATTAGGAGAATTTGAAATCCCTTTTACATTCGAAAATGCCTGAAGTGGATGATCAGTCCTTTAATAATCGAATGGTTAACTTCCTTTGATAATAGGATGACAAAACAACAAAGAAAAGTTCTCTTGTTTTTAGACAATGCAAGTTCTCATACAAAACATTTGAAATTCGACAATGTTAAAATTATGTTTTTAGCCCCCCCAAACACGACTTCAGTATGCCAGTCACTTGATCAAAGCGTAATATACAATTTTAAAGACTGGTACATAAAGCTTTTATTACGCCACATTCCTTCAAAGTTAGATTCTATGAATACACTTGGGAACTGCCTAAAATTAGTTAATGCTCTCGATGCTATAATTTCAACTTATTCAGGTGTAAAAAACATAAAACCAGAAAGCGCACGACAATGTTTCAGAAAAGCAGGTTTTATTATTAAAGAAAAATGAAACGCACATTTCCGACACAAATGAAGAATTAAACGAAATAAGTGAATTAATGAAATGTATCAGGAGTGAAGAAACTGCCGAAAATTTCATTAATATTGATGATGACTGAAGAAGAATCAGCTGATGTATGCGATTATATTCCTTCAGAATTTTCGACAAAAGCTGACTCTATTAGTGATGATGAAACAGACAGTGAAACTGGAGATGTTTTTCCTGAAATATCAAGAATTTCCAAGAAGCGGCAAAATACAATAAGCATTTACACAAATTTTTTGTAGAAAAAGATGATTCAGAAGGCAGTGATGTAGTCGTAAAATAAACTGAGGGTATACGCTTTAAGCAGAGGGTATACGCTTAAAGCAGAGAGTATACCCTAGAGCAGGGATGGCGAACCTATGGCACGCGTGCCAAACTTGGCACGCGATAGAATATTTTCGGCACAGCGGTGAAATCCTAAAACGAAATAGAATTAAGTTAAACAAAATACGCAAACTTTTACGATCTGGGCTTTTCTTTTTTTTTATTATATTAGAAAGCAACTAATTGAATTTATAAATTATTTCAGTTTCGGCTCAATAAGTTATCAAATTTAGAGAAGGTTTGTAGCATATCAAAATAAAAATATCACGCATTAGAAGCAAAATTCCTAGTCATGAAACTAAAGCGACTTGATATAAAATATATAATCTTCACAATTGTTCACTCTATTTATTCCTGAGGGTCATTATTTTAGGAAATGATACGAAAATCTTAAATACTAGAAACCCAAACCACTTGTTAGATAACCCGAATTCAGCTAGCATCCTATTAAAAGTGAGTAGGTTGAACACCGTATTAATATTTGGCATAACCGACATCGCATTCAGCCTTTTATTACTTTAAGATATATGTTAGTCTAAATATTAGATGTATATTGCTCCATATTTTTAAATCCCAATGAATAAAAATCTAGAAATTTTGATCTACTAAATTACTTTTTGGTGCTTGGCACGTCATGGTCATGTAAAATCTTTTTTGAAAGAAAATGGGCACGGGGATGTAAAAAGGTTCGCCGACCCTGCCCTAGAGTGTATATATACTATAGTTTTCTTGAGAAACTGAGGGTATACGGTGTTCCTTAAAAAAATCCAGAAGGTATACGGCGTATACCCCCGTATACCCTCCACTACATCCCTGTCAGAAGGATTAAAACTACTGACAGAGTTGAAAAACATTGAAAAACAAATTACATGTAATCGCATACAAAAGCAAACTTTTGTAACAGATATTTCTCGTAAGAATGTAATAAACAGTGGATAAAGGTCTGCACAGTTTTATTTTAGTTTTATTGCTTAACACTAGAACGCCCGGAAATTTTACCCAAACTTCACAAAAATATTTCACACTAGAATTTTTATTTTAAATTATTTAACTGATTTATTTAACACATTTCTGCGTGGTTGAAATTTAGCTTATTTTATGAAAAAATTTCTGGCTCCAATTGGCATTTAATCATTTGGTCGGAGTCGATTCGACTCCTTCCGGGCATTCTAGTGTTAAAAAATAATTTAATTCCCGATTAATCATACAATAGAGGTTTTAGGACATATAAAAGTCAATTAATGAAATATTACGCATTTCATAGCAATTTTTGAATATCTGAGTTTTTCCCAATAGCGACCAGTTTCCGAGCTCCCGAGGATTCCGCTATTTAGAGGTTTTACTGTACTCCAGTTTTCTGATAGTTATTACCGTCAACACAAATTGAGTTAGGGTAGAAGACCCTGCATTTTTGATTAAATATGTGGTTTGTGACCCAATGTTCTATGGTAATTTTTTATCCTCTTGATGCCTACTATCACCCCCCTGAATTTGTCGGTCGAAATCGTCAACGCCCTGTATATTAAGAATTTTTATCACCGTGTTATTAATTTATTATGCGTTACAGTTCGGAATTTCTTAGCCGAAGTGTAGACCATAAATCAATGATCAAAGTAAGCCACTTATTTCACTCACGCGAAAACATAACCTGCTCGCTAAAGTTATTCCCAGGAGAGAAATTTCTAAAAATATCTTGTTTGCATTTTCATATTTTTAAATGTTTTTGCATTGGATAGTTGAGGTGGATCTCTACAAAGACCGCTTTTTTACTTTTTCGATTTTGTTTACAGGTTTTTTTTTTTGTTCTTATATTTTTTATGCTTACACTTTCGGAATCACTTTTGACCAATAGACATTCAGTAATCGTTTTAACTTTAACAAAGCTTTGAATATTTTGTAACCAACATTGATTTAACTTATAATGTTCCTATTTATTGACATTCAATAAACGCGTTTTAAAGGAACGAATTAACTTATTTTTTATTTGTGTAGGAAGATGTGGCCGGCGAATGTGAAGTCTTCTACAAAACTGAAGGAAACACAATCAGAAGAAGTAAAAGAAGATGTCGCCATCCCATTGAAGACAGTGTCTTATCTCAACCATTTGGAGTGAGTTTATGATTTATTCAATTTTCAGATGTCATGTACTTTCATGCTTTTAATCATTAAAAATGAAAAAAAAATCACTTTCTCGTAAACAAAACTGAAAATATCACCGAGTTTTTAAGATTCTGGGTCCTTTTTGAAGCAACTAAACCTTGAGCGGCATACGTATCTTCTAGGATGTATTAGAGGTCTGCACGGCTCGGGCCGGGCAGAATACGAATCAGAAGCTTTCCAACAAACTTTTTCCAGGAAAACACGTTTTTATTTGCAAAAAACGTGCAAAAAAGGGACTTTTCTTTGTTTTTTCAAAATAACTCTAAAACTATGCCTTTTACGTAAAAGTCTGCGGTACATGAATTAAAGAGGATAAAATTTCCTACATTTTATGTATTAAAAGTTTTTTTGTCTGTTGAATGGTTTAGCTGTGACTGTTCCGCAAAAATGGGTTTTAAAATAAAAAAACTCTGAAAAAATGGGAATTACGGCACTGTACGTCGATGAAACATGAAAACTAACCATTTTACGCAAACTTTGACATTGATGATACTAAAGATTATATGACTGACTGCATTTTATGGATATGAGGTTTATTGTTTCCTTCATGTCTCTGAACAGATCGAAAATTACTGTGGTGTTCAATTTCACTATTCAGAACAGCATGTAAGCCCGAAAGACTCTTCAGTTGTACGCTACAACATGAATGGTACAAAGATGTACGAATGGTTACTGCAGCATTTCCCTTTCCCTGAAAACCCTGTTTTATACTCAATAAGCACTGGTGGTTTAGTTGATGGACGAATTAACTGCCGTAAATCTTGGGAATCAGGCATTAAAGACACCAACAGAGCTGTTGGCGGTGACTTTTGAACTGTCAAATTTAAACGGAGTGACAGAGTAATACATCTTGCTGTAATGCCCAGTGTAATACAAGTAGAAAACAAGTTGGTTCAGGTCAATCCCACAACTTTTTTCCAACGGTTGCAAAGCATTCTGATGAAGACCTTGAGGAGTTTTTCACGTACGATCTAGGCCTTTATTCCTTGTCCCTGTTTGACAATGGCTTTCATCCACGGAATATTTCTACTATGGATCTTATGCATGTGACGTCACTCTCCAGAGTTGGTGGTATCTTGATCCGTTATTCTATGCACTGTACCACAAGAATGTCAATATGCGCAGCCACCAATACCGCCAGCAGACGACTTTTAGTCTCGACCCTGGTTGCATACGTGAAGTTTAACCGAAATTTTGCAAATTTACCGAATCTTCTCGGATACAGAACAACATTTTGAATTTATATTGCAATATATTAAGCATCTACTGCTACAATAATGAATATTTTTGCGCTATTTTTAAGAAAAGAACGTTAATAGTACATACTTCATAGAACGCTATGCTAATATTCAAAGAGAAGTACCGCCAACGGACAAATTTTAATCTCGACCTCAGGTCGCGTGCATAAGGTCCAATGATAAGGTCTAGTGTTCACCTTAATGCGATCTTTCTTTTTAAAATTATTACATGCTTATGTTTCCAATAAAAGTTCTCCTTTCTCTCTCTCTCCTTTTTTCTCTTTTTCTTTCTTTCTTCTTTTTTTTTATGGCTGTGCGAGTGTTGTAAATTATTGGTTAACAACATTTGTGCAAAATAATAATAATAACAATAATAAGCTAAAAAAGTCTTATTTAATATTGTATTAATTAACTAAATACGATATAATTGAAATTGAAGCGCACATAAAGCAATGATATACTATAAAAAATATACAAAGTAATGAACTCTAAAAGTCTCAGAAAAATTCCTTATGTTGTTGGGAAAATACAGATGGAAAAATCAGAAATTTTAGAAATAAGAAGTCCCACTCGGGAGAAAAACTCTTTAGCCAATATTTTGTTAATTTATGAAGTTCAATATATTAAAACATTTGTCACAAGAATCTTTAACAAAGCAAAACAAATTATGTTTTAAATTTTCTTCACTCATCTTCATCGCCCAATTTTAATTTAATATCGTAATGTACGTAAATTTACAATTGTTAGGTATAAGATCATTGTGGTTTTGCACTCACAAGTATCATGAATGTTTTAGTTTTCACCTGTAAACTACATAAGTACTTAATTATGTTTTTTTCGTATCAGATTATTTCAATTAACCATATTCTCAACAAAAAACGCATATAACCTATTGTGTACTGCATAAATTAACCTATCGCATTAATATAAAGCATGTAAATAATGTTCGGCGATAAAAAAATAGCGAAGTGTTATGCGTAGGAAAAGTGAAAAAAGAAAGTTTTAAATTACACAAGCCTGCGATGGTTGTGCTTTTTAACTTTTGATAATTCATTTTTATGTATTTTTTAGTGCTGAACCTGAAAATGACTTTCATTTTTAACCAGCATGTCAGGATTTTTTGAAAATCCTAAATTTCAAAGTTAAAAAGTAAAACAAAAAATAGCCAAAATCTGATACTATAAAATAGATGTGGTGGTTGTGTTTATTAACTTTTGATAATTGATTTTTATGTATTTTTTAGCACTAAATACGAAAATGATCTTCATTTTTAACCATCACGTCAGAATTTTTCGCAAATCGTAAAAGCCAATGTTAGAAAGTAAAAAAATAGCAACAAAATAGATATAAAACGTTTTTTCATAATAATTTATTCAATATTTTGGCTTAAAGAATTTTTTAACTTATACTTGGCTTATATCAGATTTTCGATGTAGGGGATTCTTACAGCTAAACAGCTGAGTGTTCCTTTTTTTGTGTGTGTGTGTGTGTGTGTGGGGGGGGGGGTAGGGGTTCATTATGTAGTATTCCACTTTACACTTTCCACTTTACGAGATTGTAGAGGTATATCCATTAAATGGTTCCATCAGATTTTATTAAAAATTTTTATTTACACAAAATAATAGAAAACATTTCGTGGGCGTCACTCAGAACAAGTGCGTGAGGGAGACAACGTAGAACGGGATGCAAGTGAAATGGAGTATACGTTACTTTACGTCTCACGCTCACAGGTCCCTGAACTGTTTAACTGTAAGAATCCCCAGTATAAGCCAAAAAAATGAGTAAATTTTTAAGAAAAGAAAAAGTTTTATATCTATTTTATAGTATCAGGGTTTTTTTTTTTTTTTTTTTTTTTTTTTAACTTTTTAACTTTGAAATTTACGATTTGCTCTACTATATTAATAGTGCTTATTTTTATGCATGCCATTTTTTGGCATGCCATCGTCCCTCTGTCTCTCTCACTCTGGCTGTTGTCATTTCCAGTTTCCTAAAGAGTCTTTGGACCACGGAGTATAGGCGACTTTCACAATGTAAAACGGCACTTAACCAACGCACCAACGGTCAATTTAGAGAGAATCGTCTGCCTGAAATAATGTAATAAAATAAAATAAAAATAAATATTATAAAAGCATAGAGCAGAAACAAATTTCATATACATAGGTAAATTTCGGAAAGTTGTTAGTTTGCCCCTCTTGTCATTAGCGACGTTAGTATCATAATTTTTTTCAAATTTTTCTGCGGAAAACTTTACGGATTCTTTTCCACTTAGGATTCTTTTCCTTGGTTATTCTAATGGCATGATCCTTACATTATATAATGGATTCATTTTGAAAATATGCAATGAAAACATAAATTAGTAAAAATTCGATTACCAGTATATTTTAAAAGGAAAATTTTATATGATTTTAAACATTTAATGAAAATAATTTCAATTTCTTTTCCCACCAGCATTATTTTAGAGAAGTTTTAATTCTATAATTTCATATTTATGTAGACATGAGTACTATAAGATGTTGATTGAAATCCTATCAAGAAACTACTGCTTTGAAAGCGGTTGAAGTTTGTGATGAATAAGCGTTGTCAGTGTCACCGTTAAAATTGATCGCAGGAAATATGTGCCACTTACTTATAGCAGTTACATTGGGAACTAATCCCTGATTTGCATCATAATAGCGATCTCATAAGTTTTGCTTACGGCATTGCTGTACTTCATTTTCGACATGTTTAAATAGTTACAACAGGCTAGAAATCGTATTATTTAAAAGTTGCAGTTAATAATTGTAATTATTTATCGTTATTTTAATAAGAAAATTGTAATATGCAATAAAATAATATCTTAGAGAAAAATGTAAAACATTTTCTAGTTTCTTATCATCTTTCTTAATTTTAAAATTCCCTTTGTTATATCGCAAAATCAGATCTCTTTCTTCTTCTTCTTCTTCTTCTTCTCCTTTTTTTTTTTTTTTTTTTTTTTTTTTTTTTTTGTATCTCGCGATATAGCGATGATACTTCTGTACTAACCATTCTTTGTAAAACTATGCTTTATTAAATACATATGGTATTTTTACAAAAATAAAACCAGCGATAGATGAGAACTAAAGAAATTAATTATTTTATTTATCTGTAATATGTTTTTGAGAGACTCTTACATGTAAAGATGTAGATATCTTACATCAGAAATATTTCCGTTATTTATCGTACTGTTAGATAAGCCAATGAGTTAAAATTGAGTCTTTATCCAGACGGAATAGTAGAGTAAAATTACAGTTTTATTCAGTCTGGATTTATTAAGTCGGTTACTTAAAATTACATTTTGCTCAGATCAGCTTTATTGCAGCAAAATTATATTTTATTCAGATTGAATTTATTCAGTCGATGAAACAGAAATACACTTTAATCAGCATGGATAAATTGAGCTGATATGATGAAGTTATATACTATCTGAATTTCCTGTTTGTTTACGAATATGTAGCTTTTAATTATTTTCAAAACATTATTTAAATACATTACTGATATTTTTCATATAAAAAGGCTTTTTAGTATTCCAATGGCAATAAAATGGCAATCCAGTGGCGATGGGCAATCTAAAAAATATATATTAAATGTATAGAATATATTTCACTTAAAAACAAGTCGGAAATTGTACGTCAAACGTGATACATGAAATGCGTTCGTACTATTACTAGTTTTTAAAATATTCAGATCTTGGTGCAATAGCTGTTGCACTGTTATGCAAACGATTATATATATATAATTCATTATACGATTATACATATTAAATTCAGAAATACGGAAATAATAGGATCTCATTTTAAATAAGACGTGATTACCATGGCAACCTACAATCATCACTTATCATGGATTATCATTGAATTGATTACGTATGATGCGATTTAATAGAATAGTAATATCTTTTTAAGTTTTGGATTCGATTTTCATAAATTTGAAATGAGTCGACTTAATTCTGCAACGATTATATATATCAAATTTCAAACCATTCGGTTGGGTAGTTTTTGCGCTGTTATAGGCGGACAGACGGACGGGCCAGACGGCGACTATAAGGTGCTACGTATTTATATAATTACGAACGCAACTAAAAAAAAATTTCATCTATGTTCTGAAACCAGGGAAGCCTGGAATGGACCCCTAGTTTATATAATGAATGTATTATGAAGCTATAAAAAGCCACTGTCGTATTTGAATGCATGCATTTATCTCAAATTTATTAATACAGAACTTATTTATCTTTGTATAACTTATCATGGAAAAATAACTTAATAATACAACGTACAGTCGTGGAAAAAAAAAAGTAAACACCCCCTACTAACTCCTCAATAAATTATCACAGAAGAAAGTTACTGGTACCGAACGATTGGAAATAAAATCTGCTTTTAAATGATGTATATAAAATTTGCTTAGGGGGCCATCTACATATTAAAACGAACCAGAACTTTGTTTTTTTCAATAGCAGTACCCAATTCTGACAGCATAAATGAACTCTACACCCTTCAATTAGCCTAAAAACGAATTTTTATGTAATTCGTACCATAAGTTTCCGAGAAATTAATTATTTTAAAATGAGCGTATTTTAAGGGCTGTATCCAAATTGAAGTTCCGTACTGGATTGTTAACCGAGGGAGCCGCTTCCTTGATCAAGGCACCTTAAGCGCCATTCAAGGAGTCAATGAAGCGTGTTAGATTACAGTACAGGAGAATAAATTTCAAAATATCTACTCTCTTCCATCATAGACGGCCCCTTAAACCATCATTTTGCCGTTTTTTAAGCATAATTTGAAAACTACTTGGAAGAAAAATGTGAAATTTTTGAATTTCCATAAAGCAGGACTTAATAAATCTATATCCATCAATTAATTGTAGGTTGCAATTCATAATTTTTTCGAATATTAATTTCATAATTCATAATTCATATCATAAAATTATAAAAATTGCAAATTCAGCTTATTTATGTTTGGGTATATTAGTATTATTACTACAAAAAAAATTAGCACATTAGGAGCATAATTTCGGGAGATATAAATACAAATATGAAAATGTAATTTAACATTAGAAGCACTAAATTTTGAATGTTTATAATTCAAAAACTTATCTTTCAAATGACTTGAAATTTAGTGTCTAGGCATAGTTTGAACCGAAGATTTGAAATATCTTGTTAAAATTGGGTATTGCTATTGAAAAAAATGAAGTTTGGATTTGTTTTAATATGTAGATGACCCCCTAAGAAAATTTTATTTACATCATTTAAAAGTAGACTTTATTTCCAATCGTTCGGTACCAGTAACTTTCTTCTACGATGATTTGTTGATGAGTTAGTAGGGGGTGTTTTACTTTTTTTTTCCACGACTGTACATCATTCTCTTGGACTATTTAACTTCAGGTGGCTGGGGTATGTTATATCTTTTTTTGTAGAATATCTGATAGCAGGATACAAAAGAGAAATACAATACACATTAAACTCTGTCTAAGGCGGAATCTATCGGGGCCGAGAAAATTTTCCGTCGTACACAATATTCCGCCTTAGACAAATTTTACTCTATGCCTACGGATTCGTCGGGACTTGAAAATCTTTCGGAGTTAGACAGATTTCCGTCTTACACAGAGTCCGCCTTACAGGGATTTTACTGTATTTGACTTTTGTTTCAAAGAAAATTTAAATTTAGTTTAATAATAAAGGAAATATTCTTGTTTTGAGACTTATACAATGGAGCATTCAGAACCAAAGTGAACAAAGTCCATTTTTTCGTTTAATCGAGTTTGATATGAATTCTTGCTCAACATAAAAATAGTTTGTTTAGCAAATCAAGTCCTAGATTGAAAATGTGAGCAACAAATACACTTGTTTACCTTGATTCTTTATGAACTGAAATGGAGCTCATTAAATTTACCTGCAAATATCAGTCGAGCAAAAGGGCCCGTAATCCTCACTGTGGACTATCACATCCGGAAGCCACTGGTAGAGTAATAGCACTTCCGGAAACCCGGGGTTAGGGCAAAGGCCTCGGCCCTTCTATGAGTGTCCGGTATGCTCGAGTTCCCTGGGGTCCCCGGAGGTGTGACCCCAAAACCACGCAATCTAATCCTTGCGATAATCCTTGGGTTTTATCGCAGCGACCATGACTTTCAATGATGTTTGGGGCGCACGCTGGGCGGTGCTCTCCCTTGGGCGGCATTTGGCGTCATGGTGGCATCACACTGACCGGTGCGTTTGACTAGTCAAATCGGCATTACGCTGGGTAGTCACGCCAGCAGGCCTGCCACAGGAGACTATTTTTTAATTCTACCTCAAGCCACTTTCTCAAAACCAAAATTATCGACATACTGTTCGATAACATTTGCAAGAGACTACTACAAAGATACTACAAAATCTGTTTTTTTTTTTAAATAGTGATGCGAATAGAATAGAAAAATAGTCGCCTGTAGCAGCCCTGCGTCGCCTGCGCATTTATGGGCTCACAGAGTCTATTCTGGCGGGGCAGCTTTCCGTAAGGCATGCTAGTTTTACCTGCAAATAACTGGGTAATGTTTTATGGAGTTGTTTCACTTTCATTCTGAATGCCTCATATAAAAAATAGTGTTGAGCATATATTTTGTATATTTAAAGGTGAGATCTTCATCAGTTGGATACTTAGCTGGAATAGACTGCGAAATGAAGGATGGCATTCCTGGAGTTATATCGAAATGCTTGGCGACTGAACAAATAAAGACATACAGCAACCTGTGGCAGAGGGCATCTATTTGCGTGCAATCAACGTAATTAACTTTTGCTTTTTTTCATTCAAGTATGCAATACTATAACAGTATTTGTTATTTAACAGTTTACCTTTAAATGATGTGTCTTTGGTGGTGTAGTCGTAAAAACAGCAGAGAGTATACACTATAGTTACGGAGGGTACAGAGTTTCTGCAAAAAATCCAGAATGTATACGGCGTATACCACGTATACCCTCCCCCCTCCAGTAGATCCCTCTGTGTCATACACTGTAAAAAAAAACGGACTAAAATACGGAAATATTACCGGCAATCGAGACGCCAGTACTATTTGCGTATTTTAACAGAAATTTCCCCCCGTAAATGCAAAAACAAAACGGAAATTTTTCTGTAATTTACCGGGAAAAAGTTCCGTTAAAATACGGAAACAGTACTGGCGTCTCAATTGCCAGTAGAATTTCCGTATTTTAGACCGTTTTTTTTTTTTTTTTTTTTTTTTTTTTTTTTTTTTTTTACAGCGTACAGTTTAATGAAGTTTTATTAATATTTTCTTTAAATTTATATTGTTATTTTCTTTAAAATTAACCGTTTTGTATCTGGAATGGAAATAGGATTAATAACTATCCTAGGTATTAACCACAGATAAAAGGTAAGTTATATTACTTCTTGCCAGTTACAGCAGAGAGTATACGCTATAGTTACGGAGAGTATACCGAGTTACTTCAAAAATATCCATAATGCATACGGCGTATACCACCTTTACCCCCCCCCCCCCCTTCCCGTAGATCCCTCTTTGTCATGCAGCTTACGGAAGTTTTATTAATATTTCCTTTAAATTTATATTGTTACTTTTTTTTAATTAACCGTTTTGTGCCTGGAATGGAAATATGATTAATAACTATCCTTAGGTATTAACCACGGATAAAAGATAAGTTATATTACATTTTGCCAGTAATAATGTAGGAAGTAGAAATATGGAATCCCTTAGAATTTATTAAGGGTGTACTCAAAAGAATATGTTTTCTTCGAAACTTTCTGTCACATTTACGGACCCACTTTTAAACGTAAAAGCATGCTACTGAAGACTATTCATGACTATTCATGACTAATATCATGACTATAGAAGAGATTTGCAATCGAATAATTTCTCACTGTTAGATAAATCAGCTATTTACAAATGTTGTCTTATGACAACGTTTATTGGGCTGGCGTATTTGGAAAATCTAGACGTCAACGTTGAAAGCATTCTGAAAGATTTTCCACATTTATTGAAAAATGGAAAACACTGTTGAAATTCATTTTTTTTTTTTTGTGATTTAAAGCACCTCTTAATTTTATGTTAATGACAGTATCAATGTGACAGAAAATAGCCACTTTGGATTTGAGAACAGCCTTAATATGAATAGTTTTACCCATATTTAAGCTAACTAAATACTACTGGAATTCAAGATATATTTAGCACAAGATCATGAGTCAGGTAACCCTGTAATTTAAAGCGCATTGATTGTTCTAACAGGATTTGTTCTATGAAAAATTGGAAATTATTTGATAAAAAATCGCTGTTTAATGCAAATAATAAGTCATATAAAAATATCGCTAAATGAAAAGAAAACATTTTGGAAATTTAATAATAACATACTAATTAATCTGAGTGCAAAATCTTTTATTAATCCCAGTTTCAAATACCCAATTTAACTGAATTCGCATGTTTGAGGCTGATACTAGCTTCTCCACCCCCCCCCCTCTCCAAAAAAGGTCTTTAATATCATTTAACGTAATTAACCATGCTAGTTGATTTGGTGAATATAGATTTAATTTCAATTCTTGATTATATATAAATTTTTTTATTTACCAGAAAACTTATAAAGAAAAATTAATAATATAAATAATATGTTAACTTTTGCCACGTTCTGGGCTATTTTTAGGTTTTTTCTGTATTTTGTGCAGTATTGCCAGATTGGGGATTTTGTCCCCATTTTGGGGAATTTTGAACGTCCAGGGGAATTTTTTGGGGACAAGTAGTTCGTGGGAAAATGTTTGGGGACTATCAACATTTTTGGGGAAAACTTGGTGAATTTTTTTTGCTATTTCACGTAAAGTTTCTTTTTAGTCACCTGACAA
This sequence comes from Maratus speciosus, assembly GCA_963932465.1. Taxonomy (NCBI): domain Eukaryota; kingdom Metazoa; phylum Arthropoda; class Arachnida; order Araneae; family Salticidae; genus Maratus; species Maratus speciosus. The sequence continues at coordinate 372,602,323 of OZ010792.1, read as the reverse complement.
CATTGGATCATTCTCGAACTCGACTTTGATTTGGATAACGAAAATAAAATTCAGAAATCGGAGATATCAATCAATATTTTCTTGGTCGTGCTTGTCGTTTACAACATTACAGTTTACACGTACCACTGGTGCGTCATGACCTGCCTTGGACTTTCCCTTTCTGAATTTCCAGATCGCGAAGTGGGGCAGATTTTCCTATAGGAAAATCTCGTCAACGCGGACAGACACATAAGCACATGTACACATTTCTTTTATTAGTATAGATTTATGCAACAGAAATAAAAACAAATTTATAACTTTTTTTTTGTTTAAGGCCGGTTAATTTATTCTTCATGGAATGACAATAGCGCTTATTGCAAGACATGCAATTGCATACTACAATCACATTGCTGCATTTATAACTGACCTTTGCTCAATGAATGCTTCAGACCCCCTAGTTCTCCTTATAAGAAACTTGAATAAAAATTCTGCGGTCTTAAACGACATAAACCTTCACATTACTAAATCTTCAGGATTTATCCGAAATGTTCTTTCACAGTGCTTTTTGAAAGATTTAATTAAAGATGCGGAAAGCAGCTTTTTTCTTTTATTATTGACAAAAGCACAGTGATTAATACAACGAAGGGGCTTTGCATTACGATAAGGTACTTCAGTAGGGATGACAAAAAATTGAAAACAAACTTTTATAAGTTAAGTCAGATAGGAGTAGGTGATGCCAACACCATCTCAGATTCATTCAAATCACAACTGATTAGAGATGGTCTGAACCTTGAGAAAGTTATTGGTATAAGCCAGGATGGAGCTAACGTAATGACAGACCAGCACCATGTATTGGCAGCAATAATAATAATAAAAAAACAAGTATTAAACGAGCTTGTCGTGGTAAAATGCATCTCTTATTTTCTTCTTTGCTGTGAATATGTGAAAAAAAATTCTGCCAAGTTTAAATGTTTATTTTTTGTAAACGGGGAATTTTTTGAAAAAAAATGCTTGATTTGGGGAAAAAAATAAGCTTTAATTAGTCAAACATTTTTTAAAGTGGAAAATTGAAAATTTACTTTTTTGAGTAGAAACTGTGTTGGGGACTTTTTCGAAAGAAAACCCACTGATTTGGGGGAAATTCCAAAAATTTTGGGAAATTGACTTTCGACAATCTGTCAACACTGATTTTATGATGACTATTTTTACACGAACTTTCTGCATACTGGAGATAAGGACTTTTGTCTCAGGTGCTCCAAAAGTGATTCGTCCAAGTACAAGTGTTCCATTAAGCCAAACGTGTTTATGTTATTGTAAAATCTCGAAGTCTGGTAGTAATTTCCAAAGTGAGTGGGTAAAAGCCCGAAATATACTTTGAAATGTTTCTATTTCTTGTTTTAACAAAACTATTTCGGTAAATGCTAGAAATTACCGATTCCTTTGGTAAAAGTCCGAAATGAGAGATAAACCTGTCCACTTATCTGGTCCACTCACCTTTCTTCGCAACTTTTACCTATTTGCGTCAATCGCGGCCTAACTTCGGGCATATTTAGATAGGTGTGAGTGGTTACGATCTGGAATCTGTTTTCTAATAATACATTTTGCGTTTTTTTTATTTCTTTGAAACACCGAGTGATATTATGCGGAAAAGTTTGATGATCATTTGTATGAATCAGTAAATAATAAGCAGGAAACCAATTTCTATTTAGCAAGCGAGAGATACAATTCTTTGATAAATAAAGTAAAAGAAGTAAAACGTGTTAAGGTAAAACAAACAGTTCTTCATAGATTATTGAAACGCTAAGATATTCTAAACATAGGAGGCGAAGATCAACTTGAATATACCAGATATCTGCGTAAAATTTAATACAATATAAAAAATAACGCATTTCACTATACCTGTACCAAGTTTGTCAATCATTTCGGACTTTTACCAAAAGCAGTCAGTAAATCCTAGGACTTACCGAAATGATTTAGTAAAAGCCCAAAATGGAAGAGCTTAGAAACATATTTCGGCTTTTTATTAACTCATGCTGGTAAAACCTAGGATTTACCAGACTTCGGGCTTTTACTGTAACATTTACGAAAAACTTCAATGCGGAAAAACCAGTAGCTGCTTTTTTTCTTAGACATCGCCAAGGTCTTTGACAAAATCTGGCATTCGCAAATTTGTTCGACTAAGTAACCATACAGACATATATATTTCATATAGGGGAGACCGGGGCAAGATGACTATATTAACAATTTTTGTTATTTATTAATTTATTTTTAAGTATAGTAAAATTAGTTTTACGTGAACTGTTAGAGTATTCCTTTGTAGTATTAAATATATTACCATTTAATTTTTCAAATGAAAAAAATAAAGTATAATTTTATTTTTTCATAACATTAACAAATCGTCATCGTGCTCCAGTACTGGGGCAATATTACTTTGGCCTTGGGGCAAGATGACAATACTGAAAAAGGTTGAACATATTTTATCTTTTGAATATGTTACATGGTTTAACAAATGATAATTGTGTTTTTACATCTTACAAAGTATCAAACTAAGCATAATGCATTGTAACGTAATGTTGAAGTGTTTAATTGTGCAGCTAACAATAGTCGCAAATAAAAATGCCATTGTCATAATTGGAACATTCCTCATGCCACCACTCTTGGTATTTACAGCCCTGGATCCATTCTTCTGTTGGTGGGTCACAATATTCCTCGTCACAAGCAGGACAACTGAAAACACCACCTTTTGAAGTTGATCCAACTGGACTGTTTGTCCTGGATTTAATAGACTTAGGCCTACTGGAACTTAGTTTGAGTTTTTTTACCCCCTTTTTAGCTTCACGAGCTTCTTTTCTCTGTTTTTTTTAAACGCTCTTGTTCTTCCTTCTGCTTTTTCCTTTGTTCTAACATTTCTTTGATGGGTGTGCTTGTAAGAATGCTTGAGCTCAGTGTTTTTCTTTTTCTTTTTTTCTCACATGGTGTTGCTTTAGGCAATGGTTTGGAATCAAAAACACTAACAGGCTTCTTTGGTGCATCGGAATCAGCCATAAGTTCTGGTTCTTCTGGAGGGTTTATACGTTGGTGTTACTACCGGGGTCTGAGAATGACGAGCTCGTCATCTTGCCCCGGACTGCCTGTTTAAAAATATTCGTTTTCATTACCATGAAGGAAGGCGATTAATTGACATTTATTCATGGTAATAGGTAGTATTTAAACTAAGTTACTCGTAAATATTAAAGAGAAACAATATATCTTACCTGTATCTGAGGCAGAGATTATTTACACATGCATAAAAGTTATAACGTGGCAACGGTAAACAATCAAAGCTTCACAACTAACACAAAAATGGCGATTTCAGCGTCTCTATACTATTGTTTAACGAACGGCCGATAGGAGAGCGAGTAGTGTCCGGTTGATGCTGCCACCTAGTGGAAAACGGAAAAATTAAGACATTCGTCATTTTGCCCCGCTCTTCATCTTGCCCCGGTCTGCCCTACACTCTTAATTGGCTGTAGTACTTTTTATGTCAGCATTAATAACATCTTATCTACACTCTAGCATTTTATTATTTCAGGGTTCGGTTCTTGTATTGACGCTTTTCAACTTATTTTTTAACGATATACCATGTACAGTGTTAACTTACCTCGCTTAAGAGGCTACTTCACTCACGCGAAAATAACCGCTTAATGTCAATCCAGTGGGAGAAATTTTTTTAAGTATCTCTCATTTGAATTTCCATATTTTTAAATGTTTTTTTTTTTTTGCATTGAACAGCAGAGATCGATATTTACAAAATACTTTTTCTACTTTTTCGGTTTTGTTTACAGATTTTTTTATGAGGATACTATTCCTTTTGGAATCGATTTCGAAAAAGAGTGTCCTCATTTAAAAAAAACAAAAAAAAAACAAAAAAAAAAAAAACAAAAAACAAAAAAAAAAAACCTGCAAGCAAAGTAAAAAAAAAAGTTACAACGGCCTTTGTAGAGATCGACCTCAGCTATCCAATGCAAAAAAATCATTTAAAAATATGGAAATGCAAACGAGATATTTAAAAAAAAATTCTCCCATAGGATTAACATTAGCGAGTTGGTGTTTTCGCGAGAGTGATGTAGCCCCTTAATAGGCAGACGGTACCACTATTTACGCCACAGTGCACCACTCTTATTTTCTATATAGAAACTTGCAAAGACACCTTGACATGTTCATGGATTCGTGTAATCTTTGGCGTGTTAAACGTAATGAATCCTAAACTGCTGTTATTTACTTTTTCTAGAATTACTCCAACCGCAATAACTCCTAATAACGTTACACTTCCTTGGAATGTTGACAGCAAATACCTATGAGTTTATCCTTACCGTCAGAAAACACATTCTTAACATAAGAGATCAGATCTCCGGAGCTTCCAACTCGCTTGAACGTCTCCTTAAAAATCCTGCTCTCTCTATTTGCAATAAAATATAAAGGCTGTATTCTCTCTATCATGACTTATGCCCCTCCGATCATGTGTTTCATATAAAAATATAGTATGGATAATTTGTCTAAAATTCATAATAGAAATTTAAGAACCATCCATCAGAAAAGGTATCAGATACCTCCGCGATGCCACAATCAGACATGATTTTAATATCTCCAGTTTTATTCAACACGTCAAAAAACTTTCTAAAATTTTTTTACAAAAATATTTATAACATTACCTATGAGATTATTGCTGAACTTCCGAACTACGCTGTCTCCGACCTAAGCAATAGGGAAAGACAGCGTTCTTTAACATTGATTGAAGGTAATACCTGATTTTCTTTCTGTTGTTTTTCTTGTTTTTTTTTTCTTTTACATACGTTTAATTTTCTTGTACCAATAACAATTTAAAAAAATGTTATTTTTTATTTTATTCTAAACACTTTCCTATCTTTAATTATAATTTTACTCACTCTTATGTTGCTTGAACTACAGTTAGATTTCTTTTATCTTATGGCTCCCTCAGTTTTAGAAATACAGCTACTCCTAGACAGGGTGTAAAGTTGATCTAAGAAGCTAAAGAAATGCCTAAACTAGAGATCTGCACGGGCCGGGCGGGCCCGGGCCATACTTCTTTCTGAAGGCTCGGGCCGGGTTCGGGCCTTACTTTTCTCCGGAAGAATCGTTCCGGGCCTAAATTATTTTTTCTGTACGGAGCCGGGACTGGTTTCTTTTCTAGTCTTTACGGCCCAAAATTTGCAGTCCTAGTTTGGAGCCAGCCCGCATGAAAATCATTGTCTCAGCGTGACTTGTCCGTTCAAAGGTCAGTAAAATTAAGCCTGGCCCAAAGATTTTTGCAAAATATGCATACATTCTTGAATCGCCATTATTATACAATTAAACATTAACATTTATTCTTTTTAAAGAATAGTAAATTTTTACGCTAATTAAAATATAGCTAAATTAAAATATAGTAAAACGTGTGAAAATGAACCTGCCTATGACGGAATCCTGTTTTAAACTGAAAAACGTGTTGATACATCCAAAATGAATATACTAATACGTAAGAAAAGAATATACAGTAAACTCTGCCTAAGGCGGAATCGATCGGGACTGAGAAAATTTTCCGCGGTAGACAATATTCCGGCTTATGCAAAAAATCCCCCCCCCCCCCCCAAAAAAAAAATACCCCTCGAATTTGAGGATTTTTTATTGATTTTCCTGACTTGAAAATCGGTTGAAAACTGAAATTCGGAAAGATCTTTTGTCTTTATAGATAAATGAGAAACGTTATTCAATTTCTTAATACTGCTGTAATACACTCATATTGGAAGTTTATACACACACGCACACACACAAAAAAAAAAAAACTTCGAGAATGAGACAGAACGCTATAATTTAGAATTTGATTACAATCTTAAAGTATAATACATTGTACTTTCGAAAATATTTTGATAAATGTTCATTTTACTAGAAATATTAACTTTTAGATGCAATTTTGCATATGAAAAAATGGTTTAAGCATATATTCCTTAAAATTTAAAGTTTCTGTTCTTTTGAATTAACTTTCTTAAAAGGTTACGGAATTTTAGCTAACATGCTCGACATTGAGTTATTTGACTTATCAGTTTTAAAGTTTAATAAACAAAATGCCTTTCATTTTTAAATTATCCTTTTTCCGCCTTATGCAAAATTTTGGTTTCGGTGGGACCTTAAAATCCTTTCCTTTTCCGCGTTAGACAGATTCCGCCTTATGCAGCATGAATTAATGTAATTTTCTATGGGTTCGCCGGGACTTGAAAAATTTTCCGCGGTAGACAGATTTCCGGCTTATACAGAGTCCGCCTTAGACAGAATTTACTGTATAATACATTTACATTTGCTAAGAAGGGAACTTGTCTATAACGCATTTTTTTTTCTTTTCTATGTAATTGAGTCTTAGAAGATTTTACTGTATAGCCTTTTTCAGATTTTTAACAATTCAATGCATGGAATATGGATTAACAATATTAATAATAACTGAAATATTTACACAGAAGAAATAGCGATTCATTAAAAAAGTAAATATCGCAGCCTGCGGCACTTATATAAAAGTGAAGTTTAGAAACATGAAAAAAAAGTTAAGATAAATATTTTTTGTTAGAACCCCTCGTAAGAGTCAAATTTTTAACCAAATCGACGTAAAAATCAATGTTTTGTAGCAATTCACTCGTGCCGGGCCAGGCTCGGGCCGAGATTTTAACTTTCTTCCGGGCTGGGCACGGGCCGAAATTTTAGCTGCTATACCGGGCCGGGCCCGGGCCTGGAAATTTCGGCCCGTGCAGACCTCTAGCCTAAACTGTTCAACTAATTAAAGCATGTTTCTAAAATTTTCTTGTTGTTCATTGAATTAAACGTAGCAGAATTATACCTCTGGAGGTGCCTTGCCAGGTGAAGGTCTCGTTACCAGACCAAGGTTCCAAATTACGAGATCAACAAGAGTAGCAATGTGCAGGTTCCAACAACAATATAGGATATAAATGTTAAGCAACCGACATAATACCGTTCACAACTAAGCAATAGGCACCGCCGATACGATCTAGGCACTCGATAGGTTTATTCCTTCTACGCTGCGATGAGGTGGTCACCCGCTCCGATAACCAGGTATCAAGCCCGTTCAGTTCGGGCTACCCGGCAGGTAGAGGTCTGGTCATCGGTTAGAAAGAAAGAATTAAATGGCACCTGGTGCATGTAAAATCCGTCGTGGGTGCAAAGTCCCCCAAGTTACCTGTGAATTATACCTCTGGAGGTGCCTTGCCAGGTGAAGGTCTCGTTACCAGACCAAGGTTCCAAATTACGAGATCAGCATGAGTAGCAATGTGCAGGTTCCAACAACAATAAAGGTGTATAAATGTTAAGCAACCGACATAACACCGTTCACAATTAAGCAATAGGCACTGCCGATACGATCTAGGCACTCGTTAGGTTTATTCCTTCTACGCTGCGATTAGGTGGTCAACCGCTCCGATAACCAGGTATCAAACCAATTCAGTTGGGGCTACCCGGCAGGCAGAGGCCTGGTCATCGGTTAGAAAGAAAGAATTAAATGGCACATGGTGCATGTAAAATCCGTCGTGGGTGCAAAGGCCTCCAAGTTACCTGTGAATTATACCTCTGGAGGTGCCTTGCCAGGTGAAGGTCTCGTTACCAGACCAAGGTTCCAAATTATGAGATCAACATGAGTAGCAATGTGCAGGTTCCAACAACAATATAGGATATAAATGTTAAGCAACCGACATAACACCGCTCACAATTAAGCAATAGGCACTGCCGATACGATCTAGGCACTCGTTAGGTTTATTACTTCTACGCTGCGATTAGGTGGTCACCCGCTCCGATAACCAAGTATCAAACCCCTAAAATCCGTCGTGGGTGCAAAGTCCTCCAAGTTACCTGTGAATTATACCTCTGGAGGTGCCTTCCCAGGTGAAGGTCTCGTTACCAGACCAATGTTCCAAATTACGAGATCAACATGAGTAGCAATGTGCAGGTTCCAACAACAATATAGAATATAAATGCTAAGCAACCGACATAACACCGTTCACAATTAAGCAATAGGCACTGCCGATACGATCTAGGCACTCGTTAGGTTTATTCCTTCTACGCTGCGATTAGGTGGTCACCCGCTCCGATAACCAAGTATCAAACCCGTTCAGTTGGGGCTACCCGGCAGGTAGAGGTCTGGTCATCGGTTAGAAAGAAAGAATTAAATGGCTTTTGGTGCATGTAAAATCCGTCGTGGGTGCAAAGTCCTCCAAGTTACCTGTGAATTATACCTCTGGAGGTGCCTTGCCAGGTGAAGGTCTCGTCATCTGATCAAGGTTCTAAATTACGAGACCAACTTAAGTAGAAATGTGCAGGTGCCAAACGACAGGATATAGCGTTAAGTAACCGGCAAAACAAAGTCTACACAAACGAGCAGTAGGCGCTGCAAATAGGATGACGATCGAGGCAACGATGTCAGGTTTATTGCCGCTCGCGGCGATTAGGCGGTCACTCGCCCCGATGTCAGGTATAAACCCGTTAAGCTGGGGGAACCCGGCAGGTAGGGGGCCTGGTCATCGGTTAGAAAGAAAGAAAGAAAGAAAGAATTAAACTTAGCTACTGTAAATGAACTCGGCTGCCGAAAATTAACCATGCCTAACATAATTGGTCAATAGTGTCGGTTCATGGTGTTCCTATCTAATTTGCACACTCTTCTGCGATTTTCTCGACTACGTTTGCCATTAAATTATATTATTTATAACCCCCTGTTTATGTAAGTCTATTCTGAGTAGAAACACCAACGAGAATAACTTCACATAACATACAGTGGCTCCCAAAAGTGTTCGTACACTTAGGAATTTCAATGAAATAGTGCTCTATCCATTAAATAAAATTAATATTTCAGAATGGGTATTTAATAATAAGATCTATAACTTATTTTTAACAAAACAACATAAAATATTTTAAAACCATAGTAAAACGTTATTTTGAAGAAACCAATAATAAAAAAAATATGAAAAAATTATCTCACAAAAGTCTTTGTACACTTTAAAAAAATCTCTACATATTAGTAAATATTGAAATATTTTGTTAAATTAGTACTCAGTATAGGATATCCTTTCACATACACAACAGCTTTTAAACATCTGGGAATAGATTTCGCTAGTTTGTTTTGTAATGTTTGCATCAATGTTCATCCATTCGGCGATCATTACTGTTTTTAGTTCGCTTTTCGTTTTAATGTCGTATCTTCGTACTCTAATCAGTTCTCTCCAAATATGTTCTATTGGGTTTAAATCCGGCCATTGAGGTGGTGTTTTCTGAACTTGTGGACAATTATAGAGACACTAGAGGCGAACGTTAAGAGTCGTGTGCTTAGGATCGTTATCTTGATGAAAAACAAAGTTATTTCCAATACCCAAATTTTGGGCTGATAGCTTTAAATTGTTTTCTAAAATATTTATCTAAGGAGCATGATTCATTATGCCATCAATAAATACCAAATTACCTAGTCCTGGTGCTGTCATGCACCCCCACACAAGGACATTGTTACCTCCACCAACTGTTACAACTAAGTTCTGGGGATTAATTTCTTCATTTTTTCTTCTCCGTTCGATTATACATCCATCGGATCCAAAAATGTTAAATTTGCAAATAAGACATTATTCCAATTCTATTCGGTTTTATTTATCATTGATTTTGCGGAGGAAAAACTTTCTGTTTTCCGCACTAACAAAAAATTTTCTGCGGACAGAACACCCATTTAATCCAGCTGATCTCCGTACTCGTCAAACAATTTCAGATGAAATTGAAGTAGAAAGTTTTTCATTAAATTCTGTAGCAATTTTTTCAACACTTAAGCGTGGATTTTTCACAACTTCTCTAATTATATATCTCTGATTACGTTGTGTTAACTTTGACGGACGACCTTTTCTTATCTTGTTTTCGATCCGATTTTCTCCTTTAAAGCGTTTTATCACATATTGCACTGTAGAACTAATTTAGCATTATTCCGAACTGATTTACCACTACAATGATGATTTTTGAAAGCTGTTAGTTGTTTCTTTACGACTACGAGCCATTTTTAAATAATAAATAGAATATTACGGAGAAAGCAAGCAAAAATTAAAGCTAAACGATTTTTTTAATGTCACCACAATGCAAAAATAAAAATAAATCGCCAGACAATAATTTTAAATATGAATTTAACCAAAAATGTTTTAGTGTTTGAAGACTTTTGTGGCGTGTTCCTTCTCTGTCTCCTTCCGTTTTTTATAGTTATACTAGGGGGCTCTGCCCCCTACGAGCTACACTCGTCAACCCCCGTTCAGACACCGTAGACTCTAACAGCACGCTAATTTGATCGGCTTTAAAAAGATTTCGGAAGATTGAATTGTAATTTGAATCTGACGTAATTTTCATCAAACTTTTCTTTCTCTTTTTAATATTCAATTCACGTAAAAATACTTATTTTAGAAATGAAATATTATGATCATCTTAAAATATCAAATAAATCACTCGCGCAATTTTTTAATTTAAACTGTTTTGCAATATTATTTTTTGTTCATTTTACGTAATAAGTGTAATGTGACGAAAATGTGACGTAAATTCTCTTATTTAAGACTTCTAACGCATGTTAATGAATTTATTATTTTACAATATTCTTTCTCTTTTTAAATTCACGTGTAAGTATAATTTTTATGACGTAATTTTCAATGAGTTCCTGCTTTTTATATTTTCTGTTTATAATAGTCACGTGTAAAATAAATTTTTAATTTGAAGCAAACATTATTGGTTGCGCTGTTTATACAGTTGGCAACAGTTTAAATTAATACAATTTTCTAAATCTCTCTATTCTAAAAAAAGGTAACTACCGCTGTCACCGCCGCCGCCGCCGCCGCCGCCGCCGCCGGTTTTGAATTTTTTGTGACCGGAGGTCTTTCTTCGTTAATATTGTGAAAAATAATGCATACAAAAATATGAAAATCAGTGGTTTTATACAGAAATGTTTGATAAACACGCTGATGCAGACAGTTTTCAAATCGAAGAATTATTTTAAGAGATATTTAATGCTAAAGTTGGACAAAATCGTTCCACTAAAAAAGTTTTATAGCAGCAAAAACTATACATGGCAGTGTAATCATTTTTAGATCATTTTATGCGTTAGAATTTGCCGGAGTGCAGATTGCATTATTTTTTTTATTTTGACTCATTTTTTCAGGTTTTATTTCTATTTTAAATTCAAATTTTCAGCATTTCTAGAGATATTTTTTACAGATTTCAGAAAATTGTACTAATTTAAACTGTTGCCAACTGTATAAAAAGCGCAAGCAATAATGTTTGCTTCAAATTAAAAATTTATTTACACGTGACTATTATAAACAGGAAAAAAACTTTCAAATTAGAATTAAATAATTATGTATAAAAAGCAGAAACTTATTAAAAATTACGTCATAAAAAGTACACACGTGAATTTTAAAAGAGAAAGGATATTGTAAAATAATAAATTCATTAACATGCGTTAGAAGTCTTAGGAGAAATTACGTCATATTTACGTCACATTATAGTTATTACATAAAATGAACACAAAATAATATTGCAAAAAAGTTTAAATTTAGAAATTGCGCTAGACATTTATTTAATATTTTGAGAGGATATTTTCAACTATTTTTGTTAGGAAACCGCATATAATATTTCATTGCTAACAAAAGTACTTTCACGCGATTATTTAAAAGAGAAAGAATAGCTTGGTAAAAATTACGTCAGATTAAAAACGATTAATTTAAAATGTCTCATTTAAAGGAACTTTCTTTTCGCTTTGTTAAAAAATACCAGGAGACAAAGACTCTGTTTACTTAATTCCTTTTATATTAGCTTATTTTGAAATGTTGTTACACGTGTCTACGTCATCAAGTTATTTTTATTTCGACGCTTTATTTGTATTTTTATTAATGTTGTACGAATTTATTTGTTCTTTCGTTATTTAAAATAAAAATTATGTCAATTTGTATAATTTGGCGAGTGGTTTGGCGATTTATATAATTTGGCGTAATGGGTCGACGGGATAATCAAGTAGTACCGCAGCGGATTTGGCGTTAAAATTCTCCAATCAAAGAGAAATGAATAGAAATTCGTTTATAGGGAGATCGCCATTGTTTTTTAAATTATAATTCAATCTTTCGAAATCTTTTTAAAGCCGACCAAATTAGCGTGCATTTAGAGCCTGCGGTGTCTAGACGGGGGTTGGCGAGCGTAGCTCGTAGGGGGCCGAGCCCCCTAGTTTTGTAAAAAATATCTCTCGAAATGCTGAAAATTTGAATTTAAAATAGAAATAAAACCTCAAAAAATGAGTCAAATTAAAATACTAAAAGCAGTCTGCACACCGGTAAATTCTGACGCATAAAATGATCTAAAAATGATTAAATTCCTATGTACAGTTTTTGCTCCTATAAAACTTTTTTAATGGAACGATTTTGTCCAACTTTGGCATTAAATATCTCTTAAAATAATTCTTCGATTTGAAAATTGTCTACATCAGCGTGTTTATCAAACATTTCTCTACAATACTACCGATTTTCACATTTTTGTATACAACAGTTTTTTTAATATTAACGAAGAAAGGCCATGATTAAGCATTCAATTTGGATGCCGATCTGCCGGGAATATCTACGCAGATTTTCATTAGTCCATTTCCAAATCAAAACTTTTTTTTTTTACATATAGAAGGATAAAAAGGAAATCATACAATATTAAAAACAAAGAAATTGTGTATTATTTTGAATAACATAGAGATGATGTGGAAAAATATTAGACTTCATATTCGAATTCAATTCCAGGGTACTTCCTATTTACTACAAATTTTTTGAGTGTACGAACACTTTTGGGAGCCACCGTATATTAAATTATTTACAAGCGTAACGTGATAATTTGCGTAAGACAATGCGGCTTTGTTGAAAAATAACTAAGTTTAATAATAATAATTAAACTACTGAGGCGAGTGGTCTTCACATGTTCCAGTGATGCCGCACACAAATGTTCCACAAGTTGAAGTAGAAGTGTCTTTTTGTAGTAGAAGTACCTTTTTTCAATTCCTACTATTAGTTCACATTCTCGCTATATTTATTTAATTATTTATTTATTTATATATCTTGTTCAAATTTTCAATCATTAATAAAATACTTATTATTCATCCTATCAAGTTGAAATATTTTTTTTAAACTTGTACTGGATGACAATTGATGTTAATATAGTTTTTTCAAATATTAATTCATTAATTAAATTTTAATAAATTAATTTTAGTTTTACATGGGAGACAAAATGGCTGCCATTGGTTATTGAAGCATTTAATGCATCTTCATATCTATAAGGAGGGTTATCATAGGGGGGGTTACCCTGTTCTGTAGCCAAATACCGCCAAGTTTGTCGCCAACTTGGCGATATATCGCCAAATTTGGCGAACAAAATGAGTCGCCAAAAGTGACGCCAACTTGGCGATATCTCTAATATTTCGCCCAATTCCCATAGACTTCCATTGTAAATCTACTTGCTTATAGAAAATCAACAAATTGAGATATTTTAATGCAACAAAAACTAATATTAGCTTAAGGGATTATATTAAATTTTTCTTTGATGACCTAAGTAGGAATTGACTTTAAAAACAAACTTTTTATATTACTTGTTTTAGTAGGAGTGCTTTCTGAAATTAGAAGTTAAAGTAACATTTTGGTGGTAGTTGTAGTATTTTGGATGAAACATCTCCGACTACGCAAAACAGAGAGATTCTTTTACATACTTCATCAATTTGGCAAGTTAGATTTATAAAATAGTATGATTTCGATACAACTAATTATTTTGACAATTCTTTAAAATGAACCATACAGCAGTATTAGTAAATGAAATCATAGAGATGTATATTTTCTTTTCAGGTCGTCATTCCTTTTTGAAAGAGCATCTGAAAGCAAAGAAGTTTACAAAAATCCAGATTATAACTCTGTTATAGAAGAAGTTAAGAAGAAAAGTGAGTGCAGTTTTGTGTGTGTGCACATATACAAATACATATATTTATATCTATATGGGAATATGTTATGTACTTATGGGTTAGAGGTTCTCGCGGAATCGTACCAATTTCCTTTCATTAGACTGGGCAAGGCCCAGGTTTACAGTTTTTTTTCTTCAGGCTTGGTCCAGGACAAGGTTACTATATCTAAAGGTTGCGCCATTTCACCCCGTAGCCAATAGGGAGCGACTCGCTGCTTGACGTCACTGCGCATGCTAACACAGCCATCTCTACACCGGCCCAATCGCTAAACCAACTCCGGCGGGTCACGTGACCAGTCGAAGGCGGTTAAATTGAAGCGAAAGTGACGGTCGCCATTTATTCTGTTGTTGAAAATTCCATCGTTGATGAATTCAAGTCGCAGTTTTCGTATAAAGTTGCACATGGTTCATGATTTTCATCTTTATACTATCTATTTTATTTAGATACTTATGTTTTATTTCACGAAAGTGTATCATGTGTTTTCCCCGCGTTTCATGTGCTTTCCTAGTGTTTCATTGTTTCTCTTTCTGAAAAGAAAATATGGCTCTCAAGGATTCGTAAATATAATTTTAATTTCATCTAAAAGGCTAGAATATGCATTAAATATTCTAAAATGATGTTCAGTGGATATCACCAAGGATTAACATAACTATTGAAGTAAGTTCTGATTTAACTTTTAAAATTTATTGTCTTAATAAAACAAATTATATCAGACGCTTGGTTTAAATATTAGCAATCTAAGAAAATAAGTATAAGGTTGACATGATTGTTAAAATATATGATGAATGTACAGTTATATGTCAGTAATTATTATATCTCTCTAGAGAAGTTGATTGAAAATGAGAAAAGACTAATAATTCAAAAGCTCTTTTATAATAAACAAAAATATTTAGATAAGAAATGCAATTTATCAATAAATCAGGCACGAAACAATTCCTCCTTCACCTATTTTAAAGCAATTTTGGACATTTTCTGGATTGATGCAAAAATGCAAAGAAAATATTGGAAGCATATATGAGAGGGGGGGGGGGTCGTCTAGGAAATTTAATAATAATTTTGTTTACTCAAATCGTCGGTATTTGTTTCTGAATTACTGTGCAAAAAAGCCATCAAATCAAAGGTGAATCAGCATCTGAAAGTGGTGTAAATTGTTTCTAAAATGTCTTTCCAGAGTGATTTTTTTAGACTTTAAAAGGTAAAGGAAGTTTCCATAAGGTTCTTTTTGGAATAGAATATTTTTTCCTAATTAACACTTTCGTGTAATTTCAGTTATGCAATTTTGGAGATGTATTTCTGGAGTAAAGATTAATTTGACTTGCTTGTATTTATGCAGCATGGAAGTTTGTTTTTTTGTTTGTTTTTGAAAGGAGGGGGGAAATCTTAAACAGACAAGCCTTCTAAAATAATATTTATTTTGACAAATT
Organism: Maratus speciosus; assembly: GCA_963932465.1. Classification (NCBI taxonomy): domain Eukaryota; kingdom Metazoa; phylum Arthropoda; class Arachnida; order Araneae; family Salticidae; genus Maratus; species Maratus speciosus. The sequence continues at coordinate 372,586,906 of OZ010792.1, read as the reverse complement.
AATCGCTGTAGTTCACATAAATTCATCAGATATTTATAGTTTTACATCTTAGCAAACTGTCTTCAATTTCCTGTTTTGATTCAAAAGACCTGTAAAATTGTTAGTTTAAATTTCTTTTAATAAATTTTAAATTATTAAAAGAAAATCATACATACAGTAATATTTTATTTTATTGTATAAATAAGTTAAAATGTATCCAAAAATAAATATTGTATAGATGGAAAAAATTTTACAACTTTTTTTATGTTTTCCACTTTCATGCCTGATAAATTTAGACGCATTTAAATATCTTTAAATGATATATTAAACCCAGTTTATAAAAACATTGTGCCAATCCTACTTTTCATTGCAGGTTATGCTGCTTTCTAAACTTGCTAAAACATCACTGTTGTAATTACTGTATTGATTCTAGTAATGGTGATTTTTCATATGAATTTTTTATTAAAAATTAGTTAACTTTAGGTTAAAAATGTAGTGAATGACTTTGATCATTTATGTAAATATTGTACTCACAGGGATCTGTCCAGATTTTTCTTTCTGGGTCCTATTTTTGAAATTGTGAATAGTTTTTTTTTTCACATTTATGAAAAATCTATTTTTAATTTTAGGAATTTGAAATTATCGTTATATTCAGGTTCTTGTTATACATTTTTAACAAGACCCTTTCCATATCTATATCTTGATAATAGTTTTTTTGACAAGTTAGATAGTATTACTTTTAAAATTTGTGATGAAAAGTACAGTTTGGAAATGCAAAAGTTTTGTGTAAAGCTAATTGTTAAGTTGAAAAATTTTGTGAAGGGTCCTGTTTTAAAATAAAAAGGTTGTGAAAGGTCCATTAAAGGACCTAATTTTTCTCTAAACAGATCCCTGGACTCATGACAGCTTTATTTATTTAAAAATATGATGCAAGTTGTATATAAGATCTTACCAAATAATTACTCAAAAATAGTTATTAAAATTTTTAATTAAGATATTTAAAATTTTTACAAGAGAAAAATTTAAAAAAACTGAAAAATAAATAAATCTGTATTTATTTTTAGCATTCATCCTTAGAATATCTGAATTTCTTAACAATATGTGAATAATTTTTGTCATGTGCTTTTCATAATTTAAATACCAAATTTATCCTTTCATTTATTTTTAATTTGTGTAAATGCATTTAGCCAATATAATATGTTATTCTTTTCATAACTAAGGGGTTGGCTCCACATAAAACTTTGATCATGAAGCTAAACAAACATTTTAAATTTTCTTTACTTTTCTGACAAATGTAATAGATGGGAAATATTTTTGTTAATTTTTTAATGATGGCATACTAAGTTTCTTGTCAAAAGAAATTTTTAATAGATAGAAATTTTTAATCGATTGATTGAGCTTATTTAAAAATCTTTCAGTAAAATAATATTACAAGAAAACCGGGACCTGAAGGGAGATTCACTAGGCACTCAATCACGATATAATTTTACTAGTGGGGGAAAAGTCCGCCTTCGACAGCCGCCATTTTGAATGAGCACTCAGGCCTAGTATTCAGAGGGCTGTGGTGCTAAGATGAGTTTCCCAATTGACTTTGCATTAGAAAGGCGCTATTTTTAATTTAAAAATATCAGTAGAAATTTTTGCGTGAAAAGAAGTTTAACGATTAAAATATATTCTTTATACATAGGACAAACATCACATCTAAATTTTAAGCTATTATCTCTTTTTAGCTCTTTGAAATTTAATTGTTAAATTTGCTGTCTTTTTCATTAAGTTTCGTTTACGATTCAATATGAAAAAGTTCATTTACATAAAAAAAAAAGTGTAAAATAATATTTTTTATAAATAAAATCTTAAAGACCTACAAAAGCAGGAAATTTCATCGTTGCACGACTGCAGATAATATTTTGTTAACAATTTTTAATATAGTATATTTATAATATTCGATTGGTATTCAATTTGAAATCTAAGATAATTCTAATATTATTATAATTTCGATATGTCTTTGATAAAAACCCATAAAAAAGGTTTAAAAAATAATAAGTTACGTTTCAACTTCATAGCAAGATTACACAAGATTGAGTTTTGAATAATTAGATTTAAAAGACAAATAAAATAGAAACTTTAATAAGTAAACATATGAATATTTAATATTTTTAAACGGAAATATTTATACGATGTAATTATATGGTTTGGTGGAAATAATTTTTGAAATTCAGATTATTATAATTTATAAATACATTAAAAAGATTATTTAAAATAATAATTTAATGCTATATAATAATAATAATAAATATAAATCTACATACATAATTAAAAGAAATTAAGGCAAATTATTGCGTTAAAGTGAATTTAACGTTTAACCCATTAACCGCCAAAACTATAAGGTTGAAATTTTCAACTTTTTACCTGAACGGCGTTTGCCACCACAAACTCTGAAAGATAATTTTCGCTTTATATGGTCTTAAAATTTTATGTCTTTAAGTAAGGCCAATTTTTTAATTGAAAAATAGCGGTGGGTATGTAAATAGCTTAAATAAGTGTATTTATTTTGACTGTTGCGTGAACGCAACACCAGCGGGTAATGGGTTAAACTAAATTTTTACATCCAAATAAAGTGCCATATATAATTTAAAATTACATCAATTCAGCTTTTTAAAACTTAATTTTAAATGTACTATTGTTTTCTTCAGATGCAGCTAATGTGATTAAATATTAAATTGATTTATTTTTTTATATAATAAAAATGAGGACAGCAGTATTTATAAAGGAAAATTAGAATACAAATAACAGAAATTTTAATTTTTAAGTTGCCAAATATTTAAAACTGAAACATTTATGCGATATAGAAAAGTTAAAATTTGAAATTCAAAGCACTATACGTTTATAAATACCTTCCAAAAGAGTTATATAAAATTATATTTTAATGTTGTATGGGGATAAAATTATATAAAATTGTTTTAATAAATAATATATTTTAGGTTTTTACCCTCAGAATATGCTTTCATTTCCAGCATTTGATTTCATCACAGGGTGCATTTTGAAGATGTATTTTAATGTGTGCTCCTTTATTTGCTATTTCTCGTACTGTTTTATCATGCAATCAAATTTGACTTACTCCGCACTTTTGATTTTCTGGCAGAGCATCTCTTTTTTATTTCTGATGAATGTATTTGATTAAAATGCCTCAATCGAATAAAAGTCCTGGTTTTCACAAATGTTTTTATTATGGATACAGTAACATTGTTTTAGAGAAGCAATTAAAGCTTCGTGTGAGGGCAAACTGCCCTGGGTGTCAAAGAAAATAACAATAAATGTTTACTTCACGCTTCCGTCCCTTTTAAAGATCGACTGAAGATAAGAAGCAAGAAAAACTGATCTTAGAAAAGAAAAAATACACGGCTATTTGAAGAAAAAAAAAATCCCTTCTAAATCGTTTTATTCCTAGAAAAAAATACTTCCGTTAAAGAAAAATGTTTTATTTTGAAGAAACATGCTCTCCTCTGACCAAAGATACAAATTTTTTTAGCATAAATTCTATTTTAAATAAGAAAATAGGTTATTTTCTGTTGCAAGACTCCTCCTTAGCACGCGCAGTGACGTCATGCGCACCGAAACCTTGATACCAGAAGTAAAGGGAAATGGCACCCCCCTGGGTCCAGGCCTGATTTCATTCTTCCCAGGCTGTGTCGGGGATCGTTTTTCTTTTCCTTTCTTTTTTTTCTTTTTTTTATTATAAAAAAAAATAATAGCGATATCGTAATTTAGTTTAAGGGTCATTCTACAGAAAATTCGATCGATTTTATTATTATTTTTGTTGCCACCGTCTTTTGATTTTCCCCATATTTTGTATGTGGAATTGTATATGGATAAAAAGTTAAACATTTGCGAAAAAATTCTAATTTTGAAAAAAAAAAAAAAAAAAAAAAAAAAAAGCCGTCTCTTATATGACGGCCGTGAAGGGATGATTTAAAATGGATTTTATTTTTAAGAAAAGCTAGTAACAAGAAACATTAAAAGGACGCCAAGAGCGCCGTGTTTTGCTGCCCTAATACAGGCGTTCTCTTCTCTTAAACAGGGTGTATTATTTGAATGTATTTTTAAAGGTGTAATATTGTTTCGTTATGTGATGAGAAACTAAGTTAAATTAAAGAATCATAAAAATACATTTACATAATACGCAAACTATGCTTTAAACAAATTTGCCTCAATTAGCGAAAAAAAAAAAAATGAATTCACAAAAGACTTTAAGAAAAAAGAAAACCATTTTTCATTTCATACGCAGAATTCGCAAGCCTTAAAAAAAAAAAAAATTACTTAAATAATAATCCTACAGTTGAGCATAAAAAAAGATGCAATGTATCAAGGCTTGATATTTTTTAGCACCTTCATTTCAAAGCGATTAATCTTCCTTAAGAAACCGTTTAATCAAATTAATTGTCTGAGTGCGCAAGTTTATCAACAGTTGAAAAAAACTTTCAAATTCATTTTTTGACGCTGTGGTAATTTCAAGCAAGCCAGTAACTGTCACTTCGCAACATAATTCTCTGTTTTTTCATTTCAAAAATCAATATGCAGAAAGCTAGTTGAGTTGTCTAAAACTTCCCTTCTAAAACTGGTGAATGGCGTCAAAGGTCTTTTCTGATTATTCTGTGCGGGATACGAAGTGAGTATCGTTCACCATGGTTTTCAGAAAGATAAAAATCACATACAATTCAATTATTTTTGAAGCAGTTTTCTTTTTTTTTATGTTAGGAATGAAATTTTGAATGCCGGTCTCAAAAAATAGTTTTTTTAAACAAATTTTTTAAATATATAACTTTTATGCAGGTTTATTAAAAAAAATAATTTTGAGAAAAAAATGACCGAGTGATATGTGAAATGTGAAGCGGTGTATTTGTTTCGGATGATCACGTGATACGCACTTTTATAATATATATATATATATTCAAAATGTTAATTACACAAAGTTTAACAAAAGAAATAATTATTAACCATCGGAACGAAATGTACAGCAATAAATACAAACATACAAATATATATGTTATGAAACATCTTAAAAACATACCTGACTAAGAAACAACACAGTTTTAGATGATGCTAACATATAACAAATGCAATTATATTTTTTTTATTCATGTTGCTATTGAGATAATGTAATAGCTTTGTTTAGTTTGATCAATAATTTCGCAAAGTGAGATAAAAGTTAATAACTTGCATGTATTCCGTGTATTTTCAGGCGAGTTGGTTGAAGGCAATTTGTTTGCTATAGTTAGTAATAAAGAAGAAAGTACTCCAACTAAAGTAAGTTTTTAAGCTATTTTATTATTTTATTTATTTATTCTTTTTTTAACAGTAATAAATTCATGCTAATTATATCATCTTGTTTTAATTAATGAACTATAAAATGCACAGTTTAAAAATAAGAAAATTTCTTTTTCCCCAGGAAAATACGATTATTTCTTCTAAATGACATTTTAATTATACGAAAAATAAATTTTTTAAAGTATTCTTATTCAATAACATTTTTACTTATTATTATTTTTTTAATTAACCTTACCTTGTCATAAATTCACGTATGCGGTTATTATTGAATACAACTGCATAACAAAAATTAATTAAGAATTTCCGTTTGAATAGAAATCATGCCAATGAATGGAACAATAGATTCTTAACAAAGATTGCTATTGGAAAAGTGCTGGTTTAGAGTTTTATTGCTTTTCATATTCGATTATGAAAAGAATTGTGCATTATATAATTTTTTTTTCTCAAGAAACTTTTTATTTTTCTAGGTCTTCGATTCCGTCAAATCTTTCCAGGAGAGTATTAAGACATCCAATCTAGCAAAGCTGAAATCGGCATCTGCTTTCTTCAAGTTGCTTCCGGCATTTAGATCGGCTTCCAAAGAAGATATTCTAAAAGTTCTAGAGAATAAGAAATATGGACCAGTTTTGTAAGTTAATCCTATCACAGTAGAGAGTGCGGATTTCTGGTCACTGTTTTGTTTACATTTTTAAATAGTAATTTGAACGTAATAAGGCACTCAAAATTATAATGAATGCTTATGATTAAGTAAAATGTTAAAATAATTAAGGAAAATAATAAAGTAACAAGCTAAAATAATAAAAATTAAGGAAATTAAAAAATATATATTAAAATGTTAAAAGTAAAGGTCAAGTAAATAATTAACAATGCCTAATTTAATATTCATAATAATCTGTACTAATAAAAGAAAGTTTCGCTCTGTGTGTGTGTGATGTTTGCAAAATCTACGCACATATCAAGCTCAAAAAGTTTGTGAAGATAGTCGACTGTACCTGAGTTTCAGAATTTTAAATGTCTAACAATTAGGTGAGAAATTAATTAAAAACCCCAGATTAAAAGAATGAAAAAGTATTCATAGTTCAACAAAAGTATAGATTTTTATCAAACCACGGAATATTTCTTAGAAACTCGAAGATAGGGTAAGGGGTTAATAGAATTACCGCGCTGCCAGTGTTATAAATGTACTGGGCTTTTTTAAAAGGAGGCTGTATCTTAAATTCTACCGGACCCTAAAAACTCGAAAATTGCACAGCCAGACGCAAAAAAAAAAATTCCCCTTTCAGAAATTCTAAAAAATATTCCACTGCTGTTTCAGGAAGTCAAAAAATCCACTAAAAATCGATTTATAAGAAAATCTTTTTATTTTCTTCGGAAAAAAAGATCGAAATCACTGTCATGGACGCCTGGTGTTCATTGCAGACAATCGATGCCTTTCATTAGTGGGCATTTTCGAACGAATATAATTTTTTTTTTAAATATTAAATTTATAGTTTTAATTTTTATGCATCCAGATGTTTTATTTTTAGCTGATTTCGGATATGTAAATTTCTTCACTGTCGCTTAATTACAACCTTATATATTAATTACTAGGAGACTTCACCCCCTGCTCGCTAATGCTCGCCAGCCCTCGTGAATTGCGACGCAATTCACAATGCGGCCAATACACGGTCCTAGCACGCTTCGCTCGCTCTCAACTTTTTGAAGCAGCTCTAGCCAAAATCATTTTAACACATGGAATTTATAACTTTTTAAAATTTAAAAGTCAGTAATCGAAAACTTTGTTAAACACAATTAAAAATGTGTTTAGTTGGTGCTACCGATGGACATAAATCATTTTAACATTTTGCAAGTTATAAATTTTTTAAATGTAAAAAAAATAACTAAAAAATTACCTTGGCAATACATTTAATTTAAAACATATGCTTCTATAACATTGTACAGAACAATATTGTACAGTTAAATTCATTTCGAAAAACCTTTGAATATAAAGTCGCATTGACAAAATTTTACTAAAATATTTCAGCATTATACAAACTCTAAAGGTCATGACGTCATTAACTATTCCTAATAAACCGTTTCTATGTATTTTCTCACTGTTACTACGCCTTCACACATCGGAAAAACTATCCAGAAATCGGTTGTTTGTTTGAAAAAATTCTACCGTGTGCCATCACACTTTTGGAATCTATATGAGAATGCATCCCTTCTATCCAATATGACACCATTTTCATCATCAGAAACATTCATCCCTCATAGAGTAGATGTTCTAAAATTCCTAAATTTTATTAAATATTTATTATAATTAATTGGAAATGATGAAATTTTCAGAAATATTTTATTTTGTGCATACCAAGGTTCTTTAAATAAATAGCAAGAGTTCAGACTATTTAGGCACAGGAATAAGAATCAGATCAGCGAATATGGCATTATCACTGACACAGTTATAGTAAACTACTTTAAATTTTGAATGAAAATGCATCTTTTGTTTTCCGAATGACGTCATTTTCTACAACTGAAACATTTTGTTTTACATGTTACTTACTAAAATAGATTATTTATAGTTATTTTATTTACACAGATTATTTAATATTATTTCTCAATAAATTATCTGCGTTCTGCTCTTTCGCGATTACTTCATAATTAAACGCAATTATTTTAATATATTTACATTTTATCAAAATCCTTGAAATTTTTCTTTTAAGGGGGTACGGGACACATTTTAAAATAATTTTTATTTATTGAGTTAAAATTTTGAATTTTTTTGTGATGGTTAATGACATCATTTGTAAACAAAATCCCATGATAAAAGTTCCCATTTTTTTTAAATTTAAAATTTAAAATTTATTAAAAATGTAGGGTAATTTAAAATCGTTATAACTCGAAATATTATTTGTAGAATTTCATTCTTTTTACATTTAAATAAACAGAAATATGCAAGTTTTAATTTAGATTCAGCATTTAAAAAAATATTAATAAAAAAATTATTGACATTTAAATAAAAAATTTGAAAAAAAAATGATGTAACTTTTTTTTTTTTAATCATATTTTCAAAAGTAAATGTTTTTTTCAAATTTGCTGAATCTAAATTAGAGTAAAACAATTAAAAGAGACATGTTCCAAGTTTGAACCATTTATCTTTAACGGTTATTGACTTATAACAACTTAAATGCGAGAAATGCTGAAAAAACCCATCATGATGAAAAACGCATTTTCACAAGAAGTCCTTTCCATGACAACCATCGCTTGAAAGCTAGATTTTGAAAACAAACCAAAACGAAAAAATTAATATTTTCTGTTCTAATTAAGATAGAAACATGATTTAAACGTCCTTTTAAGCAGAAAAATACAGAGCAAATTTTAATATAATAAAACTTTTTTAGTAAATTTGAAAATTTTTGTGACCCGGACACCCTTAAATAGGACGCAAGTTTCAGTAGTGAAATCACGCTTCAGATTTAAGGTAATAATGCAAAATAAATTTAACGATTGATGCCAAACAGCAAGTTACAAATTCAGCCTTATTTTACCGCTACGTAAGAGAAATATATATATATAGATTATTTCATTAATTGGACGATTCCTTTCAAACTCTTATTTTAAAAGCGAGTCTCCCAAACCGCAAATGATTTTTATACTAGGATTCTTTGGAACGCCGACATTATTTTTTAAATGTACACCATTAAGAGATTTTTAAATTATGCATCTAGCCCTATCTTTAAACGCTGTTTAATAATATCTAAATTTTATAAAAATCGATCAGCAAGTTTTCGTTTCATAAAACATTAAATTTTTAAAAAGGAAAAGAAATCCTTTGTTGAAACGCGAATTTTTTAAAATTAAGAAAACTGACGAACCGATCAATTTGTAAATTTCAGATAGTTTATAACACATAATAAATATTTTGAAAAGTAGGGGGCATCAAATTTCGGAGGGAGGGGGCAATAAATTTTTTTAGGGGGGGGGGTGCGATCAAATATTTAAAACCGTGCTGTTACCACTATTTTCTAATAGTAGTTTCAACAAATATCTTAAAGTTCTTTCTTAAGTCCGCCACCTTATTGACTACTATATTGTACCGTCGTGAGAGAGGAATGCAGGATGGTCCAGCGACAAAAAGCAATTTATTAAAGCAGCACGGCACAGCTACAAAAAATATTCAGAAGTTAAGATGAAGATATTGGGTTTCACAAATTAGGGCTTAAGTAAGCCCTGTCCGCAGTATTGTCAGTACCGCGCGTGGGTTACAGCTTAGAGTACTCTGTACTCTGTCCGGAGATATTAGCTCCGCAACCTGCCCTAAACCTGGACAGACCTACGCCGGGAGCGTAGAAAAAGTAAGTCTTCACTTTCGAAGTTTTCAGCCGAGAGTCCCCGAAACGGCCTCAGGCCTTTAGGTATATGTAAGTTAGATTTCTTTGATATCCGGCGGCACTTGAGAATGCTTGAGGAGTGTTTCAAGTATTGTAAGAATTATTATACCCAAAATGTCTAAAGCTAAGTTCTTGGCTTAAAATATGATTTCCAGTCTGACAGTTGGAGAGAGTTGAAGTGGAATATATTGCAAGTTTAATTGGGTTGTTAAAGATTTTATGATACACAAAATGTATCGGTCTTGTAGCAAAAGAGGGATATTTAGGAGCCACATCTGCCTTTATTGAGAGAGTGCTATTGAATAAAACCAGGACTTTAGAGTCCTCCCCTCTTAGCAAGAATTTTTCTTAAAGGAAAAATTCATATAACCAGGGTTTAGTCAACACACAAAAAGAACTTGAGTTAATGTGCATATGTTGGCAAACAGCCTGAACACAATTTAAGTTCAATTTAAAATTTAAATTTTTTGAAAAACCCTTAATTAGAGGACAACACAAGTACCCATAAGGAAAGTTTACAATATAGAATAAAATAGACACACATTCTAAAATTATACTTCAACATAAACAACTTGAACCTTCTTATAGAAAGAATTTATGCAAATTCAGATCATTTCTAAGCTTGTTATTTTAAACATTAAAACACAAACACATATGTTATAGTTGCATAACATTCTTAAATATTAACATTAAAATAAAATAGTAGAAATTCAATAAATAAAACTTTCTACTCAAAAAAGATGTTCACACAGTTTATACATCTTACATTTCCGACAGATAAAACTTCCTCCCGAAAAAATGGCAAACCATGCCGGGTTTCTCTTTTTTTTTTTCTTTTGAACGGGGGAGAATTTGACCTATATTCGTTAACTCCACTAACTGTTCCGCAGCTTCTAACTCAACCCCGGGAGACGATAATTTTACCATAACACAATTAGATAAATCTCCCTTTTTAACTAACTCTGGTTGTTTTATTGTGTTTTGGGGTAATTTATCGCTCAGGTTATTAACTGTAGGATAATCCAAAGTTTGTGTTGCTTTAGCGAACAACTCTGGTTTAGACTTTAAATTATCTACCTCAACAATGTGATTTTTGGTATCACACTGATCTAAATCTTCCAATTCTTTTATATCGGAATGGCCCGCATTTTGTGTGACCTCCCTTTGATTATTTACCGCATAATCCATCAAACCGGGGCCATATTTTTGGCCGTCTTTAAAACCTTCTCCAGTTTTAAATTCACTTGACCCTACTACATCAACCATACGTTTTTCCTGCACATTTTTATCTACCATGTGCTTCTCTCGCACATCTTTATCAACCCTGTGCTTTTGCCGCACATTTTTCTTGGAATTTCTCCAACTCGTATGCATGCGATCGTCCTTCCTCAAATTAAATAATCGCTTACAGACGCGAGGCGTTACTAACACTTGACAATTCAATCTCGGCACTATCGCTGCCGTAATATAAATCCTGGGAGAGTTTTCCTTTTTCTCGTTCCATAAGGAAACTGGTACTTTCACCAAATCTGCCCTATGAATTTTTCCTATTGCGGGGACTAAATCTATCTGCTCTCCCGTTTTATATTCGTCTGGAATTAACTCACTTCTGAAAATGGTTAATTCCGTTCCGGAATCATTTATCCCTTTAACTTTTTGTCCTAAAACATTCAGATCAATGACTGGTAAATAACTATCTTGCACGAGTTTTCCTTTCTTATCCCGAAAACCTCTAGAAGTTAACCCTTCTACGCGCATATAGCTCTTTCTACCTTTTGGTATCGTCTCATCTTCTTCGACAGTATTTACCGATCCTGGATTTTTAGTTTTATACAACTCTGGACAAAAACTCTTTAAATGTTTCTCCAAATTGCAAATGAAGCACCTACGGCTTACCTGTCTTTCGAATGCCCTATCGCGAGCAATGGCTCCGCGTGTGTCTGACACACTTGTGAGAGGAGTATAATTTGACTTCGCTTCTCTGTGCAATTCTTGATGCGGCGGACGCGGTTTTTCGAATTTTGTGTACTGATCCTTTCCCATCGACGCTCTGATACTTTCAAAATTGTCTAAGAGCTCGACTATTTCGGATTCAGTTTTAACTGACGGCCACTTATCCAAGAAGTGTTCTCTCATTTCTGGCTTAGCGCGTTTTTTAATTTGGTCCGCAATTAAAAGATCGATAAGTTGATCCATCGATTTTATTTCCAAACCTGCAAGCCATTCTTGCAAATAATTTTTTAACTCAAAACCGAAGTCCTTCCATGTGTCATTCGGACGTTTGACGTACTGTAAAAATTTAATCTTAAATGATTCTGGATTTAATTTATATCGTTTTAAAAGAACTTTCTTAATATGGTCGTAATTCTCTGCTAAATCTTCTGATTCACGAGCTATAATTGTAACAACATCAATTGGCAATAAACTAATTAAATGGGACACCCAATTTTCTTTATTAATTTTAGCCCTTTTAACCTGACGTTCAAAAAGAACTAAATACAAACTAATATCTGTTTGATTCGGATCAAACTCGGGAATTAGTTTTTTAAGGCTGGGTTCCTTGTTTATGGGGCGGTTGATATTCGCTGATTGTTCGGAAGCAGAGGCACTTGATTCAATTTTCAATTTTTCTAACTGAAATTGATTATCCAATTCTTTTTGCTTTAACTCCCTCTCCGCATTTTCTCTTTCACGTTCTAATTCTAAGCGCTTAATTTCTCTGTCTAAATTTTCCTTCCTAACTAATTCCTCCTGTTCCAAATTCTCTTTTCTAACTAATTCCTCACGTTCCAAATTCTCTTTTCTAACTAATTCCTCACGTTCCAATTTCTCTTTACGAATTCTAATCTGCTCCTCTTTATGTAATTCTTCCAGTGTCTCCTGGAGAATAGTATCATAAAGGGAACTTATGAAGTCCTCATCGTAATCTTCTAGGCTTGTAATTAAATTTTTAAACTGTAATGGGGCTTCATCGCCCTTTAAAGGTATTTCTAGTTCATGCGCCAATTTAATAATGTCTTCCTTTTTCCCTTTCCCAAGGAAAGACATATTCCCTCACTAATTATTCTAAAAAAAATATGAATAAAAAATATTACAGAATATTACAATAAAAATTAATTTAACACTTAGCAAAATTAAAATTCCTATCAATAAAATAATTTTACTAAAACATATATTCCAAGAAAATTCGACATATACAAAAATTAGAAAAAAACTCAGATATTTTATACACTATAATATATAATGGAAACTTTCCTTAAAAGATATTGCGTGTACCTGTAATTAAATTTAAGTTCAAAAATTTATAAATTTTTCCCCAACATATATATATTTAAATATAAAAATAATTCTTTTCACACCCAAGAACTTTCTGAAATGAACTGACTTACCCCACTAAAAGCCTTTAGACACGAACGAATGGTAATCCAAATAGGCTGTAAACACTTCCACAAATACACAATATCGCGCACAATTCACAGAATCACACTGCACTAGGGAACACACGAGCTCTTCTTTTCTCACAAAAATAGGTCATAACAATCCTTTTTTCACCACAGCTGACGGGAGTCAAGGGTCGGAAAACACCCTCACACTTCTTCACTCGCACACGAGCTACGATCTTGAATTTCCTTGCTTCTGTCAACACTAAGAGAAGGGAAAACTTCGTTCAACACAGAGGGGTCCGAGAGATGAAATTCCGTCTTCGCAAGATGAAACTTTCTTCTCTTTTCCGTCTGCAGAAAAAAAAAAACAGCAACTTCGGACTTGCTTCCTAATAGACCTAGGAGCTTCTACTTCTCTTCATTCACTAAAGAAAATTTCTTCTAGAATTCCTTCATTAACTTCTTCTGAATAAAAAAAAATAAATCCCAGTTCGATGACACCAGTTTACTTGCTGTACCGTCGTGAGACAGGAATGCAGGATGGTCCAGCGACAAAAAGCAATTTATTAAAGCAGCACGGCACAGCTACAAAAAATATTCAGAAGTTAAGATGAAGATATTGGGTTTCACAAATTAGGGCTTAAGTAAGCCCTGTCCGCAGTATTGTCAGTACCGCGCGTGGGTTACAGCTTAGAGTACTCTGTACTCTGTCCGGAGATATTAGCTCCGCAACCTGCCCTAAACCTGGACAGACCTACGCCGGGAGCGTAGAAAAAGTAAGTCTTCACTTTCGAAGTTTTCAGCCGAGAGTCCCCGAAACGGCCTCAGGCCTTTAGGTATATGTAAGTTAGATTTCTTTGATATCCGGCGGCACTTGAGAATGCTTGAGGAGTGTTTCAAGTATTGTAAGAATTATTATACCCAAAATGTCTAAAGCTAAGTTCTTGGCTTAAAATATGATTTCCAGTCTGACAGTTGGAGAGAGTTGAAGTGGAATATATTGCAAGTTTAATTGGGTTGTTAAAGATTTTATGATACACAAAATGTATCGGTCTTGTAGCAAAAGAGGGATATTTAGGAGCCACATCTGCCTTTATTGAGAGAGTGCTATTGAATAAAACCAGGACTTTACAATATCTACGGGTAGGTTGTTTAACGGAGTTTCGTTAAGAAAAGAGTTCGCCCCTGGTGGTGTAATGTGGAACTAAAAAATTGGATATTTTTTTTTTTTTTTTTGCAAGATTTTACAGTGCGTGCGCAGCACTCCTTCTAAAGGGTGCTGTAGGCAGCGGGGATTTTAGAATATATTGCAGTGCTTATGCAGCAAAACTGCGGTGCCGTAGACAGCGGGTCCCGTTTCGAGGTACGTTCGGTTCGAGTTTTATGAGATTTTGAAGTACAAATTTAAGGTTCATTTAAGAATATTATTACGGGCGGCTAGTGATGAAATAAATTTTTCTTGAGTTATTCAGTGATACAAGCCTCATAAAGGTACACTAATAATTTACATAAAACTTGTAAAACAACGAAGTTTTAATCCATATTTAACCAATTTAATAATCCAAAAAGCTTGATTAATACATAAATGTGTTTGAAAGATTGCGATCGCCATTGATATCAGAGCTATCTTTATTTTATTTTTCGGAAATAAATTTATACCTCCTTTGTGAGAAAGCGTAAATTCAGTGATATTAATCAGAATTACATATTAAAATGTGTACGGAATGATATAAAAATGAAAAAAATCTTCAATTTGCTCCCTACATCTTAACTGTAAGTTTCAATGCTTATATCTGGAACAATGTGCGGATTTTAGGTGGTTGCGAATTTGAGGGAGTCTACTGTATTACACAAAATCAACAGAAAAATTAAGGATGTATACTAATTTGAGTATCAAAAGAATGTTTTGAATCTAATTGAGGATGAAACAGATTTTTGACACTTTCCAACACCGAAACATTGGCGCCCGCAGAACAAAACTCTGGGAAAGATAAAATTTTGGAACAGATGTATATGTAGTCCCTTTTTAATACTTTCCAACAAAGTTTAAAAGTGTTTATGAATTCGGTTTGTCTGTCCGTCTGTCCACGCTCTAACTCACGTAAATATACTCATATTTTTATGCAATTGCAAAATTTTATGGGTGCTTACCATGGCATGTTTGGTATGGCATACGAAGTGCGTAGCATTGAGAGTTCATTTACAGGGGCACTCTAAAGAATTAAATTACATTATGGCATATGGGGAAAATAATTTGGAGAGTATTTTAATCAAATTACTTATAAGTACCATTAAAACAACTTGTTATAAAATTTATTTAATACATCAATTAGTAGTAAATACAGTTTAGAATGAGTTATGGATGCATTATTTCATCTTTTTCCAAAAGCATTATTGGTTACAGAAAACAAAAATATTTTTTAAAAGATGATTTCTTTTGTCTTTGGATCTTTTCAGCTTTCTTGGCGTTGGTGAGGGGGGGGGGATTTTTTAACTCGGAAATATTTCTATATTTCTATTGTAAGAATATTAAATTTGTAGATTTCCCAATTCTGTAAAATAGTAAGAAAAAGATTTAAAATAAAAGATTTGAGTGGGTTATAAATATTGCACAAAATCCCTATAAATTCAAATTTAATTAACCCTTCTAAATCCTCAATCCTTCTAAAATTCTTTAAATGATTATGTAAATTTTCTAATGTAGTTTCAAAAATTCAGGAAAAATGCTTTGGAAGATAAAATTTTCACGAGTTCATAATTCAGTACATAAAGGGTTAACAAGCAACCCAAAATAATTTAGATAAAGTACGTTGCCGGTGATTGTAAAATTCATTTTAATGATGCACTTAACAATTTCGGATCCTCAGGTATTCAAAATGCGTTATTGCAGCGTTTACGGTCCTGAAAAACGTATATGGGGCATTCTCAAAATCTTTTCACTTTTTGGGGAAAAAAATCTGACAAAATTAAACTAGCTAAAATAAAATTTTAATCTGATAGACGAATGCCTTAATGATTCAAAATAAAGAAAAAAGGGTCAGCAGCGAAAATTTTTTTTATTCAACTCAGGTTTAAGTTAAACTTGCGAGTTTAATTTTCCTTACCATTTTACCCCTATAACTTTTTATTTTTTTCTAAATTTTTACTTATAATGAATTTGCATAGTACCCACAGGACATTCAAATAAGAAATAATAAAAATGTAGTACTTTTTATACATAATTTTTGTATAATATTAATTGTCTTAAAGCGGTGTTAAAGAAGGGACGGTAAGGTAAAAAAGGAGGATGGTATTGGAAAAAAGGGACGGTAAAGATGGAACGGTAAGGAAAATTACCACCTATTTTTAGGAAAACCATGTTAAGACTAAGTGATAGCCACAATGTTCATTGATTTTTAGAAACAGTTGTTAACATTGGATTATATAATTTTTTTTTTTTTTTTTTTTACTTCGAAAAGTGCAGGAATAAAACTTGGGGACGGTGAGACTACCAATAAAGCCACGGTGCTTGAAATTGATATGTAAATGCTGATTTAAATTTTACAATAAATTTTCTGTCAAAAAATTTTAGGCATTATTTCTCTAGCATACTTCTGCATGAGAAAAAACTTGAAAAAAATTCCGTGGCTGCATTTGAAATGATTTTCTGTATAATTTTAGAAGAGGGATGGTAAGGAATCTAAAACCCAGGGACAGAGTTTAAAAAATAATAACAACCCTAAAAATGTGTGCAGGTTAATGTTTAGCTACATATTTATATAAAACAATAGTTCCAGTTTCAGAAAAAAAATTACATCGAACTACTTTTATTGAAACAATTTTATACAGACAGCTCCAAACTTAAAAATCAGCGTCAGGGACACGGGACGGTATAGGAGTTTTCCAGGTGTTTGGACCCCCAATATCGTCCAAAACTTATTTATCTCGTTAATATTGTTGTGCAATCATGCAATGGGATGCTCCCCAGTATATGAAATTAAAAAAAAAAAAACACAAACAAGTGTATTAAAATAAAAAATTATTATTCAGGGACATGAAAGTCAAAAGATTGCGAGAATACCCCATATAAAAAAAATCCATCCCTTATAAACTTTGCCGCAAATCAGATGAAAATGTGACTATTGCCAATGCATTACTAATAACATCTATTAATTAATGCTATGCTTAAATTTTGCTGAGGGATCGTAAGCATATAGAAATTGTAACAAACTTCAAATTTTCCAATATTAATACTTACTTTTGATATAATATTTGGATTTTTCCTTGAAGTTTACCGTAGAATACCAAAGGAAAAGTCATTAGAACAAATAGTTTCGGAAATATGCAGGTCTAAAGTTTGGAAATCCTAATGTTAAATTCGTTTTTAAACGTTGTAAAACAGACTGCAATGCGGCTATTGTTTTTAAACATAACTCAAAAACTAATCAACGGAATGAGCTGTAATTTTAGATTCGCACATTTAAAGTTTCTAAAAATCAGCTTCTGTGAAAAAATTCATGTTACCATATATATATTTTTAAAAATATATATTTCGAAATTATTTTTCGAAACAAATAAGACTTATAACCTAGGAAATTTTTTTAACAGAAATCAATTTCCAAAAACTTCAAATGTGTGAATTAAAACTTACAGCTCATTCTGCTGATTAGTTTTTAAGTTATGCTTTAAAAAATTACCCAGCATACAATCTGTTTCGAACGATTACAAATGAATTTAACATTATTTGTTCCAAATTTTAAACCCGCATAATTCCTAAACTACTTGGTCGAATGACTTCCCACTTGGTAACCAAAGTTAAAATTTACCGGAAGTTCCAAATATGATTTAAAAAATTATGTGTTGGTATTGAAAATTTTAAAGTTTGTTACAATTTCTATATATAGACGACAAACTAAACAAAATTTAAGCAATTTTCTTCCTAAGCACTTCATCTCTTTAAAATGACGCGTATAGTCCTTTTACGAAATGCCTCATAAAAGTATTCGGGTACATCGTCAACTTTGAGTTTCAATTTCTGGAAAATTGGTTTCAATGACATTACGTTTTTTCCATTGAGCAAAATTTTTTGTTATGAGGTGATTGCATCATCTTCCTGAACAGGGGTGCCCAGAATAATCCGAACGCATTACTTTTTATAGATGGTTACTGATTAAAAAGTTTTTCAGTATCTTGCACTTTTAAGCTTAATGAAATGTTAATCATTGTTATAGAATGTCAAAAAAAATGTCTTCCCAAACATACATTGTTATCCCTGCTAAAGTAATTTTATAGGCAATAACATTATATTAAGTAGTTTAGTTGTTGATCTTGATGGATATGGTGACGAAATTCGACGGTAGGAAAAAATGCACACTTATTTGAAAGGATAGTCTCTTTTACACATCGAAGAAGTATGCTTCGTATTCTCTTCACGATTTTTTCCTCAAAGGGTATTAATAAATTTTTTGCAAGTGAAAAGAATTCTCTTCTATACACCGAAGAAGTATTCTTCATATTCCCTTCAAGATTTATTCCCCGAAGGGTGTGAATAAATTGCTTGCAAATGAAAAGAGGTATCTTCTACGCATTGTTGAAGAAGCGTGCTTCATATTCCCTTCAAGATTTATTCCCCAACGGGTATTAACAAATTGCTTGCAAATGAAAAGAAATCTCTTCTACACATCGAAGAATTATGCTTCATATTCCCTACAAGACTTATTTTCCCAAAGGGTATTAACAAATTGCTTGCAATTTTAGAGACTGAACTTGCAATTATTTGAGTTCTGTTTATTGTATTACACTGTTTTCAAACTTTTCAATTGAATAGCTCTTTTTTTTAGACCTCAAATTTTGGATCTTGTAGCAGCCAGCTCTACACCTAACG
This sequence comes from Maratus speciosus, assembly GCA_963932465.1. Classification (NCBI taxonomy): domain Eukaryota; kingdom Metazoa; phylum Arthropoda; class Arachnida; order Araneae; family Salticidae; genus Maratus; species Maratus speciosus. Next base: position 372,567,986 of record OZ010792.1, on the reverse strand, counting down.
CCCTGCAAGCAGCTCTTACTTATTTCGGGAAAGTGAAAGATTATGATGAAAATCTGGAACGCTTTCTAATCAGTCTGTCTGTATTACCTGGTCCAAAAGACTTTATTTTGAAAGGAATAAAGGTAAAGACTGTTTTCTTTTTTCTTTCATACTAAGCACGTCACGCGATCACACATCTTTTAGCTTTTCAGGAGGGTTATTTTTCATTTGCAGGATTTTATAAAAGATATTTTAAATTAAGCACTGTCCTACTAAGTAAGTTTTCAACGTAGCATTAATTTACATTAAAGTCAGTGAGAATATGTTTTGATGGATATATTGTGATATTTTATGCTGTGTTTTGTTCAACCGTAATGCATTTGGTTCAATTGTCGCTCAATCAATTACTATCATCCCATCAGTATATTCAGTACTTGAGGATAATGGGTGGGACATGCATTAATACTTAATCGGACGCATTCAAACACGCAAGTTTTGACTATATTATTAAAAAAATGTGTAAGTTTATTTGTAAATCAGCGATAAGCGTATTCGCAACTGAAGATACAATTAAACTTTACTTAACGCTGTTCTCAACTGCTCTGCTCAACAAACGCAAAACGTTTTGCACATTTACAAATTCATTTTTTAACAGAAAGATATAAAATTGGAAAGCCTAACCATGGAAGCGATTTGGAATCGAACTGTGTTTTTTATTTTTTTTGATAAATAAATTACGTATTGAGCGATTTTGATCACCTGACAAAAATATTTTTCGCCCTTTCTTGAGTGATTATTCTACTTTCGCGAGGAAATTCGGTTCAAAATTCCCACTTTGACGCTGTTATGGATGTAAGTATAATTGTGTATAATCGTAATCGTTTTCATTAGCTTTACCTGTAACCGACCCAGCATTATTTTAACTGTGTAATATATATTTTATAAAGTCATCTAAACGCCATGTGCCGTATCTATCATCTTCATCTAAGTTTTAAATAAACCTAAGCTATTATATGGTGTCAGAATAAATCGGCACGCCTGAAACAACTCTTTTTACACTTCACCATCGCTTATCATCTATGCTTATCATCTAATTACTGCAATGGTGCACAATTTTCTACGCATCGAACCGTTTACTCCCGGCAAGAACCCAGCAGAGGCATGGTCGGATTGGCGACGCAGCTACGAACTTTTTGAAACAACGGTGAAGTATAATAAAGAGGATCACGAAACAACAATAGCCTTGTTGCTCAGTGTAATTGGTAAAACATCATACAAAGATTATTTGACTTTTACATTTCCGCCTGTCACATGAGCAACATCCAGAACAGTGAAAGATCTGTTGGATAAGTTCGACGAACATTATAAACCTTACCGCAACGTGACGTTAGCAACATTTGTTTTCAACAAACTTGTACAAAAAGATGGTCAGAATTTCGATTCATTTATTACTGAAATAAAACTACAGGCTGATCAGTGCGAGTTCGACGTTGCATACGACCGTAATGTTAAGGATCGGATTATCCAAGGTCTTCGTGACGATGTGCTTCGGTAACGCTTGCTTCGTGAACCTGAGCTCACGCTAAAGAAAACTCTAGAACTGTGCAAATCAGCAGAACTTTCCAGAATGTATTCCCTTGCAATATCACAGACTTCAACATCTTTTGCTGCTGAAGTTGATGTCGTCAATAAAAATAAAGTAAATAAGTTTCATAATAGTCATTCTAAGCAGCATCATAGCCAGAAAAACAATAAAAATCAACAAAATAAAAGACCATGTTCACGCTGTGGATCACACCACCAACCTCGACGTTGTCCAGCTTATGGCAAATCTTGCAATAATTGTCACATGATCAACCATTTCTCAAATGTCTGTCGACAACCTAGGCAGAAGCACACATCACAACATCGTCTAATATCAACAATTGATGTTGGTAATCCTGAAATTGTTTACATAGGTGCACTTTCAAAAGCTAGCAGCAGTGATTGGCTGCAAAAAGTCCTTCTGAATGACTATCCTGTTACTTTCAAACTGGATACTGGCGCTCAGATAAATGTTTTGCCTCTTACCATATTTGAAAAGATTTCTAATCGCCCAACACCTGGATCAACATCCTTAACTCTTTGTACATTCACTGGTGATGTTTTGCCAGTTGTTGGTGAATGTTCCCTTAACTGTGTTGTTAATAACCAATCTCAACTTTTAAAGTTTATTATTGTAAATTTAGATGTTCAATCAGTTCTAAGTGCTACGTCTTGCATCAATTTAAACCTAGTTCAGAGAGTTAAACAACCTGATGAAAGTGTAGAGCTCTCTGTCAACAGTGTGAATGATAATTCATCTAAATTAATGCAAATTCTTGATGAATATAGTGATGTGTGTGAGTTGGTCGCCTTTCAGGCAAACGTAAAATTCTTCTGAATGAAGGAGCTACACCACTAGTAGCTTCCTGTCGAAAAGTTCCTTTGGTTCTAGAGAGCAAAGTGAAGAATGAACTCTTGCGAATGGAGAAAGGTGGAATTATAGAGAGGGTAACTAAGCCAACCGACTGGGTGAACCCAATATTCATTGTCCCTAAGAAGGATGACTCCATCCGAATTTGCCTTGATCCCTGGCGTCTAAATATATATATAAAAAGGCAACATTTTCAAATCCCATCGCAAGAGCAGCTATTAACCAAACTGAATGGTTCAAGATTGTTCTCACTGATAGATGCAAAAAATGCATTCTATCATGTACAACTAGATGATGAAAGTGCAGACTTGTGCATATTTATAACTCCTTTTGGAAGATGCTGCTTTCTTGTCATGCCATTCGGCTTAAGCTGCGCACCAGAAGTGTTCCAAATGGCCATGGATAATTTATTTGAAAGTTATTGTGATATTCATCCATATTTTGATGACATTATAGTACATAGTGAAACTGTTGATGAAAATTGCAAAAAATTAAAAACAGTGCTTGGTGTCGCAGGGGGGATGACAGGGATGACCGCCCCTGGAACCCAGCTTTCGCTTTAGAGTATAAGTGCAATCCCGGGGGGAGAGTGCTTGGTGTCGCAAGACCAAATGGGTTAAAATTTAGCAGAGACAAAATCCAAATTGCTGTTCCTCAAATAAAATATTTGGCCCATATTACGTCATCAGCTGGGCTTTCACCAGATCCCAAGAAGGTCCAAGCAATTGTAGATCTTTCCACACCTGCCAATAAACAAGATCTCATGAGATTTTTGTGCATGGCAACATACCTAATGAAATTTGCGCATCAATTTTCCGAAGAAACTGTCAGCTTAAGAGACCTCTTAAAAAATAACACATGTTGGGTTTGGGACTCGCATCATGAGTCAGCTTTCTTAAAAATTAAACAGCTACTGTAGTCGGCACCTATCCTGCAATTTTTTGATAAACACAAACCAATTGCGCTCTCTGTTGATGCTAGCTCTAATGGTCTCAGTAATTGTCAATGCTTCACAATTTAAGCTGGATGAAATTAAAACAACTACACTAGACGACTCAGAATTACAATCTATCAAACATTACATTTTGAATAGCTGGCCGCAGAGAAAATATGATGTTCATGTTCTAGCCAAGTCATATTGGAACTGTCAGTCAGAATTGCATATTGAAGATGGTTTCATTTGTCGTGGACAGAGATTAGTAATTCCCAAGTCCTGTTGAAAGGATATTTTACAGCGTCTGCATGTAGCTCATAGAGGCATAGTCACATGCAAAAATCTTGCCAGGCAGTCTCTCTTCTGGCCACGGTTAACTACTGAAATTGAACAGCAGATATCAAATTACACAATATGTTTACAAAATCAAAGAGTCTCTTCTTGATAGGAAACTACTTGGTCGACCGTGGCAGAAAGTTGCTATTGATCTTTTTCATTTGAATTCTGTAACATACCTTCTAATAATTGATTATTTTTCAAAGTACATTGAATTGCAACAGTTGCATCATCAACAGCACCTGCAGTCATTAATGCATTAAAAACTTGTTTTGCTCGCTTTGGAATTCCTGAAGAAATTGTCGCTGATAACGGTCCACCTCTTGATTCCAGAGAATTCTCTAATTTATGTAAGAATTAGGACATTTTTTTCAATCCCTCAAGCTCTAGTTTCTCCCGTTCGAATGGGCAGGTCGAGAGATGTGTACAAACCATCAAATATAGCCTGACCAAAGCAGCACAAGATCACAAGGATGTACACCTTGTTCTGATGGAATATAGGAATGCTCCAATGGATGGTTTGCCTTCTCCAGCTGAAATCTTGATGGGTCGACGTATTCGAACTTTAGTTCCCACTCTCCCTAAAAGTCTTGCTCCTCACTATGACTGCAGAACGATTAAAGAAAATTGAGAACGCAGACAGCAACATCAACATAAATACAATTTACATTCTCGTTCACTTAATCCATCGCATCAGGGATAAGAAATCCTATTTTGAAATCAAAAGAAATGGCAGAGAGGAAAGATAGCTATAGTAGGACCTCAACCAAGGTCTTATACTATTGTGACAGAGAATGGTAGACAATACCGTAGAAATCGCTTCCATATAAAACCCTTTAAAGCTTCCCAAACATCTACACCAAGACCATCAGCTGAAGATATATTTTCGAATTCAGTTGGTCCAGTTCCACCGACTCAACCAGGTGTATTTCAGACTTCTCATTCTACTAACACACCTGTGCCATTACATCCATCATCCCAGATTAGTGATACCCGTGTCACACGTCTTGGTTGTGTGGTCAGACCACCAAAACGTTTTACTGACTGATGTGAACATATAACTTTTTATTTTTGTTAATTGTATTCAAGTCCGTATTATTTTAATCAAGTTTAATCCCTGTTTATATTGTCATTTTATCTATTTAAAAAAAAGGGAGATGTTATGTATGTAAGTATAATTGTGTATAATCGTAATCGTTTTCATTAGCTTAACCTGTAACCGCCCCAGCATTACTTTAACTGTGTAATATATATTTTGTAAAGTCATCTACGCGCCCATGTGCCGTATCTATCATTTTCATCTAAGTTTTAAATAAACGTAAGTTATTATAGACACTATTTTTTGATAGATCTATTGCGTTTGCAAAAAAACGACAAAAAACCCAGCTCGATTACATAGTTTCTGAACAACAATACCTGCTAGTTTCGCGAATTTCCGAACAAAAATAAATTAAAACTTATGTCATAAAGTTGTCCTCTTGGATTGGAGAACAGCAGTAAAGCCTTAACTTATGTTACATAAAAGTGCTGCACAACTACTATGTGCGGTCTCTGGGACCGCTTGATGGAAGGGGTATGCCGGTGTAAATCCTTCAAAATATTATTTATATTTCTTCAGTTCAAATAAATTGTTTCTTTCCTATTTCATTTTCCAAGTTGCTTTGCTCAGTGCGCAATTAAGAACAGTATGTTTTGTTTGTGTCGTCTGACGAAGCGTACCTCTTCCAAAACTTTTTAAAGCATTTTTATCTCAATGGTGTTTTTTTAATTGATTGGCGTTGTGGGAAGGGTAGCAATTAAGATATTGACTTCAAATGGTGTATGAAGCTACAAAAGACATGTAGCTAACTACCTATCTGGTATATCATTAAATTTGACTCCTGATTTTGTTTTTCTTTTTTTCTTCCTTTTTCCATTTGTTTCTTTAACATTCGCGGCTTTTTACAAAATTTTTTGCATTTACCCCCACCCCAAAATCAATTTAAATTTTAAAATATTACTACTAATAATAATAGTAGTAATATATTTTTTCTAAATGATTGGTTTGTCAGATGTCTGCATTAATTTAAAATTTTTAAACCCTTGTTTATTTGCTTCAGAACTACCGTTACTAAGCAGGTGTACCCACCTATCCGATTGGAGATTTTGGATGATTTTCTTGCATTGAGTTACCAGACGATAAAAATAATTTTATTTTTGCGGAATTTTATTTTCTAGTCTGTTTAATTTATAGGTGATTTCCATCTGAAAATAATTTGTCGTGATCCTTTGAGGGCGTCTATCCCCCCTCCCCCGAAAAAACAGACCTCAAATTATAGTAATAAGCATAAAAATGGAAATTACATTTGCAGCTTGTAAAATCTTATAAAATGTCTATGAGATCAAATGAATAAATAACATAAGAAATAATATAAAAATGTTTTATAAAAATAAATAAATATATTTGGAGACGTATAATATACATATGTGTATGTGTATATCTTGAGAAAAAGAAATTAATATATCCAATTATTTTCCTTTTTATTTATTCAAATATTGCCTATTTTAAGAAGTCATAACAGTAATCGTATTTGCTGCATGCCGGAACAATATTTCAATTTTTGTAAAAAGAAAATAAATCCTACAAAGAATGTAATGCTCTTTAGAGAGTTATGAAACTATTTTGTACAGAATTAATTACTCACTTTTGCTGAATGATATATGATAAAACTCTGTCTTTTTATTGGAGCATATATTGTGGTCATGGCTGCTGAATCTTTCAGAAAAGGCTGCAGTAAGTGCTATTTTTACGGTCATTTTCTCTTCTATTCCCCCCTTAGCTGTCAAAAACAGAAGATAATACGTTATTATTACTGGCGATGGATATGCAGAGATATCTTTTTTTACGGAATATCAATATTTTTGAGAAATATTTATCTGAACATTTAACACTAATCGATAGTCAGGGAGATTAAGTTAAATAAACCCATACATATAGAATAAATCAGATTACTAAAATAAGTATCAGAAAACAAAAATGGTATCCATACGTTAGTTACGATATAAGACCACTCCACCTCTAGAATTTATCACTCGGTAAATCAATGTTGAGAAGAAATATGTGTATTAAATGACTGAATATAAAATAAGACAACTAATTTATCAAATGTATTTTAATTTTTATTTATTCAAGCACTGCATATTTTAACACTGCATATACTGGGAATTTTTATTTTACTCAAGTTTTATAAAAATATTTCTTACCAGAATTTTTATTTAAAACTATTTAACATTTTTCTGCGTGATTTTCAAATTTTAGGCACTCGCTACTCACACATATTGAAACCATCTAATTCCATTTACCTATCTATTCTTATTTTTTACTCTTCTTTTTATAAAAAACTTAAAAAGTCATAAAATTTTTGGAAAAATGCTATAATTCTTTTTTTCACTATTCTTAAACTTGCTTATGTTTTTACTTTCTTCTATCTTCAATAGAAGATAGTATTGTAATCGAAATTTTTTTCGACTTCCGGTTTTCGACGGATTTACACGTTTTAGGAGTCAAAGATACTAAACAATATGTTTATAGAAAATGTCTGTCTGTCCGTGTGTCTGTATGTCGCCATTGTACCATCGAAAATTGTATGAAGTTATGCTTAGAATTGAAACAATTTTTTTTTTAAGTTTGTGGCTATGGCAAGCAGGTCCTCCATTAATTTGGAAAAAATCCGCCGGTAGGGAGCACTGTAATAGCGATTTTTGTGGCATTTTGAATATTGTACCATCGAAAAGTGTATGAAGTTACGCATAGAATTGAACCAGATTTTTTGTGTATGTTTTTGGTCATTGCAAGAAGGTCCTCCCCGAATTTGGAAAAATTCCGCCCGAAGGGGGCGCTGTAACAGCGACTTTTGGGCCATTTTCAATATTGTACCATCGAAAAGTGTATGAAGTTATGCACAGAATTTAACCAAAATTTTTGTGTATGCTTTTGACCATGGCAAGAAGGTTCTCCTTGAATATTGAAAATCCCACCGGAAGGGAGTGGTGTAACAGCGAGTTTTGGGCAATTTTCAATACTGTACCATCGAAAAGTGTATGAAGTTATGCATAATTCTAATAAAAATATTAATAAAGCTAATAAAAAAGAATTATTGGTATTTGTAACAACATTTTGAAATAGTATTAAGATACATGAGATAGAAGAAAGTTTTGGGATTGGCTCATCCAACTAGTTATGCTTTACTTAAACTCTTTAACTAGTTATTTTTTCTTTTTCCAGTAGCTCAAATTTTCCATTTCCCAAGATTTGTCACTCCCCCTCCCCTCTTTTCGCTACCAGCTTTCCATTCAGTTTGTCTCCATCTATCAGGATCCGAGGATGTGTGGTATGGACCACAAGCGCCTCGACCAAGATTCTTCGAAATCCTATGTGTGATACACATTTTTATTTATTTCATGGCGAAATTTCGGGTTCGAATGGAAATATTTTCATTTGGTACCTGCCAAACGACCGGTTGATGGACTATTTAGCGTTAAGAAGTCATAGTAGCAATCATATTTGTTATGGAAAAATAAACAATGTTTGGTGGAAATTTGCTTAAGTTTTTGGAAATGTCACTACGACCATGCAAGGAAGACGGTTTACACGTATCGTAATTTTTCGTTCAGGGAGTTACGGAACTGTGTTTTACAGAATTAATTACCTCGCTTTCGTGGGAGGCAGTGTTGCCAGTGGGCTACTTTTTTAAAATTCATATTTCTTCATTGGCACCACTTTTTTGAAATGCTAAAATTCCCCTTGTTTTCGCATTAATTAATATGCCATTATGTAAGCCGAATTTTACCATTTGAAAAAAGTGGTGCTGTCAAGAAATCTGAATTAAAAAAATGTAGCCCACTGGCAACACTGGTGGGAGGATATACTATATGGACAAAAGCCAGGGCCGAAACTAGCCTTTTTTACACACGGGGCAAACATGGATTTTGGCGCCGCCCCACCCCCTCTTCCGCAAAGTATATTTACAAAGAGAATTTTACTAATTTTCTAATGGCCGTTTATTTTAAAATTTAAAATATGTAATCATAAAATGTGTAATACTGAACTACGTAATCTACAATGGCGGATCCAAGGGGGAGGTCATGAACCCCCTCTGAACACCAACAAAAATATTTTGAAGATCATTTTTAAAATGAAATATACAGTAGAGTCCCGATTATCCGAGTCCCGCTTATCCGAGTTTCTGCTTTAACCGAGTTATTGTCTTCTGATGGACATTCTTCCATTATTATGAAACAGCCATTATAAATAAAGTGTTAGGTGAAGATAAAAGAGCAGCCGTAAAAAGTTACAACTCCGATTTTCTGGTCAGAATGGGAAAAAAATGGCCATAATTATTTTTGGCGTTAGGTGAAGATGAAAGAGCAGTCGTAAAAAGTTAGAACTCGAACTTTCTGGTCAGAATAGTGAAAAAAATGGATATATATATATTTTTTAATTATGGTCGTGTTTTCCCCCCATTCTGACCAGAAAATCAGAGTTTTAACTTTTTACGGCTGCTCTTTTGTCTTCACCTAACACTTCATCTGTAATGGCTGTTTCATAATAATGGAAGACATCAGTCCATCAGAAGATAATGATCCGTTTTAAAGGTATAATACTTCCTTTGGCGCCCCTTCGTTCTGGCGCCCGGGGCACATGTCCCCTCAGCCCTCCCCCCCCCCCCCACTTAGTTTCGGCCCTGACAAAAGCTACCAGACACTTTGGATTTTAGACGTTTTATCAAATATCTAGAAGTAGAGAAATACTTATCAAATTCTTCTGGAACTTTCTGAACATGTTTAACCTTTTATTTATCAATAAACGCTTGAGCACTAGGGTAATTAGCGAACCAACAACAAATTCATTAATAATAATAACAAATATTTTCGATCACTCTACAAAATAAAATGCTCAAAAGGATCTGTACTTATATGAATAACTATATGAATCTTGCGCAACATTTTTATTTATTTATGTAAGCATATGTTCATAGAGATATAAAAGTTTCTTTAAAAAATTCAAGAAATTTCTGCAAGTTTTTTCTTTATAACTTGCAAGATTTTCAACTAAATTTAACGTCATTTTCAGGAAATTTGACAAAGTAACAGTAGACATAACGTACTATAATTAGAATATCAATATAATAAATATTTAATGAAATATGAGTATTCGTATTAAATAATTTGTAATTGCGCATGCGTTGGAGTTAAAAAAACTCTTTTTGTATAATTTAGTATTTAACTATGCAGCTTATATTAAAAAAAAGCCAATTGAATATTGTGAAAATTCAGAAAGATATCGGTGATATAATGAGCTGAATTTCAGTTGCCTTCAAAAAATAGCTTTATAAGAGATAAAAATGGCCGTAAAAAGTCGTATGACCGAAAAAAATGGCCATAATTAAAAAAAAAAATATTCCCATTCTGACCAGAAAATCAGCGTTCTAACTTTTTACGGCTGCTCTTTCATTTTCATCTAACACTTCATTTATAACGGCTGTTTCATAATAATGGACGCCATCAGTCCATCAGAAGAAAATGATCCATTGCAAAGGTATAAGTTCGATTGAAAAAACTATTTAATACTTTGAGCAGAAAGAAGAGGCTACACCTGCAATTTTCATGACACTAATCGAATCATATTACTGTCAATGTGTACGGTTTGGTTACCTCTAAGAATTCAAATTTTTGCCATATTTAATCATTGACAATTGTTAGAATTTTTAAACTGAATTTTCGGAAGTGACAGCCAATTGTTCCCTTGCGACGACATTTCTGTGGCTGTCAACTCGTAAAACTTGGCTAAAAATGCTAACTTTGATAACATTTTCAGAATGAATCTTCTTTTATAAGAAAATGGGAAACTCTTTATTTTCTTGGTATCTGAACAAAATCGGTAAATTTTGTATTTTTACGAACGTTAATGCAATTTGTTTTGCATTTACGGATGAAAATGGCTTTGCAAAAGTATCGGAAAAGTAGTTAGTTTGCACTTGGGAATAGCTTTCAATATAAAAAATTCTCATGCCGAGATGTGATTCCTTCCCCCCCCTGCCCCCCCCCCCCAAAAAAAAAAAACAAAACCAAAAAAACAAAAAAAGATCTGGAAAAAAAAATCTGCCTTATACAGGATCCTTATCCCATATCATTTTTAGATTCTTCTATGCTTTCTCATACACCAGACAGAATGATTTTAACAATACCGTGCTAAACATAGATGTGAGAAAAATCGACAAACAAAATCTTCATTGGACATTCCTTCGTTCATGTCCCCTCTGACCCCCTGTCTTTGTTATTTTGTCTTATTGCAGCTGTAGTTCTCTTGTTGTATTTATTGTTGTGCGATGAAACATGTAAATCAGAATAAAAGGCATTTATATGACTTTAAACGTGCTTTTATCCCTTTTAGCATGTTTTAGCTTTAGTTTAACCATAATAAGTGATTTTTTTACAAATATCTTATAAATTGTTAAATTTAACCTTCATTGTTATTTAATTTTACATTCCAGATCTGCGTAAAAGCTCGTAATTCAAAATTGAACTTCATCATTTACTTTAAAAATGTATTTTGTAATTTATTCAATATTTAAATTTTTATTAAGCAGCAGAAGATTCAGGACATCTAACTTAAAAAGAGGTACCAAAAAATCAGAAATTTTCATGTATTTTTTATGTTTGAAAACAATTATGATTGTAAACGAGGATTTTAATAAAAAAAATATTTTACTCTTATAAACAACTGCTATGTAATTTCGTTATTGATTTAAACTTAAAACATCGAGATTAATCCTTTTTCCAAAGTTTCCTCATTAAAAATTGAAAGAATATAGAGCATAATACATTTTCAGCTCTAATTCAGGTGTAGGTGCTCATTTTTAACACTTTTCTACGTAGTTGAAAAGTGTTTATGAATTCGATTTGTTTGTCTGTCTGTGCTCTAACTCTCGTAAATATACTAGGATTGTCATATAAATTGACAAATGTTTTTGACGTTTACTATGGCATATTCAGTATTGAAAATGAAGTGTGTAGCATTTGTAATTCATTTACAAGGACACTCAAAAGAATTCCTTTTTATGGTCTATGGGGGAAAAATCGTTTGCGGTATATATTTCAATGATGTTACCAGTGGCGCCAACTTTTGAAAAATATTGGTTGGGCTCAATCATTTTAAGGTAAAATGACATGAGTATTTTGTTTTATTTGGAGATAAGAAAAGATGGATAGGAAAGTTACGATGTGAAATTAGAATTTTTTAAAATAGAATATAAAGTCGTGACTTTATTAAATTATATTCTCATATGAGGTCTTTATTTTAAGGACTCTAATATTTACCAATGTACTGAATATGGCTACAAACTAAGACCAATGCCAGACGGGCGTCGTTTTTGCTGCTTTTTTGTTTAAGTATTATCCATTCACAATGCTATAGCATTGTGAATGGATAATACTTAAGCAAAAAAGCAGCAAAAAAGACGACCGTCTGACATTGGTCTAAAACTCAAAGATCTAAAAAATGACGCATGTCAAAAACCAGTTTAAAAGTCTTTGATGTATGTTCTGAAAAATCGTTTAATCTTTATAAAACAAAATGTAAAACTCTATTTGATTTATTGGTTTCTTAACACCTGCGATTTTCGTGCATTTAGGATGAAAAATGAATTCACAAACGTGTCAGAAAATAGCCAATCTCTATTTGAAAACAGCCTATAGCATTACTTCTTTTGTATGCATTTATTTGCTAATTTAGACTATAAATTTAGACTATAATGCATAAAAAAGATGAGTACATTTATACACTTGTATTGTAACCATTCCTTACCATCTCTACATATAGAGACAGTAATAATTTAACTGGATTCTCTGGATTAGATTAAATTGTTTGGGTTAGGGTCCTGTATGCGTGTGCTTGTTACTGCTATGGTTACTGTTTTCTCAAACAAAATGATTTTTAATGAAAGCATTATTTTTTTAGCGATTAAAAAATAAACAGGTAACACAATAAAATAATGGAAATCGAGTGGGCTAAAAGCAGAGCCCATATAAGTTGGTGCCACTGTATGTTACGCTATTTCAAGCGCATCCAGATTGATATGAATCATAGGGTGCATTACAAAGCACTTACTGTAGATATGGTGTGCATAGTCGTTATTGTTCTTTTACAGGGACACAGAAAAGAATTCGGTTACAGTACTATCTATTAATAGTAATTGCTAGAAGTGCGTTTTTAGATGAGGTAGTTTTTTAAAATTTAACTAAATTTTACCTATTACTTGGTATGTATAAATTCTATAATAGATCATATTTAGTCTATAACAAAAAATCTCAAATACATTTTCGTTTAGTGAGGGAAATTGCTGAAGAGGAATTTTAAACTGTGCTATGTACTCCTTAACTGAAATAAATTTTAGTATACTATGTAATATATATATGCAAATCTATAGATTATATACAGGTCTTCACAAAAGAATTTATTTATTAATTAAGGACATTTTTCCGACTCATGATGGGAATTCCTGAAATTGAAAGTTCGTTAAAGTTTTCTGGATGTGTTGGAAAGTGTTTCATAATCTACACTTGACGCATGATTTTTCGTTCTTGTTGTTCTTAAGAATGTTTCATTTATCTCATTTTATTATATATGCTACTTTAACACACATTTCTTAGAAAATGTGGTGTCTAGACAGGAAACATAGATGGCAGCACTATAGAATTGATTTTTACTTCATTACTTACCATTGATGCAAATAATGAGTAGTAAGTTAAGTAAGTATTCTTCGAAAGACCATTGATGTTGAAACAGGATTTTTATTTCAGTATCATTTAAAAGGATTAGAGCTGTAGCGGAAAATCATTTTAGGACTAGAATGAATGAATAATAATTATAAATGATGATAAATTAACTGACAAGAATTTATAAATAAATAGCTATAAAATAGTTAATAATAAAGGTATATAATAAATATTTAAACATGTTAGGAAGAAAACATGTTGTTATTTAAGAATGTACGTAAACGAATGCAAAACGATACAATTATTTAATCAGTTCCATCCACACATGGAAAAATGTCTCAGATATTGTTAAAGTTTCCGAACATTGAACTTTATTTATTCTCGACACACACATTTTCTAATTTAATTTAAATTTTTTAGCACTTTAAAAAAATCGTTTTACACTTACAACTTTAAATTGATTTCTAGAACGTGAAAATCAGAGAAAAGTAATTATCAGGCAGCTATGGATCGCAATGAAAGACATATCATATTTAACAGAAAATGGAAAATATCGTACGACTCTGTTGCATCTGAATGGGGTAGCCTAAAAGTTAGCACATGCAAGGAATTAAGGAAAAAATATATATGACAGCAGAGCAGTTTACATTCTCGAGCAGAGAGAGAGAAAAGAATTATGCTATGTGTATATACATAATTTTCTTAGTTCTTTCAATCTGTGTGGTTCTTATTTTATATAGTTTTTATACTTCTTGGTTTACAGTCGATTAGGTACATAAAAGAATTAATTTTTCAGCTTATAGCTTGATTCTTTTATAGAAATCGACTGTGTATTGCTTATATTAATATTTCATGTACCCCTGATGAAGTGAAATACACTATAAGCTTCCTTCTACATCAATTCAATTGATCTTTCATTTATTTTTTCATACGCTCAACATTATTTAGCTAGATTTTTGTATCTTTTGTCTATAACTGGTTATTGCATCAAATTTGGTAAATTTTCATGTGTTTAAATGGTTTAATTTACAAAAAGTTTATATATATATATATATGTAATGACCGGTCTACTGATAGCATGCCGTCTATTCTGGAGTTTACTTTGCCCTAGAGAATTGTGTACTAGTGTTGGTGGCCGATTGACTAAACAGTAACTAGACAGTTGAGTTTTTGAGACCTGTTTTATTATTCGCTATTCGTTACATATTCTGTTTTAATCCAGGCCCAGATGGCTGCCCTAACCAATGTCAGATATCCTAGAGACACGTTAATATGACAGCCATATATTGCTTCAGCAGGTCATGATTGGGAGGGAGACAGAGACAGAGCCCCCAAAACCTACTCTTCCGTATATATAAGGGGTAGTTTATATTACTTCTGCCAGAGGGCAGACTTCTCCATAAAAGGAGGAACCTTTAGTTTTATTGGCTAAAACTGTTTTTAATGATGGGTTTTCTATTATTATACAGATCTTGCATCACCCACAGCTAATTCTAATTTTAATGTTAAATATTATTTATGAGGCAATCATAGTATGAACTGTCAAATCAGACAAAAGTTAATTATGATTTAACTCTTATAATGTAATCATCAAAATTTGATTTTGACACTAATTTATCTCTGCATCCCAAACATATCCACCCAGATTTATTGATCTGAAATTACTAGCTGTCATTCTGGAGAAACTTGATTAAACTTTATGATTTAACTGAGCATGAAACAATCAGTTTGTTTATGCTATAAACTATGATGATGCTTACAAGATAATTTAATATGTTTTATGATAAATGTCTTCTGTCAACAAAGGGTAATTTCTTTTCCAAATCTGTTTCATATATATATATATATTATATATATATATATATATATATATATATTAATTATAAATTAGTAATGGTAACAAAAATTATTTAAAATCAAGAAATGCTTAAATAAATCAACTGGTTTCGAGACCATTAGTATACTTCCTTCACAAAGAAGATGTATAAGTTCAAAATGTTCAATACTTGCAAAGGCATACGCACATAGGCGTAACTTGGGCTCTAAGACTGGGGGGGCAAAAATTTTAAGGCCATTTTTTTTTAAATATTTATATTCTCCCTCCCCACACACATGCACTTAAATTAAGACGTCTTTTTTTTACCGCGCAAAAACACCCAGGTTTTTACTTATTTCGTAGATATTTTCATATATTTTAGTTTATAAAAATATTTATACTCGTCCGAACGTTTCGAAATTTTTGCAGGTGACGTAAATCTGGTCTATAACAAATGCTCTAAAAAGTTTCTGATAAAATACGCACGTTTTGTTACTTTTAGCATAGAAAAAATATCGTCACCGTGAGGCGCGAAGTGACCTCCGTGCCGGTATATTTGAAAGGGTTAAAATTCTTATTTTTAAAAGCCGATTATAACATCGGTTAGAAGAATGTTTCACCTTTAAGAACATATTTTTGGTTTTGTCGGTACCTCTAAAATTGTGCCCTGAAGGGGCGAAACCGCGACAAAACACTCAGATTTTTTATTTCCATCGAATTTTTCACATATTTTATCTTGTAAAAAATATTTTATACCCGTCCGAACGTTTCAAAAATTTTGTAGGTTATGTAAATCTGGCCTATAGAGATGCTCTAAACAGAAAAAAAAGTTTGGTGTGTAAAGTAAAAAGTAAAGTATGTTAAAGTATGGACGTTTTGTTACTTTTAGTGTTAAAAAAATATCGTTTCCATAAAACGCGAAGTGACCTGAGTTCGCCAGTGTATTTGAAAAGGTTAAAATTCATATTTTTTAAAACAATTGATTAGAAGGTTTTAGCTTTGAGAGCACATTTTTAATTTGTCGGTACCTCTAAAACTGCGTCCTCGAGGGGCGCTGCAACAGGACAGAAAAACGCTTCACGGTAAAAACGAGCCTTTTTGGAAAAAAAAATTCGAAGGATTAACTGTGATATTTTTTTCAATTGATTGCGGCATTTGAGACATAAGAGATCTTATAGAATATGTCATCCGTTTTTAACTTAACTAAGCAGTTTGACTGATGTAAGTTAATAAATAATGACAAAATACTCCCGAAATTCCTTCTTTTTGAACTTCATTTTCTCCCGATGCATAAATAAGGCTTCTGCGGGTGCGCCATCACTTTTTCCCTTTCGCAAGGGCCGAGATGAGTTATTAATGAGAGTGATTTGCGAATTTTAATTAATAACTCAACTAATTATTAGAATTTTAAAATTCTGAATCTGAGGTGCATTAGAAGAGACTTTGGGCTACTTTCATAAAAATTGTCAGCTTCGTACTTACGCTAGATTTTGCTAGCCATCGCATACACACAGACAGACACACACACACACAAAGAGAAACTTTTTTTTTTATTAGTATAAATTGTCCTCAAATTGGGCGAGCTTTTTTGACATTTCCCCTTAATAATTCATTTGATAATTATTTCTTCTTTTTCATACTGATACACATTTATTAAGGGGAAAAAACAAAATTAGCATACCGGAGAAATTTGAAAGGGATTGATTGAAAAAATAATTTGTATGCGACATCTTAATCATCGGTTAGATTTTAGAGCTGTTTAAATCTAGTAACATTAATAGTTCATTTTTTTTTCAACTGGCGGTAAACTGTTATAGTCCACTAGTTTCCAGGGAAATTCCAGATAACTCGTTTTTCCCACTCTTTTCGTTCTTGACTATCAAAGCTCTGAAACAACCTCAAATGTAGTGTGAAAAAAGTAATTAATTGGGGAGTTCAGAACCCGTTATCAGAGAAACATTCTGAAAGTCAACCGCCATTCTTAGCGAAAAACACTTTTGCTACGATCCCTCTCATTCTGGTTTAAGATGAATCCAGATAATTTAGCAATACAAAAATTTCAAATTAAACACTGATTTTAATGTTTATTTTAATTCGAATGTTTTTAATTTTTCACATTTTCAAAGTGGGCTCCCCTTAAAGACCTAAATAAAAATATTCAGTATTTTTATATAATGTTTTTACTTTCAAAATATTAAATACAAAATTTTATGTAATTTATCGTATTTTGATGGAAGAATGAAGAAAAAAATGTCAAGTTTTTTGCTTCGATTTATCTAAAGCATATTTCCTTTTTTACCATATTCTTCAATTGTACTTACGGTTGGTCTCAAATCCAAAGGGTCAACTTTATGACACAAGTTTTCATTTATTTTTGTTCGGAAAAGCATGGAATAGGCAGGTGTTGTTATTCAGAAACTATGTAATCGAAATACGTTTTCCATTCTTTGGTAAACGTAAATGATCTTTCAGAAAATACCGTCAATTGGAGTTTTGAACCGAATTTCCGGACCTAAGGAGAAAACCTGCCAGAAAACCATAAAAAATCATCAATTATGTATTATTTTATCCTAAAGAAAACAAGTGGGTAAGTGTGATATGCAGAGGATTTCGTTTAATATCTCTTTCAAAACACTTTATCCTTAAATTAACAAATCAAAATTGTTAATAGAAAATTAATAATTCCTTGCATAAATGGCAGCACTATTATATTTAGGAATGTGTCCCCCTGAAAATTATCCACTCCCATATTTCAGTTTTGTATATATTATACAAAGTTTAAAACAAAACGGATATTTCTTTCAAGAATTATCGCGTTACGTATATACATACGTACATACAGAACATGCGGGCACATTAGCTATCAAGCTTTGATAGTCTGGGAACTAACAAATAAACGGTAATAAAAGCTAAATGATAATGCATGTAATTAATAAATAGACGTAACCAAATGCGTAAAGTTTAAAAAAAAAAATCAGATTAGACTTTTTTTCACGGAGCCCTTGTTTGCTCCCCCCCCCCCCCCCACACACACACACAAATTCAGCTCACCTTAAATTAATAAAATTCTTATTATGTGTTATGAACTATGTCAAAGTTTAAAATCGATCGGTTCTTTAGTTTTCCTAATTTGAACAAATTCCCGTCAATTGTCTGTACGAAAAAGCATCCCTTTTATGTTTAAAAATCGATTTTTTCATAAACCGGAAAGTTGTGGTCCGATTTTTTTTAAAATTTAGATTTTACGAATCAGCGTATGAAATAACATCCGGATGCGAAAGAACCAAATTTGTAAAATCAATAGTTAAAAAAATCTGTACTGCGATTATGTGCAAACATTATTGTTAAAATAAATAGGGTTCTTACTGATTAATACTAAAAAATAAATAGAACTATATTCCAACTATAATATTAACCTAAATAAGTAAATAGCAAAAATTAATATTTTATGAAGAATTACATAATAATGAATATGTAACATGGTTCATATACTCGAGAACAAATACTATTCCATCATACTTTTAGATACGTGCATAAAAATGGCATAGAATAAACACATAAGGAAAATAGTGACCACTGATTATCTATTTCACAGAAATCTTATCAGATCTTTCATATATAATAAGAGATATATTAAGAGAACAGAGCTTTATTTTTTTCTTTAACTGAAAGGGAAAAAAAAAAGATATTTAATTTAATGATAAGAATTTATCATTACAAGAGCAGGAGTCAGGAATAAACTAAGCTAAAATTTAGGAATTCTGTACATCCATCAGGCGTCCTTTTGACGAAATTTGAGTTTTTACCGCGATCCTTTGGCAGAAAATTGCATTTTTCGCGATCTTATGATGAAATTTCGCGTTTTCCGCGATCTTTTGACAGAAATTTGCGTTTTTTCGCGATCGTTTGACTAAATTTGTGTCCTTTCCTCGATCTTTTGACGGAATTCGTGTTTTTTCCGCGATTCTGTGACAGAAATTTACGTTTTTTGCGGCACCCCTGGGACGAAATTCACGTTTTTCCCGAGATCTTTTGACGAAATTCGCGCTTTTACAGCAATCCTTTGGGCAGAAATTTGTGTTTTTCGCGATTGTATGACGAAATTCCGCTTTTTTCCGCAATCCTTTTAGAGAAATTTGCGTTTTTTTGCGATTGTTTGACTAAATTTGCTTTTCTTTTTCGCGATCGTTTGACTAAATTCGTGTTTTTTTCTCGATCCTTTGACGAAATTCAAGGCTTTTCTGCGATTTTGTGACAGAAATTTGCTTTTTTCCCCGCGCCCATGGCACGAAATTCATATTTTTTCTGGAATTTTTGGATAAAATTCAAGTTTAAACAGCGATCTTTTGGCAGAAATTTACGGTTTTGGGGATCTTTTAACAAAATTCCGCGCTTTTTTCCCGCAATCCTTTGACATAAATTTGCGCTTTTTCACGATCATTTGATATAAATTTGCATTTTTTTTTGCGATCGTTTGACTAAATTTGCATTTTCCCCACAATCGTTTGACTAAATTAAGGTTCTTTCCGCGATCCTTTGACTAAATTCGCGTTTTTCCGCGATCCTGTGACAGAAATTTGTATTTTTTCCACAACCCTAGGACAGAATTCATGTTTATGTCCAGGATCTTTTGACGAAATTTGCGTTTTTGCAGTGACCCTTTGGCTATAAATTACCGATTTTTTTGCGACCATTTGTCGAATTCACTATAGTTTTTGTCAGAATTTTCGTACTTTTCTTTTCTTTTCTTTTTTTTTTTTTTAAAGGAAATACTTTTTTATCAAGTTGGCAAATTTATCTGTAAGGTCCAAAATAAATCTGCGACGAACGTCACGCACTTTCTGCTACCGGGTAAAAATGTAACTCTTTTTCTTTCCGTGTCACTTGGGCTGCCGTGCAAAAAATGCAATTCTGGTTTTAATTACCAAAAAATTAATTATCTTCGCTTCTGATTGTCGAAATTAAAAAATAAAGACATATTCTGAAAGAGAATGAAATTTTACGTCGGATGGAATAAAAATCATAGCTCGAAAATCGATATTTAAATTTGGTCTTATATAAAAATTCTGAATTCTGAGTCTGTTTCTGACCGTAAGACCGCACCTGTTTTATATTCTGTGGTTATCGCCGAAAATTCAACTCATCAGACATCTGTCGCCTTCACAAATGAAGGAAAATAAAAGATTTTTTTCTCGATTTTTAACGAATTTCAGAGTTTTTATGGTACGATCAAGATAATTTTTAGAATTTCTGAAAGCTGATTTTTTCCCCGTCTTGTGGTGCTAATTTCGAATTTCTGGGATGAGTAAAAAAGAATTAAAAGCACCCTAAAGCAATCGCTAGTCCTTATCTGCCGTTAAAATGACACCTGGTTTTAATCGATGGGAGAGATAGTTTTTATAATTCGATAAAAAATTTATGCTTTTGTTGAATCATGAATGCCTTTCAGATCTTGTAATTGGGTTTTTTTTAATTAACAACGTCCATTAATTACTACTTTTTCAAAATTTTACGATTTGTGGTTTGATGTGAGGTGTTCAGCTATAAGTATGCAAAATTTCAAGTCAACATATATAGTTACGGGCACTGTGACAGACAGACAGACAGACGAGTGAGACGAATAGGTTTTCGTCAGATGAAGGAAACCCTAATGACAATAGTCAGAATCAAAAGATAGTAATCAAGAGATCTATCCCACATGTGCATTTAAATAGTTCTATGAAAATAAAAAAGGAAAAATGGTTCCGCTTTTCTAAAAAATAGAGCAGAGGAAATATTCTTACTTGAGCTTTGACTACTGCATCAGAAATTACTTCTATGAACGTTGGAGACGTTAATTCTGGTTATTTTGAATTATCCAATGCTTATGCCAGTTCGTGCGCAAAATAGCATATAAATGGTTAAATTTTAAAAAAAATTGAAATACAAAGCTGGGCTTTAACTACAAAGCGACTGTAGGGGCAAAAGGTATTTGCCCTGTTCCTGAAAAACTAGGGGGTATGTGATCCCCACTTGCCCTCACCAGAATACGCCTAAGGGTACAACCGGATACAATGCGACATGTGCAAGACTCTAGTCCCTGATGTACGCGAGAGAACGGAATGTATGTGCATCTGTATATCCAGACGTCATGAGAATTTCCTCAGCTCACCAGCAGGGTCGTACTGGCATAACTGTTAGGGCGGTGGCAAAATGGATAAAAAGGGCGCCGATTGCCTTACAAAAAGGCCCAAATGCATATATATATAAGGTGTATCCCAACGAAATAAAGCCACCCTAATTCTGTGCCGTAACTGGACACGAAACAAACAAATAAGAACAAGACAAATATATTAAGAAAGTCCATATACAAATACATAATAGATAGTAACTCATTCCCTGCCCCACCTGGGCAGGAGAAAAAGATGAATGTGTAAAAAAAGAGGGGGAAAAGTGTCCCGCCGAAATAAAGCCACAGTCAATATTAGTATGTATTGGTAACTACCGACATTCGAGCTGCTGCAGGTCAACATTTTTATGATGTCAGGAAGTTGTCAAATACTTGTTCTGAGCCAGTCGGAATTTCTGCAGACTTTAGAAGGCTGAATTTTCTATTTCTCCTTCAGTATTGGAATGGGAATGAAAACCCACCTATCAAAGTTCGAAAAAGGACAAATAACAACTTTTAAGGAAAAGGGTCTTTCACATAGACTAATATCTAAGCAAATCAAACGATCTAAAACCGTAACTAACAATTTTGTAAATCAGGGAAATACGTACGGGTATAAAAAAAAAAAGTGGTGTACATGCAGAAAAAGGACTTCCAGGCAGAAAAGAGAAGTTTTGCGTCGTCTTCACGAGGTGGTATTTCCCTAAAACAGTTGACAAACGAAGATAACATCCCTGTGACAGAATCAACCTTGAAACGAATTGAAAAACATATAGGCATCTTGCAACACAAGAAAAGGAAACAGCTGCCCATGTTGAAAGTTATCCACATGCAATGGAAAGTCGATTAGGCCAAATATCATCGAACCTGGAAGGACCAGTGGCATCGTGTTATAGTCTCAGATGAGAAAAACATTAATTTGGATGGGCCAGACGACCTTGCTTTCTATTGGTATGACATGAGGAAAGAAGAGAAATTTTTTCCAAAAGACAGCAAAGTGGAGGCTCATTAACGGTGTGGGGAGGCATCGGTTATGGAGATAAACATAACCTGGCTTTTCTCTCAGGCCGCATGAAGCCTACCGATTACCAAGAAATGCTAGAAAACCATTTACTGTCATTTGCAAAGAGACTTTGTAGACTAAGTTGGATCTTCCAGGCGGACAAGACCTCCATTCACGTTCAAAAATCCTCCTGGGAATGGTTTTTGGATAATCGGGTACATGTCATGGAATCACCTGTACATTTTTCCTGATCTCAATCCCCCCAAAAATGTATGAGGTATCCTCAGTAGGGCTGTATATGCCAATAACAGACAGTTTCAGTCTGTGACAAAATTGAAGGTCGTCATCATTGAAGCGTGGGAGAATAGCATTAACAGTAGTGGCTTTATTTCGGCGGGACACTTCCCCCCCCCCTCCTTTTTTTACAAATACATTTTTTTCCTGCCCAAGTAAGGCAGGGAGTGAGTTACTCCTTGTAAATATGTATTTGTATATATATTTTCTTAATATATTTGTTTCGTTCTTATTGGTTTTTTTTCGTGTCCAATTACAGCACACAATCACGGTGGCTTTATTTCGGTGGGACACACCTTATATACACTTACAGTGAAACCTCCCTGTGCGACCACCTCCCCGAACGATCATTTTTGCATAGAACAAAATTTATTCCCATAGGCTCAATACTAATTTTACCTCCCTGTCAGAGACCATCCCAGTTGAACTCCCTCCATGAGCGACCCATTTCTTTGAAGAAAACGAAACAAATTCCGTTTTTTCCTGGTCGCCTGAAGAAGGTTTTATTAGAAAAATAATTCCGGAGAACGCATTAGTCGTCAAACTTCTAAACTAAGTTTAGATTTTCTTTATTCCGGTAACTTTTAAGTGTTTAAACTCCTGTGTGCCTTTTTAGACAATGAATTTAACTCTGGTGACAAATTAAGGATGACGGTCAATACACTTCGCTGCCAAATTCTGTCAGGAAACTCTCAAGGAAATAGATAAATGAATGAAATCGTCATTATTTGTTGGCATCCAAAAAAAAAAAAAAAAAAATGCATTTATTTACTGAACTTCGAAAGGATTTCGAAATAAAAGTTATAAAAGATAAAACAGTAAAATCAAAGCAAACGTCAACGTATTCATTTTCTACACTCTGCAGTAATTAACTTATAAAAGTTTAAGTATCAAAACATAAGTTAATTGCATATTTTTTTCCTAATGTGAAAAATAAATTTTAGTAACATTGTTACCTTTTTTCAACAATTAAAATCTAGATTTAAACATGACCTCCCTTAAGAGACCACCTCTTGGAGCGACCAATTTTTATTGGAACACACATACACACATACATACTATACAAATTATGTATAAAAAAATACTTTAAAAATATATACGACTATTTTGTTATAGCGAAAACTTTATTCCTAAAATAATTATGACAACCAAATTAGTATTTTATACTGTAGAAATGTAATTTACACAAAAATAGTTCCCCGCAAAACATTGCACTTCTGATGTTAGACCAGTGTTGCCAACTTAGAGGTATTTTTTTTCCACCACACTTTTCTAAAAAAGCTATCTCTATTTTCGAAATCTGCTCACCTTATCTAATGAGTTAATTCAAACTTTACCCCGAATATCCGAATAACAATCTCCATACAATTATCTCCAAATGGAAAATAAAATATTAAAATAAAACAAACAAAAACAATTTCGTTGGGTCAAAACTCAAAAGTGCAAAACATTATTTTATACAATTGAATAACATTTTATATAATACATTCTCTAGGATACAAATACTATTTATGGTGTAAAAAATTTCAGAAAATTAATTTTGGTTTAGGGCAAGAATGACATCTATTTTACGTGAATTATTTTAAAAAATTGTTTCATTTCTTTATTTTTTCAACATTAAAAAATTATCATAGAGAAGCATTTGGTTTGAATCCCGCTATTTAAACAGTTTAAATATATATATATATATATATATATATTACATTAATTAAACATAACCTACCACCGTCAATTATTATGAATTAAAGCTGTAAGTATTAAAAAAAAAAAAAAAAAAAAAAAAAAAAAAAATTATAATAAGAATTATTGTGGAAGAAAAAAGAAAAAAGTAGACACCGACAAAAATTGAAAAGCTTATACATTGAATTACGTTATCAAGGGCACAGAATTCAATGATATAAGCAAAATGGTTGTTTTCTGTGGGAAAAATAAGGTAAAGCTAAAATTAATTTTCCCCTGTGCCCAAACAACCACAAAAATCAAGTGAATTGATTAAAAATGAAAGCAGAATAGAAACAAATAATATGAAATGGAAGAATCAATAAAACGTATTTAAATATTTATAGGATATAAAATATAAATAATAAACACCATACCGATTGATATTTCAGTATTTTACAAAAATCCATGTGCACATGTCAACCAGTATATCAAAAAGATTAAGGTGAATAAAACAGTTAAGAAATCACAGTAAATGATACCAAAGTATGCAGTTAATACATTTTGAAATAAAATTTCAAATACCTTGTAAAACAAATTTAATCTAATATAAAATAAATAGATATTAATTACATTATTTAAAATGCACTATTAAATTAATAGATAACAGTTTAACAATATCGTCAAAATTTAGCTAAAAATACACCCTGGTGTATAAATTATAACTGAAATGGAGCTAGAAAAAATAAAAATTGGAGCAATCTGAAAGAGACAAGAGAGTTGGTGCTGCCATCTGTTATTAATTATATTAAACATTTATCGCAAGATAAAAATTTGTAAGCTTTTGAATGTAAATAACTGTTTAAACAGCAAAACCAAACAAATCCTTATATATAGAGAATTATAAACCTAATATAAATCACACAATGTATTTAAAACTATTGTTAATAAAATTTAAAAGCGTACAATATATTCTATTAGCTAACTGGTTTAAACTAAACTAAGAGTTTAAATAATGCTAGAACATTGATAATATATAGCATATAGCTATATGCTATAAAACAAAATAAATTCAGTAATAATTAATATAAATAATTATTAAAAATAATTTATAAATTATTTTTTAATGAATTATATATAAGATATTTATAAAATGAACAGGAAATAAAAAACATGTGGAAGTATATAGAAGGTTAAATAATACTTAAAATCCCATTACTTAAAAAGTACAAATATAGAATGAGGATTATTTTCACACATCCATAAAAATCCATAAAGTATGAATGTGGGACATTCAAAAACATTAAACTAAGAGTGGCATACTATTAGTAATTAATATGATATTGTCCTTAGTAAATTAAAATTTAATAACAAATAATTGTAAATTAGATTAATGAATAATTAAGCTAATTATAATATTAATGAAAA
The DNA here is from genome assembly GCA_963932465.1 of Maratus speciosus. Classification (NCBI taxonomy): domain Eukaryota; kingdom Metazoa; phylum Arthropoda; class Arachnida; order Araneae; family Salticidae; genus Maratus; species Maratus speciosus. The sequence goes on along the minus strand of OZ010792.1, from coordinate 372,542,178 downwards.
TCTCCAATTTACATATAAAATATCAAATCAACATCCACATAAAATACATAACAAAAATATAGTAATAATACAAGAGCCCCGTTTTTATATATATATATATAGTCTGAAATTGCATGAAAGAAAATATTCTTTAACATTATTACTACAGGTTTCGTTATTATTCACTTTAGTTCGTAGGTAGCAATAGTGATGGGCGATTCTCGAAAATTCGACAATCGAGAAAAATCGTCATCGTAAAAAATCACAATCGATACAGCCATCGATTAATTCCTAGAATATACAATCGAGATGTTTTACAATCGATTATAACGAGAGAAGTTAAAAACAATTGTTGGAAAACTTAGCTATTATTCTGGCCGAAAATTTCATAGTAGTGATAGGGCTTGATCGATAATTCTGCTATCGCAATTATTTGCTCCCGATTTAGGCTTAAGGGGTTACTTCAGTCAAGCGAAAAGACCTGCTCGCTAGTGCTAATCTTATGGAAGAAATTTATAAAGATATCTCATTTAAATTTCAGTATTTTAAAATGATTTTCTTTGCATTGGAATAAATTCCCCTTTCTTCTTTATGAAACTGCAATGTCCAAATCGCGTAACTATGGCGCATTTGATGAATCAAATAACCTTTCTACTTTTTAGATAACTCCAAAAGGTTTGATACAGTTTAAAGTTCCCCTAAATGTCAAATAATGTGGAATTTCCCCATTGATCGAAAACAAAAGTTTCTTTCGAAAAACGTAAGGATAGTAAAGATACCTGCCAAGAGGGAACCTGTCTAACACGGAAACTGTTTTTCAGTACCTAGCGATTCCAACATGACTCTGTAAGTCTGTATCGAAATCCAAAGTAGCTATTTTATGACTCATTTAAAAACTCATTTTTTATTTTAGACGCATTAGCTAGAATCGATTAGCATTTCCCTCTTTTCGATAAAGGCAAAAGGTTTGATACAAATTAAAGTTCCCTAAACGTCTAAAGTGTATCAAATGCTGTGGAATTTCTCCGTTTATCAAAAACAAGACAGCTTTATCGAAAAACGGAAGGATAACCAAACATACATAACTGCTGAGAGGGAACCTGCTTAACACGGAAATTGTTTTCCAGTGCCTAGCGATTCCAACATGATTCTTCAAGTCTGTATCGAAATCCAAAGTAGCTAGTTTCTGACACATTAACTAGCTCATTTTTTATTTTAGGCGCATTAGCTAGAATCGATTAGCATTTTCTTCTTTTCGATAAAGGCAGAAGGTTTGATACAAGTTAAAGTTCCCTACATGTCTAAAGTGTGTCTAATGATGTTGAATTTCTCCGTTTATCGAAGACAAAGGAACGTTATCGAAAAATAGAAAGGTAAACAGACAAATATATCCGCTAATAGGGAATTCTATAACTAAAATAAAACTTCAATGGACTTCATTTTTGATATTTTGGATAATTTTAATCTTCCAATCCTTACCAACGTGGTATTAGATGATGGGTATGGAAAAGGTAGAAAAAACGCCCCCCCCCCTCCCCCGAAGCGGCATTAGGCCCCAAATTGACAGTAGGGCAGACCAAGGATGAAAGTTAACTTCATGTAAGAGAGGACTAGGGAAATTGATAATGGTAAAAAAAAAAAAAAACCCATTGAATAAGAAAAAATTTGAAGAAAAAGAAAAATGGTAAAAGAACAGTGAAGCGTGTGATTAGAGCCAGGCAAATGGAGAGGGGCCCGATGGGCCACAGCTGGTCCAGAATGAGTGCCCGAGTTGTCAGAATGTGTCAAGAACTTGGAGAATAGTATCTACAATGAAGAAAAATAATGAGACAAAATATTATGAAAAACAGATGAAAAATTCCAATATCCTGAGGCTAAAAGTAAAATGTTTCACTGGGCGGCGTCCCCTGGTGGTAGTAAAAATAAAATTGATACGAAAAGATAGGGAAGAGTGAAAAGACTTTATTTTGTGAATTTTATAATTTTTGCACAAACAGTATACTAAAGGTTTGAAGAAACAAAACTTTAAAGCGCCCTCTTGAGGCGAAGAAGGGAGTTACAATTAAGAAACATATGTCCATATTCTTTATTCGATTTTAGACACAATTTTATGTTAGTCTTATAATTTTCCTATGAGTGGCAGATACCGTACCAGAGTACGAAAAAAAAACCGCCGCTAAGTATATTCCTTTAGAACATTTTAAGCCCAGAGGTCTAAAATTAACGGTGGATTGACAAAAGAAAGGCAGATTTAGAAAGGTTATGAGATTACCCTTATTTTAATACGTTACATGAGTGGGGTAGAATAATTTTGAAAAATCCTCTTCCCTGAGGCGCGACACTTAAAATCTTGAAAACACATAATTTGCAGTGCAATTTTGTTTTAACAATAGCATTCTAATATTAAGAGATATGGGGCAGATTAGGAGGGCTAAAATAAGAGAAACATTGAAAATCAAAGACAAACTGGCGCCAAATTCACTAGAAAATTTCTATATCAACAACTGAAACCCGAACTGATGACTTGAGGGTCCTGTCCCTGCCGGCGAAGACACTCACGAGCTAATGCTAATCCTATGGGGAGGGATTTTTTTAATATCTTGTTTGCATTTCGACATTTTTAAATAATTTTTTTTGCATTGGATAGCCGAGGTCCATCTCTATAGCGCACCTTTTTCACTTTTTCGATTTTGGTCACAGATATTTTTAATAAAGTTACTTTCACTTTCAAAACCAGTTCTGAAAATGAAAGTGTCATTCTAATAATGTCTTGCAAATAGCGGTTGAAGAAAAAATCTTAGTAAGGGTGTACTCAAATCCAAACTGCTTATTTTCTGACTCATTTTACAATTCATTTTTGCTCTCAAAGGCTTCCAATTGGTACGTTTTCTTACTCAGAAACTATATAATGTACCGTAATGGTTGATTTTTTGATAGAGGCAGAATATATTTAAAAAAATGCTGTTAAAGTGGGCATTTTGAACCGAATTTCCCGAAACGGATTGTGTTGGAAAAATCATTGTATTAAGGATGCACTCAAATCCAAACTGCTTATTTTCTGACTCATTTTTAAATTAATTTTTGCTCTCAAACGAATTTAATTGGTAGATTCTCTTATTCAGAAACTATATAATCTATCGTAATGATCGATTTTTTGATAGAGGCGGAATATATTTCAAAAAATGATGACAAAGTGGGCATTTTGAACGGAATTTCCCGAAGCGATTATGTTAGAAACGAAAAATATTGTCCTTCTAAGAAAATAATTTTTTATATATCAAGTTTTAATTAATTGAACGAAGAATAAAAATACAGGTCGCTTATAAATCTCTTCAAAAATCGCGTCAGCAAGTTTCATATTTTTTTTATTAAAAATGAATCTGGAGTTATGCCAGAAAATTTTGAGTTGTTGAGCATGAAAAAGTATTTTTTTGAATACCACCCTAACATGATTCTGCTAAAACTAGCCATTATATAAAAATGAAATAAAAACTTGTCAAAAGCGGCCAGACAAAATTGTTAAAGTGGGTTTATCTCTAATCATGATTTAGTTTTTGTTTGTGAAATTAGTATACCTGACTTCGAAATCTACCTCCGCCTGTAGGCCGGGCCGGCAGGGATTTTTTATTTTTTCGCAACAGTTATAAAGAGAAAATAAAGAAATACATTAGACAAATTTTGAAGATTTCACAAAAATCCAAACTAATAAACACCCGGCCCGGCCGCGCATCTATTTTCATTCACGGCAATCGGGCCGGCCCTAGCCTACTCTTTACGGGCCGGGCCTTACTTTTTCCCTGAAGTTTCGGGTCGGGCCGGCCCTAACTTATTTTGTCTGCACACACCCGGGTACTGGTTTCATTCCTAATCTTCATGGCCCAAAATTTTCATTCCTAGTTTTCACCCAGCCCGTATGAAAATCATTGTCTCGGCGTGGCCTGGTCCGTTCAAAGGTCAGTAAAATTAGGCTTGGCACAAATTTTTTGTCAAAAAATGCATACATTTTTAAATCGCCATTATCCTACAATTAAACATTCAAATTCATTCTTTTTAAAGAGTAGTAGATTTCTACGCTTATTAAAATACAGTTAAATTAAAATATAGTAAAACGTGTGAAAAAGAACCTGTCTATGACGGAATCTCGTTTTAAACTGAAAAACGTGTTGATCCATGCAAAATTAATATACTACTACGTAAGAAAATAATATGTAATACATTTACACTTGCTAAGAAGGGAACTTGTGTATAACGCATTTTTTTTTTTCCTTTTCTATGCAATTCAGTCTTAGATTTTACTGTATAGCATTTTTCAGATATTTAACGCTTCAATACATGGAATATGGATTAACAATATTAATGATAACTGAAACATTTACATACAAGAAATAGAGATTCATTAAAAAAATAAATATCGCACCCTGCGGCACTTCTATAAAAATGAAGATTATAAACATGAAAAGAAAAGTTAAGATAAATATTTTTGGCTTGAACTACTCGTACGAGACAGATTTTTAACCAAATCGACGTAAAAATCAATGTTTTGTAGAAATTCACTCGGGCCGTGGCGGGCTCGGGCCGAGATTTTAACTTTTGTACCGGGCTGGGCCGGGCCAATAATTTTTTGCTACGGGCCGGGCCGGGCTCGGGCCGAAGTTTTAACTTTTTTACCGGGCCGGTCCGGGCCGGACCAATATTTTTTTTGTACGGGCCGGGCCGAATTTTTTTTTCTCTGAGTCAGGCCGGGCCCGGGCCTGGAAATGTCGGCCCGTGCAGACCTCTACTACAAGTCTTTTCTTTTATGTACAGTTTGGCCGAATATTCGGTTTCATTTTTGTTTTCAGCCTAAAATCTTAGTTTCGGCGAAAGTACTGGCGAATATTCGATATTACTATAACTGCCCTTCCCTAGCTTCCCCCAAACGGCACTCCCATCTATTGAGCCGCACATAGTATGTATTCACATACAAGGGGATAAATTTAGAAGGTATTACTAATCGTTATTTTTAAATTAAATTATTTTTTAATAATTTTTTATGTTTATAGCACCTTATATTGAATTATTTTTGTTTCAATCAAATTATTTTTTAATTAATAATTATGTACTGCTGTTTCTACTCAAAACATTATTCAGATAACATGCATATATGTATGTTTATGTTAATTACTTTGAATTTATTTTTAAAACAGTTTCGCTTTCGTTTTCGGTCGAAACTAGGAAGGTAAACAAAATTCGGTTTCTGTCGAACACTATTTTTATCTTTGTAAATGAGCAGAATTTTTCGCATTATTTAACGTTAAAAAATATTTCTTTGAGAACCGCTTTAAGGATTTACCACGTAATCATAACTTATAAATTTCAGAAAATCGAGTTTTATTTTAGCGGCTTTATCCACGGAAAACTTCTTTATGTGGCCAAAATCTGGAATAGACGATTCTATGTAAGTAAAAAAAAAAAAAAAAAAAAAAAAAAAAACTACAATAAGCATTATATTATAATTATAACATAAAATTTAAACTAATAAAAATTTTCTCAAAATTGCATTTTTAAATTGTTGACTACGACACGATTACTTTAATAATAATGAATTGTTTTACTTTTGTCAGCTTTTTTTCTTATATAATTATGCAGTGCATTAAGGACTTTTTTTTTATCATCATAAATCAGTATTTTTCTACGGTAAAAGTTGAATACCCTCTTCAAATAATCAGCATTAAAAAAAATAAAATAAAAAAATAAATAAATAAAAAAAAAAAGCTTTTCGTAATTTCCACTCTTTGTCCTGTCTAGTCACTAAAATAAGTCATATTTAATTAAAAATTACTGTATATTTTAATTTCAGATAAGCTAAATTTAAACTACAATGTTTCGCCGCAACTCACACGCACAAAAAACGCACCAGAAAAGAGGCAATAATTTCAAATATATTTACATTTTTCAAAAGTAATATGTATCAAAATTATATTTAAGCATTGTATTACAAAATAAAAAACAAAGTCAAAGAAAATAGAAATACTTGAGGGGGCTCGTCCCTCAACTTCCAAATTCTCCTCCGTAATGCTAAGTCTATAAACTTTTGATGCATTCGTATATTTAAAATATCTTCTCGGAAAATTCACATTTTTACCCTCTTTTTTTCTGTGAATTCTTCTTAAAATTTTAACACTTGACACACTCGTAAGATTTTAACACTTCATATAAAATTAAGTCTATACCTTAGAAATATCTTGAGAACTAAGAAAAAAAAAAGAAACTTTTAGGAAGTGTACACAAAAATAGAAGTTAAAAATATTAATTTCCCGAGGAGATATTTCAAATATATGAATCTATCCAATGTCCATAGACTTTACATTAGTGAGGAAAAATCGGAAGCTGGGTGACCAACCCCATTAATTGCTTAATGTGGAAAAAAAATTAAAAGAAGAAGAAGAATCTTGTGTCGTGCGTTAGTTAGTATTTCATGGGAAAATACCTCCAGCAGAAAGATATTGAGCACCAGAAATCTCAGAATACAGTATAATCAATAAAAAGTGTCACATCTGGTATTACTACAGAAACCATTGGGTGTCTATAGAACCCATTATCTAGTTAACTCGAAACCCCGCAGAAATGGTAATTTGTCTTCTTAGGAACAAGATCCCATCCCACGTTATTGACTAACAGCATTGAAAACTGAACACAAACTGCACTTCCCTTTACTTATATTCACCCATTCTTTTGTAAAACATCTTTTACAGTTTTAGTGGTTTGTCTATTTATTTTCATTACATGTGTATTTTTCAATTTATAAATCGAGGTAGTGTTTGAAGTTTAAAGCGGTTAAGCAGATCCGGTTTTAAAAAAAACGTTTTTAGATATTGGCATTTTCGGATGCTAAAAGTATAATCGAATTTTTAAATATATATGAAAAATTAACGTTTTCTTCTTTCGAAAGCAAAATTTACATAAGTTTCCATTGCAAAATCTTGTGAAGAATTAGTCTTGACGGTCTAACACTTATATTATCATTAGGAAACTATTGAATGCTCCACTTTAGTAGAACAAGAGTATCAATTTATGTGTCTGATTGTGAAGAGTGAACGTGTATGTAAGTATGTGTGTGCGTGTCTGTGGGGGGAGGGGGGGAGGTTGCTATTACAAAAACACGATAATAGTTTTTTGAAAGTTATTTTTACAGAGGCACTTGAAAAGTCTGACCAAGTGACCAAGGGCACCATGATTACAAAAACACGATATTAGTTTTTTAGAAGTTATTTTTACAGAGGCGCTTAAAAAATCTGACCAAGAATGGCGTGATGACAAAAGCACCATAGTAATTTTTTGAAAGTTATTTATACAGAGGCGTTGAAAAAAAAACTGACCAAGGGCGCCATGACTACTAAAACAAGATATTAGTTTTTAGAAATTTATTTTTGCACAGGTGCTGAAAAAAAAAAAATTGACCAAGGGCGTCATGATTACAAAAAAACGATGTTAGTTTTTTGAAAGTTATTTTTACAGAGGCGCTGAAGAAATCTGACCAAGGGCGCCACCATAATTTCAAAAACACGATTTAGTTTTTTGAAATTTATTTTTACAGAAGTGCTGAAAAAAAATCTGACCAAGGGCGCCATGATTACAAAAACACGATAATAGCTTTTTGAAACGCATCTTTAAGGAGGCGCTGAAAAATATCTGACCAAGGGCGCATGATTAGAAAAACACGATAATAGCTTTTTGAAAGGCATTTTCACAGAGGCGCTGAAAAAATCTGACCAAGGACGCCATGATTACAAAAACACGATATAGTTTTCTGAAAAGCAGTTTTACAGAGGCGCTGAAAAAAATCTGACCAAGGGCGCATGATTAGAAAAACACGATAATAGCTTTTTGAAAGGCATTTTCACAGAGGCGCTGAAAAAATCTGACCAAGGACGCCATGATTACAAAAACACGATATAGTTTTCTGAAAAGCAGTTTTACAGAGGCGCTGAAAAAAATCTGACCAAGGGCGCATGATTAGAAAAACACGATAATAGCTTTTTGAAAGGCATTTTCACAGAGGCGCTGAAAAAATCTGACCAAGGACGCCATGATTACAAAAACACGATATAGTTTTCTGAAAAGCAGTTTTACAGAGGCGCTGAAAAAATCTGACCAAGGGCGCATGATTAGAAAAACACGATAATAGCTTTTTGAAAGGCATTTTCACAGAGGCGCTGAAAAAATCTGACCAAGGACGCCATGATTACAAAAACACGATATAGTTTTCTGAAAAGCAGTTTTACAGAGGCGCTGAAAAAAATCTGACCAAGGGCGCATGATTAGAAAAACACGATAATAGCTTTTTGAAAGGCATTTTTACAGAGGCGCTGAAAAATATCTGACCAAGGGCGCCATGATTACAAAAACACGATATAGTTTTCTGAAAAGCAGTTTTACAGAGGCGCTGAAAAAAATCTGACCAAGGGCGCATGATTAGAAAAACACGATAATAGCTTTTTGAAAGGCATTTTTACAGAGGCGCTGAAAAATATCTGACCAAGGGCGCCATGATTAGAAAAACACGATGTTAGTTTTTTGAAAGTTATTTTTACAGAGGCGCTGAAGAAATCTGACCAAGGGCGCCACCATAATTTCAAAAACACGATTTAGTTTTTTGAAATTTATTTTTACAGAAGTGCTGAAAAAAAATCTGACCAAGGGCGCCATGATTACAAAAACACGATAATAGCTTTTTGAAACGCATCTTTAAGGAGGCGCTGAAAAATATCTGACCAAGGGCGCATGATTAGAAAAACACGATAATAGCTTTTTGAAAGGCATTTTCACAGAGGCGCTGAAAAAATCTGACCAAGGACGCCATGATTACAAAAACACGATATAGTTTTCTGAAAAGCAGTTTTACAGAGGCGCTGAAAAAAATCTGACCAAGGGCGCATGATTAGAAAAACACGATAATAGCTTTTTGAAAGGCATTTTCACAGAGGCGCTGAAAAAATCTGACCAAGGACGCCATGATTACAAAAACACGATATAGTTTTCTGAAAAGCAGTTTTACAGAGGCGCTGAAAAAAATCTGACCAAGGGCGCATGATTAGAAAAACACGATAATAGCTTTTTGAAAGGCATTTTCACAGAGGCGCTGAAAAAATCTGACCAAGGACGCCATGATTACAAAAACACGATATAGTTTTCTGAAAAGCAGTTTTACAGAGGCGCTGAAAAAAATCTGACCAAGGGCGCATGATTAGAAAAACACGATAATAGCTTTTTGAAAGGCATTTTTACAGAGGCGCTGAAAAATATCTGACCAAGGGCGCCATGATTAGAAAAACACGATGTTAGTTTTTTGAAAGTTATTTTTACAGAGGCGCTGAAGAAATCTGACCAAGGGCGCCACCATAATTTCAAAAACACGATTTAGTTTTTTGAAATTTATTTTTACAGAAGTGCTGAAAAAAAATCTGACCAAGGGCGCCATGATTACAAAAACACGATAATAGCTTTTTGAAACGCATCTTTAAGGAGGCGCTGAAAAATATCTGACCAAGGGCGCATGATTAGAAAAACACGATAATAGCTTTTTGAAAGGCATTTTCACAGAGGCGCTGAAAAAATCTGACCAAGGACGCCATGATTACAAAAACACGATATAGTTTTCTGAAAAGCAGTTTTACAGAGGCGCTGAAAAAAATCTGACCAAGGGCGCATGATTAGAAAAACACGATAATAGCTTTTTGAAAGGCATTTTCACAGAGGCGCTGAAAAAATCTGACCAAGGACGCCATGATTACAAAAACACGATATAGTTTTCTGAAAAGCAGTTTTACAGAGGCGCTGAAAAAAATCTGACCAAGGGCGCATGATTAGAAAAACACGATAATAGCTTTTTGAAAGGCATTTTCACAGAGGCGCTGAAAAAATCTGACCAAGGACGCCATGATTACAAAAACACGATATAGTTTTCTGAAAAGCAGTTTTACAGAGGCGCTGAAAAAAATCTGACCAAGGGCGCATGATTAGAAAAACACGATAATAGCTTTTTGAAAGGCATTTTCACAGAGGCGCTGAAAAAATCTGACCAAGGACGCCATGATTACAAAAACACGATATAGTTTTCTGAAAAGCAGTTTTACAGAGGCGCTGAAAAAAATCTGACCAAGGGCGCATGATTAGAAAAACACGATAATAGCTTTTTGAAAGGCATTTTTACAGAGGCGCTGAAAAATATCTGACCAAGGGCGCCATGATTAGAAAAACACGATGTTAGTTTTTTGAAAGTTATTTTTACAGAGGCGCTGAAGAAATCTGACCAAGGGCGCCACAATAATTTCAAAAACACGATTTAGTTTTTTGAAATTTATTTTTACAGAAGTGCTGAAAAAAAATCTGACCAAGGGCGCCATGATTACAAAAACACGATAATAGCTTTTTGAAACGCATCTTTAAGGAGGCGCTGAAAAATATCTGACCAAGGGCGCATGATTAGAAAAACACGATAATAGCTTTTTGAAAGGCATTTTCACAGAGGCGCTGAAAAAATCTGACCAAGGACGCCATGATTACAAAAACACGATATAGTTTTCTGAAAAGCAGTTTTACAGAGGCGCTGAAAAAAATCTGACCAAGGGCGCATGATTAGAAAAACACGATAATAGCTTTTTGAAAGGCATTTTCACAGAGGCGCTGAAAAAATCTGACCAAGGACGCCATGATTACAAAAACACGATATAGTTTTCTGAAAAGCAGTTTTACAGAGGCGCTGAAAAAAATCTGACCAAGGGCGCATGATTAGAAAAACACGATAATAGCTTTTTGAAAGGCATTTTCACAGAGGCGCTGAAAAAATCTGACCAAGGACGCCATGATTACAAAAACACGATATAGTTTTCTGAAAAGCAGTTTTACAGAGGCGCTGAAAAAAATCTGACCAAGGGCGCATGATTAGAAAAACACGATAATAGCTTTTTGAAAGGCATTTTCACAGAGGCGCTGAAAAAATCTGACCAAGGACGCCATGATTACAAAAACACGATATAGTTTTCTGAAAAGCAGTTTTACAGAGGCGCTGAAAAAAATCTGACCAAGGGCGCATGATTAGAAAAACACGATAATAGCTTTTTGAAAGGCATTTTTACAGAGGCGCTGAAAAATATCTGACCAAGGGCGCCATGATTACAAAAACACGATATAGTTTTCTGAAAAGCAGTTTTACAGAGGCGCTGAAAAAAATCTGACCAAGGGCGCATGATTAGAAAAACACGATAATAGCTTTTTGAAAGGCATTTTTACAGAGGCGCTGAAAAATATCTGACCAAGGGCGCCATGATTACAAAAACACGATATAGTTTTCTGAAAAGCAGTTTTACAGAGGCGCTGAAAAAAATCTGACCAAGGGCGCATGATTAGAAAAACACGATAATAGCTTTTTGAAAGGCATTTTCACAGAGGCGCTGAAAAAATCTGACCAAGAACGCCATGATTACAAAAACACGATATAGTTTTCTGAAAAGCAGTTTTACAGAGGCGCTGAAAAAAATCTGACCAAGGGCGCATGATTAGAAAAACACGATAATAGCTTTTTGAAAGGCATTTTCACAGAGGCGCTGAAAAAATCTGACCAAGGACGCCATGATTACAAAAACACGATATAGTTTTCTGAAAAGCAGTTTTACAGAGGCGCTGAAAAAAATCTGACCAAGGGCGCATGATTAGAAAAACACGATAATAGCTTTTTGAAAGGCATTTTCACAGAGGCGCTGAAAAAATCTGACCAAGGACGCCATGATTACAAAAACACGATATAGTTTTCTGAAAAGCAGTTTTACAGAGGCGCTGAAAAAAATCTGACCAAGGGCGCATGATTAGAAAAACACGATAATAGCTTTTTGAAAGGCATTTTTACAGAGGCGCTGAAAAATATCTGACCAAGGGCGCCATGATTACAAAAACACGATATAGTTTTCTGAAAAGCAGTTTTACAGAGGCGCTGAAAAAAATCTGACCAAGGGCGCATGATTAGAAAAACACGATAATAGCTTTTTGAAAGGCATTTTTACAGAGGCGCTGAAAAATATCTGACCAAGGGCGCCATGATTAGAAAAACACGATGTTAGTTTTTTGAAAGTTATTTTTACAGAGGCGCTGAAGAAATCTGACCAAGGGCACCATAATTTCAAAAACACGATTTAGTTTTTTGAAATTTATTTTTACAGAGTTGCCGAAAAAAAATCTGACCAAGGGCGTCATGATTACAAAAACACGATAATAGCTTTTTGAAACGCATCTTTACAGAGGCGCTGAAAAATATCTGACCAAGGGCGCCATGATTACAAAAACACGATATTAGTTATTTTTTTACCTTATTTTAACAGAGGCGCCGAAAAAATCTGACCAAGGACGCCATGATTACAAAAACATGATATAGTTTTCTGAAAAGCAGGTTTACAGAGGCGCTGAAAAAAATCTGATCAAGGGCGCATGATTAGAAAAACACGATAATAGCTTTTTGAAAGGCATTTTTACAGAGGCGCTGAAAAATATCTGACCAAGGGCGCATGATTGGAAAAACACGATAATAACTTTTTGAAAGGCATTTTTAAAGAGGCACTGAAAAATATCTGACCAAGGGCGCCATGATTACAAAAACACGATATTAGTTTTTTGAAAGTTATTTTTACAGAAACGCTTTAAAAAATCAGAACAAGGGCGTCATGATTACCAAAGCCGCCTCTGACAATGGGACCAAATGAAATAAAAATAAAAATATGCTGTCTTAAATTGTCATTCCCTTTTTATTCTTGTCTTTTGTACTTTTACAAAAAGCAGAAATATCAAACTACCGGGCAGCAACCCTGGGCGCTTAATATTTGACAGAAAATATGCTAAATACGTTATTAATACTAATATTAATTTATGTGGAAGTTACTATTCTTCGGGGTACTGAATAAAATCTGGACCAGGGCGCCATGACTATCAAATTTTCTGCCAATGAATCCATTTAAAATGAGAATATGTTTCTTATACAGTGTTTCGTCGCTTATACTTGCACAAAAGACAGAAATACAAAAATACCTGACAACACCAGGGTCGCTAAATACTTAGACGCAGAAAATATGCAAACGTATTAGACGCAGACTTATTAGACACTTATTACAAGCATTCTTAGAACAGAACTCATTTAGGCGTATATCTAAATAAGTTAATACTTAATATTATTTTTCTTAGAATTTATCTTTAGTACAAGCTTTGAAACAAAGTCTGGTCCAGGATACCATGTGTAATAATGGCATATCTGATTGTCGATAACTTCTGTTATCTCGAAATTGGGTTATCTAATTGTCTTTGATCACACATAGTTTGCTTATGCTATACTTTAAAAAGCATTACTTTTTAATTTTCCAAATGAAAATTTTTGAAAATTTTATGCCTTTCAGAATACACAACTTTAAGCGTGCTTTAAAAAAAAAAAAAAAAAAAAAAAAAAAAAAAAAAAAAAAAAAAAAAAAAAAAGACGATGGGCGCACCGGGCATTTGCCTCGTTGCCCGGTGGGCCAGTACGACCCTGCTCACCAGTACTGGACTGACGCTACGAGTATATTCAAGGAACGTCACTATAGTCGAGAGACCTGAGGAGCCAGGAAGTTCTTGTTTTGTGCTTATATTATCTTACGAAAAAAGACAATGGTCAGAGTCAAGACACAGTAATCGTGATATCTATTCCCACCTCTTCCCACACGTGCACCCCCAAAAAAACATCCCTGGAAATGAAGAGGAAAATAAGTTTTGTACTTTGTACAAAAGGGAGAAAAAGGGAGACGGAAAAAAATTCTCTTGAACTGTTATTATAGCAGAAGGTTTTGTCAAGACATAAGAAAAATTACTTATGTCAACGTGAAAACATTAATTCTGGCTGTTTTGATTTTGCTGTATCCAATTCTAGTTCAAACCCAAGATAGTAATATAAATTATTAAACTAAAGGGGTAAAAAAAAGCGAAAAAGGAAATACAGAAATTTGAAAACAAGACAAAAAACTGGAGGGGCAAAATACATGTCTTGCCCCTGCTCTTAAAAAACTGGGGGGGCATATGCCCCCCCTTGCCCCCGCCAGATTACGCCCATGCATACGCAGACGTGGAAAAAAATCCATAGAACTGAAACTATATTTGGGAATTGACTCTTAAGGCTGTTCTCAAATCCAAAAAGGCAACTTTATGACATAAGTTTTAATTCATTTTTGTTCAGAAATGCATGAAACTAGCAGGTGTTGTTGTTCAGAAACTATGTAGCAGAACTGTTTTTTCCGGATTTTTATGGAAACGCAATAGATCTTTCAGAAAATACTGTCAAAGTGGGCGTTTTGAACCGAATTTCCGCGCGAAAGTAGAATAACCATTCAAGAAAGGGCGAAAAACGTGTTCGCCACGTGATCAAGATCAACTATAACTCAATAGGTTATAATATAACTCATTGATCAAAAAATGGAAAACACAGTTGGATTCCAAATCGCTTCCATGATCAGGCTTTCCAATTTTATATCTTTCCGTTAAAAAATTAATTTGTAAATGTGTCGAAACGTTTTGCGCTTGTTTTGCAGAGCAGTTGAGAACAACCTTATACTTTTTAAACTATTTCGGAAGATTATATTATTAAGAAGTACACAAAAGTTACAAAAAAAAAAAGCATGAACAATCGCGTATAGTGCAAGTTTGGAAGAAAAAAATGTGATTTTTATGATTGTTGGATTGCATTGCAATAGGTTTCCACCAGTAGCGAAACCAGGATTTCATTTCGGGTGCGTATGTATGTGTGTGTGTGGGGGGGGGGGGGGGGCAAGGTTTCCCTAACTGAGGGCTACGAAAGTCGACACAGAATGAGACCTCTATTAACAAAAACTGATTTCTGAAAGGGATCTAGCATCTAGCTTCCTAAGACAACTCTCCTCAGAGACAATTCTAATTAGGGTGAGATTAAGACTCTCCTATTGTCAACCTAAAAAATGTTGCCATCCTCAAAACCCTTTTTTCATATGTTGACCATGAGGTAAGGTCCCTCTTCAGCTTGTCGTGGAAACCAACGTTAAAAAATTGTCCTTGGTCGTGGGACATCAAATTTCTCTCTATGTGGTTTACTATATACTATACAGGGTAATCACTTCAATCTTAAAGATGGATCACCCCTTTCTAGATTTCAACTCGTGATAAAATACCTTCTCACCACCGGCATAGCTCTCACCTGTATGGTCTTCAGATGGATTCTTTCCATTAGTCAGAGTTCTCAGGGAAACAGGATTAAATCGGTAACGATGAATTCTTTACATATTTTATATTTAAAATATTCAAAATATACCTCTTTTGTGACATTCCATGAGAAAAATTATGCATCCTGAAGAACCCATTATAATATTTATATGAATCCCTTCTCCACTTTCATTTAAGCGAAAAAGTTATACGCTTCACAGGACAGAATAACCGTGACTTAAATATATGTTACGATTACTTACAAAATATCCACTGCAACTTGCGGCGTAATCCACGTAAATTGTCATGCATAGTTTTCACCTGCCAATAACCAAAATTTATTATCATTATTATTATTGTTATTATTATTTAGGGAAAAATAAGTTGTATCCGAATACTTTTGATCATTTAATGCATTACGAAAAGAACTTCAGAATGAATAATTTCAAAAGATTATAAGCGCAGCATTATATGAGGGGCTCACAGCCATAGTAGACCAAGTCCATTTTGAAAAGAAAATGAGATAGGCCATTTAGAAGGTGCATAAAATGTGTTTCATCCACTCCCACATTAAACAGTCTGTAAACAGATGATTATATGAGAAAGTATGTGAAAACAGACTTGGTTCACTGTGGGAGTGGATGAAACAGATTTTATGCACCTTCTCTTCTCAATGGGTCTATCTCATTTTTTTTTCAGAATGAACTTTGTCTACTATGGCTGTGAGCCCCTCATATAATGCTGTGCTTATAATCTTTTGAAATTATTCATTCTGAAGTTCTTTTCGTAATGCATTAAATGATCAAAAGTATTCGGATATAACTTATTTTTCCCTAAATAATAATAACAATAATAATAATAATAATAATAAATTTTGGTTATTGGCAGGTGAAAACTATGCATGACAATTTACGTGGATTACGCCGCAAGTTGCAGTGGATATTTTGTAAGTAATCGTAACATATATTTAAGTCACGGTTATTCTGTCCTGTGAAGCGTATAACTTTTTCGCTTAAATGAAAGTGGAGAAGGGATTCATATAAATATTATAATGGGTTCTTCAGGATGCATAATTTTTCTTTTGGAATGTCACAAAAGAGGTATATTTTGTATTAAATATAAAATATACAAAGAATTCATCGTTACCGATTTAATTCTGTTTCCCCGAGAACTCTGACTAATGGAAAGAACCCATCTGAAAACCATACAGGTGAGAGCTATGCCGGTGGTGAGAAGGTATTTTCGCACGAGTTGAAATCTAGAAAGTGGTGATCCATCTTTAAGTTTGAAGTGATTACCCTGTATAGTATATAGTAAACCACATAGAGAGAAATTTGATGTCCCACGAGCAAGGACAATTTTTTAACGTTGGTTTCCACGACAAGCTGAAGAGGGACCTTACCTCATGGTCAACATATGAAAAAAGGGTTTTGAGGATGGCATCATTTTTTAGGTTGGCGATAGGAGAGTCTTAATCTCACCCTAATTAGAATTGTCTCTGAGGAGAGTTGTCTTAAGAAGCTAGATCCCTTTCAGAAATCATTTTATGTTAATCGAGGTCTCATTCTGTGTCGACTTTCGTAGCCCTCTGTTAGGGCAACCTTGCCCCCCCCCCCACACACACACACACATACGCACCGGAAATAAAATTCTGGCTTCGCTACTGGTGGAAACCTATTGCAATGCAACCCAACAATCCTAAAAATCACATTCTTTTTATTCCAAACTTGCATTGTACGTGATTGTTCATGCTTTTTTCTTGTAACTTTTGTGTACTTCTTAATAATATAATCTTCTTAATAATATAATGGTCTACTATTCTTGTGAGCCCCTCATATTAAAAGTAAAAGTTATGAGATTTTCTAGAGATTAATTTTTATCCATAGGTCAATCCATTCTATTTACTTCTGGATTTTACTTTCCTAAACTTTTAAACTTTCAAATTTAAATATTTTATAAAAGTGCGGATTCAAAGTCTGAAAAATACATTTTTTTCGGTTACATGTTCTTTATATTTAAAATATTAATTAATTGTTCCTACTGAGTTTTCATTTAAACATAGTAAAATTATTCCATAAAGAAACTCTTCGTCACATCCTTACTGATACTATTTCTTTTGATAATTTAAATTATAAGTATAATTTTTCATACTTTGAACAAGTTCCCCTAACTTCTAATGTAAGTCTAGTTATAAATAAAAATGGTAAAGGTGATAAAATTGTTCTGATGGATAAACAAGATTACGATAAAGTTAATGCCATTTTACGTGAATGTCCTTATCCATCGAATTAAAAAAGATCCTATAAACATGCACCCTTCCTCTGTCAAGAAAAGCTGATAAGAATTATGTTGTGTTAAATGGTTATAAAAATATTTAGTATAATCATATTATACTAACAAGGAGACGACAAGGGTGTGGGGTATCCAAATCAAAGCAAGGTTTTGTATGTAAATAGTATTCAGTAAGAGAACTCAGAGGACCAAATCATACGTGCACTACTCAGTAGTTATTGAAAAAAAAATAAGTTGAAAAAAAAAATCTTTTTTTAATATATGATAATTTGTTTCGATTAATTATCTTACAGTTAATTAGACACTTCTAACTTGTGTGAAGTTTTTACACAATTTTATCAAACTCACGAATAATAGTATATATAAACTCTTGGATAAAATTTTGTTGCATATAATAAATGAGTATAAAATATTAGAGTAAAATTCATGTCAGTGGGCGTGGCGTCCCATTCTTGTCTTCTCTTGAATTTTTAAAATTATTTCTAATGGTCAGAAAAACAACTGGGCATACCAATGGATTCAGGAAGGTTCAAAGAATTTTTTAAGTTAATAATAAAAAAAAAAATCAAAAAATGTCACTTATGTCTCCCCTTAACCCTTTAAAGCGCGGTGGCTACACGATCTAGCCACCTAATCTTAATTCCAAAACTGACAAATAGCATCAAGAATATTTTAATAAAACTTTGCTTTTGTAATGAAAGTGCAAAATAGTGAGTTTTTATTTTCTAAGAAATTCGTTTGAAAATTCTGGTGTATGAACAGAGTTCTTCTGCTTCTGAAAGAGTGTGTTAAAAAAAAGTTTTTGTTTTTCTCAATAACTACTAAGTACTGCGCGCTACGGTTTTGTCATACGAGTTCTCTTACTCAGTACTGATTACATACATAACCTTACTTTGATTTGAATACCCCACACCCTTGCCGTCTCCTTGTAAAATCATAGAATAATTTCTCTTTTAGCTGCCTATGTTCGTTGCTATGCTTTACCGAAAGCTCATAAAATCTATTCGTGTAAGACCTATTTTATCTAACATTTGTACCGCTACTTACTTCCTTGCCAAATTTTAACTTCCATTTTTTGTTCGTTTATGCATTACTCATATACGGGACAATATCACGAAATACGAAAATTGCAGTCCGCACAATAAAATGTGTATTAAAGTTAGATAATGCAATTTTCTTTTTTACATTCTAATAAAAAATATTCTTAGAAGCATTTTCAAGATATATTATATTCATAATAACACAAAAATAAAGCAGTTAAAGACTTAAACTTTCATATTGTCATTTTCCTGGCATGTCACACTGTGATGTGTGCACAGTAAAAGACTTTCTGCTATACTGTACAAATATATTTTTCTAGTTTTTTAATTTCTAATTATTAATTATACCTTATATAACACATATATGAGGAAGGTAATAAGTTCTGTATTTTACAAATAATTTTCCATGATTAAAATATGATTGTCACTGAAAATGAATGTCATTTTCTTGACCTTCTCATTTTAGTTCTTTATGATGTATAAAGATGGCGCTGCAGAGTAATTGATCTTGTTCTTGACATAGTTCAAGCCAGAAGTAGTAAAACCATTGCTACTAGCCAGATCTTTTAGATATTTCTTTGAAAATAATGTGTTTAAAGGCTTTGTAAAAATTGAGTAGACTTTTAATATGTCATTTTCCTGGCTTCAATAATTTACAAATAAAACTGAACATTACACTGAATTTCAGGTACTATAGAGGAAACATGTTCTTTTAAACGAAATTAGAATGTTAGATCTAAAAATATAAAAAAACTAGAATGTGAAAAATATTTTAGAATGAAATTGTCATTATCCTGTCATACATATGCTAGGAAAATGACATATTATTATAATTACATAAAAATGAACTTAAGCTCTTTAAACTTTAACAATTTTACCTGTAAATTCCTTTATTCAGCTGCTCAAAAAACATTTTTAAAAGAATCAGAAGCTTTCAAACGATTTAAATTTTCGAAAAATTTTGTTTTCAAAATCTCACATTTGATATACACAATACTCGTGATATACACAAAGCATCCCTATGATTTGTCAGCAAATTAAAAAAAAATGACAACCCTTGAAAGCCCTAGAAAGCCCTTCTCAATCTCTTAACCTTTAGTCAATTGTTCAATGTTATCACTCGATGTCAAAATCTTTATTTATCAATGTTTTAACTGAAGCTGCTTTTACTTGGTTAAAAACTAGGTTACGTGAATTTTCTTATTCTGATATTGAAGCGAAGCCAAAGAATTTATTAACTTAATTAAACTTTGCATTACTCAAATAACTTTCGAATTTAATTATACATTTTCAAACAATCAGATCGCCAAACTTTTATCACCCATTCTTTGTGTCATTTATTTGCAGTATTTAAGGGGGGGGGGGGGGGGAAGAATTGTTGAATCTATTAAAATTTAAATGTCAGATGCGGTATGTTGACGACATTTTTGTCTTAGTTTAAAATCATTTTGATTAATTCCACTATTCTCCCAACTATAAATTCTATCGACCCACATATTCAGTTTACTATCGAGTTAGATAATTGTAATAAACTTCACTTCTTTGTTGTTTTAATTGCTAGATATAACCAGAGACTGATTAACTACCACCCAGTGCTCGCAGGTTTGACTTTTTTGTTGGGCCCCTTTCACCCTCCCCTTCAAAGAAATAGTACATAAATACCATGTATTTCAAAATGCACGTCTGCTCAGTTATCTCATAAATCACTGATGATAGAAACATACAAAAAGTATAGAAATTAAGTACAATTTTTATATATGGCATTTGTTTTAGAAGGGGTCGTATACATATTACAATCTACATATCGCACAAAAGTCATAGAAATATGTACAAAGCTGTTGAGGAGTTAATCAGAAATTTGCACTCTTGGAAACAATGCAATCATTGTTTTCTTTCGTAATTTGAAACGACCCCTGGAACTCGATCATCCGACATGATTTTTCCCCTTTCCGAACTTAGTATATCCAATGCATCGAAAACTGGTTTAAGTCAGCATTTATGTATTTTCATATCTCTGCGACTTTTTATAATAAAATGATGAAATTTTTTATATGACCTTATTGATGTATGGGGCACATTTTACTCATTGGGGAAATTTCTTGTACCGGGCCGTATAAAAATTTAAATTTTGTATTTCTTCAAATTTAATCCCCTGAAAATTTTAATCGATTTTCGAAATTCTGAAATTTTAATCGAAATTCTATAACTTTTTTTAGCTAACTTTGTAATATATAATATATGTCTATGATCAATATTTAAGGGGTCTCAAGAGTCTTAAAATTGGAAAAAATGAAAAAAAAAAAGACCATTTTCAAAATTTAATATCTTAAAACGTATATAAGTTTAAAACACAGTTTTTATTGTGATGAAAGATATAAGTATGTTCTTTTATTTCATGTATTTAAAAAAATTACAAGTTGCTGAATTAGCATTTACAGTGGGCTCAAAACTGTGGCAGATTTGAAGATCAGAAAATTGGTATAACAGCTGACGCGCAAAATTACAAAATAAATTTTGCAACTACAATGAAAATTTTGGTGCCTGCTTATACTTCAGATTATAATAATTACTCTGAACCTAAAAAATTTTCTATTTAAAGCATTTTTTTAATACAAAGTTGTATTTACCTAATGCAAAATTTTGAAAATATCAATAGTATGAAAATTTTGGAAACGCTGCTTCAGCTATTGAGCGGGTATAATTCTAAAAGCCATAACTCCTGTTCTAATGGGAATTTCAAGGAAACAATTATATCAAAATGTTCAGAAAAAATAGGAGTTTAACATCTGATTTTTTTTTTAATTTTGAAGCTTTAAGAGTCTTAGACCCCTTAAAGAATAAAAGCCGAAGTCAATGTTTTTGGGACACAATGTATATGTTTGTTTACACATTTTTTATATTCTGAATATTTGTTTTATAGGGTACCTTAGAAAAGGGAAATCATGATGAAAAAATAGAAGCAACCTTGATCACTACACTCGGTGCTTTACTGAGAACTTACTCTAAAAGTGACAAAGCTGACTCAAAGGTAAAAATAGAAACATTTTTCCTTATATTTACTTTTATTTTAATCCATTTAATTAAAATTTATCTTAAAATTTATTTCAGTTTAAAGTGATGTTTTTAACACTTTCCAACAAAGTTGAAAAGTGTTTATGCATTCGGTTTGTCTGTCCGTCTGTCCATGCTCTAACTCCCGTAAATATACTCGAATTTTCATGCAATTGTTAAACCTTGTGTAGGGTCACCCAGGCATGTTTGGTATTGTATATGAAGTATGTGGGATTAATAGTTCATTTACAGGGGCACTCAAAATAATTTCGTTACATTATAGCCAATGGGGAAAAATCGTTTGCAGTGTATTTTAAGGACTAAGGCCGCTATTTCGAATGTATTTCAATTGATACAAATCACAAAATGATTATTGTACAATAGGGCGGTACAATATATACAAGGGTGATCAAAGAATTCGGATAATTTCCAGATTGTAGACAAGGACAGCTGAAATTGGGTTTCGAAATGTGTTATGCGTTTCTATATGGTTGAATTAGACATAATATTTTAACTTATTAATTGATGGAGTTTTGTATCATGATTCTGAATGTGTTGGAAAGTGTTTCATAATCTATGCTTGACGCATGACTTTTTCTTTCTTGTTTCGTTTTTAATTTGGCTTATGATTTATGAATGTTTTCGTAAACTCTTTTTATTACAAAATGTCAAATGCGAGAAATATTTTACTTCAATGTTAGAAAGCATTTAAAAAATAATTTAACAAATTAAACACACACACACAAAAAATATATATCTTCATTTATTGGTCTAAACGGGACCAATTATTGGTCAAAATTAAATATTTCTCTTAAACGAATTGTGAGTGTCTGACATTAAAAAATATTTCTATATACACAGTAAAAATTACAAAAAGTAGTTATACGAGAAGTATAGCAGAAGTGTTTACCTCGATATTATCAACAATTCAAATATTCTTTTCGTTATTTTCAGAAACCATTTGAGAAATGATCAACCAAAAACTTCAGAAAACAACACGTTACCGAAGCTTATGGAACCTTTCTGAAATAAAAAGGGCTCTTAAATTTCGGAAAAGACGTTCCTGTTAGTTTCAGAAATCCATTCATTTCTAAGGTTTCTATTTAGTAGTTGACTGGAAATAATTGAAACATATCCCATAATCTTGATTATTAAAACGTTCCGATGAATGTTCGTAAACATTGCGTCTATATTTGGTTCCGGAAATGTTTACAGCGTTTTTATATGGTGTTCCCTTATTACTGACGTCGCTAGGTAATTCCTAAACCGTTAGTTTTAGAAGTGGTAGTCCCATTTTCTAAAATGTTTGGAATACTGTTCTCTATCACACTGTTTCGCATCCAATTTTATTTCACGACACACTTCAACCCATGATTCAACATTCGCGGCATACTCTAGTCTAAGAAAATATAATATAACCACGAATGAAAATATACAAGAAACTCTTTCCAGTTACCCACGATTCCAACAAGCCTTTTTCATCTTTAGAAACCTCGGAAACCAATATATTTTCGATACATAAGGAAGCTTTTATAAAGATAGAGTTTCTTTTGCTGACAGTGGTTTTCAGAAACGTATCCAAGTAGTTTTTATAGCATATTAATTGTTTTTTATTAACCCGGAATTTAGGTTTTTCGGATGCTATCGATTCTCAAGTAAATATTTTCATGTTTAACAAATATTTTTTAAAGACAAACATGATAAATTAACATTAACATTATAATTAGTTTTTACTCTTGTATGTATAAATTCAATTACGCAGCTGAAAATGTTTAATTGATAATTAATAGCATCCATAAAAACAATGTTCCGATTTGCGAAAACTTGTTAGCACTATAAAAGAGTTATTCCGAAAATCAGTGGCAGCAAAAGAATCTGTTTTTATAAAGGATTCTTTAAATCTCGAAAATATTTTGGTTTCTGAGGTTTCTAAAGATAACGAACCCTTTTGGAATCGGGGGTAATTCGGAAGAGGTTATTGCAGGGTTTCGTTCGTAACTACATTATATTTTAAGCATAGATTGAAATTTCTGCGAATTTTAATAAAAAAGCTAAAATCTTTAACATCAATTTTTACGCACAAATAACGTACAGAATGACAAAAACAAACCATACGATCGTTTCGAGGATTCCTGGATCCCCCTTCCTCAGTGGAAAAAAAAAAAAAAAAGAGAGAATTAAAATGGGTTCAAAGAACTCCTCGGTTATAGCCCCGAGTACTGGCTTATGGACTGATTGAACAGGCGAAAAGAAGAGTTTATATATCTTAAAGAAATGACGTAATGGACCAGAACTAACTGAAAAAGAGTCACTGCGCAGGATCCCTCCACACTGGAAAAAGAAAAGGGGTGCTGGTCATATCATTTACTAAGGAGGAAGTATGTTTATGAATATAGTGAGCTTCGTAAAAGTCTAGATCAAAAACTGAGTTACATTTTTGAATAATTTTAGCTTCTGGATAATTAAACTGGTGGTTGGAATTCCAAAATTGGTTTCGCTAATTCCAACCACCAGTTTAATTATCCCGAAGATAAAATTATTCAAAAATGTAACTCAGTTTTTGATCTAGACTTTTACGAAGCTCACTATATTCATAAACATACTTCCTCCTTAGTAAATGATATGACCAGCACCCCTTTTCTTTTTCCAGTGTGGAGGGATCCTGCGCAGTGACTCTTTTTCAGTTAGTTCTGGTCCATTACGTCATTTCTTTAAGATATATAAACTCTTCTTTTCGCCTGTTCAATCAGTCCACAAGCCAGTACTCGGGGCTGTAACCGAGGGGTTCTTTGAACCCATTTTAATTCTCTCTCTTTTTTTTTTTTACTCTGGAAGGGGATTCAGGAATCTTCGAAACGATCGTATGGGAATTTTTTTTTGTCGTTCTGTACGTTATTTGTGAGTAAAAATCGTTGTTAAAGATTTTAGCTTTTTATTACATTATATTTTCTTAGGTTAAGAAACATTTGTGTTTTTCTACTGTGTACATTATGATGTAAAAAATATGAAAATAATAGATGCATTTTAAAGTTTAGTCCTAATTAAATGCTCTACCACAGCCAAAACAGTAGAATATTTTGTTACATTTTTTATAAATACACTGCTCAAAAAAATATGCGGAGCAAGCAAGAAAAGGAAGACAGCCATGCATGGGCACAAAATGGAAAGTACATGAGTATCAATGCGCAATAAAGAAAAAAAGACGCAAAAAGAATATTGCAAGAGAGCTTTAATTCTTTGAACTGATGGTTAGAAAATGAAAAGGGGGTTTAAGGCAACAATTTGGTTACGTGTAAATGATAAAAAAAGTACTGTTTAGGATTGATGCAAGGTATTTAATATCGCGTGTGGTCCCCTCGAATAGGTAAAATTGCCGCACACCTGTTTTCGATGGATTTGATGATATTATCGATAAGACTTTAGGGAGTCCTGTTCCACTCCTCAAGAATTGCAATCTCAAGCCCCGGAAGTTAGTTTCGCTGCAGTGCATCGTCCAAGTGTATTCCAAACATGTTCGATCGGATTCAAGTCTGGAGAGCATGTTGCCTATTCCATGCGCTGTATTGTTTCAGCTTTAAGCATGTTCTCAAGAAGACAAGCTGTATGCAGTCTTGCATTTTCATGCATGAAAAAAAAAGAATCACCAATTGCTGCAGCGTAAAATACGAAAAGAGGTCTCAGTATCTCGTCTATATAACTTTGGGCCGTCAAAGTGCCATTCCAAATGATATGCAGGTCCGTATTTCCACCTTTGCTTATTCCAGCCCATACCATCAACTCACCACGTCTGTAATATGATCTTTCACGAACGAATGTGGGGTTATTTTGAGTGCCCCTTTCTCTCCATGCCAAAACACATCGGACGTCACCCAGACTGAATCAGGACTCGTCTGTAAACAGCACTTGACTCCAACCAAGTTGCCTCTAATCTCAATGTTCAATTGCCCACCTTCTTTGGGTCGCACAGTTGCATGAGGTCAACGGAATACAGACCATTGGCTTACGTGCATAGAGACCACCCTGATGAAGTCTATTTCGGACTGTTTGGCTGGACACCCTTCGTCCTGTGGCCAAGAACAACTCTGTTTTCAGCTGAGTAGAATTGCCTGTTCCGTATCGTCCAGCTGTTAACAGGATATATCGGTCACCAGTTTCCGTGGTAGCACATGGCCGACCTTGCCCGGTCGACGTCTAACATTCCTTACGTCTTGGAATCTATTCCACAGCGTTGCATTGACACGTCTTGCGATTCTAACAGTGTCCGCTACACTTCGTTGTGTGTGTCTGGATTTAACTGTCCCAATAATACGCCAAGCAATGGATTCCGGTAAATCAGGTTGTTGAGACATTTTCAAGTCACCTTTTCTCAATTCACAAGCTGGGTCAATTGAATTTCAAACTGAGACAGTAAAACAGACGTTTCTGCGAAATCCCGATTTCTGCACTTATCACTTTTTTCTAGTTTTTGACGTCATAAACTTTGATTTGTCTCTGAAGTTTTCTTCATCTGTTTTAAATTACAGATGTTTTATTTTACATTACCTATCTGTGTAAACATTTGCGTAATTTTGTTAAAACCCTGTGCCTCCCTAATTGTTTTGAGCAGTGTATTTGTACAGTATGTTGTAAATTTGCAGTTGAAAGAAAACCAATAGATTGTAATATACGTTTTTTTATTTATTTTCATTTTAACTCTCGGTTCTTTTTATTCTTGATAACTTTTTCTCTTTTCCAACATTTAAATTTACTAAAGCTAAACCATATGGCACTTAAAACCAATAATTTCTTTTCTAAACTGGAAAAGGGTTGTGCTAAGTTTTAGTGGGTGTGGGTATGTCCTTCAAAATTTTAGTAAACCTCTGTCACGCATTTAGCATTTTATTATAATAGATAAAACTCGCAATTTAAGGCAAATCAAATTATATTTTTATCGTTGAAAATAAGGCTTACAATTTGTCAACACAAGCTGTGATAGACCATAGAAGAATTTGGCATTGTAGGTAGTGTCTCCCAATTTACACTGGACGTCTCAAATTTCGGGGGTTGCAAGATCCGTTCCGCAACCCCAACGCCAAAGGTTCCGATTTTTCACGATGTTTAAATTCTTTTAACCCTTTATGTACTGAATTATGAATTCATGAAAATTTTATCTTCTAAAGCATTTTTCGTAAATTTTTGAAACTACATTAGAAGATTTACATAATCATTTAATAAATTTTAGAAGGATTTTAGAAGGATTGGAGGATTTAGAAGGATTAATTAAATTTGAATTTATAGGAATTTTGTGAATTGCTTATAACCCCACTCAAATCTGTCATTTTAAATATTTTTCTTGGTATTTTGTAGAATTAGGAAATGTACAAATATAATGTTCTTACAATAGAAATATAGAAATATTTCCGAATTGAAAAATCCCCCCCCTCCCCTGCCTAACGCCAAGAAAGCTAAAAAGATGCAAAGGCAAAAGAAATCCTCTTTTAAAAAATATTTCTGTTTTGTGTAACCAATAATGCTTTTGGAACAAGATAAAGTAATGCATGTATAACTCATTCTAAACTGTATTCAGTGATGGAACAGTGGCGCAGCAGTTGAGCGGTTGTTTCCACTAAATTTTTATAGTATTCTTCGCCTTCAAAAATCTCAGAAATTCTGTCCTAAAGTTAGATGAAGAATACTAATAAAATTTTACGATGTCAATTGATTCTCTGCTGCTACACTGTTCCATCACTGTGTATCATAACTAATCGATGTATTAAACGAATTTTATAACAAGTTATTTTAATGGTACTTATAAATACCGTCAGTAATACCGTCAGAAAATACGATAGAGAAAAAAAAAAAAGCGGCACGGTTGCTTCTAAATCAGGACATAAAATGCAATAAATTCTATGAAGACGGAAATTCTCTGTAACGGAGTACTGTCCTAAACGTAAAAAAAATTATGGTCTTTACGGATATTTTACATATTTTACAAATATTTAAAAAATGCAAAACCGTAACGATGGCCGTTAAAATTGGTATCATTCGTCATCGTACCTTGATACTCTCTATGATAAAAGTTTCATCGAAATCGGGGTGTAACTTTTGGATAGGACCCATGGTTAGTTGCGGAATTTCCTTTTTAAATAATAAGTTTGATTTTGAAAATTTGAATAATTGTTTTTTAATTTGTTTAATAACTTTAATTATTGGTTTAATAATTGATTTGTTATATTGTTTAAATAACTGCAAATTTTTGTTATGTAATTATAAAAAAAAGGAAAATCCTATGTGAAAAATCTATTAAAAAATAAACTTTAATGTAGTATGACTAAACGATACTGTTAATAAAATATCATAAAATTTATAGATCTATAAAATGTTGCTCTAAAGAATAATGCAATTTTATTAATAAACAATCATTTATTATGTAGTAAGTATTCATTCAAAGTTGTGATAATATATTTGAAACTAGCATATTTTATTTATTTTGTCTCTAGTATATTTATTTATTTATTTATTTTTTTTTTATACGTGTAACAAATTTCATATTTTCCTTGTAAAGAAATTTAGCTCTCGTTTTAAATTTTCTAATCTCCAGGAAAAATTAGTATTTCATTTAATAAATTAAGCATATATCTCTCTTTAATCTATATTTATATATAAATATATTTATTTAATTCATTTTTAAAATACATAAAAATAAATGCTATAATTTGCGCATTGTATTGTGTAATTTATATAGCTTATTTGTATTATAATCATAATTTCAAGTATCAGTTCTGCACTTTTTTCTTTTTGAATATCGATCTATTAAATCAATCTCATGACAAAATCCCAAATTATTTTAGCATTTTTTTAAAAACCGGATATTATTAAATTTTATAGGGTTTTTAAATATATTTAATTAAAGAGTTTATTTTTTTCCAGTAAATAAATAAATAAAAAAGCTTTAGGCAGTTATAAATTTTCAGATTTCTTTAAATTAATATTTTATAGAAAATTATCGCAGATATATTTTTTAATACATTTTAAAAATAAAAATTAATAATCTCGTCACAAAAAATCAAGGAAAAATTTAGGCATACTGCATCTTTAAATGTATGAAAGGAATTTTTTAATGTATTAAATGACTTTCTAACTTGTTTAGAGAAAATCTTGTGCATTTTTAACTGCCAGCTATGTTTTAGCATTCAGTTCATATTGAATATTTTCTATAATATTCAAAATATATATGCTATTGAACTTAAGTGAGGATGGGGGAGGAATTCAATCTATTTAAACAGAATAGATTTTTTGTTGTAGAATTTTCAGCTTTGCTATGCTTTATCAGGGTTTAAACTGTTGTACATTTTTTAATTTATTGCTTGTGAAAATTTTATTTGGGCTAATTTAATTTGATATTTATATGGAATTTATGGCATTTTTATATTAGACAAGTGGAAAAAAACAGCTTCAGAATTTTCAGAATTTTTAAATTAATATTTTGTAGAATATATTAAGATATTGTTTAAGCATTTTTAAGATATAAATTAAGTTAATAATCCTTCACAATAAATTAAAGCGCTTAAGATGGAACTTAATGTTTGGAATGAATTGGTAGGTTATCATGTGTTTTTTTTGTTTAAAATTGTGTCATTATTATTGTTCATAAATAAACTAATTAAAACACTGACATAGGTAAAAATAGTTTACTGCATTTTTAAATGTATTAAATTGTTTAGGGAGAAAATCTTGTATAATATAATTTTGGAAATGACCAAATTTTCTGCAAGATATTTCGATGCTTTAATTTTGTAAAAAAAATCTCCATTTAGGGCTGAACTAAATTGAAACTGTGTCCGTTAAGTTCTAATCTGGTTTTTCAGACTCCAAATTGGAGCGTTGCGTATACCCAAAATGGGTTCAACTTTTGGGTAAATTCTGAACTCCGATTTGGATTCTGCAATCAGTCCGAAATGTACACTCGTTTTACTCATTTTGGGTCATAAAGAGACTTTTTCCAATTTGGAATATTGGTCCTTTTTGCACCCAGATAGCTGACAATCCAATTTGAGACTTTTTTTGCTCTATTTTTTCAGTTTAATTTCTTTGATTTTTTTTTCTTTTTACGATGTGCATAGCAGATTAAATTGGGCCAAAATCCCTCTCCGATGATATTTTATGACCTATGACAAGATTGTAGTGATTGTAGACTGTCTCTGTCACAGTAGCAATTTATTTATTTTCCAGGAAACAAACTTATAAATTACCACTCACTAACAAAACATACGCATAAACAATTGCCCA
Organism: Maratus speciosus; assembly: GCA_963932465.1. NCBI lineage: Eukaryota > Metazoa > Arthropoda > Arachnida > Araneae > Salticidae > Maratus > Maratus speciosus. The sequence goes on along the minus strand of OZ010792.1, from coordinate 372,512,329 downwards.
ATATGAAGATCGCGTGCACTGCATATGATCTATATCGCTCATATCTAACACCATCTATAGGATTTCTTTTTTTCAAACATTACCCGTTGGGACACACTGTACACACAAGGTATGACAATAAAGCTCAATGATTGTGCTCATAAATAAAAAATTCCTACGTAAATCAAGAAAAACACTTTTTTCAAAGTAATGTCCGTCATTTACAATGTATTTTTGACAATTACTGTAGAGTTTCGGAAACCGGCCGGCAAAGACCCTTTTCAGTATCGGTAAAGAGCTTTGAATGTCAGGATCCAAAAATCCTCCTCCTTTAAGGTCGTTTTTCAGTTATGGGATTAGAAACAAGTCTGCTGCAGCAACATTCGAGTGCTGCAACTCCTGTAAAAGCTATGAACTTTCTTTTTTACGAACTGAAATGAAGAAGTTCCACAACATAAGGGAAAATCGTATGTATTTTCCCAAGGTTTGTCAACAATGTAGAGTTGTTCTAAAAGTCCCACAGAATTAGAAATCATGTATGTTTTTTCTCTTTCATGCTTTTTAGCCTCATTTGTAAAGGAAAATGTATCGGAAAAGTAGGAAAAACAAGAATAAGTAAGTCATGAAAAACAATTGTTTTAAGTGAAATTTTTTATAGTATTGTAAATCCCTTTTTTTTTTTTTCATCTTGTGAGCAACATTCCATTTTTTTTTTTTTTTTTTTTTTTTTTTTTTTTTTTTTTATGAATTAAGTTTGACACCTATGCATGATTTTTGATACTTTTATAATTTTCAGTATTTTCAAGTAAAGATCCCCCTATATCCCACAAAATCCTTGGTATTTTTCTCTTCTGTAGGCATTTGAGGAGTGAGAAACGTGTGGATAACTTGCGCCTAGATGTCACATTGGCGGTTAGCGGTATATTTGATCAATGCAAAAACCCTTGACGGGTTAAAAGTTTCTGACGCAGCACTTTATCTTATGCTCTAAGAATTTTAAATATGGAACTTAAAAATACTGATATCAAATTTTGAGTGACGTTATGCTATTTCTTAAAAAATATATTTGTATTTATTTCACCATTTTATTTTTGTTTTATTTATAATCACATGTGCAAAAGTTATGTTCAACATGAAAAGCTGCATAAAATTTTATTCGCTGTTGCTTTATCATTTACATCTCTCATAAATTCAAAATATGTGTTTTAAAAGATATGATATAAAATTTAAGTGACGCCTTGATGTGACTTTAAAAGGTTTGTTTTTTAAAATTCAATTTAAATTATTTTTGACTTGGTTAAAATATTTTTTTACATCTACACAATACTTTTAATTTTCCAATTCACTGTTAAATATATCACTTTCATTGAATCTATACTATGCATTGAAATGTATTTATTTCAATAAATTGATTTATCTTTTGTGTCACGCTATTCAAAATTGTGAGTAAGATTTATGTAAATGGTTTCTTTGCGTCATTGTGTCCAAACTACATGAAATGTATGAAAAAGGATAGTTTGACGCAAATAAACCATTTACATAAATCTTACTCACAATTTTGAATAGCGTGACACAAAAGATAAATCAATTTATTGAAATAAATACATTTCAATGCATAGTATAGATTCAATGAAAGTGATATATTTAACAGTGAATTGGAAAATTAAAAGTATTGTGTAGATGTAAAAAAAATATTTTAACCAAGTCAAAAATAATTTAAATTGAATTTTAAAAAACAAACCTTTTAAAGTCACATCAAGGCGTCACTTAAATTTTATATTATATCTTTTAAAACACATATTTTGAATTTATGAGAGATGTAAATGATAAAGCAACAGCGAATAAAATTTTATGCAGCTTTTCATGTTGAACATAACTTTTGCACATGCGATTATAAATAAAACAAAAATAAAATGGTGAAATAAATACAAATATATTTTTTAAGAAATAGCATAACGTCACTCAAAATTTGATATCAGTATTTTTAAGTTCCATATTTAAAATTCTTAGAGCATAAGATAAAGTGCTGCGTCAGAAACTTTTAACCCGTCAAGGGTTTTTGCATTGATATCATTACTTTTTTGAGGTTAGTGATAAAATGATTAAAAAAAAGATACTTATGGAATTTAATGCAGATTTAATTTTTACTATTTTATTACAATTTTCCTTATAGCAGTTTGTATATAAAAACAACTGGGTAAGTATAATCGCAGATCGCACAGAGGGTTTCATTTGATATTCCTTTAAAAACACTTTATCCTTAAATTAATAAATCCAAAATGTTAATTTATAATTATTAAATCCTTACATAGATGTAGCACCAATAGTTCCAATTTTCATGGGGCAGGGAACGCACTCTTTTAAACAAACCACCTTCCAATTGAAGTCATCAAAAACCAAGTTGAATAAGCCAGATCCCGTTGTGTTGTTTGACAAACAACAGTCTCATGTCCCCTCCTTCCCCCCTTTTTCAAAATTTTTCAGACCAGTACCTAAGAATGGAACCGAAATAATTTTTTCTCTTCAGAAATTACGATAAAAAAATAGTATGCAGTACTCATAAATTTACTTTAATGCTATATAGGGTGATTATTAAGTTAATTATAACGTTTGGAATCTGTTGCATTGATGTCCGAAAGGTAGTTTCTGAGTTATGGAAGCTGGACCCATAAGGCGCCATAGAGGGGCGAAGCCCGCTAGTGTCTATCATAATTATATCTGCCATGTAGACTAATTGCGATATTTAATCAAAATAGCCCCCTCCCCCCCTCCTCATCCCCGGAAATATAACAAATACAAAATGTGTCTTTATAAACCTATCGTCAAATAGGTTTTTATTTCTTTTTCCCTAAAAAAAAAACATGATTTTTATATCCGTAACGTAAATAGCGGACGAAGCCCGCTAGTTCCTATCATAATATATATATTTAATAATTTTATATAGTCTATAATAAAAATCAGACTTAAAATAGTCTAGTTCCATGAGTACTTGTAGTGTCAGTTACATGCTACGATTTTTGGATACCAGTATTTTAGAACGGGAAAATGTGACTTATTTTATCGGAGATATCTCATTAATTGAATAAGGTGAAGCAAACTTTTTGAAAAAAAGGTGGCCAACAAGCATGGCAGTTATCAGCTATGTGACTTTGTGCTAAAGTCCATTAATTTGATCTGCTTTAAAAAGATTACGGAAGATTGAATTATAGTAGAACCTGGATTAACCGAGCTTCGATTAATCGAGGTTTCTGTTAACCGAGCCGATAACAAAGTCTGATTTTTTTTTCCTTTTGAATGAGCCTTAAAAATAACCACACTCTTTAGCTCACTGTCCGTGCTATACAGGCCCTTCTGCCCCCAAAAGCCCTCAACTCCAAAGAAACATTGGACCCTGAGAAGTCAATAGCGAACAATGCTTTGTTTCCAGTGGCTGTGTGAACTTTCGTAAATTTTTCAATTTGCATTTTAAAATTTACTACTGGTAGTTGATTTTCTTTTTTAATTTGTTAAGCTGTGAAACAGAACTTTACATATATTTACTTTTATTATTTAAAAAACGTTCTATATATTTTTTAAAAAGAGATGTTAAATTCGCAAGCACAGCGAGTTTTTACACACAGTTTCTATTAACCGAGATTACCGATTCCGATTTACTAACAGTCCCAATTAGCTCGGATAATCGAGGCTGCTCTGTATAATTAAAAAATCAATGGCGATCTTACTGTAAACGGGTTTCCCTTTTACTGAGGGATTTCAAAACCGAATCAGCTGATGTTAGTTGCTGTTTCCCTGCTTGATTAAATAAGATTAGTTAAACATTTGAAAATTACCAAATATAAAAGGAACTAAGTCAACAGAGTCTTTGCTTTATGGTATTTTTTAACAACGCTATAAGAAAATGATTTTAAATAAGAGATTTTAAATGTAACGTTTTAAATCTGACATAATTTTCACCAAACTTTCCTTTCTCTTTGTAACATTCAACTGAAAATATTTTTATTATTAGAAAGATAATATTATGATTTGCGCTACCTTAAAATTAGCAACTATAGTTAAAAATATCATCTCGAAATTTGAAATAAATCTCTCATATAAATATATTTTTTAATTTACACTGATTTGCAATATGTTTTGCAATGTGTTTTGTAAACTGTTTTGGCCACTTTGGCCAATATGACGTAATTTCCTCCATTTACGACTTTTAACACATATCAATGAATTTATTATTTAAAAATTTTCTTTTTCTTTTAATATTCACGTGTAAATATAATTTTTATGACGTAATTTTCAATGTTTTCCTTCTTTTAATGCGTAATCATTTAATTCTAATTTGAAAATAATTGATTATTTTATAATTTTCTTTCATTTTAAGTAAGCATGTGTAAAAGCAATTTTTATGACGTAATGTTTAATATTTTCCTGCTTTTAACACGTTATCATTTAATTCTAATTTAAAAGGATTTTTTTCTGTTTATAATAGTCACGTGTGAATAAATTTTTAATTTAAAAGATATATTATTCTTTGCGCTGTTTTAACATTTGGCAACAATTTAAAAGAACCTTTTCTAAAATATGTAAAAAATATCTCTGGAAATTCTGAAAATTTTAATTTAAAATTGAAATAAACCGTCAAAAAATTAGGCAAGTTAAGAATAATAAATGCACTCTGCAAACTTCGAGTTTCTATTGAATGATTAAATTGAATGAAAATGATTAAATTCCCATGTATATCTTTTTTTCCTATGAGACTTTTTTAATGAGACAATTTTATCCAGATTTAACATTAAATATCTCTTAAAATAATTCTTCGATTTAAAAACTGTCTACTTTAACATTTTTATCAAATATTTCTCTATAATACTACGCAATTGCGTCAAAAGATGGCGACACCAGAATTCTGATATGCTTATTATGTAAACTGTAAATATTGCAAAGAATTGTCTCGGGGTTATCAAACTTCATTGATATTTATAAATAAAACATTTCAACTAAATTATTTATTATAAAAGAATTATTACATCACAATAGCTTTTATGCAAGGAAAATAATAATTATAATAATAATAATATTATGGATGTCAGTGATTATATATTGATTGACCGTCATAATAATAAAAAATGATATTATAAAAAGAAGAGCTGAAATGAATTATTTTTTTACGTTTCTGATCGTGTGATTTATATTCAAATAATAATTATTAATGTATATTTTTTGTAAAGTGATTGAAATTAAATATATTTATAAAATTTATGGTAATATTTTTATTGTTGAAAAATTGCCAAGAAATAATCATCATCAAATTGGCGTCATTATAATTGTAATTTTATTTAACTTAATAGCAATTAAAAAAATTACAAAGGAACTGAGAATAATGGTCAACTAGCAGACTTAAAAAAAAAAAAAAACATTCACAGGTGAAAACACGTACCAGAAGTATCGAACTGCCTATCTTAAGGTCAGTAAACGATGGCCCTTAGCCACTCAGCCAGTGGGAAGACAGAATTTTTCTCCCCAAAAGTGGTTAAAAAGAAAGCGTGTGTATGAATACAGTGTCATGCATTTTCGGTGAAATTTCCATAGAATGGCGAAGAAATATAGTCCGATTTTTCATGCGCATTATAAAACGAACAAGAGTCTTGCTGGAAACAAGTAAATTGTTATTTGGTTCATCTGAAACATATTTATTTGATTTTTAAAAAATCGCCCTTGTCATTTTCGAGAGAAAAAAAAATCGAATTATTTAACGAACGAGAGTTTTCCCAGAAAAAAGAAAAGTGTTATTCACCTCGCCTTAATCACATTTATATTAGGTATCAATTTAAAAATAATCGTTAGAACCGTTTTCGAGATTTTCAAATTAGGAACTTCCTCGATATTATACCAACGTTTTCACTTTAAAAATGGCTATTTAGATCTCAAAATATACTGCACGTAGAAATGCAAAAATTTCAGTATACGATTAGACTGCAGATATAAGACTGTTCTAGAAAATTCAGAACAATAAGACATATATCTGCTGAGTTATTAAAAGGCGGCTTTTCGCGTTTTCTTTGATGTCGAGTTAGCTGTATATATGAGTTCCGCCATCTACGAATTCTATGATACGATACGATACGATACGATTTTAGGCTTAAGGCTGCGTCACTCGAAATACTACCGTCTTCCATGATACAATGAAGGTCCACTTAAAAAAACATGCTTCTGCATCAACCTTGTTTTTTTTTAAGTACCTTTCTGTTTAAAAATAATTAAAATTGGAGATTTTTGAATTTCAAAATTTATAAAAAAAAAAAAAAAAAAAATGCTGTAATTGGGAACTGTGAAACGACTTAATATACACTGAAAAACGTTTTGTCATTGTCCGCAAAGAAAGCCGCACTTCGTCACCGTATGCGACAAAAACCGAATGTGGATGGGTAAATTCAAAACCATGTGACGTGTCTTCTTTATGTGACACCAAAAGAGAATTTTATCGTCAATGAAATTGTACAGACGTCATAAAAAGCGCAATGCAGACTAAATATACAAAGCATTTTTCAGGATATAGTAAGAATGTTTTGGCCATGAACACATTCGCCGAACTTATTATCATACATTGTACCCAATACATGGACTTACTTCGTAACCCTACCTTTCTATATATAAGGTTAATCAGATAAAAAGATGCTCCTTAACACATTATACGCCAGATATGTCTTTCTTAATCTGTTTCTGCACTCGGCTGTATGTTACATGTCTATACTATGACTGTCGAAAACCTGATATTAATTCATGTTTAATATTAACACCTATGCAGAAATTTAATAATAATATAAAATGTGTGGAGCATCGTCTCCGTATTAAATACTGGTGTAAAATGTCTCAAGGGAAAGGTAGATAAAAATCTGGCCACTTACTTTGGCGTTGCTCGCACCTAGCATTGAGACCTGGTGCATTTTAAAGCCCTATATTATGAAGTTTGAGAATCGATAAAATTTTTCTGTTAAAATAATATTTCTTGATTATACAGCAGCATAGCTTTCTGAAAATGCAGTTTTCGAGATCACTTATCGGACTATTAACTTGAATTTTTTTTTAAAGAAAAGCATTTAAAAATAAAAATTAGTTAATAATAAATATAAAATATTGAAAAAAGTTTGAAAATTCCTTCAAAAAATCACGAATTTGGTTTTGAAAAATTGCAACTTTATATTCATATTTTTGGCGGGGAAACAGTTGGCGTTTATTTTCAAAAGTAGAGCTTTCCGGAAACCCTAACCAAATGTCATAGCTGAATTTGTAATAGCTAGAAATTGCAATGTCCGACCTATTTCGCCACAGTAATTTTTCTAAATTGTGTAAAAATATTAATTCACTTTATGATTACTTTTACCGAAGGACCATAAGACCATATTTAATACAGCAACATCTCATTTTTAACATTCGAAACTTTATTTCATTCGATTTCAAAAGAAAATAGTTCGCTTATTTTGTATTTCACTAAAAAATAGTTTTTAGTGATCTTCGAAACTTTTATAAAATTATATTTATTACTTATATATTTATCGTTTGCATAAAAAAAAAAATAAAAACCTAATATTTGTTTCTTATGCTATCAATAAAAAAAAAATCGCAATCTGATATGATTCTAGTAATATGTTCTGTACATTTTCTCTTTGTATAAAGTGGGCGGAAAAATTGTAGCGCCCTATTTGGAGACTTAACTCACTTTTGGCGTGAAATAAACAAATAAATATGTAATAATAAAAAAATTAAAAGTATAAAAAAGTATATAAAATATGATTTTAACAGAGAGATTTTTTCGGTTCTCTAACTTTTATGTATAGGGCTACAAAACGCACCAGGTCTCGATGCTAGGTGCAAGTAACACCAAGGTTCCCTTGACAGTTGCAAAAATTCTAATATTTATTTCTTAGATATATTTGGTGCCTATAAAACAATGTCCCAGTTATTAATTTTAATAGTATCAACTGTAAAAGTTGCATAGTGTTGGTTCAAGGTCAGAAATAAAGGGTAACTCAAACAGTTTTAGATAAGATTATGCGCGAGTACTGCTTTGTTACTTCCTCGCTCGCAGTGCCATATACGCAAAATGGCGATTCCTGAGCATAAAGAGTTATTGCTGGACTGTAGATTTAAAAGCCGTTAGAGCTATTCCTTTGGGGCTTTATAAAAGATCGTGTCTACGTTCCGCCGCTATCTCGTGATTTGCCAGAGTTGGGAGAGACCAAAGACTTTTAAGATACATAGACCGGCAATTCCAATTCAAAAGCATGCGAAATCATGGCAGCCATCTGAAGTAAATTGAAACACCTGAACCGCGAGGTTTGTACGTCAACTGTGGTTATTTACCATTAAGTACTATGGCTAGAATGAGCTTAAAAAATAATTTTTATCAATATATATGAAGTTTATGGCATATTGTTTTACATGAAGCTATTTTTTATATCTAAATATGCGTTATAAATATTGAATTTTCAAAAATAAAGTTAAATAAGGCGTTTATTAATAATTTTATGGATGGTAACTTTGAAAAAGAGTATCTAATTTTAACATGCCATATAAACCTAAATAAAGGCGAAATTTATATGGAAATAGATTGCTAAAGATTATAATTCCACCTTTTTTTTTAAAGTTTGACTTACAAAAGTAACTGGTAGGGAAGTTTAGATTAAAGGTAGCAACTGTAACATGATATAGTAATTTACAAAATTTTAAATTACTTGTAAAGAAATCTACGTTTTTTAAACTAATTTTTATGCAAAAAGGTAATTAAAAAAATGCATATTAACGAAAGTAACACTATATTTTTTATCCTTGGAGGATGTTTGTTTAAATACTTACTTGCTGTACGAAAAAAACAAAAAAATTGATGAATAATAAGGTATTTTTTTTAAAGGCCTAAATGAAATAGGGTAGACTTATACTTAATGATCCGCAATGAAGAAATACGCTGATAAAGGATTTCCTTAGGTAAATTAAAATATAAAACATATATACTGCCGTACAACAGCTGTGATAAAAAATCCTCAGTTAAACTGACAGTTTGCCGGTCTATGTATCTTAAAAGTCTTTGGGAGAGACACAGAATTGACGAAGCAATTGCTTCCATTACTCAAGACTTGTTAACCGAAGTGTGGGAAGAATTGGACTTTAGGTTGGATGTATTCCGTATAACTAAAGGTGCACATATTGAACAATTGTAAGAAAAACTAGGTTAGTTTATCTTCAATTTGATGTATGGTTTGTTGTAAATAAACTAAACTGTTATAATATACCATTATAAGTGGGATATTCTTTATGGACACCCTGCATATCAACATATCAAAAATACTTTTACTTTAAGATTAGAAATTCCTCTTTATTATTATTATTATTATTATTATTATTAATTTAACCCTTAAATGCCGGGTGTTGCTTTTCGGCAACATACCCAATTCAGGCTAAAAATACTATTAGAATAATTATGAAGTTATAATGTCTAATGTTGCCAATAAAATGCATTCTGAAAATATTATTAAATTGATTTTCAACATGCAGATGGCAACACTTGGGCTGTTTATGAATAAAGATAGATTTATTTTTTCAATTGTTCTTACATATTTCTTTTGTTTTGTTTGGAAGCTTGCGAAATACCCTATTTTGTTCTGCAGTGAGCAAGTAAAATTTATTTCTTATCATAGTTCCTGAAATTCTTGTGTGTTTAATATTATAGAATTTTAAGGAGGAAAATTATTTTTTCAATTAAAGACCAGTATTGCCGATTAGTAACAAACAGTTTTTTAGCCGTAAACCATACTTAAACCAAAGTATGATTTTTTAAGTATTTTTCCCATGATTTATTTAAAAAATGAAAGCCGAAAAACATTATTAAAATGATTGTTAAAAATCAGGCCTTTAAGGGTTAATTAAAAATTCTGATATTAGGAGTTTTTTAAAAAACACCATGCTAACATACTTATTTTTTTCTAATTTCTTTATTTTTTTAAATCAAGCTTTTCATTTACAGTTTTAAAGTGCATTAAACCAACAATATGAATCGCAGAAATTCAACTTAAATGATGACACCAAACAGAATTTTCAAAGAGGTATAAGAAAAAAAAATCTAAAAATACCTGTTTTTATTCCATAATAGACAAAAAGTTAATACACTAGATGAATTTTAACACATTAATCAAATTGATAAATAAATCATATGAGTTGTAATTTCCCAACTGGGCGAAAAATGTCCGAGCCAGGATTCGAACTAAGGATCTCCTCGCTGAAGTTTATCTCTGGTTTGAATCCTGGCCAGACATTTTTCACCCAGCTGAAAAATTACAACAAAAAATATTAATAATTTACAGATGTTAAATGGTTTGATGCACAGAACTGAAACTGAAACATGCTTTTGAAATTTTTTAACATAAAATCTTGAATAAATTTTCAGTTAAAAAAGTTGGAAAAAAAAAATCAGTAAGTCGGTTAAATAAATTTAATTTATAACTGTTCTAACTTATAAACATTTTAAAATTTAATTCTGTAGAAAAATATCGCTTGTACTAATAGTACTAATACTTAATATTACTAATACTTAAAATACAACTTAAACTTGATTTTTGATCAACTTACAGTTCTGAATTGGTCTATTAGACAAGCTCTATATCTTAATTTGTCTTGGCTTGATACATCTTAAAAATCTGGACAGTAAATTGGGTGTTTATACATCTTAATTTTAAATTCTTTGACTCAAATGTGATAATTTTTCTTTAATTGTAATAACTTTGAAAACATAACATTTAAACAGGTGATAGATGATGTCGTGCTCTACCTTCAATCTTCTTTAAAGAATTGCAAAAGTGATTTTTGTACTTTAATGCATTTGAGAGGACTTCGCAATGCAGCTCAACCCAAGTCTTTACCAGTCTTACTTCAATATGCTTTGAAAGGAGGAAAACCTGCTTTAGAGGCTTTACTTGCAATCAGAAATATACCATCATTACAACTCTCTGAAGAGGTAAGGTCGGTATTTCTTTTTCACAGAAAGGGAAATTTGCTTTTATTTTTTTTAATATTAGGTTGAGCAAAAAGTTCTGGGAAATTTTTAATCTAAGATTTACCAGAATTTGTATCGTATATAGGAGTAGCAGTTTATCTATAAGAGTTCAGGAATTTCGGCTCCAAAATGCTAATTGAACAGTGTGGTTTGCGGGTGTTGATCCGGTATTATTAGAGAAAAGGTCTAACGATTCCGAAAGCCGTCGCTGAGATTAATGAGGGTGAAGGTGCTGGTACGGCGACAAACTTCGTCCAGAAAATCTGGAATCTGGCAGAAAGTCGTGGAGTATGATGGACTCTACTTTGAAGAATAGTCCTTGTTGTTTTTGTTGTTAATTTGCGCTTGGCAACGCAACTTTCACAAATTTGCCAGAACCTTTTGCTCAACCTAGTAGTATCGTTACCTGAATGTGACTAAAATGTGAAAGTACCGTGATCCAAATTCAACTTTTACTAATCACATTGTCGTCAAGTGATGTATTAAACGAGTTACGGTAAAGTCACTGTAAATGTGATAACGCCCCATTTTTTTGACGAATTATAAATGACTGAAAAATCGGTCACGAGACTCCACACTGAAATCTCGAAGTGACGGTCACGAAGAGCCATAATATGACAAAATAAAGACATCACCTTCCGGTCACATTTGACGTCACATCGACTGTCTGGTTGTGCTATGAAGGTAAGTTTAAATAACAAAATATTCTAATTTATGCCAGAAAGTGTGTAGTTGTTTAAAATGTCTGACAACTGTCGTGAATACAGATCCATAATTAATAAAGTTTTAACTTGTATGATGTATATGATAAGAAATTTAATTTTATGAATCACTGAAATTTGCAGGATAATTGAAAAATTAATGGGGCATTCTCACAATCTTTTGACTTTTGGGAAAAAGAAATCTGGCGAAATTAAACTTGCTAAAATAACATTTTAATCTAATAGACGAATGCCTTAATGATTTAAAATAAAGAAAAAATGGTCAGCAGCGAACATTTTTTTTTATTTAATTGAGGTTTAAGTTAAACTTGCGAGTTTAATTTTCCTTACCATTTTACCATTATAACTTATTTTCTTCTGAATTTTTACTTATAATGAATTTGCATAGTACCCACAGGACATTCAAATAAGAAATAATAAAAATGTAGTACTTTTAATACAGAATTTTTCGTATAACATTGTCTTAAAGGGGTGTTAAAGAAGGGACGGTAAGGTACAAAAAGGGTACGGTGTAGGAAAGAAGGAACGAAATGAGACAAAAAGGGACGGTAAGGATGGAACGATACGGAAAATTACCACCTATTTTTAGGCAAATCATGTTAAGACTAAGTGACAACCACAATGTTCATTGGTTTTTAGAAACAGTTGCTAACATTGGATTAAATTAATTTTTTTTTTTTTTAATTTACCCCAAAAAGTGCAGGAATAAACCTTGGGGATGGTAAGACTACCAATAAAGCCACGATCTTGAAATTGATATTTAAATGCTGATTTAAATTTTGCAGTACATTTTCTGTCAAAGAATTTTAGGCATTCTTTCTCTAGCATATTTCTGCATGAGAAAAAACTTGAAAAAAAAATTTGTAGCTGCATCTGAAGTGATTTTCTGTTTAGCAAGAGGGACAGTAAGGATGAAAAACGCAGGGACAGAGTTCAAAAAATAATATCAACCGTAAAAATGTGTGCAGGTTAATTTTTTGCTACATATTTATATAAAACAATTGTCCCAGTTTCGGGAAAAAATTACATCGAATTACTTTTATTGAAACAATTTTATACAGACAGCTCCAAACTTAAAAATCAGCATCAGGGACACGGGACGGTATAGGAGTTTCCCTGGTATTTGGATCCCCAACATCGTCCAAAACTTATTTATCTCGTTAATATTGTTATGCAATCATGCAATGGGATGTTCCTCAGTATATGAAATAAAAAAAACACAAAAAAGTGTATTAAAATAAAAATTATTATTCAGGGACATGAAAGTCAAAATATTGTGAGAATGCCCCTAATGTATTCATACTGCATAATATTTCAAAGTTTACTGTGACAATGTCTAATATCTTGTCCCTGCTGAATTTCGAATTTAACATCATGTTCAAAACAGATGTGGCATACTGTGCTTCTACTGTTTTCGATAGACTAGTGAAGATGTAATTTAAGACATAATCAATTTATATTTGAAGTTATAAGCGCTTCAAAAAACGAAATTATTGTTATTGTAACTTCTAACCTGTATAAAAGACCACAAAGAAAAGAAACTTAGTTCTTTGTTATTTTATTTTTGTTGATTGTGTATAAGGTCTATAAATGTCCAATTTCAGCGCTAATATGACACTGGAGTTGAATATATAAATTTATTGAAACCTTATATCAGTAAGACTGGAAAGGTGAAAATTCAGAGAGACAAAAATAAATGTGGGTGTGACAAAATAAGGTACAATTAGAAACGACATATAATCAGAGTGCTCAAAGCTCCAGGATAATCATAAGGATTTACTTTCTGCTTGTCATTAGGATCCGTTTCTGATTGAAACCAAATGTTTTAGATTTCTTATAATATGATGATCAGATTAAAAAATTGTACTTTTAGCAATTATTTGGGGCTGGGGAGTTTAGTAAAATACTTGCTTTTTGCTTCTTTCTTTTTTTTTCCCTTTCTTTTTTTTAAACTGAATCCTCGTTCATGTAACTGGTACATAAATTTTTCGATAAAACTATCCTAGGATTTAGAAACGTGAAAAAATACATGTAATGCGCTATAGACTCTAAAAAATTGTATATTCAAAAGAGGAGAATATTTTAATTGCATATGAGCAAATAAACATGATAGAACAATTACTTTGTTAACTGCACAAAAATACGTATGATTGCAACCAAAGAAAACTAAATCTGTATCGGAGCCAATATTGCAAATATTTGACAGAGACAAATTTACCTTCGAATATTTCATGTTCACAATCACCTTTTGGTTGCATCAATGTTAAAAAAGATCAATGTTTCACAATCTTGTAATCAATCTCTTTAATGACGAATCACGATTTTCTAGAAAAATGATTGATTATCGACTTTATGAAGTAAAGTTGTTGTCTTACTCTTCATTTGCATGGCAATTTCACTTAAGAAATAATGTTGAAGAATCGATACTTTCTCATTATACCAACACCATGTCAAAGTGTATGCTAATGTGCATTTTTAAAACACTGACCGTGCAAAGGATTTTTATTGCAAACTGTGCGAAACATTGTGACTCGCTATTAATTGAACATGAAACATTTTTCCGATCATACAGCTGGTTCTTTAAAATGAACTTTAAATTTAATGACGAAAAATATAGCTGATGGGAGTATTATTTTCACAAATTGTTGAAATGGATATAAAATTGATGAATTGCGAGATGCCGACTACAAGCATTTCACTGTAACTCACAAATATAATTTTGTATACCCTAGCACTGAATATCATACCCAGTCTGTTGAGAGATTATGGAACATCGCAAAATGGCGTAATAAAAGACAGCACTGCCATGTTCATCATCATTTAAAATTCCTCACGGCCTTCATATGACGAAGTTTTTATTCTAAAAATAAAACTTTTACTGCAATGCTGGGAGACATTTACAATTCCATGATGTAATTTAAATTGTTTTTTTTTTAATTGTATAATATTTATTTCTTCTTTTATTTTAAGTATTTATTTGTATTGATACAATAAAATAGTTCGTGAAAGTCTACAATTTCCAAATGTTATATTTTTTAAATGATCTCTTTTTCACCAACAATATTAATTTTTTTACAAATGTTTTTGGCGCCAACCATTGTGTTTGGCGACAATGGGGTTGGTATAACGGAAAAATACCCTAGAATCCTCTTAGCTGTTTAATGTAAATAATAATTCGAGTATCTTTAAAATGAAGCAGTAAGTCGCAGAATTTTACACCCCCCGCCTCCCCAATATTCGAAGCTGCTTTCCAATAAAATAACATTCGACAGCTAAGAGATCAGACATAATAAATCTGTGATATTAAGGCCTTTATCTTTCATAACGTCATTTAATCAAATTATTTACACTTTTTGCACGATGAACAGCAAAATTTCAAAGGTAAAGTTCTTACTGTCGACAAAAATGAATGAATGGCTTTTAAACTCATTTACAGTTATTTCAATTTAAAAATTAATTTGAGATGATTGGTAGCTCTTTTGGTATACGCGAACATATTTTTTTCCAAGCATTATGTCTAAATATAAAGTTGCTATTAATAAAGTTGAAAATGTACATAATTTTTTCGAGAATTATTTTAAATATCAAATATCATGTATTTAGCCAAATAAGGTCTAGAGCCATAATTAATTAATTCAATCAACTAAATTTCAAGCAATGTTTTCAGATATGTTTGTTTCTTTTATGAAGTTTTCAACAATGGTTTTCAATTTTTACATTTCATTGACTGATGATATGTTTTTTAACACTTGATTAGAATCAAAGTGCACTGCAAAAAGTATTCAATCAAGTAGGAGGGAAGCAAGACCGCTCTTCTCGAGCTATTGCAGCTGAAATTTTGTTGAAAAGAAATCCCAGTCATGAAATCCTTAGGAATATCATTGGATCTTTGCGGGATCAGAGTGACGCAGAATTTTCCACCTTTGTCGTTTCAAAAGTTTTACAATTGATGGAAGATAACAAAGTATTGAGGTAAATAATTTAAATTAATTTTGAAACAATTAATTCTTAATAAGAGAGAAAATAGTTTTTTTAATACTTTTATAAGCATTCAATGGTCATCTTGAAAATACTTAAATGTTTGACTGCAATTCTGTTTTCTTTCCGAAAATTCCCGTTACAATACATTATTTAGCGCGGTCAACGAACTCGATTATGAAAAATTCACTGAGTTTGTATGCTTGCTAGAAAGCTCAGGCAAATGCATTTATTAAAAAATATATAATTTTTGCTCTGTTCACTTTTTAAGAAAGGGGGTACGAAAGAAAAAATGAAACATTATTTCTTTCTTTTTAGGATCTCTAAATTGATTGCTCAATGTATAATCGCAAATTAATTAATATTTAACTATTATTTGATAAAAGCGAATTTTCTTTTAATATTACACGTTTTATTTATAATTTATTTTCTACTTTTAAGTGTTTAAAAATTTTTATTGTTGCAGTTCATAGCGGTTTGGCATATTTTGGCGCATACATTGCAAAAAAAAAAAAAAAAAAAAAAAAAAAAAAGGACTGAAATACGGAAATACTACTGGCAATCAAGACGCCAGTACTATTTCCGTATTTTAACGGAGCTTTTTCCAAGCAAATTACAGATAAATTTCCGTTTTTTTTTTTTTTTTTTTTTTTTTTTTTAAATTTACGGGGAAAAACTTCCGTTAAAATTCGTAAATAGTACTGGCGTCTCGATTGCCAGTGGTATTTCCGTATTTTAGTCCTTTTTTACAGTGTATTTAAATCCATCGTTTTTCAACTCCCATAAAATTCTACTTGTTACAGAGAATATTTGGTTAATTATCACTGTTTGGTTAATTGTCACGTATTAATTGGAAAATGCCTTAAAATTAATGTATTAATTAATAATTAAGTTGTAAAAATATTGAATGTTGTATTGTTATTGGAAACACACCTTTTTATACATCATTTTCATAATTCTACCCTATCAGGAATTGGATTAAAAAAAAATTCCATCTTTACTTACAAAAACCAGCTTGAGTTGAATAAAAGTCCTTTCGGCAGGTGCCGGGAGGAAGAGCTAGCTTTCATATTTCTTGGTTTTAAAATTTTGCAAGTTTTACTCTAAGTTAATTTTACTCAAATTTTAAGAAGCTAACATGCGACGAACCGAATAAAAGAACATTCGTCAACACTGAATTTGAGTGAGTATTGCGCCAAATTAGTAAGCTATAGCCCAGATGGCATCATTTATGTTTACTTATTTTTGGTCGCCAAATTTGGCGGTATTTCGCCAAGTGTCGGTAAGCTTGGCGAGAATTTGAAGCTAACGGATATTAATAATATTTCAGCGCTGCGCGGCAGTGCGCAGTGCAAATGGCCATCATTTTGAAACAAGATGGCGGATGATGCTGGCCAATGAACTCGGTCGAGACATTCATATGTACTATGCATATACTTAATCTTATCCAAATCGGTATATAAATACGAGAGTTACAGGATCACAAAAGTCAGGTTGTTTGAAAAGGTCAGCCACCCCAGAAATTCAAATTGCTATATCTCAGCCATTTTTTAAGCTAAAGACAAAACAAAACATGCTTCGGAATCCTTGTATTAAGGCCAAACTCTTAAGAGAAAGTTTTCAATTTAATAACACCGCTTTTTAAATTTTTAATTAAAAAAAATTAAATGGCCGTCATTTTGAAACAAGATTTCGGATAAAGCTGGCCAACGAACATAGTCGAGACATTGGTATGTACTATGCATGCAATTAATTTAATCCAAATCGGTTTATAAATACGAGAGTTATCGCATGACAAAAATCAGATATAAGTCACATTTGAACGGAGGGTGGTTTTGCGTTTCTGACCGATGAAAATATACCAAAATATTTCGGAAGTGCTTTCCTCTGGACCGCTTTAACAGGTAGCTTTTTACTTTTTGTAATGAAAGCTACCTAAAAGAGTGTAAAAATAACGATTTTTTAAACAACCAGTAAACTAATACCAATGTAACAATGCAAACATAAATTTATACATAGTGCTTATTTTCCCTAAAGTTAGAGGGTACTTTTTTATTTTAATATTCAACATGATTTCTTCCTTCTACACATGTGTAGGTCTATTTTTGAAATTCATTTTAAAATTGAATCTTTTTCCAGATCTCAGATATTGGAGGTTCTTTCTGATAAAGACGTCGCACACTATTATTCTTTGGCACAGAAAGGAAAGTCTTCATTATTTAAAAGGCATCTTATGTGTAAGTAAAAATAAAAATACTCTTTCATTTTTTTAATGCAAATGTGAGTATGTATAACTTAAAAGTACGCACATAAGTATATATGACTTGATATTCTCAATAAATATGCAGTTCCTCAAATTTTAGTGGTCTTCTAATGCATATCTAAAAAATTACTGGCCGAATGACATATAGTTTTGTGTACTCATACATTATTATTTATTTATTTATTCATTAACCATTTGGAAAAATGGTTATTGTCCTCCGTCAGGGTAGGAAATCAAAAACATATCTGAAACTTTTTATTAGTTGAATCCGCCTTTTATTCGTTTTCTGATTGGTCTATACTGTAATCTGTATTAGGTAGCTTTCATTACAAAAAGCTACCTATTGCAGCCGTTCGGAGGAAAGCGATTTCAAAAAATTTTGGTATATTTTCATCGATCATGACCCCCAGACCCCGAAACCACCCTCCGTTCAAAAGTTGATATATATATATATCCATATATATATATATATATATCTGATCTTTGTCATACTGTAACTCTCGTATTTATTAACCGATTTGGATGAAACTCGGTGTGTACATAGTACATACCAATGTCTCGACCGAGTTCGTTGGCCAGCTTCATCCGCCATCTTGTTTCAAAATGGCGGCCATTTGAAATTTAAAAAAAAAATTTAAATTTGAAATGTGGTACCAAAAATTAAAAATTGAAAAATATTTTTTTCTTATGTATTTGACCTTGATACAAAGATTACGGAGCAGTTTTTGTTTTGCTTATATCTTAAAAAATGGCTGAGTTATAGCACTTTCAATTTCTAGCATGGCTGTCATTTTGAAACGACCTGATTTTTGTCATGCGATAACAGGCGTATTTATGAACCGATTTGAATGTAACTTGGTGTGAACATAGTACATACCAATGTCTCGACCGAGTTCGTTGGCCAGCTTCATCCGCCATCTTGTTTCAAAATGGCGGCCATTTGAAATTTAAAAAAAAAATTTAAATTTGAAATGTGGTACCAAAAATTAAAAATTGAAAAATATTTTTTTCTTATGTATTTGACCTTGATACAAAGATTACGGAGCAGTTTTTGTTTTGCTTATATCTTAAAAAATGGCTGAGTTATAGCACTTTCAATTTCTAGCGTGGCTGTCATTTTGAAACGACCTGATTTTTGTCATGCGATAACAGGCGTATTTATAAACCGATTTGAATGTAACTTGGTGTGAACATAGTACATACCAATGTCTCGACCGAGATCGTTGGCCAGCTCCATCCGACATTTTGTTTCAAAATGGCGGCCATTTAAAAATTTTAAAAAAATTTTAAATTTGAAATGTGGTACCAAAAAATTGAAAATGGAAAAATATTTTTTTCTTATGTATTTGACCTTTATACAAAGATTCTGGAGCAGTTTTTGTTTCGTCTATATCTAAAAAAATGGCTGAGTTATAGCATTTTGAATTTCTATTGTGGCTGTCATTTTGAAACGACCTGATTTTTGTCATGCGATAACAGGCGTATTTATGAACCGATTTGAATGTAACTTGGTGTGAACATAGTACATACAATGTCTCGACCGAGTTCGTTGGCCAGCTTCATCCGCCATCTTGTTTCAAAATGGTGGCCATTTAAAAAAATTTAAAGAAAATTTAATTTAAAATGAGGTATAAAAAAAAAATGGAAAATGAAAAAGATTTTTTTCTTATGTGATTGACCTTAATTACAAAGATACCGGAGCAGTTTTTGTTTCGTCTATATGTTAAAAAATGGCTGAGTTATAGCACTTTGAATTTCTAGCATGGCTGACATTTTGAAACGATCTGATATTTGTCACGCTGTAACACACGTATTTATTAACCTATTTGGATGTAAGAAGGAATTTGGATAGTATATAGCAATGTCTCGACCAAGTTCGCTGGCCAGCTTCATCGGCCATCTTGTTTAAAAATGGCGGCCATTAAATTAAAAAAAATTATATTTAAAGTTAGGTGCAAAAAATTAGAAATTGAAAAAGATTTCTTTCTTAAGTATATGACCTTGATATAAGGATTCCAGAGCTTTTTTTGTTTTATCTTTATCTAAAAAATGGCTCAGATATAGGAGTTTGAATTTCTTTATGTGGGTGAAATTTTGAAAAATCTGATTTTTTGCCTGTGCAGCACTCGTATATATCAACCGATTCCGATATGAGTGAGCATGTGTACAGGAATTTCTGAGGTCTCGACCAAATTCACGGTTCGGTCTCATCCACCATGTTGTCTTAAAATGGCAGGCATTTCAAGATATCGCCGAATTTGGCAACCAAATATAAGTTACTTTAAATAAAAGCATCTTGGATAAAGCTGACTAATTTCGCGAAATTCTCATTCATAAGGATTTAGTATTGATAAAAATTAGTATTGAATCTTCTATAATCGATTTCCACCAAATTGAGCTTCGTGTGTTTGAATAACATAGGCTAGCTTTTTAAAAATATGGAATATGAAAGCTACCTCTTCCTCCCGGCACTGGCCGGAAGGACTTTTTTCCCTTTACTTTCAACAGAGATGGATACTTCTGTTGCCACTATGACAAAAAAGTAATACAAAATACAAAAAAAAAAAAAAAAATATATTAATAACTCAGAAACAAATTGAGATACAGCTTTCAAACAAATTGCATTTAAAAGTACATTTTTTTTTCTCTATACGACGGTGTAAAAAGTAATATTGTGGGATGTTTAGAAGTTTAAGAATGAAATTTCATTTAAAATGGGTCCAGGAATATTAATGTTTAATCCATGGCGTACGCAATGAATGACCAGCTCCGTAGAAGTTTAAAAATTTACAGTACCGAAAAATGTAACCCATGGCGTACGTAATGTATGAAAAACTCAGTGCGATTTTTTATGTCTTAAATTTTAGTCTTTGAAATTAATCATTTTCCAAATGGTCGTTGTAATTTGTTAAATTGCATTTATTTATTTATTGATTGTAATTTTATGGTTTGTACACTTCGCGCTGAGATGTAAATGTAACTGATATTTAGCATTTTAATATTATAGAGAATTAACCAATTTAAACAAAATGATTATAAACAATCATAAATAATTATAAATTTATATAATTATAAATATCCATATATTATAAATAACAGAGGTTCCGACACGGGCTTACAAGGTTACAGAACTTAGAGCCCGATGTATAGAACTTATAGTCCAGGCAATAAGGTATTTTACCTGGCAAAATTAATGGAAGTTCTGGAAATTGGCTTACTTTATGTTTTTTGGGTCGCTGAATACGAATTTGTAACTTCCCACCAAAATTTCTCCCGGTAACCCCCCAAATTTTAGTAAAACGCCCCCCAAAAAAGGTTTTTATTAAAAAAATCAATTTTTTTATTGTTTTAGGGGAAAAGTATCTAGAAAGTCAGAAAGTAGACAAAATTTGCAACAAATTAGATATATGACATTATGACTTAGGATAAAGGGGAAGGGGGGATCTGCCTCAGAACATGCGCCGCGGTGCTGCGTGGACTAAGTTGCGCAATTCCACTTAACCACTCACACGTTTACATTCGCCCTCCCATCTTCCCTCCGAACTTTCTCTATAAGGTTTACTTTAAGTTTTTTGGGTCGCTGAATCCGAATTTTTAACTTACCCCCCAAATTCCCCCCCCCCTGAAACCCCCCCAAAATAGTTGTTTTTAAATTGAATTTTTTATTGTTTTAGGGGAAAACTATGTAGAAATTCAGAAAGTAGACGAAATTTGCAACTAATAGGATATATGACATTACGACGTAGGATGAACGGGGAGGGAGAGGGCTGCCTCGGAACATACACTGCGGCGCTATGTGCACTAAGTTATGCAAATCCAGGTAATAGGGGATTTCACCTGGCAAAATTAATGCTAGTTCTGAATTTCGGCTCACTTTATGTTATTTAGGTCGCTGAATCCGAATTTGTAACTTCCCACCAAAATTTCTCTTGCAAACCTCCAAAAAATTGATTTTTTGAAAAAATTTGGTTTTTGAGAACAGCGTTCCTTTGGAAACCTTTTTTGGGGGGCATTTTACTAAAATTTTGGGGGATTACCTGGGGAAATTTTGGTGGGAAGTTACAAATTCGGATTCAGCGACCCAAAAAACATAAAGTAAGCCAATTTCCAGAACTTCCATTAATTTTGCTAGGTAGAGCCCCTATACGGTCTCTATTTCCTGGACTATTAGGCGAAAACCATTTTTTTAATAGCCAGAGGTTAATAGCCAAAGAAAACACCAAAGATTTTTAAATTTAGAGCAGTTTTTTCGATTCGGTTGTATTTCAGTGTTTAAGTACGTAATTCGATTGTTAAATTTGTTTTATTTGTTTATTGATGAAGTGTTAAGTTTATTATGGAATATTGGCCGGAAACAAATGCTGAGCTATTTATATTGTTTTAAGTGAAAACGTGTTAATCTTCGGTAATCGAGCTGCACGCGTTAGAGATTTAAAAAAAAAAAAAAAAAAAAAAAAAAACATACTTGAAAATTATTTTAACACCATAAAAAATCCGTAAATTGAGATGCAGTTTTCATACAAATTGCATTTGAAAATACATATTTTTACCTATTTGACGATGTAAAATTAAAATTATGCCATATTTAGAAATAATTAAATTTCCGAATAAAGGAAAATGACTTTTTAGATAGCTACCACCGTCACTATGACGTCAGCATTACTCTCGGATAAGTTTTTGCTTTATAATATAGATATTATATGTCACTAAAAATAATTATAAAATTAATTTATAAAAGTAATCTAACAAAGAATCGAAAACAAGAGTGGGAGAAGAAATTCTGTAACAAAAATTAAATTTCGAGAAAAGTGAAATGAAAGCTTTTTGTTGTACATTATTTATTTATTTTATACTTGGTATCATATGTTTACAATATTAATAGATGGTACTAGATTCTCTGAGGAAAACATTGGCTTTTAGTTATTAAATATTATAAGTCATTACTATTATTTAAACTATTAAATTAAAAATACTAATTAATTAATGTCTTATATCTTGAAGACTAATTAAAATCTTAACAGTTTAGCTTTGCCATATGATAGATTAGTTCATAGTATCTTCATACATAAAAAAAAAAGAAGAAGAAAAAAGTGACTTTTTAAATGCATGTTTCCAATTTATAAACATAGAAATACACCTAATATTATATTTTTATTAATGTGTCCTTTTACAAAGTTATATTAAAAAAATTCCACACATTCTAAAACATGGAAACAAAGTATAAATTTGAGAACAACTGAATTGGTTAGGCCATTTTTCTATTTCATCAGCAGACGATATTCTTGTTCAATACATGACTATAAATCGATTTCTTATGTTACTAAAGCTACCGCAAAGCGTCAAGTGTCACATTCACCAATGGAAGTTATTGACACACTTTATTATGTTCGAATCGATTGAGCTTTCACAGATGTATGTAATATGAAATATTAACCAAGACTCCTGTTAAAAATAAAGGGTGGATCTGAAAACTATGATTAATTTTTACCACAAGAAATCGACAGTTATTTGTTGGGTACAGAAATTTCAATTCCAGATGTTGGGGAAAAATTTATAGTCGAAAAGTGTTATTAGATTCAGAACTAAATAGAATTCAGTATTTAAACTAAAGATGTATAAAGCTAAAATTTATTTCGATGATTTGTGAAAAAAAGGTAAACATATTCATACAATTTTAGAAAATGTATTTTTCTTCTATCATTGTAATAACGACTAATTACTTGAATTAGAAATAATTTGGGGCAGATTTTAATCGTTTTATCTATAGTATCAGATATCTATTCTGTATATCTATAGTGTAGATATATAGGAAGATAAAAAACTTCGATAATTTTTCTAGAGTACATTACAACAAAGAATTTTTGTGTGGGAAAGATTAGGGCAGTGATCCATTTATTCAATCAAAAATACAGGGCGTCTCACTCTACTCCGAACCCAGATTTTTGTTCTTAACTTTTAAAAAATGCAATGCTGTATTACCAAAAAGTTCAACAAATTCTTGTTTTGAGTGAACTGCAATGACATCACTAAAAGTCTTGGAAGGTATTTCGGTCATTCAGGCCGTATGACTATCAATTACATTCCAAAATACGGAAAATTTGGTTCAGCTATGGGGTAAGTCAGGGATAGTTGCCCCCTTAAGCCCCCTACACCCTGTTTTTTCTTTTTTTATAGTAATGATTTTTGTAGTGCACATTTAAACTATCTACTTCCAATTTTATGTAGAATAACTTCATAAAAATTATTACTGTAATATAATTACCAGATAAAATGGGATTTTTATCAAAAAACTGAATCAGTGATTTCGGCCATCTATTCCGGATCTTAGGGTTTGACGTCCCCTTTTGATCGGAGCAGATGCTCCACCCAGTAGTAGCTCTGGAAGTAGGAAGAAATGTGGCTGCAATCAATAAACTAACACATTATTCGATACCTGTTTCAACCACATTCACTAAATATTTAATGTAAAATCTCTAATAAGTACATTATTTCATCTACTACTAGTATCTCTATCTTTTTAGATTGACCCCTAACAAAAACAGATATAATTTTAATATGAAAATGAAAAATATCAACTATATATTCAAATAAAGATTTAAAATTTATTAAAAACGGAACTTTCGTCACATTCCCGGAGTTAATGACTAAAGATTTCATTAATCACAGCATCCTTTTTGATTCTGATTATTTCAGCGTCAGTTCGAGTATTTATTAGTGAAACTTTTTTTTCCGGTGAAGTTTTAATTTCGTTATGGAATATTAGCCGGAAGTAAATGCTGAACTATTTACATTGCTTTATGTGCAAATGGCTTAATTTTCAGTAATAAGGCTGTACTGGATAGAGATATATTTAAAAAAAATCATGCTTGAAAATTATTAAAAAAAAAACATAAAAAAAATCAGTAATTTTGGATACTGTTAAGAAAAATGCATTTAAAAGTACATTTTATTCTGTATCCGATAGCGTAAAATTTGAAATTGTGTGAGATTTAGAAATTAACAAGTTTGCAAAAAAGCGAAATTTATTGTTCAGGTCGTCACCATCGTCAATATGACGTCTTTTCAACATAGCTGAAAAGTGTTTGTGAATTGGGCTTATTTGACCGTCTGGCCCGGCCTAACGCGCGTAAATATACTCGGATTTTCATGCAATGGATATATGTTAATGAGGTTTACCATGACATGTTGAGTATTGAATAAAAGCTATGTAGTTCATTGACAAATACTAATAGTTCATTGACAGGGCCACTCAAAAGAATTCCTTTACATTATAGTCACTGTTGGGAGAAATCGTTTGCAGTGCATTTTACTGACATTACGCTATTTCAAATGCATTAAAAAATCACATAAATCACTGAATTTCGCTACAAGATTATTTCTATAGAATATGGCATTCATAGCATTTATTGTTCAATTACAGGGGAGGTCACAAAAAAAATCGGTTACAGTACTGTCTTTGAGCATAATTGCCGGAAGTGCGTTTTCAATTTCAGTATGCGGTTTTTAAATTCAACCAAATTTTTGCATTTTTACTCGTTATGCATAAATTCTATATCTCGTATACAGGACTCCACGAAACAATTCACGTACCATTCTCCTTATTAGCGGAAATAGCTGAAAGGGAATTTTCAACTGCGGTACGTATTCCCAGACTGAACTAAATTTTTCCATACATGTAGGTTATAGATGGTTCTATGTATTACAGACAGAGCTGTACAAAGAATTCGGATAATTTTCAGACTGTAGATGAGAATTGCTGGAATTGTGTTTTCAAACTGTCCAATTAGACATCCTACTTCAACTTATTAAACTGGTACTTTTATTACATTATTCTGAATGCGTTGGAAAGTGTTTCATCATCTATGCTTGACTTAGATTTTTCTTTCTTGTTTCTTTATAATATTGAAATAGTTTTATTTTCCATAAAGCAAGGCAAAGGGCATATTATTGGAAACAAGCCTTTCAATGAAATGTTCTGTTTTTTTTCCCCAGATGTGGCTACCTATCTGACAAAATATTTCCCCTATTATTACATTATAAATATTGTTATTTTATGAGATAAAAATGTTTTTTCGAATTTTTTAAAAACCGATTTTCTCAAAAACTACTGCATAGAATTTGATGCTATTAATTGAAGTTATATAGGTACCAAAGATGCATAACTGGGAATTTTTGTATGATTTTCTGTTTATTAAAACTGTGTGAAAAAACGATAAAAAAATTTACAAAAATAAAAATAATATCTTATGGTTATACGAAAATTACCATTTTCTTATAAATAATTTCTCATATGGGCACGTATATTATAATACTGAAAGTGTGCGTTGGGTATAACATATATATATATTTACAAAAATATGTGTAAAAATACATAAAATTCATTTAAAGGCGTTATTTAGGGCGGAGCTACTCAAATTCGACATCCGAAGAATTTTTGGAACAAAGTCAGCGGACAACGTGTCAACTTCTGTATTTTAGATTTCAATAAGCATATAGTCCATCTTTTTCAAAGTTGTCGACACTCTTTCGATATCGAAAAATAATGCTTTGTATCGGAAACAATAGAGAAGAATATTTTTGCTTGGAAAAGAGCAACATTCGTCGATATCGAAATACAACGATAGGTGTTATAATGACTTTTATTGAAACATTATCCTCACCACTTTTAATGAAAAGTAATAAGAGTAATTAGTTTTGTCACTTTAAATTGCGAACCTCCGCAGTAAAATAAGGATGTTACACAACTATAGTTTAAACAAATTACTCTCATTTATTTCTGAAATGTCACCAGATTTGGGTAGTAATAAGACATTTTTTTATTCAAGAAATATCCAACCCTCAATTTTTGATTTATTTAATGGTCGGTTTCTGTGGCTATTTAATTCGAAAGTAAATATTAGGGAAAATTGGTGCCTATTTTCAGTAAAAAAAAAATTCCAGTGCCGACAACACTGGATGATGCTTTATATTTAAAAATATATTTCCTTAATTTTGAGTCGTTTAATTTTTGATGAGATAAACATGTTTTTATAAATAAATAAAAAATAGTCTAAAATGGTACAAACATCACGAAAGTAAAACGTACTGTAAAGACATAGCTATTTTTTGCAAATATATTTATAAACATATATAGAAATACATAGTCGGGTTCGGGGATTCAGTTTTCAATTTCATGAAAAAGTGTTTGTTATGAGAAAAATGTTTCGTATATTTTCCAACTAATAACGTAGTGCCAGTCGACATTGAAAAGAATATAGATTCTTTGCCTGTTTTAAATTTTTTTCTGTAACCACAAGTTTTATTCAAGAAAGTTCCACAACAATCGCATTTTGGATTGTGATTCTCAGATGACATCGTATTAAACCGAATATAATCATTACAACGAATCAATTTCAAGGAGCGGTGGTTAATATCAGTTAGGCATAAGCATTAAACGTGGTAGAAATCAAAACAAATTGCTAATTTCAAAAGGTTGAAACTAAACTATAATTTCTCTTCATTAAAACTGGTGAAAAATATTTTCATTTAAATTGATTGCGATCACTGTCGTTACATTTCGATATAGAAGAATGTAGTTTGTTTCGGTGCCAAAAATATACTTCTCTATTGCTGTCTCCGACACCAACAACAATTTTTTATATTGAAGCTGACAGCGTTAAGAAGGATACCCGTGTGTTTATTTAAAGTTAAATTCTGTAAGTGTTTATTATTCCAAACATTCTTCGTATGTCAAATTTGAGTAGCTCCGCCCCAAATAACACCTTTAAATGAATTTTACTGTTTTTTACACATATTTTTATAAATATTTATATGTTATACCAA
Source organism: Maratus speciosus (assembly GCA_963932465.1). NCBI lineage: Eukaryota > Metazoa > Arthropoda > Arachnida > Araneae > Salticidae > Maratus > Maratus speciosus. The sequence goes on along the minus strand of OZ010792.1, from coordinate 372,484,530 downwards.
ACGCACACTTTCGGCATTTATCTACAATATGCGTGTACATATGAGGAAATTTTTACAAGAAAATGGTAAGTTTCGTATAACAATAAGATATGATTTTTATTTTTGTAAATTTTTTTATCGCTATTTCACACAGTTTTGATAAACAGAAAACTATACAAAAATTCCCAGTTATGCATCTTTGATATCTCTATAACCTCAATTAATAGCATCAAATTGGGTGCAGCAGTTTTTGAGAAAATCGGTTTTTAAAAAATTCGAAAAACATTTTTATCTCTTAAAATATCAATATTTATAAGGTGATAATAGGGGAAATATATTTTCAGATAGGTAGTCACATGTGGGAAAAGAATCAGAAAATTTGATTGAAAGGCATTTTTCCAATACTTATCCGGCTTCCGGCCTTTGTTGCAAATTTCATTAAAATATCTTCATTATTTTTTAAATTATAAACAAAGATCAGGTTTTGGGTTGAAAAGAAGTATACTGTATTTTTCGCTGTATAAATGCATTACGAACCTGTTTTCCTATAGCAAAATTAATTGTGGTAGTGTGCTCTATACCACTCCTTAAAGTTTGTTGAAATCTTTCTTGAATCACGCTGTAGATTTTCTTTTGTTATTGAGACGCATTAAAATATAGTTTTAAATCTGTCTGATATAAGTTATTAGGCATCATGTTTTCCAAATGTATATTGTGCATAAATTCGTTTTTAACCTTTAATATACCAAGCCTACCTTGTTAACATTAGTACTTTACCAAAGTGGGGTTTTCTGAAGACTCCAATTAAATCTAAACATCCCCCATGTTTACAGCTAAATTCTAACTGTTTGATGGGTAAATTACCAACGGTTTCTGAAGGGATATGTTCTAGTAGGGGTACAACAGGGTACATCAAAAATGTTGTTTATTTATATAAAAAGTAATTAGCCAATAAATCTATTACAGTGAGTGCATTTACAAAGGTTATATAATTTTATTACCATAAAAAAACTAACAATGCATCACTATATGTTGCCATCGCAACAGTCTTTAGCGCATGTCATAGCGGTGGTTGTATTCCTGTTTCTTAGGTATGAAACGTTTGCATTCAGAGTAAACTATGTTGACCATGACCCATTATTACAAATGTAAAATTACACATTATTTATGTTAATCCTATTCTGAACACATGGAAAAATCAGGAGTAAAATAGTTGTTATAGATACGACAGGATCACGAAAAAGTAACATTCTGGGGTCTTTAATAGACCCAGGGGCGCGCCAGCAGTATTCGGCGCCTGTGTGCAGAACTTCAGTTGGCGCATCATATTCCTAACCTCCCGCCCCCCCCCCCAAAAAAAACAACTTTATACTTTTTTTTATATGAGTATAAATGCATAGCTGCCAAACCAACCTTCCAGAGGTTTTCTCCAAATCAAATAAATGAATTTGGAACCAGAAAATTTATTTAATGAAATGGTTCTTGTTTCTACAGGGTTCTTTTTTATTTCATTTATTAAATTAAATTTCTGGTTAAAAATATTGTTGTTTGAATTAAAAACCCGGAATGTTGGCAGGGGCGCCATTTGAGGGAGGCTAGGGGGGGGCCATGCTCCCCCCCCCACCCCCCAAGGAATTTGATATTTTAGAAAATTTATCTGTCATCGCAGGTCAGACTCAAAAGAATTTAAAAAAATTACTCAAAACCTAAAATAGCTTGTCAAATTTTATTACAATAAAAACACGTATAAGTAAACACTTTAGGTACATAAACTAATAATTATAAAAAAAAATTTCTAATTTGCCAATTTATCTATTTTTTTCCAAGTCTAATTTGCAAATTTCGCAATTTTTTTCTGCGGTCAATTGACGAAGTGATTTTGCGTTGCTCTGCAAAAAAAAAAAAAAGCAAATAAATAAATAAAATAACATGGTCTTCCCTTGAAAATTAAACAAGAGAGAAAAATCATGCGTCAAGCATAGATTATGAAACACTTTCCAACACATCAAGAATGCTTTAGCAAAACTTAGCCTTTCAATAAGGTAAATAATGTATCTAATTAAACATTTTAGAAAACATACGGACTTTTTCCTAGAAATCCGCACAAACTTTGCAATTATGTAAAATAGCAAAGGAAATCGAATCAGGTGAAACTTGCGCGTGAAGTGTTGTGCTATGGTATATAAGAGCATGGCCATTAGCCAAGAGATCATTAAGTAATCTGTGTTTTCCGAGAATAGAGCCACAAGAGGAGTGTCTATGTATTATTGTGTACAAGTTTTACGAAAGCAATATTCATCAAGGAGCAAGTCCATCGTGAACTATTTATTTTCCGAAAATATCACCAAACGAACTACATACGATGTTCTAGAATGTTACTAGGAGGGACTCTCGGCCAAAAAAGAACTGGGATCGGGTAGGAAGGCAAAAAAAAAAAAAAAAAAATCTCCAAGCCAGAGTTAGAGCAGTTGAAAGGACTGTTTGACGAAAACGACCGAGTATTAATCCATCCCATGCCTTCGAAATACAGTGTTTCACCTAACCACCAACAAAAGACAATCACTAAGAACCTGAACATCAAATATTACCGATAGGGGGAAACGTACTTAAATTCTTTTGTACAGCCCTGTATATGACATACAGATTTTAATACACGCCACATATTAATGCTGAAATTTAATTCAAGCAATGCTTAAGCTACTTAAATTACGCTTCCATGAGTTAATATCGATAGGCGATTATATATCCAGTTCTTTGCACAGTCCTGTATATGATTTTATTTATATGCAGCAAACTTACCTTAGTATATAGTTGAGCTTGAAAGACAACTTGAAGCTGCATAACTCAAATTAAAAATAACATCTTTAAGCAGTTCCTGCTCTTTCTCAATAATGCTTACAAATTTTTCTGTGTGTCTTAAATTTAAAAATTGTTCTGTATATGTTCTATTGAATTTATGCACACTATGTAGTATTGAAAAATTTAGTTAAACTAAAAAACCATACCATAAGTGAAAACGGACTTGCAGCAATCATTCCTAATAGCCGAACTTCGCATACAGATTTGTTCCCGACAGGGCCTGATTAATGCACGGGCCTCCAGGGCCTCGGCCCTGGGCCCACCAATTTCAGGGGCCCACAAATTTGTGTGTATTTTCTCACAATTTAAGTTTTTCCACTGTTTGCATTTTATATTTTAGTCCCTGATGTAAAAACAAAGTTTTACTGTAATAAAAAACCTCCATATTTAATTTTTCTGTAAAAGTCCTTTTCAATTTTAGAGTACCTATAATTTTCAAAACTTGCCGTATCCAGAAAATCAAATTTGGGGAAAATGCCAAAAACTGCATACTGTGTCTATTGGTTTCAATAAACGAGGATTTTACAATGTCATAATTATAGTTTAAAATGATTACTAGACTGTTAGGTACAACACAATTTATGATTTTGGATAAGACTAGTTTTGAAAAAGACGTCCTCATTTATTCTGCAACATAAACTGTGGATTATAGATGTTTGTGAATTATACAAATGCTTATTTGAGAAAGTGGACGGTAATTGTCTTTCTTGATTATTCTTGTAAGCTAAATATTTTTTTATAAACTTGAAACTTTCACCCAAACAACTTTGTCAACTCATCAAATAAACCTACTTTTTTTCTGAAAGTGTCGCCGGGAATGGTGAGGTAGGGGGGCCCAACTTTTTAACAGGCCCTGGGCCCAACTTCAGCTTGATCGGGCTCTGGTTCCCGAAATCTTTTATGTGTCCCTGTAAATGAATGATAAATGCAATCCCCACCCTATTTTACTGCAAGCATTTTGTTGTTAGCTTCAGTAATGTATATCAGTTTCATCATGTTTGAAATAGTGCGACATAATTGAAATACGCTGCGAACAGTTTTTACCCGTAGACCATCATATAATCGAACTCTTTTGCATAACCTTGTAAATGAGTGATGAATGCTTCGCACCCCATATTCTACAGAAAGTATGTATTAGCACCAGAGATGAGACGGACTCAACCCGGACCTGACACGGGTTTGATTTTTATACCAGCCTTCGGGCTCGGGCCCATTCTTTCTCAAATTGGCAATTTTATTTATTCTCGTACTCGTATAGAAACAAAAAATAACTTTTTTACCCCTTAAAAATTAATTATCCCATTGCAAGTCTTTTTAATGCTATTTTGATCAGGAGGAAAGAGAAATAGATTTTTTTTTCTTTAGTATTTGTCGAACATTATTTTGAAAGAAAACTTGTGATATTTGATGATTTATGTCTGTAGTTTAATACGAGTAACGACCTGTTGATGTTGGCGGCAATCAGAATATGGCGCCATTAGGATAATGTTTAATTGGAATGTTTATTTATTATTACTTTTTTAAAAGATCTAACACGAAATAAATATCTTTTACGCCAATCAGCATTAGCCTAAGATTTGCAAATTTTTAGTCGCCTATTGTCTGCGATTGTAATCGCTTTTTATATGAAAATAATGTTGGTGATTTTATTCATGCTTCTTCTTGAAGTCTGCTCATTCTGTGGCTCTGTTCTTCATATTCATATAATCACTTTCATACGTAAGTAGATAAAATTGGCATGCGTTGTTATCCCCGATTGAAAGCAATCAAGCAGCGTTTCCTCTTTTTCTATAAAAGCATCGGATCTTTTCGGTAACGGTGTCAAATTTATAATTTAAACTGATTTTAAAAGCCATGATAAATGCGAAAGATGTACACCATAGGAAACAGAAAACGCTGTTCGATTCTTCGTCATATAAATCATAATTTCTGCAAATTTCATTAATTTATACATAAAATGCTCTTCGTTATTGTGTCCATCAGAGATACCTACTTGTTGCGGGAGAAAAATTAAAAAATATTTTTAGGGAAGTATATTTCTATTTGACACTAAACGTCTCTTTTGATAAGATTTAATGTAAATTTCATAAAACTAATTATGTGCTAGAGATTAACAGTTGTTAAAAAATGAGATCTATTACATTTAGAACAGCTTTTAAATATGTATTTTTGTTAAACCTTTTTTTTTTCGTGCATACTTTCGGAATCGGAATCGGGTTCTGATGGCACGAACTTTTTCGGATTCGGATTTAAAATTGTTGGCCCCGGGCTCTGAAAAATGAGCCGAAACTCATCTCTAATTAGCACATCTCAGAAATTTTTATCAATTTCATTATGTTTGTAACGGAGTAACATTATTAAAATACGCCACAAATATTCTTTCTTCATAGACTATAATATAACGGAATACTTGTGAGTTCTCCTGGACGCGAACTGTAAGTGCTAAACACAACATTACATGTAGTAGTCATCTTTTAGTACGCCCCAATAATGTATATAAATGTTATTATGTTTAAATACTGTAATACAACAATATTAAAATATACCGCAAATGATTTTACCCGATAGACCATAATCTAACGGAATACTTTTGAGTCCTCCTGTAAATGAACTATGAATGATACACACTTCATTTTGAATACCGAACATTCCATTGTAAACATTAATAACATATATCAATTACGCGTCAATCCCAGTATATTTACGTTAGTTAGAGCATGACCAGACGGGCAGACAAACCCAATTCACTTTTCAACTGCGTTGGAAAGTGTTAAAAATATTTCTTGAAGAATCCCATGCTTATGAAAATGTTAAGAATGGAATGCTATTTCAAACCCTTCCCCTCAAACAAAATCTTGCCTCCTTTCCCCACTCTAAGAAACTTATTAAATGGCTCCCTGTCCTGTCCGTAAAGCCTGCAAAGTCAAAAAAAAAAAAAAAAAATCTCCGTTTTAGACAGGTACCCTTCTTAGCAAGTATAATTATATAGTGCTTTCTTCATAGAAACTTAATTTTTTTTCCGTTTGCGAAACAATTCTTTTTTTGACAGGTTTCGTATTCGCAAGTTTTACAATAAATGTAATATACCTATACTCTACAGAGGTATACTATAGAAAGGATGTTTTAAATGCCTTTAAGAATACTTGTAAAAAGGGAAACTGTCTATAATAAGATACTGTCTTAAACGGAAAAAATGTTAGTCACTATCTTGAAATTATACCTGCTAAGATTAAAAAAACCTGCTTAAAACGGAATTTTTCATAGATTTTCGTTTTGATGGGAGAGAGTACAGCCCCCCCCGCCGCCGAACCCCACCCCACCCTTGGCTATGCCACCGTCCTCAAAGACAGCTTTGCCCCCCCCCCCCCCCCCAAGAAAATTCTGAAATGGCGCCCCTGGATGTTGGCAGCAATGCAAATAATGGACATTCCTAAAAGGTTGGTGCTTCAGCTGTTTGCTCCCTCTCCCCACAATGGCATACCTCCTAAGTAAATGATCTTCTTTTACCTGCATCACTTCCGTAATTTTTAAGATCTGATCTTTTATATTTATACTTAAAAGAGTTCAAATGAACTTTAATTTGGAAATATAGCTCTGTTGAATTAATCATTGGTAGGACTATGACACAAAGAAAGGGGTGCTCGTAATACGGCAAATAGACATAAAAATAGAAAAATATTTTCTCAAATTATGACGTTTGTAATACACCGGAGAGCGTTATGGTACTTTTATTTCTTTCAAAATAAGGTAACATCAATTAAGATGCGCCTTAAACAATTACCGCACGTTGATCATAATTAGGGGTGCATTCGAAAATGTTCCAGTCCCGGAACATTTGTTTTTGTATTAGCAAATATAGAACCCCTATTTTGGCTATATAACAATTGTTATGAAAAATGCACAATCGTTTCAACGTTTATATTGTTAAGAAGCTAAGCGTATCTTTATCTTGTCAAACTGTTAACCCTTGTTTTCTCTATCAGATTTTTTTATTTTTTGAATTTCCAATTTTCGCGCAATAAATCGAAGCTCTAAATTAAAAATATCTATACTAATAAAACAAAGATTCGCTCTGTCTGTGAGTGTGTGTGTGTTTGTGTGCAATGGCTAGCAGAATCTACGGCACATACGAGGCTCAAACTTTTTGTGAGGATAGTCAAAAGTCTCTCCTGGTGCACCATGCACGTAAGTTTCAGAATTTTAAATCTCTAATAGTTAGTTGAGAAATTAATTAAAAAGCCCAAATTAAAAGAATGCCAATGAGCATAATTCAAGAGCATAGATTTTTTTCATAGTTTTTTTTTTTCAAACCGTGGACAACTTCTTCTAAAACTCAAAGAGATGAGGAGGGGTTAATAGATTTACAGAGATGCAAGGGTGATAAATGTACTGGACTTTTTTTTAAAAAGGACTGTATCTTAAATTCTACTGGGGCTAACAGCTCGAAAATTGCACGGCCAGACGCAAAAAAAAAAAAAAAAAAAAAAATCCCCTTTTCAGAAATTCTAAAAATTATTCCGGTACGGTTTCAGGAAGTAAAAAAATCCACGAAAAATTGTTTTATGAAAAATCTTTTTATTTCCTTCGAAAGAAAGGTTCGAAATCTCTCCCACGGACGCCAAGAGTTCGTTGCAGATAACCAACGTCTTCCAATAGTGGACATTTTCGAAAGAATATAAATTTTTTTAAATATAAATTTATCGATTAATTTTTTATGCATCTAAATGTTGAATTTTTCGGTGATTTCAGATATCTACATTTCTTCACAGTCGCTCAACTGCAACTTTAGATATTAATTATTATTTCATTAATCGGATGATTTCTTTCAAACTCTCAATTTAAAAGCCAGTCTTTCGAAACCATAAATGATTTTTATGCTAGGATTCTTTGGAACGCCGTCAATTTTTTTTAAATACACCATTTAGAGCTTTTAAAGCTTTATGCATATAGCCCTATCTTTAAACGCTGTTTAATAATATCTAAATTTTATAAAAATCGATCCACAAGTTTTTGTTTTATAAAAAATTCTATTTTAAAACAGGAAAAGAAAAACTTTGAATCGAATTTTTTAAAATAAGAAAACTGACGAACCGTTTGGAACTTTCAGATAGTTCATAATACATAATAAAAATTTTAAAAAGTAGGGGGTATCAAATTTCCGGGGGGGCGGGGAGATGGAGGCGATAAAAAAATTTTGGAGGATGGGATCAAATATTTAAAACCGTACCGTTTTCTACCGTTTTAGATGTGGATTTTTGACCGAGCCCTGGGATAAATATTACTTTTAATATAAAAATTTCAAAAGTGTACTTACCACTATTTTCGAATAGTAATTTCAGAAAATATCTTAGATCCTTGCTTAAGTCCGCCACCCCTTGACTAATATATACTAATATATGGCTAATGACTAATATATACTGGCTATGGGTAAGTTGTTTAACAGAGTTTCGTTCAGAAACAGTTTTGTTAAGAATAGAGTTCTCCCCCTGGTGTTGGAATATGGAACCAAAAGATTCGAGATTTGTTTTTTTGCAAGATTTTGCAGTGCGTACACAGCACGCCTGCTAAACCCTCATGTAATATATTATCGGAAAACCCTAGAACCTTTTTACCTCCCTCACTCAGATTCCCCCCTGGGGGGTCAATTTTCTAACTGAGCTCCTAATTAAGATGCAGCAAGATTCGAGCTCATTTGAAGGTTTGACCGAAGGTGAAACTCTTCACGGGCCTTCGGTTGGTGAGGTCTGTGTTTAACTACAGGTTATTAGTGGGAGTTCTTCCGGGGGAGGGGGGAGAAAATGGATTTTTTCATGTGACATATCGTTTTAAAGCTTTTGGCTTGTACTTTACTAAGCACTCACTCCTCTCCTCTTAACTCATTTTTTCATCAGTAAGTAGAGATCATTTTAAAGTTTTTATTTGTTCATTACTGCCCCATGCAATTTTCCAAAAATCATGAAAAAAATTTACATAACAAATCTGAACAATTAGCAGCTTCTCTCCCATTTTCACGCAGTGAGCGGGTTCATACTTCAGACAAAATCGAATTAAAGATATAAAATCATATAAATCTAAGGTTCATTTAAAAATCATCTAAAGGGGGGGGGGGGGGGTATATCGTTTGAACAAGCTCTTAACACAGAACTAAAAAATATACAGTGAAATACGTTTAACACGAAACTGATGGGACCGAAAAATTTTTTCGCGTTAAAAGATTCGTAAAGAAAAAACAAAACTCGCAAATTTTTTCGACGTTCTCAAATTTTACTTCGATTTCCTGTTAAACTACTAGTAAGTTGCATCCATTAGGATAAAAAGCAAGTAATTTTTTTTTTTTTCGGGGGGATCAAATATTTTTTTAGTGTCTTTTTCAGCATTCTGAGATCTAGCTTGTTTGAACCAAATAAGCAAAGCTGTCTCTAAATCTTCGTGCTTTGCAGTTCTCATACGTTTTCTCTCTGTCTTAAATATACTGAGCTCAAACATTAACGTAATGGGGTCGCTGTTTTTTTTTTTAATTATTGTTGTTAAAGTAGAATTGGCAATTCCAAACTCTTTGTAGATTTCTCTTTTCGTTCTTCTTTTTCCTCAACTGCATTAAGCAGCCTCATCTTCATTTGAAGCGAAATGGCAGTTCGTTTTCACACCGATTTCTCAACCATTGTGCTAATAAAACATAAGCTAATTTACAAAAAATACGAAATTCACTGATTTTCACCAAAAATTCAGTGGTTTTAACACAAAATTCACCAATTTCAACTCAAACTAACTAGCTTGAAAGCGATTTTTTTACGTGTTAAACGATTTTTGTTTCTTGCTAAAAGAAAAAAAAATGTATTAAATTGCATAGCATATTGTCCGGACCGCTATATCATTTCGTGTTAACCGATTTTTCATGTTAAGCGTTTTCGTGTTAAACGTATTTCACTGTATTTGTTTTACTCTTAGATACTACTATATTTTCAGAAATTCATCGAAAATGTATGGCAAAATTATGTCCCCCTCCTATTTCCGAATTTACTGCAAATAAAATTAAGAAAAAATTAGTAGTAGTTGGAATTTATTTAAATCTTACAGGAAAACTATAACGATTATCCTAGGTTATAGAGTTTTTCAGAAAATCGCAGTTTTCTGTTATACATAAACTTTATTTAGCGGGCGCTCAGCGGTGGAGTTTGGGGTACCTATCGACGTGAAATCGTCTAAGAATTGTCGATAATGAATTTCCAAAAGAATTGTTGGTAATTAGCCGAGATATTAATTAAAAACCTATCTAAAAAATGTGGCACAGGCCAAAGTGGCCATGCAACTTTGCGGCCTCCTTTCGAAGCACACTTGGCTCAATGGCAAGATTAAACTTTGTACAAGGCCTTTGTTTTATGTAAGACGGATCACAATGATAAATAGTCAGCGTTTTTCATTTCAATTGAATTCAATTATTAAAGGCAATTATTGAAAAATATTTAATAAAATAATTTCAAATTATTTGCAGTCTTATTATTCGTTTAACAACTATATTTTGTAAGATTGCAGTTAGTAATTAACAAATTTATTGTATGAACTCCCTGTACGGGAGTGAAACTCGCTCTTGACCGATTATTCTTTGTTCGAAGCAAATCTATAAAATATACAATTAAAATTTCAGTAAAACTTAATTCATTTTGAGGTTGTTCTCAAAAACATGTTTCCCGACTTTAAATGACATGAAATATTCTTACATGCTCATGGGCTCGTTTTTATGCGTTGTATACAATGATAGGCTAAACTATTAAATTTGTTTGGAATTTAATGGCGTTTTTCATTTCTTTTTTTTTAAATGTATTGCATTTTGAACTACATCCTGTTTTATTTATTTAGTCAGGGTCGAAACGAAGGGGGTGAGGCAGAGGGGGCAAGTGCCCCGGGCGCCAGAACGAAGGGGCGCCCAATGAAGGATTATACCTTTGGAATGGATCATTTTCTTCTGATTGACTGATGTCTTTCATTATTATGAAACAGCCATTATAAATGAAGTATTAGGTGAAGATGAAAGAGCAGCCGTAAAAAAGTTAGAACTCTGATTTTCTGGTCAGAATGGTGGGAAAAAATGCCTCTCATCTTCCCCTAACACTTCATTTATAATGTCTGTTTCATAATAATGAAAGCCACAAGTCCATCAGAAGAAAATAACTTGGTTAAAGTGGAAACTCGGTTAAGCGGAACTCGGATAATCGGGACTCTACTGTACATTTCATTTAAAAAATGATCTTTAGAATATTTTTGTTGGTGTTCAGAGGAGGGTTTATGACCCCCGTGACTTCCCCCTTGGATCCGCCATTGTAGATTATGTAGTTCAGTATTACATCTCTCTATTCTAAAAAAAAGTAACTACCGCTGTCACCGCCGCCGCCGCCGCCGGTTTTGAATTTTTTGTGACAGGAGGTCTTTCTTCGTTAATATTAAGAAAAATAATGCATACAAAAATATGAAAATCGGTAGTATGATACAGAAATGTTTGATAAACACGCTGAGGCAGACAGTTTTCAAATCGAAGAATTATTTTAAGAGATATTTAATGCTAAAGTTGGACAAAATCGTTCCACTAAAAAAGTTTTATAGGAGCAAAAACTATTCATAGGAATTTAATCATTTTTAGATCATTTTATGCGTTTGAAGTTCCCGGTGTGCAGACTGTTTTTCTTTTTTTAATTTGACTAATTTTTTGAGGTTTTATTTCTATTTTAAATTTAAATTTTCAGCATTTCTAGAGATATTTTTTACAGATTTTAGAAAGTGATATTAATTTAAACTGTTGCCAACTGTATAAACAGTGGAAACAATAATGTTTGCTTCAAAACAAATATATTTATACTTGTAAATAAATTAAAAATTTACTTACACGTGACTATTATAAACAGAAAAAAACATTTGGAATTAGAATTAAATAATTATGTACAAAAAGCGAGAACTTATTAAAAATTACGTCATAAAAACTATAATTACACGTGAATTTTAAGAGAGAGAGGGATTTGTAAAATAATAAATTTATTAACATGCGTTAGAAGTCTTAAATAGGAGAAATTACGTCATATTTACGTCACATTACAGTTATTACATAAAATGAATACAAAATAATATTGCAAAAAAATTTAAATTCGGAAATTGCGCTAGACATTTATTTGATATTTTGAGCGGATACTTTTCAACTATTTATGTTAGGAAAGCGCAAATAATATTTTATTTCTAACACAAGCATTTTCACGTGAATATTAAAAAGAGAAAGAATAGTTTGGTCAAAATTACGTCAGATTAAAAACGATTAATTTAAAAAGTCTTATTTAAAAGAACTTTCTTTTCGCTTTGTTAAAAAATACCGGGAGACAAAGACTCTGTTTACTTAATTCCTTTTATATTAGATTATTTTGAAATGTTGTTACACGTGTCTACGCCAAAGACGAAAACAGCGATTGACATATGTATTTTTGGTACTACTTAGTTATCCCGTCGACCAAAAATCTATCATTCGCCAAACTATAAGATTAAATGCCAATAATGGTTGATCGTAAATGTCACGTTAACTTGACTTTAAGCAAGTTACACGTGTCTACGCCATCAAGTTATTTTTATTTCGACGTTTTATTTGTATTTTTATTAATGTTGCACTAATTTATTTGTTTTTTCGTTATTTAAAATAAAAATTATGTCAATTTATATAATTGGCGAGTGCTTTGGCGATTTATATAATTTGGCGAAATTGGTCGACGGGTTCATCAAGTAGTACCGCAGCGGATTTGGCCTTAAAATTCCCCATTCAAAGAGAAATGAATAGAAATCCGTTTATAGGGAGATCGCCACTGTTTTTTAAATTACAATTCAATCTTCCGAAATCTTTTTAAAGCCGATCAAATTAGCGTACTTTTAGAGTATGCGGTGTCTGAACGGGGGTTGACGAGCGTAGCTCGTAGGGGGCTGAGCCCCCTAGTATTTTAAATTTTAAAAATAAGTCGGCTATTAGAAAATTAGTAAAATTCTTTTTGTAAATATACTTTGCGAAAGAGAGGAGGGGGGGGGGGGATGCCAAAATCCATGTTTGCCCCGGGTGCAAAAAAGGCTAGTTTCGGCTCTGTATTTAGTACTGTTTTTGTTATAATGTAGCCGATTCCTACGATTGGTTTGTGCTTTTTTTGGCGATTTACTTTTACATGGGTACCATGCATAACCTGGAGGCCTATGTTGCTTTTCTACTGTGTAATATAGTAATATACTACCCCTTTTTATATCGTCAGTATGTGTATCACTACCAATACTACAGTAAGATAGAAGTGTTATATATTTTCAGTTATTTGAATAATGGAGCCTTCCATGTTTGCTACGAACTGCAGTGTGCCCCTGCTTTTTGAAAAGCTGGACAGGCCTGATCCAGAGCAGGGAAGGGATGTCAAAAGGAGCATTCGCGGTCGCGCTTCCGAATTTTTTATGTTTCTAGCTTTTTTGAATTTATTTTAGGCGCTTGACGGCGCCCTTAAGCCTTCCGTGGCGCCTTACGACCGTTACCTTTCGACACCGTGGCGCCTTATGACCGTTATCTTTCGACACCGTGGCGCCTTTTGGTTTGAGACTCTCTCCGCCCCCTACCCCTAAAGTTACGCCGCCGACGAGCATCTGCAAATTTCATATAAGTAAAAAGGAACTCATAAATGCGTCAACAATGACGTACTTTCGCTTTAAATACCGCTTTAATAAATTTAAATTGATTAAAAGTTTTTCAAATTTTTCAGTTTCGCCTAAAATATTTGGCGCCTTTACTAGTCTGGCGCCTGTGTGGGGTGCACACTTTGCACACTGGGTCGGCGCGCCCCTGAATAGACCCCTATATTATACTTTGCAACATAATTGAAAAGTGTTTATGACTTCGGTTTGCCTATCGTCTGGTCGTCTGTCTATCCGTCATTGCTGAAACTATCGGAAATATACTCGGGTTGTCATGTAAATTTTGCATATCATCGAGTATTACTATAGAACTAGCTGTTTAACCCGTTCTACGCACGGGAGTTCATGAATTTTATTCTAAAACTAAAATAAAAAATAAAAAACAGTACAACCAAACTAAAGTTTATTAATATAAAAATGTGTTATGTCTATTAAAAATCAGTAAATACAAAACCAATAGGAAATAAGTATGTACACAAAAAATCAGTTATGTATTAAAAAATAAATAAAAGTAAGTATTTACACAACTGAATTAAAGTTTGGGAATATAAAAATCAGTTATAAAGTCAATATTTACACAACCAAACAAACATTTCTAAGAAAAAATGAAATTTACACCGTGACTGCAAAAAAATGGAAAAAAATATTTTAAAATGAAAAATCTTTGCACTATTTTCCACATCAACAATGAGGTAAATTGCGGTAGACTTGTTTTTTTAGTGAGTATTTACACAACCAAATTAAAATTTAGGAAATCAGTTATGAAGTCAATATTTACACAACTAAACAAAAATTTGTAAGAAAGAATGGAATGTACATCGTCACTGTAAAAAAATTGAAAAAAAATTCCTTTAAAATGAAAAATCTTTGCATTGTTTTCCACGTCATCCATGAGGTAAAGTGAAGTAGACTCATTTTTGTTTGTTTGTTTTTTACAATAAAGCAAAATAGTTGAGACTTGAGATAAAACTTCACGGAATCAATGTTTTGTGTAAGTATCTTATCAGACTGTGACAAAAGTTTCCTTGTTTTGGTCCGTCCTTGACCCAAACACGTACACATCCTCTAGAAGTTGCTCTTGAAAAGGCTACATACAACATCCCATGTGAGAAAACTGGATGGGGCAAATAGATTCCAACCTTTTCCAAACTTTGACCCTGAGATTTATTGATAGTCATAGCAAAGGCGAGCCTAAGTGGAAACTGATGGTGGCGTAACTGGAAAGGTAAACTGGTATCCGACGGAGTAAGCAGGATCCTCGGTATGAAAACACGGGTGCCTCTCTTATGTCCTGTCAAAACTTCTGCATCTATAAGATTTTGCGACAACCTTTTGACTATTAAACGTGTTCCATTACAGAGACAACTGGGCAGATTCATGTTCCTAAGCAACATAACAATAACGCCAACTTTAAGATTTAACTGACGTGGTGGCATTCCAGAAGGTGTTAAACTATTGATGAAATCCATCTGCAAATTATTTTGTTCTTCTTCATTGTCACAAAGTATTGTATCAGCACTAAAATAAGACTTGACTTCGTCAGGTACTTTTCGTAAAACCTCCTCGTTCAATCTCAAAGAATCCTCATTCTTGGGACACAAAATGGCTCTTTCCGAAAGATAATCAAGATCAATATCAGACGAATCAAAAATATCATCCACTATAGAATCCTGCACTAAACATTCTGGAGGTATTTCAATAATATCTTCTCCGAGTTCATAATCATTAGTCAACAGACCATCCCCCAGGCGAATGAGCCATTCCACGAAATCAAGTTCCTCCAGCTCCGTTCGTATATTTGTAACCAGACTAAACTGTCGAAATGTTGGCCAGAGAGAAGAATTGTTGATACAGCTTTCAAAAATGAGTGTTTTGTTTACATGAATAACTACAGGTAAAATCTGCCTCCAGTCACCTCCAAGAATAAACACTTTGCCTCCAAATGGGACATCCTTGCCAACCAAACCTCGCAGAAGTCTATCAACAGCATTCAAAGCATGAATAGGTGTCATAGTACATTCTTCCCATATAATGAGCTTAGCCATTTGCAGTAATCTTACTTCAGGTGTATTTTGCCGAATTTTTGAAGCTGAATTACCAATACGGAGACTGGTAATTTAAATTGAGAATGTGCAGTTCTTCCACCTTGTAAGAGTATAGATGCGATGCCTGTCCATGCAACGGGAATAGCAATATGTCCCATTCCTCTGACGTAATGCAGCAAAGTATTGAATAGGAACGTTTTTCCTGATCCCGCAAAAGCATTGACACAGAAAACCTTAGCGGGAGTAGCATAATCATTTTGAATACTTTCAATGACAGCATCAAAAATTATACGTTGTTCCGGATTTAGCATGTTTAACAATCGCTGTCCCTCTTCCCTTTCTTGTTGTAAATCATAGACATCGCCTTCGACAGAGCTCTCCAGGCTTGAGGGTTCAGGCAATTCAAGGCTGTGAAGTGTCATGTTGTGTATGCGTAGATGATTGGCTATGTCTTGAAGGGCTCTATCTCTACTCTCTTGTAGCGGCAGATGTCGAGCAAAATCTGAGAGTTCTGATTTAAATTGTTCCCATAATTAAATCGGTGAATTTAGATTGCCAAAGACACATATGAAAGAAAACAGTTGTCTCAATTTGGGCGATTTTATGATTTTTCGTGGGATCGCAAGTGTTCAGCTATACGTATGCAAAATTTTAAGTCTTCAACTTAAAGAGGGGCTCAGTTAGAAAAAAAACTTAAAATACACAAGTTAGAGCCCAGATGTTTAAATATAAGACTTTTTCAAAATTTTATGATTTGTCGTTTGATGTGAGATGTTCAGCTATAAGTATACAAAATTTTAAGTCTTAAGCTTAATTAGGGCCTCAGTTAGAACAAAAAGATTAAATTACACAAGTTAGAACCCAGAGGGTTAAATATAAGACTTTTTCAAAATTTTAGGATTTGTAGTTGGCTGTGAGGTGTTCAGCTATAAGTATGCAAAATTTCAAGTCTTAAACTTAATTAGGGGCTCAGTTAGAACAAAAAGCTTAAAATACACAAGTTGGAGCCCAGAGGGTTAAATATAAGACTTTTTCAAAATTTTATGATTTGTCGTTTGATGTGAGGTGTTCTGCTATAAGTATGCAAAATTTCAAGTCTTAAACTTATTTAGGGCTCAGTTAGAACAAAAAGATTAAAATACACAAGTTGGAGCCCAGAGGGTTAAATATAAGGCTTTTGCGAATATTTTGCCCCAATCGTTCATGGGCCTCCTACCAGCAACCCCTGTGAAAAATTTCGTAGCCCTGCGCCCTTTGGTTTCCGAGTTTTTGTGGTTACAAACATACGCGCACAGATTTTAATAGTATAGATGTTTGCTATGGAAAATGAAGTGTGTATCATTTATAGTTCGTTTACAGCAGCTCACAAAAGAATTCTGTTACATTATGGATGCATGAGAGAAAAAGGTATTCGGGGCATTTTAATGATTGTAGGATAATCCTAACATAATGAAATTGATATGGATCACTGAGGTGTATTAGAAAATATTTTCAATGGATTATGCAGAGCATAGCATTTAACTTTCATTTGCAAATAAAAGAATCCGGTTTAAATAGAAGCTGATTCGTGTGGCGGAAATATATCTTGGTGACTTTGGTAAAAGAAAGTTGAGATGTAAATAATTATGTACATAAATTCTGTAAAGTAAAATCCATATCTTAATCAGAAACGTCCATACTATAGAACTTTTTTGTATGGACTTTAGATTAAGCTACGGGTCATAAAATTGTATTTATATCAAAATCATTTCCAGGATACATCGCCTTATCAGGTTAAAAAAAGTAATTACAGGGGTATAAATGTTTGAAAATTCAACTTTTGGCCAGCTAGAATCTGTTAATATCTCACTGTGCGTCCCACGTAAATCGGGACACCTAGCAATAGTGGTTTTGTGAAAGAAATATAGCAGGTTTTTTTTTATATGCGATGCAAGCTTGAGTCTCTGAAAGGCATGCTTCTCATTCCTATATAGCTAAATAATATATATATATATGTAGGAAGATAATATGTGAAAAGTTAAGTTATTGGATTACTTGAATAACTAGACGTTGAAATAACGACACATGAACTTTAATATAATTCTATAAAGGTAATTTTACAACGCTTCGTTGGTAGCTTCTTCAAATGCTATATTACATTTCTCACTTAAAACATATAATACACTTCCTTTCGAATAATCAAATTAGGCCTAACAATGCCCCTATTGGTGTTTCATATGTCGACACTTCATCAATTATGAAAATTAATAGACTGACTCTTTTCTAATTTTGTAATCCTTCAGACCTTGTGCTCGTGAATTTTCATAGCTCATGCTTTCAAATCATGGATAATAAAAAATACCAGAGGGTCAATTATTTTAATGATCACGCACGTTATTAGGAAAATAAATTACGTTTAAATTCAAATCCTGCAAATATAGATATCGTAGATCCATTCAATGATTTAAATAGTACGTTATCTTAAATGAGTATACCTGACAATACGAATTTTGTGTATCAAAAAAATATAGCAGGTTTTCTTATATGTCATCGCGATGCAATCTTGAGTCCCTGAAAGGCATTCTTCTCTAGCTAAATAATACACTCATGTTTGTGAAAATTGCAACACCATGAAGGAATGACGCGATTGAGCTGAAAATTTCAGAGAATGCAAACTATAGTGTGTTATGCAAATGAATCTGATTTCGGAGTCACCACGCATGCATGGGCTGGGCAGCGCCCTCTGGACTGCTCCTGAAATAGAGAGCTGTAGCAAGAGATTGAGAATAATGTTGAGGTAAACGATAAGTGAGACGTAACTATGCCTCTCCGACGAAAGAGGGCGGAATTTCAACAACTGACGGAGTTTGAATGGAGGAGAATCATCAGCTTTCGTGAAGAAGGATTTTCTTATCGTGCAATAGCAGCTCGTGTGCAGCGTAACAACAGCAGAGTGATGCGAGTTTAGACGCAGTAGACCGACAAGGATCGGACAACTTGGAAATCTGAGAGTGGATCTCGAACGGTGACGTCAACGCGGGATGATAGGCAGATAGTCCGCATGGCGCTGATGGATAGTACAGCTTCATCTAGACAGTTGGCAGCACATTGGTGAACTGCTACAGGTTAATCACTGTCTGCATCGTCAATTCGCAGACGTCTACTGCACCGTGGACTGCGTGCAAGACCTTCTTTATACATGATCCCCCGCCCGCAAGACCATCTACGCCTGCGGCTGCAATGTGCTGAACATAGAAACTGGCATGAAGAGTGGCAACAAGTTGTTTTATCTGACGAACCCCGTTTTAATTTGGGGTATCATCATGACCGCATTCGTGTTAAACGCTATGCTGGTGAACGCTACCTTCCGGAGTGCATTATCGAACATCATAGTAGACGAATACTGGGAATTATGGGCTGAGATGTGATTGCGGATCATGGAAGATCGTAGCTGCTACGAATTGTGGGTAATCTGAATAGCAATAAGTAACATCAGTGAAGTGCTGAAGCTCGAAGTCGTTCCTTTCCTTCAAGGCATTCCTGGAGCTTTCAACAGGATATGGCTCGCCCACATGTTGCAAGGAATGTTTAAGACTTCTTGCCAGCAGAACACGTACAGCTTCTTCCATGGGCTGCGTATTCGCCGGATATGTCGCCCATTGGAAATGTGGGGATTTCGTTGATTGGCGTCTCGCTCGTTATCCTCCTCCTGTTGCTTCTACAGCTGAACTTTTGGTACGCATACAAAGAATATGGAATGCTCTTCCCTAGGCTGACATTCAAAATCTGTTTGACTCCATGCCACGTCGTATAGCAGCACTTATTACAGCGCGTGGTGGCTATACCAAATACTGATTTCGGGCACTTAATATTTTTTTTGCTTTGAAAATGTAATAATTTTTTTCTACCAATATCAGTCGTTTATATATTAAATTAAATTTAATTCTGATGGTTCCTTCATGGTGTTGCAATTTTCAGAAACATGAGTATATATATTTTTTATTTCATAGATCCATACAATGATTTAGATAGTATATTATTGTAAAACGGGACACCTGGAAATACTAGTTTTGTGTCTTATATGCTATGGAAGCTTGAATCCCTGAAAGGCATTCTTCTCGTTTCTATATAGCTAATTAATATATATATTTTTGTTTCATAGATCCATAGAATGATTTAGATATATATTATGTTATTGTTCCTCAGCTAATTATGTTCATAATAACTTTTAATTTCCATTTATATATATTTCATTATGTTAGTGTTCTTTTAGCTACCCACGGTCTCAATGTTACATATGGAATAGAAATGGAACTTTTAGAAGGAGGATTGCTTAAAAGAAGTGCTTTTGATGTCGACTTGGAAACTGACAAAGATGTTTCTAGTTTGTTGTCGGTGAGTAGTTATGTTGCAATTCAATTAGCTATTTTATTTTCTCTTCATTTAGTGCTATTTTCTCTTTAGTTATAGTGCTTTTTTTTTTTTTTTTTTTTTGTCTACGTTTAATGTTTTTCTCTCTTGACTCAGTTGTGATATTTTCTTCTGATATTTAACTGGCGCCACCTTACAAAACAAACCAATTCCAGTTTATGAATACGATAGTGTATTTATTAATTTTGCGTTATAAATACACAGCATTTGAAAAGGATCGTTAAACTTTAAAAAAATTCTATAAAAAATATTCAAGGATATGCACTTACTTTTTTTTTTTTACGATACATATATGTTACGTCAAAAAGCTGGCAACACTTCAACTCAGTTATAGGTGGATATTGCTTTGTTACGTATTAATTGACATCGTAAAAGTACTTGTCTTGCATGTTATGTTTATATTTTCGACAGACGACCATTTTTAGCTCATTTAGCGTATCATTTAGATCAATCTACTGCTTATTATGTTTTTCTTTTTTCTTTCTTTTTTATGAAATGCTGTGTGATTTAAAAAAGTTCAGCATCATCATTTCGAACATTTTGTAGTCATTATTAAGCATATAAATATATATTATAGCAGGGCACTTTGGGTTTTAGGTGTTTTAACTAATATCTAAAGAAATACTCGATGAATTCTTTTAGAACTTTGGGAACACAGTTTTCCTCATATTTTTAAATGGTCAAATTGAAGATTAAAAACTAAATAGAGATAAAAATAATATTTATCACTCTATAAAAAATGCACGAGATGTCACTATAGCACATGACTATATATATATATACTGTACATTTGTGATTAATTGTGTAATAATAGCATATATATTCACGGAGCTATAATGATTTCTTTAAAATCTTAAGAAAATGTTGCCTGTCTTTTTGTTTGTAGCATGCAGGGTGTTAAATTTGGTTGAAAACAATTTCAATCAAATTTAACACTCGTTTCAGAAAATGTGACAAAATGAAGTACAATTACAATATATATTAAATATTTAATAAACTATAAGCAGTTTTATTAAATAATTTTTTACTGCCTATGGGGAAAGAATACAAAAGATTATTTTCACGATTTGGAAATCAACTGTATAGAGCAACTAATATTAAAATACCTGTCGAATATCTTGAAAATTCATAAAGATATCAGCGATATAGTGAACTGAATTTTGATTGACTTCGAAAAGTAGTTGGATAATAAGGTATTTTTCACAAATTGTAATTTTTTTTGACGTCCAACAAAGGAATCAGAACATTTAATGAATGTCAAAGAGCTGCTTTGAAATGGATGATACGATTTCGAGAATCCTTTTTTTTGTTGGAATAGACTATCCGGACGTGCTTTACATTGTCTAATATATTTTCCAGAGGTATTTTACATTGTCTAATACCTTTTGGACTTGTTTCGATATTTGTTTCTTTTAGGTAGGAATGTTTGCGTCTGGAATGAGCTCATTCGTCGGGGAATCATCCTTAGACGATGATGGTGATCCTGTTGCGGGAATGGAATTAACTTTGTTTGGTGCTTCTTTGCGGCCATATGTGTTTTTCAGCAGTTTGTCAGAACTAATGGGACACGCTTGGTCGGGAACTGCCAGCGAACTCACTCCAGCACTCCAGGTATATCTATATATGAACGGATAAAAATTAAATCCTATATCCTTTTTTAAACTTAATATTCAAAATTTCTAACTTCTTTTCCTAATATGAAATCTAGTTGTAAAGCTAAGTTTCATATTTGACATTGATTGATGTAATAAATACTTACAATCATAAAGTTTCAGTTAAAATAAACATTAGATGATTAAAAAAAAAAAAAAAAAAAAAAAACATCAATAGCAAGAAGCTTTTTCCAATGTAACAGATATTAAATTCAGTTGATTACTTCAAGAAAACAGATTATGTTTTAGCAATAAATTTTAATCAACATTCTCCATATATGACAGCTATTAGATGTAGTACATATAAATCAGATTACATAATTATAATAAAAGATAATTTCACATTAATGTCAAAATAAGTATTTGAAATGACATAAATCTTAGTTTCTCTAGCTGACATTTATTAAAATGCAATTCATGATTAATATCAAGGGTGGTAATTAGATTTTAGTGGTGCAATCAAGATGATGCAAGACATGTGTATTCTCATAAAACCCACCATTAAAAATAGTTTTAACCAATAAAATTAGAGTTTCCTCCTATTATGACAAGTCTGCCCTCTGGCAGAAATAATGTGAATTATCCCTTTTATATATTCAGGAGCAAGTTTTTTCCTGTGGCTTCTTACCATGATGCATTGTTAAATTGACATACATCGCTCTACTACGCGTTTTTCAGAAGTATTTGTGACTACTATGCCATCCAGCTGGACCTGGTTCCCAAAAGGAATTATGTATAATAAACGGTCAAGTGCGAGCATTACTCGCGTACAGAGGGTTCCGTAGAATAAATATATGAATTTGTAATTGTATTATAAAAAAAAAGTTGCTAAAAGAATACTAAGACTTTTAAAAAAAACTATATAACGTTGGGTTGGGTATAACTATATATTAGAAAAGTGTAATCGGGTATACCATGAAAGTTCAAAGAGATATATGGAACAATATCAAATATAGCTATTCATATAACTCTTTTTTTAATATTATCCTAATCTGTTTATGATGAACTTAATTCGGTACTGACAATAAAGGCAGTGCATAGTTAAACTTCATTTGGCATTTCATGAAACTAAATTCAGCGTAGTAATAACCTTTATTTCTACAGTGTAGCTAAAACAAAACCTTTGTTCAAAGTTTAAATTTGGCATTGTGCTAAGCGCGCTTCGAATTGAGGTCTCAAAGTTGCAACGCCGCCTTGGTCAGTGCCGCGTTTTTCCAGATACGTGTTTAATTAACTTTTAAAGTCACTCTAGGCGTATTGAGAGATACAATCAATGCAAATTATCTCGAATCTCACAGTATTTATGCTATTCATTCTAATTAAATATTTCGAGGGCGATGCCCTTAAAAATCGGACACCTAATTTTAATTCCAAAACAGACAAATGGCACCAAGAATATTTAATTCAAATTTTCCTTTTATCATGTACGTGAAAATAAGCAAGCTCTCATTTTCTAATAAATTCGTTTATAAATTCTGGTGTCAGTTCATTATTTCATAAGTTTATAAATGGAATTACTCCGTGCCGGAAAGGATTAAGTGGTCGCAGGACTCTTAAAGCTTCAAAATTTAAGAAATTTTAATTTTTTTAGATGTTGAACTCCTATCTTTTCTGAATATTTTGATATAATTGTTTCCTTGAAATTCCCATTAGAACAGAAGTTTTGGCTTTTAGAATTATACCCGCTCAATAGCTGAAGCGGCGTTTCCGAAACTTTAAAGTCATTATTTTCCAAACGGCGTTTTTGGGTATAACGCGCAGGATACCTCAAAAACTTCTGAATATTTTCTCATGAAAATTTCAAAACATATATTCCATGTTATTCTGTATAAACTGAACCTAAAATTTCCTTTTTATTGTTCAAAAAAATATTTTTTTAGGTGATTTTACTGTTGAAATTTTCAAAATTTTGTACTAGCTAAATACAGCATTGCATTAAAAATATAAAAATGCTTTAAATACAAATTTATTTAAGTTCAGGGAAATTATTACAATCTGAAGTATAAGTAAGCACCAAAATTTTCATTCTAGTTGCAATATTTATTTTGTAATCCTGCGCGTAAACTGTTATGCCAATTTTTTGTTCGACAAATGTCTAACAGTTCCCTATAAATACTAATTCTGTATCTTGAATTTTTTTAAATACATGAAACGAAAAAACATACTTATATCTTTCATTCCAATTAAAATTGTGTTTTAAAATCACATATATTTTAAGACATTAAATGTTGAAAATGGTCTTTTTTTCATTTTTTCCACTTTTTACAGTCCCGAGACCCCTTAAATTAGTATGTTTTTAACAATTTGACGTTTATTGCTTTTATACTGTTACTGGACATTACATTACACATATATATCATTAAAAGTCGTTAACTAGGCATAGAGTACGCCGCCCTGTCCTTGTGTATGTCCAAACTGACCGTACCTTTAAGGGTTAATATCTCAGCTAATTACCGATGATTTTTTTCGAAAATCATTATCAACAATGCTTTTATTCTTTTGCAACGATAGGTATATTCAGCGATGGTCAACAATTTTTCTGTATGCCCGTAAATCGAAATTTGTGTATAACAGAAAAATGCTAATTACTCAAAAACTATGTGACCTAGGGTAATCGCTACTAGGACTTCCCTCAGAGGGATTAGTCTGAGCGATATTACTGAGAACATAGATTTAATAATAACATGTGGAAGCAAAGAAAATGAGA
The DNA here is from genome assembly GCA_963932465.1 of Maratus speciosus. Lineage (NCBI taxonomy): Eukaryota > Metazoa > Arthropoda > Arachnida > Araneae > Salticidae > Maratus > Maratus speciosus. Next base: position 372,460,189 of record OZ010792.1, on the reverse strand, counting down.
TGTTATCTTTAATTGTCCATATACTGCGAAAAATTGAAATGATGAAAATAAAGGAATTGTAGAATTACAAAATCTTATACATAAATTCGTATACACTGTTTAAAAAAATGGGAAATCAAACCATTCAAGACAGCCATGCATGGATATAAAATTGAAAGTACGCAATATATTAAAAGTAAAATAGAAAATGAAACACTAATTTACTTATATCGGAATTTTAACTGTATAAAATGATGTCAAGAGCATAATCAGACGCTCAGCACCAATTTGAGTAACTTTAAATGACAAATATATGATGTTTAAAAAGAATGGACAATACTTTATATAGTTTGTGCTCCCCCGGAATAGTTAATATTGCACAATATCTGTTTTCCACGGATGCAATGAGGTTGTCGATAACATTTAAGGAATTCTCTTCTCAAAATCTAATATAGTATCAAAGTACCGAATACATCAAAAGTGGCATGCTATGCTTCGTTAGAGTGTGTTTTAGATATGCTCGATCGGATTTAAATGATGAGTGTATGCTGGCCACTACATACGCTGTATTGTTTTGTTTTCAAACATATTCTGCACAAGTTGAGCTGTATTTAGCATGTATTAAATAAAAGAAATCGGCAATGATTACAACATAAAGTATGACACAAGATCTGAATATATCGTCTGCATAACTTTTGAGCTGTCAAAGTGTCATTTGAAGTAATTTACAAATCCATACATATTTATTCAGGAAATCATGCAAGCTAACATATGCCAATATGAACCCGATTACAAAATTTCACCAGAATAAGTTAATATATAAAAAATCTACTAATGATAATTGAGAATATGACCTTATGATAAAATGTCTAGAAAAGTGAATCGGATAAAAAATTCATATCACATTTAAAACGGCACTTCCCTCTGTTAGTGGACTTTGCGAGAGAGAGAAAAACCTAGAGAAGGAACACTTTAACAAGTACTTTCGGGCAACCTACTCACTGTTTCATACAGGTCTTTATTCAATATTTACACAATTTATTTAATGCTAGGTGGGTATCTATCAGTTTTGTTGCATTTAAATCACATGTTTTGCGGAGGAAATGCAGCATTATGAAATATTTAAAGTTGCTGTACCTAATAATTCCAAATTAATGGTAATTGAGATAGCTTTCCGTTAGTTTCATCTTTTTAAATTTTAAATTTTTTAGAAACCATTCATAGAGACAATTGTATATTTTAAAACTACCCCGAAGCAAAATTTCAAGATTTTGGCTCAGCAGTAACAGAGAAATAGAAAATTTTTGAAAGTTTTTTGTTTCTTCACTGTTTTATATAGCGACATTTTTAGAAATTGTTCTATTGCGAGAATTTACGTCATGATAAATACAGCCATGTCAATTTTCATGTTTATATTCCTAGCAGTTCCATGTTCTTCGTTACTTAGATCATCATTAGATCCTTTTCCGCTTTGTTTAGTCTTTCTATTTTTTAGAACTCGTTCTACAACGATCATTTACATCTTATTAATTACTACCATGCCAAAGTTCTAGTTTCTAACCCCAACAGTATCCCAAAAATTTCATTATTCCAAATAAATCATAGTTTAGAACCTTTCTAGAAATTTTTACGTTTATCCGTCAAATTGAACCTTTTAGAGAGCGTTCATTACGAGTATTTACATCTTAGAAGTAACTACCGCACCAAATTTAAAGTTTCTAACCCAATCAATAACGCAGAAATCACAATTTTAGAACTTTTTTTGCTCCTGCAGCGATGTAGGTTCTTGCACTGACATAAAATAGTCTTTTTTCGGAGCAGAGATGGCCACCAACATTTTTTTAAAGTTGGCTATGTAGTTTCAGAGATAACACCTCACAAACGTACAAGCGTATAATATTATATACTTTATAATATTATAACGCTTTATAATATCAGCATTAGATGTACAGATACAAAAGCCATTTATCTGTTACAAACTAAAGTGCCGGCGTTGCCCAGAATTTGAAGGATGTTTGTTCTGAAAAATCAATTTCAAAATTTAACATACAACACAAAACAAACATTAAAAAAAACAGTCGAAATGTTGTTGAATGAATCATATGAAAACGCTATATAAAAACGTATAAATGTATATAACAGACGGAAAAGAATACAGCTATAAATGAACTTATTTCAATTTATAATTGGAGCAATAATGTTAAAATACGCCAATATTTCCCTAATCGGGTTTTTATCATTCTTCAATACATTTTTCACACTCATATGACGTTATACTATATCCACCATGCCCTTTATATTTCCAATATGACGTAATATTTTCCTCTTTCAAGTGGAAACCTTGAAATAGAAAAGTTATGAAGTTATATTCACTTTCATTTAAATTCGTCAAACCATTTATTTCATTTTCATATTTCGCGTGAATATCTTGCAATAGAAAAGTTATGACGTAATATTCACCTTTTTTTAAAAAAATTCGGCAAACTATTTATTTCATTTTCATTTTTCACGTGGGAATCTTGCAGTAAAAAATTAATTGTTGTAGTAATAATTTTATTGTGTTTTTTAATTGTTGGCAACTGCTATAACGAAAAATGTTTAAATTTGATAAGAAATTGCTGTTAAATTGGTGGTTTTTATTAATTAAAAATTAACTATAAGTTATTTCGATTCCGGATTACTTTAGTTGTCTCGGCCATGTTTTAATACACATGTACGTATCTCTTCACAATTTTGGCTCCCAAATTGTGGATTTTTTATAGAATTACAAACAGACAGATAGACAAGTTTTGATTTTTATATATCTCTCTATTCTATAAAAAGTAACTAACGCTGTCACCGCCGCCGCCGGTTTTGAATTTTTTGTGACCGGAGGTCTTTCTTCGTTAATATTAAGAAAACTATTGCATACAAATATATGAAAATCGGTGGTATTATAGCGAAATATTTGATCAACACACTAATGCATACAGTTTTCAAATCGAAGAATTATTTTAAGAGATATTTAATGACAAAATCGTTCCATTAAAAAAGTTTATAAGAGAAAAAGCTATACATGGGAATTTAATCATTTTTAGATCATTTTATTCAATAGAAGATCCCGGTCTGCAGATTTCATTAATTTTTTTAATTTGACTCATTTTTTGAGGTTTTATTTCTATTTTAAATTCAAATATTCAGCATTTTGACAGATATTTTTAACATATTTTAGAAAATGGTATTAATTTAAACTGTTGCCAACTGTATAAACAGCGCAAACAATAATGTTTGCTTCAAATAAAAAAAAAATATATATATTTACACGTTACTATTATAAACAGAAAAAAACCTTCAAATTAGAATTAAATAATTCGGTATAAAAAGCAGGCACTTATTGGAAATTACGCCATAAAAACTATATTTACATGTGAATTTTAAAAGAGAAAGGATATTGTAAAAAACATTCATTAGAAATCTGAAATAGAACAAATTACGTCACATTACACTTATTATCCCAAAATGAACAAAAAATAGTATTGCAAAACAGTTTAAATTTAAAAATTGCGCGAGTCAAAATATTAGAGGTTAAATATTAGATTTTTTCAAAATTTTATTATTTGTCATTTGATGTGAGGTGTCCAGCTATAAGTATGCAAATTTGTATGTTTCCAACATAATTAGGGGCTGAGTTAGAAAATTTGCTTTAAATACACAAGTTAGAGCCCAGAGGGTTAAATATTAGACTTTCTCAAAATTTTATTATTTGCTGTTTGATGTGAGGTGTTCAGCTATATGTATGCAAAATTTCATGTCTCCAACTTAATTAGGGGATGCGTTAGAAAAATTGCTTAAAATACACAAGTTAGAGCCCAGAGGGTTAAATAATAGATTTTTTCAAAATTTTATTATTTGTCGTTTGATGTGCTGTGTTCAGCTATAAGTATGCAAAATGTCGTGTCTCCAACTTAATTAGGGGCCGAGTTAGAAAAATTGCTTAAAATACACAAGTTAGAACCCAGAGGGTTAAATAATAGACTTTTTCAAAATTTTATTATTTGTCGTTTGATGTGAGGTGTTCAGCTATATGTATGCAAAATTTCATGTCTCCAACTTAATTAGGAGATGCGTTAGAAAAATTGCTTAAAATACACAAGTTAGAGCCCAGAGGGTTAAATAATAGATTTTTTCAAAATTTTATTATTTGTCGTTTGATGTGCTGTGTTCAGCTATAAGTATGCAAAATGTCGTGTCTCCAACTTAATTAGGGGCCGAGTTAGAAAAATTGCTTAAAATACACAAGTTAGAACCCAGAGGGTTAAATAATAGACTTTTTCAAAATTTTATTATTTGTCGTTTGATGTGAGGTGTTCAGCTATAAGTATGCAAAATGTCATGTCTCCAACATAATTAGGGGTTGAGTTAGGAAAATTGCTTAAAATACATAAGTTAGAGCCCAGAGGGTTAAATATTAGACATTTTAAAAATTTTATTATTTGTCGTTTGATGTGAGGTGTTCAGCTATAAGTATGCAAAATGTCATGCCTCCAACTTAATTAGGGGCTGAGTTAGAAAAATTGCTTAAAATACAGAAGTTAGAGACCGGAGGGTTAAATATGACTTTTTCAAAATTTTATGATTTATCGTGTTATCGCAAGTGTTCAGCTATATGTATGCAAAATTGCATGTCTCCAACTTAATTAAATTAGGGGCTGAGTTAGAAAAATTGCTTAAAATACACAAGTTAGAGCCCAGAGGGTTAAATATTAGACTTTTTCAAAATTTTATTATTTGCCGTTTGATGTGTGGTGTTCAGCTATAAGTATGCAAATTTTCAAGTCTCCGACATATATAGTTTCTGAGAACGGGCTCTGTGACAGACGGACAAACAGACAGACAAAGGAGTGAGACAGGTAGGGTTTCGTTAGATGAACGAAACTCTAAAAACGTGCTGCGGATGACTGTAACAACATCCTAAAATTACATTACCATCAGCGATCTACCAATCCCGAATTTAGTTTATATTCGTTTCATATATTCTTATTCTTTTGTGCGGCCCTGTAAAATAATTATCAATATTATATACAGTAAAACCTCTGAATAGCGGACACCCCGAGAATGCAGAATTTGTCCTCTATTTAGAGGTGACCGCTACTGAGAGTAAAACATGTACAGTTATTTAAGAGTTGGTAATCGAAAAAATGTCCGCTAAATAGAGGTATCCGCTAATCGGGTGTGTCCGCTATGGAGGTTTTACCAGTAAAACTTCTGAATAGCGAACACCTCGGGAGGGCAGAATTTGTCCTCTATTTGGAGGTATCCGCTACTGAGAGTAAAAAAATGTACAGTTATTTAAGGGTTGGTAATCGAAAAAATGCCCGCTAAATAGAGGTGTCCCCTAATCGGGTGTGTCCGTTATGGAGGTTTTACTGCATAATAATATCATCCTTTACAAGAAAGTTGCATGCTGTTTGATAGACAGACAGACATCGAGAGAAAGATAACCTCCCGGATCAATAAACACTCATATCTTTTGTTTTAATCATCCACAATTGTATGTCATACAACAAGCCAGATTTTATACAACAGGCTAAAAACGGTCACCGTGGTACGGAATACTGTATTATTATTTGTTTGCCCACTAAAACTGGTTGCCACGGGTTGTTGCAAGATTTGTGATCACGTGGTTGAAACTGATCTATTCAATATTACTGCGTGCGTATTTTTTCTTATTTGCTCCATGTGTTCAAACCAGTGGTCTACGAAAACATCAACCGGTGAAAGTGACGCACACCAAATTTCTGTGACGTATGCAGATAAATTGTGCTTTTTTAAGAGTTTTTTCTATATAATTTTTAAACGGTTTGGAATTTATTTTTCATAGTAGGTGCATTCAGTAGGCGACCCTCATAGGTACCTTCTGGTGCAATCAGAAACGAAATCCGACATATATTTTTTGAGTTATGCTTGACGAAAGGTTTTTATTAGGCTTTTTTTTTAGTAGGACATGGCGTTAATATCCATCGTAGTAGTAAAGTGTCCGGACAGTAATATTTCGCTGAGTATTAGCCTTCGCTTCGCTCAGACAATAATTTTCCGGCAAGGTTTATATTAACGTCTACTACCTCTAATTTTTTCATAATTTTAGTTTCAGTAGATTCGGAATTAGATTGGGGGGGGGGGGGGACATATTTTTGGGCTACATTTTCAACAATATCTTTGAAAATATAATACCTAAAATTAAAAGGAATGTATTTTTGAGTTCAGCGTTACAAAAGCTTTCACAGGATACCCTGATGTACAAAGAAAAGATTTTTTTCAATTAGCATAATTAGCCCCCTACTTTTTTACTAAATATATTTATGAATGTTTATTAATCTGAAAATATGTGGGTCAATGGTCTTTATTACTTCCCCGAATTTGAACTTTCCACGTTCCATAGTTTACGATTAAAATGGCTGTGACAGACAGACAGACAGACAGACGGACAGGCACAGGAGTGATCTTATAATGGTTCCATTTTTACTTTTTAAGTACGGAACCCTAAAAAGTATAATAAACCAGGTCCCAAGAACTCCCCTTCGTATTTACTATGTTTTTCATCGGCCACGAACACTTCTATGCAACTCTAAATTCCACGAAACGCCATGCAAGGAAGAGAGCGGGACGCGATCCTTACATATATATATACGAGTATATATTTGTTAAGTGTAGCAATTATAAATTACAGCAAAATATTTTATCGATTGTGCTTCTTTGAAAATGAAATAAGTATCTCTAACATACTTTTCGTATTTGGTTTTGGAGACTACGTAGAATTATTTACGCATGGCAGTTACAGAGGAGCTCTAGATAGGCTAATTGGCAGTATCAAAATTATTTTCCAAAAAATTGATTTTGAAATATTTTATGAAATATATGTCCAGAAATCCTGGATTCAATATCTTATAAACGATTTTCGATATCATTGACTGATCCCAATTATAATTTTACACTACCATTTTTTATCCATGTTCCAGTAACCTGCGATGCAGCTTTAATTGTATAATCTGGATGTCTTTCGACCTTTTCCCTTTTTTTTCTCTCTATCAATGGAGAGCATAAACAGTGAGAAAATTTAATGAAAGAGAAATCCTAATTTTTATTCATGAACTCGGCGTAAATTACGAGGGCGAATCAAATGAAAATGAGCCAACCCACCCCGCGCAAAAATGGTTCGGTCCATTATCTGCGACGCATGTACGTAGCAGACAGGCATCTTTCATTTATGAAAGTGACTCAGAGATGTGAGGATAAAAGTTTTTTAATGCCCAAAAAACACTGGGTTGAAGGCGGTTGAGTGACATAATGGAACGCTCCAAAAGATGAACAGCGTGGTGTGGTCAGGTTTTTGACAGATGAAGGTGTTTCCCCAAAACGAAATTAGTCGAAATATGGCTGCCGTGTACGGCGAACATTGCATTTCATTAGCCACTGTGAAGTGTTGGAGCAAACGGTTCAAAGGAAGACGTGAAAGTTGCTATGACGATCCAAGACCTGACCAAAGCCACCGAGCAGTCACCTCCAACACAATTGCACAGGTTGATGAGCTGATTAGACAAGAACGGAGGTTAAGCATCGATGAACTTGCAGAAAGTGGGAAAATCAGTCACAGTTCGGTTCACACCATAATTCATGACTCAGCAAAAAAAGAAACAATTGGCCATCAGCTGGAAAAAACCAGCACTGCCATTAGCGGTAAAGTGCAATTGTGCCATTACTTAAACCAGTACAAAAGTGTCCGCGCGGAATGCTATAATGTCTAACCCATTCAATATATGGCACAATATGAATTCAATATATGGCCCATCGGTGATGGCCAACAGCAGACCAGCATTGTTATGCCATCACATTACTTCAATCCGGCACTTTTCCTGCACTGCTAGCATCTATCCTACTGCTTTTCCTTTTCTGTCCCAGCACTTTCCCTTACAAACATTTCTTATAGAATTCTATAAAAAAACAATGTATTATAGAATTATGGCCCTTTTTTCTATAAGCAGTTTCACCAAGAGTCATAGAAATGTCTGTAGAAGTGTCTATAATAGAAATGTCTATAGAATTATTTGAACTTACAGCGGTTCCACGCGGTCACCCTCCCAAGTACTAACAGCGCTCGGTGCTGTTTGTTTTTCAAGTACTTTCAGCGTATTCTACGACCGCTCGTAGTTTTCTAGCTCTCATTACACTATTTCAATTTTGTTTCTTTTGTGATTTACGTTCTCAATTATTAAACTGGTATAGAAATTATTGTATTGTATAGAAATCCTATATATTTTATACACTTTTTTTTTTTTTTTAATTCTCAACTGTGTAGATTATGAAAACCGAAATCCTTTGTAACTTAGTAAAACCAGATTGAAGGAGAAAAAAAAAGTGCGTTGAAATAAAGAATTTATTTATTTATTCATTTACTTATTTATTTTGTTGGTGGCGGTGGTGCTATGTTATTTACAGTTAAAAAAAATAGCTTCACAGCTTAAATTCTGTTAAGATATTCATTTCATATTTGTGTTCAAATACTCAATGTTTTCGATATTCGCAACGCCGCCTAGCGTAAGGGTTCCCAGCAATAATACTGCAAAAGTTCGTGCACTTCCATGTAGTGATGGGCCAGCGCATGAGATAAAACGGAAGCCCGCCAGAATTTTATCTGATGATTTCCAACAGCAAAGTTGGCTGAAGCTGTCCAGATGTGGTCATGCAGTGGTAGACCATTAGCCAGCACTTCTCCATCATTACCAGCACCCATCTTTCTGCTGGCCAGCAATTTCCTCTTTGCTGGGGACCATCTCGGTTATCGACTCTTGTGTGGTCAATGGATGCCTAAGATTTTGAACGACACACAGAAGACGGAGAGGTCCGGCGATGCCTTGACTCATATGTTCCGGTATCACAATGAGCCTGACGACACCTTATCTGCAACTGTGACTGAGGACGAATCAATTTTGTTTCTTTCAACAGCTCAAAGGAACCAGATTCGTGTTGGACGATGACGAGTGGGAGGCATTTGCAGACATTTTGGAACAGCAACCCAAGGATTTTTATGAGAAGGGAATCACGAGAATCGTTAGTCAGTGGGAGAAATGTTTAAATGCTCATGAGACAACTTTTAAATAAAGTACTCCGGTTGTCATATATTTGCATTGGCTCACTTTCGTTTGACTCGCCCTTGTACATAATTACAAAATTAACCATATTTTATGCGTTGATGAAGGGACGACAGAAACGACCTTCTAAAGAAAATATAAGACAAGTAATAGTAAAACATATCAAACTTGCATATCCACCCGGAATCGACCTTGCTAATCTATAAAAGGGGTAAAGTAAACAAAATTCGGGTAAAATAAATAAAAATTGGGTAACCTAAAAAATGAGACTATAATATGAAAATGGCCCCGTGCCTTTCGATCCCATAAAATGTTAAAATGGTGATCACTATAATGGGGCCAAATTTGCTTCATGCATCACAAATCGTTAAAACGCCATTCTCTATCACGGGACCATGTGAACTTCGCAATATATGCCATCATAGTGAAAGATAAAATTTAGACAAGTATAATGTGTTTTTGTTATTAATTCAATAAAGTTAAATCTATCTAAAAAAAAAGTTTCACATTGTTGACTGAAGGTTCAATCTTAACACACCAGCTGTTTTAGAGTAAGCAATTATAATACTTTTAATTGTACATTTTTTTTATTTTTCTAAAGACTTGAATATGAATACTTCCTAACTTGCGTTTTGTTAGTCACCCTGTTTTGTACCCGAACCTTTCAGGAACTTTTGGTGTACATACATCTGCATTTAGGGCCATAAAACCTTACGGGGGCAGGGTGGGCTGAGACCCCCAATAACTTCTTGAGCCCCCTCTAGACTTAAGAATCTTTCATTACTAATATCCTCCATATTATATTTTAAAAATTTAAACCTTTGTAATCAAAAGTTTTATCACAGGGGGCACTTGCCCTCTAATAAGTAAAAAAGAAGGCAAAAAGACAAACTGTGAATTAGCCCTACCAAAAATATTCAAAGTCCCCTCTGGCTTTGCCGACTGGTTACGGCCCAAATTCAATAAAATTGCAAACAACACATATCAGCAACATCAATTATTTCAATTTCAATTTGGACGACGAAATTGTGCGGGATTACTAGGCATGTTTTAGCCAAACAATGCTGTACTATTTTTCTTGTGGTACTGCACCATGCAGATGAAATCAGATTGAGTAATTGCAAAACATTCAATTGTATGATTCTAGTTGTCTGGTTGTTTACTAGAATAAAAAATGTCACATTGTTTTGGTAAAAACGGAAGACACATGCATAATTACACCAACATATAAAAGAAATATATTGAAAATACGAGGTAATAAAGAAACATTTCAATACTACTAAACATAGGAACTAAATAGTAACCGTCAAAACATAAGAAGCTTACAGATTCCAAAAGAGGGTCATAACAATATTAAAATATCAGAATTTTTTTACAGAATATTTGTTAGCTATACACTGTAAAAAAAGTCCTTCCGGCCAGTGCCGGGAGGAAGAGGTAGCTTTCATATTCCTTATTTAAAAAAAGCAAACTTATATCATTCAAACACACGAAGCTCAATTTAGTGGAAACCGAATACAGGAGATTCAATACTAATTTTTATCAATATAATGAATGAGAATTTCGCGAAATTAGTCAGCTTTACCCAAGCTGCTTTTCTTTAAAGTAGCTTATATTTGGCTGCCAAATTCGGAAATTTCTTAAAGTGCCTACCATTTTAAGACAACATGGTGGATGAGGCTAAGCAGTGAACTTGGTCGAGACCTTAGTAATTGCTGTGCACATGCTCACTCACATCGGAATCGGTTGATATATACGAGTGCTGTCGCATGCAAAAAATCATATTTTTCAAAATGTCACCCACAATAGAAATTGAAACTGCTATATCTGAGACATTTTTTAAGGTAAAGACAAACAAAAAATGCTCCTGAATCCTTATATCAAGGTCAAATACTTAAGAAAGAAACCTTTTTCAATTTCTAATTTTTTTGCACCTCACTTTAAATATATATATATATTTTAATTTAATGGCCGCCATTTTGAAACAAGATGGCTGATGAATCTGGAGAGCGAACTTGGTCGAGGTGTTGATGTATACTATCCACATGCCTTCTTACATCGAAATAGGCGAATACGTGTGTTATCGCGTGACAAATACAAGATCGTTTCAAAATGTTAGCCATGCTAGAAATTCAAAGTGCTATAAATCAACCATTTTTTAAGATATAAACAAAAGAACAAATTTTCAGAAAGAAAAACTGCTCCGGAATCTTTGTATCAAGGCCAAACACATAAAAAAACTCTTTTTCATTTTCCAATTTTTTAATACCTCATTTTAAATTTTAAATTTAATTTTTTTTTAAATGGCAACCATTTGAAACAAGATGGCGAATGAAGCTGGCCAACGAACTCGGTCGAGACATTGGTATGTACTATGTACAGACCAAGTTACATCCAAATCGATTCATAAATACGCCTGTTATCGCGTGACAAAAATCAGGTCGTTTTAAAATGTCAGCCACAATAGAAATTCAAAATGCTATTACTCAGCCATTTTTTTAGATATAGACGAAACAAAAACTGTCCCGGAATCTTTGTATTAAGGTCAAACACATACGAAAAAAAATCTTTTTCATTTTCCAATTTTTTGGTATCTCATTTAAAATTTTTTATTTTTTTAAATGGCCGCCATTTTGAAACAAGATGGCGGATGAAAGTGGCCAACGAACTAGGTCGAGATATTTGCATGTACTATGTACACACCAAGGTACATCCAAATCGGTTCATAAATACGCCTGTTATTACGTGAGAAAAATCAGGACGTTTCAAAATGTCAGCCACGCTAGAAATTCAAAATGCTATAACTCAGCCATTTCTTAAGATATAGACGAAACAAAAACTGCTCCCGAATCTTTTTATCAAGGTCAAACACATAAGAAGAAAATATGTTTTCAATTTTCAATTTTTTGGTACCACATTTCAAATTTAAATTTTTCTTAAAAATTTAAATGGCCGCCATTTTAAAACAAGATGGCGGATGAAGCTGGCCAACGAGCCCGGTCGAGACATTGGTATGTACTATGTATAAACGAAGTTACATCCAAATCGGTTCATAAATACGCCTTTTATCGCGTGACAAATTTCAGGACATTTCAAAATGTCAGCCACGCTAGAAATTCAAAATGCTATAACTCAGCCATTTTTTAAGATATAGACTAAACAAAAACTGCTCCGAAATCTTTGTATAAAGGTCAAATACATAAGAAAAAAATATTTTTCCCTTTTCAATATTTTGGTACCACATTTCAAATTTTAAATGTTTTAAAAAATTTTAAATGGCCGCCATTTTGAAACAAAATGCCGGATGAAGCTGGCCAACGAACTCGGTCGAGACATTGGTATGTACTATGTACACACCGAATTACATCGAAATCGGTTCATAAATACGCCTTTTATCGCGTGACAAATTTCAGGACGTTTCAAAATGTCAGCCACGCTAGAAATTCAAAATGCTATAATTCAGCCATTTTTTAAGATATAGTCGAAACAAAAATGCTTCGGAATCTTTGCATAAAGGTCAAATACATAAGAAAAAAATATGTTTCCATTTTTAATTTTTTGGTACCACATTTCAAGTTTTAAAATTTTTTAAAAATTTTAAATGGCCGCCATTTTGAAACAAAACGGCGGATGAAGCTGGCCAACGAACTCGGTCGAGACATTGATATGTACTATGTACACACCGAATTACATCGAAATCGGTTCATAATTACGAGAGTTAGAGTGTGACATACGTCAGATATATATATATATATATATATCAATTTTGAACGGAGGGTGGTTTCGGGGTCTGGGGGTCATGATCGATGAAAATATACCAAAAGTTTTTGAAATCGCTTTCCTCCGAACGGCTGCAATAGGTAGCTTTTTGTAATGAAAGCTACCTAAAAAACGGAAATACTACTGGCAATCTAGACGCCAGTACTATTTCCGTTTTTTAACGGGAATTTTTACCCATAAAGTACAGAAAAATTTCTGTTTTTAATCAGAAAAACGGAAACTTTTCTATAATTTATGGGTAAAAACTCCCGTAAAAAAACGGAAATAGTACTGGCATCTAGATTACCAGTAGTGTTTCCGTTTTTTAGTACTTTTTTTTTACAGTGTAGTTAAAAGAAATACTCTCCTCCCCCCCCCCCCTAAAATAACCGGGCTGGGGACAGGCTTCATATTAATTGTCGTTACATGTATACAGACAACAGAATATTCCGCAGAGAATTCAGTTTTCGGATCCAAAAATCAGAAACTCCAAGATTTTTTCTAAAAAAATTTACAAATAAAGAAATTATTGAAGTTAAAATTTATTAGCTTTCTAAAACATAAGCATTTTCCTGGATTACAAGACCAATAGATAGCACCGCAGTTTTTTATAAAAATATTTTCCCTTCTTTTTTTTTTTTTTTTACGGAAAATAATAGTCTATTTTTCTTAGTATGCCTTAACGATCAATTGTGATAAAAAATATACCAAAAAATGTAGCTTATTTCAATTTATTTAATCGATAATTACATGCCACATGAAACATCTTATTGTTCATGCATCCATAAATTTTGAAGATTGAAACAGGTTCATTTGTTATATTAAGTAGGTATTGTTGACATTAAATTAACAATAAGTAAACCTCTTTATTTTTATCTTAACGTAAGGTAAAAAAGTACGAAAGCAATATAAATAGAAAAAGAGTTCAAAATATGCGAACGTCAGTTTCAAGATTTGGGGAAATCTCTCCGTCATTGAAAGGGTAATAAATAAGAAGCATCTCTATAAAAATAAAATACAGTGAGTGATCGATTAAGAACTTAATACGTTCCAAAACAGTGTTCGCTAACCGAATTGTTCGTTAACTGATCATAGATTTAGTATAGATTTCTATGGGAATTAAATTAATTCGTTCTTAAAAGTTAAATAATATATAAAAAATAATATAAATCTTCTTTTAGGTAGATTTCGTATGAAATACTACCAATTGGGATCGTTCCTATGTTGGAATTTCTGAAAATTTTTGCAGATCTACACCGATCATGACTCCAGAGTCCAAAACCACCCTCAGTAAAAAACTTTATCTATCTATCTATCTATCTATCTATCTATCTATGTATCTATCTATATATATCACTTTCTTCTGGACACGATAACTTTCACAATTCTGCACCAATCTCTTCCAAACTGATACATAAAATCAAGGGGCATAAAATCTCGGTCAAGTTCGTTAATGGGCAAAATCGGACCAAGGGGATGGAAATAGGGAGGGGTTTTGTGAAAACCGAAAAACCCCATAACTTCTTTAATTCTGCACATATCGAATCAGTTTAAAGTTTTTATTACTTCTAAAAATAGGGCCAAAAATTTATGTATCACAGATTTTTGATAAAGTTAAAAATGGGCTCAAGGGGCGCAAAAAATAGGGTTTTTGAGAGAAAAAAAATTCATAACTTCGTCAATTCTCAAGATATCAAATCCAATTAATTTTATCATGAATCTCCTTAACATTATCTACAACTTTTACATTCACAAGTTTTTGATAGGACCAAATCGTACCGCAAAAAAAATTAAAAACGAAAACAAAAAGGGCATTTGAAGAAGAAAAAAATCCATAATTCCGCCAATTCAAAAGATATAAAATCCCCATGAATTTATCATACATCTTCTTAATACAACATCTACAACATCTATATAGACAAGTTTTGGATAGGACCAATTCTTACAGCAAAAACAAATTAAAAATACATAGCGGTTGAAGAAAATTCATCCTAGTAAGGGTGTATTCAAATCCAAACTGCTTATTTTCTGACTCATTTTACAATTCATTTTTGCTCTCAAAGGCTTCCAATTGGTAACTTTTCTTACTCAGAAACTATATAATGTACCGTAATGGTCAATTTTTTGATAGAGGTAGAATATATTTTAAAACATGCTGTCAAAGTGGGCCTTTTGAACCGAATTTCCCGAAGCGGATTGTGTTGGAAAAATCATCGTATTAAGGGAGTATTCAAATTCAAACTGCTTACTTTCTCACTCATTTTTAAATTCATTTTTGTTCTCAAACGCATCCAATTGGTAGATTCGCTTATTCAGAAACTATATAATGTACCGTAATGATCGATTTTTTGACAGAGGCAGAATATATTTCAAAAAATGATATCAAAGTGGGCATTTTGAACGGAATTTCCCGAAGCGATTGTGTTAGAAACAAAAAATATTGTCTTACTGAGAAAATAATTGTTTAGATATCAAGTTTTAATTAATTGAACGAAAATTAAAAACACAGGTCGCTTATAAATCTCTTCAAAAATCACGTCAACAAGTTTCATGTTTTTCCTATTAAAAATGAATCTGGAGTTATGCCAGAAAATTTCGAGTTGTTGAGCATGGAAAAGTATTTTTTTTAATACTGCCCTACCATGATTCTGATAAAACTAATTATTATATAAAAATGAAATAAAAACTCGTCAAAAGCGGCCAGATAAAATGGTTAAAGTGGGTTTATCTTTAATCATGATTTGGTTTTTGTTTGTGAAATTAGTATACTTAACTTCGAAATCTACCTCCGCCTGTAGGCCGGGCCGGCAGGGATTTTTATAATACCGCTAATATATATCCTTATTTGATATGGACAGATCGTATTTTGATGGTTTTGTCCGTGTCTGGTGTATTTAAAAATAAATGACATGCCCTTTGTAAAAACTTTTAGGATTGCATTCATTGACTACGGCATTAAATCTTATAAATTTGTTACTTTGACCTTTCAAAAACTCTTTAGTTCTCTAAAAGATCGTGTTTATTGCAGGGCCCGATAAATCTCAAATGGAGCCTATAGAACATAATTTGTGAACTAAATTTCAATTAAAATAATTAATTTACAATTAAAAATATTTCTTTAAAAAAAGGGACACAAAATGTAAAAGTTAACGCTTCTAATTTGTTCATTCTAATTTGGGGACCCTAAAATGTAGGACCCGAATCCCCGGTAGCCCGTGAATTTATTAGGCCATACGTATACAACTGTTAAAATGTTCTCTAAGTCGGCAATAGATGCGACAAAATACAGCTCGGTAAATCTCAAACACGGCATAGTTTTTTCTTGGTTTTGTTTTGTGAGGGGTACGTTAACCGAATATGAGTTCGTTATCCGAACATAAAAGTCTCTCGCAAAAGTGTTCGTTAACCGATCTGTTCGTAAACCGAACAGTTCGTTAACCGATCACCCACTGTAGTACGTTATCTGCTAGCGGGAGAATGGCCAGCTTTCAGGTGTCAACGAAAATAAAAGAAAGTAAGATAGAATACTTATAATAATATGAAAAGCTGGAACAAAGGACAATATTAACAAGAACGAAAAATCATGCGTACAGCATAGATTATGAAACACTTTCCAACAAATTCAGAATATTATAACAAACCTTCACAGTTTACTAAGGTCAAAGATGACGTCTAAATGAACAATTTGGAAAACGCATAGTGCATTTGAAAACCTGATTTCTGTTACTGCCATGATAGTTAAAATATACGATTCTTTTTTTCAGCCCTGTATATGATCTACAGATATGTATGCATACTACATAGTATGCTAAAAGTTAGTTCAGTTAAACGCATAGCACAGTTGAAAATTTCCACTCAGCAATTTCCGACAATAAACGAATGTTGTTGAGAAATTTTGTGTGACCCTGTATAGGATCTATAGAATTTATACACACCAAGTAATATTTAAAAAATAGTTAAATTTAAAATCTCATACCATAACTGAAAACGCATTTCCAGCAATTATTGTTCGTATGCTTCAATAGTTCAGTTATTGCTCATTTTCTTCTAGAGCCAAATTCTTTTGTGTGTCTCTGTAAATAAACGATAAGTTTCATGCACGTCATAATTTCAATATGTTTAAAATACTGTGATATCATTAAAATACACGGCAAACTTTTTTCCCCAATAGACCGTAATGTAACGGAATTATTTTGAGTGTCTCTGTAAATCAAGCGAAAATGCTACCCACTTCATTTTCAATACTCAACATGCCATAGTAAACTACAACAACATATATTCATTTCATGGCAAACGGATTATATTTACATGAGTTAGAGCACCGACAGACGGACAGACAAACCGAGTTCATAAACACTTTTCAACTATGTTGGAAAGTGTTCAAAAGAAAACTATGTAAAGTTACCTTAAAAAGTTTGCTTATAGTAGAACTTTTTCTTGGAGGCGGGGGTAGAGAGGAGAGAGATCGAAGAAACAGCAGCAGAACGAGAAACTACTCTAATGCATAAAAAAGGCTTATTGTAAAAAAAAGCACGTTTTTGAAAGTATATGAAGTCTTTTTGTTTCTATTATTTTTGTTGTATAGAAATAACAATTTTTTTTTTGCTAATAAAGAAATTATTTTATCACTTTTTACTCCATTCTACATGCCCATGAAAAAAATATTGGAATCGTAAAAAATTTCGACTTTTGATAGATTTACACGTTTTGGGATGTGCTGAATATAATTTGACTATATTTTCAAAATCTATGTCTGCCTGTCTTCATGCGACACGAATTTTATTGCCGATCTAACCCAAGAACTAGTGTGCGGAATGTTATCAAACTTTAATTTTAGATTGAGTCTGACATAAATCTGATTAAGTTTTGATAGACACTAAATATCCATTAATGACCGCAACTTTCAATTTTAGATATTTTGTCGAATATTTAAAAATATTCTTGTCAGATTCTTCTGGAATTTTAGGATTAAGAAGAACAGATTTGACTTCATATTTATCAACGCCGATTTGATAAGGGGGGCAATTAGGGGGCCAACCAAAAATTAAAGAAAAAAATAATTCTTGGGATCACCCTGTAAAATAAAATGCACGGAATGATCTATCGCTACAGAATATACATAGGCAGACATTGTAGAATACACAAAATTCTTGCATGTTTTTTGCTTATAACATACAAGATTTTTAACCACATTTAATGCCAGTTTTACAGAAATTGGCAATATGTAGTAGAAACAACATAGTGCAATTAGAATATAAATATATCAAATATTTAAGGAAATATGGGCAGTTGTATGAAATAATTTTTATCTGCGCATGCGCGAACGGTAACAAGGAACTTTTTGCATAATTTAATAGTGAACTCTATGGCGCAACTTATTAAAAAAATCAGTCAAATATCGTAAAAATTCAGAGAGATGTCGGCGTTAGAGTGAGCTGTTTTTTAGTTTTTCACTAAAACTCGAAGAATGATAAAGGATTGTCCACAAATTGTTATTTTTAATTTATCTGACAGCGTTCGGAGCAAGTTTTTTGAAAAAGCTATTTAATTTTAGTTTACGGTTATGTTTAGGAAGATTTTGACTCTAACCTACGATGAAAAGGAAAATATAGTCCATACATTGATTACATTTAGGTAGATTAAGGAGTTTATGGTAAAATTTTGTAAAATTTCCCAATAGGCAGAGCACTCTACAGTAAATTCTATCGCATATATATGTATTTTCTGTATACACGTAATTTGTATGACAGTGGTGAAGACAATAAACTAAAATTTGAGATATATTGGACATTTTTCATGAGTTATGAGTCAATAACTTGCAATTTGATTTTTATAGTGATATTTCAATAGCTTTTTGAGAAATCACATTTTGCGTATGGAATTTTCACTGAAAAGTTTTCCATAAAATACATTTATTTAACTGAAACATTTTCTTCACTGTTTTAAACTTTACGTAACATTTACTTAACAGTTATGTGAATTGGAAATTTGCTGTATTTATCGATCAAGGTCTTTTTGTGTATGTGTCTGCCGTTTATATCTAAAAGACAGTTTTGGCAGTTTTTGTTCGAAGGAAAAAAAATTAACGCTGAAAAGTTTGGCACTTCCGATTTCATTCACAGCTATCAAGTAATTTTTAAATTCTGATAGACATACTTTTCTATATATAGAGATTCTTTTAGATGTAAACAGCACAAAAAAAAAAAGACCTTGATCGATAAGTACAGTAAATTTCGAATTCATATAACTGTGAAGTAAATGTTAAATAAAGTTTAAAACAGTTAAGTAAATGTTTCAGTTAAATAAATGTATTTTATGGAAAATGCACTTTTCAGTGAAAATTCCATACGCAAAACGTAATTTCTCAAAAAGCTATTGAAATATCACTATAAAAATCAAATTGCAAGTTATTGACTCATAACTCATGAAAAAAGTATAATATATCTTAGATTTTAGTTTATTATCTTCACCACTGTCATACAAATTACGTGTTTGCAGAAAACACATATATATGCGATAGAATTTACTGTATAGTGTTTTGCGTATTGGGCTAAATTTCACAAAATTGTACCATAAACTCCTCAATTTACCTAAATGTAATCATTGTATGGACTATATTTTCCTTTTCATCGTAGGTTAGAGTCGAAATCTTCCTAAACATAACCGTAAACTATAATTAAAAGGCTTTTGCAATTTCACAAAATTTTACCATAAACTCCTCAATTTACCTAAATGCAATCATTGTATGGACTATATTTTCCTTTTCATCGTAGGTTAGAGTCAAAATCTTCCTAAACATAACCGTAAACTATAATTAAAAGGCTTTTTCAAAAACCTTGCCCCAAACGCTGTCAGATAACTTAGAAATAACAATTTGTGGACAATCCCTTATCATTCCTCGAGTTTTAGTGAAAAACTATAAAACAGCTCACTCTAACGCCGATATATCTCTGAATTTTTACGACATTTGACTGATTATTTTTAATAAGTTGCTCCATAGAGTTGACTATTAAATTATGCAAAAAGTTCCTTGTTTGCGCATGCGCAGATAAAATTTATTTTATACAACTACCCATATTTCCTTAAATATGTAATATATTTATATTCCAATTGCACTATATTATTTCTACTACATTTTGTCAAATTTTTTGAAAATGGCGTTAAATTTGGTTAAAACCTTGTATGTTCTAAGCAAAAAAATGCAAGATTTTTTTATTTAAAAAAAATTGCTATATCTCTATTAATGTACAGTCGTGGAAAAAAAAAAGTAAACACCCCCCACTACCTCCTCAATAAATTATCGTAGAAGAAAGTTACTGATATCGAACGATTGGAAATAAAGTCTACTTTTAAATGATATAGATAAAATTTGCTTAGGGGGCCATCTACAAATTAAAACGAACCATAACTTTGTTTTTTTCAATAGCAGTACACAATTCTGACAGCATAAATGAACTCTACACCCTTCAATTAGACTAAAAACAAATTTTTATGCAATTCGTACCATAAGTTTCTGAGAAATTAATTATTTTATAACGAGCGTATTTTAAGGGCTGTATCCAAATGCATATAATCGGATGCTACATAGTAGAATTTCGTAGCAGAGGATTCTGGAACCTCATTCGTTGAATTTGTCACGTGTTCAATGTTAACAACCCTAAACGTAGGATCCATTTTTTCGCCAACAGCCAAAGGATTTTGTTTATTATTTACCGGTTGTTTTCGAAGGAAGTTGAAAAGTCTCAGCAACATGGAGTGCGGGATTACGGATCGTCATCAATTTTTTTGATAGAAATTGATCTCCGTTCTACTTTGGCTGTTATTATTTAATGTTGTCGCTGGCAGCTAACGTGTAGTATGAATTTGGGGAAGCTTTCATTCGGCTTGTAACAAGCCTTCCTTCGAGTTTTCAATTTCAAACAAAATCACATTTATCGATATGACATTGTTTACATGTTGATATTACATAACTATAACATTATGTTTATATTTTTTGGGTAGATTTCAATCAGTATCATTTATAAAATAAATAATCATAATAAACAGGGAATAAACATATTATTTGTTTGGTGAAAAATGTTATTATTGCCTCTATAAGTATATTTTCTATAATGGCATAACATCTGAATATTTAACTCTTTTTTATTTTTTACTCATTAATTGTTGTTCTTGCACAGTTATAATTTCAGATTTTTTTCTTAGCGCAATCTCTGATCTCCATACACTGCAAGACACTTATTTTAAAGCCATTAGAATTTCATAATGCTAGTACGTGACGTGACAGTAAATAATAAAAATGACAAAATGTGTTTGATTTCAATTAATAAAAATAGGATAAATGTGTCTGTAATGGACACCCTCCAAAGATTTTAGTATAGAAAATAAATACTCAATAACAAGTTTTTATTATTTTTTGTCACCTCTTAACTTCGTGTTTTACTATCAGGATTGTTGTTGACAACTTTAATCAAACCAGGAAGCAGAAAATAATGCTTCACTATCTAACTGTTTTCCAGTGAAAACTTTAATGAACAAGTTAAGAGATGTTTTTATTTATTACAATTATCTTAAAAACAGGTACTTTCCTGTTAGCTGGGTGCCAATGTTATATTTATATATATGTATATCTATACATAATATGTATGTGTGCATATATATTTATATTGTAAAATCCTGATTGTAAGCCCCCCCCCCCTCCTTTTTTTCAAAAGTAAAAACAGTTAAATTTGGGTGGGGCTTATAATAGAGATTAAAAAAAAAAAAAAAAAAATTCCTCTGATAAATATTGCTTTCCACTTTTGTTTTATTCAACTATTTTATAAGATTTACGATATTATAATATTAAAGTATTGAAGTCTTTCAATATTTTGAGTTTTCTTTGTGGGTTCTGCATGCCGATTAGATTTACTGTAATATTTTTTATACTGATTAATGTATTGTAATTTTCATGACATCTTCATTTAGAATTTTGGTTAGCATCATTATATGAACTTGTAAGATAAATTTTTATTCAAAGGTATTTTTTATATATATACACGTATGTATAACACTGGCGCTCAGCTAACAGAAAAGTACCTAAAAGCATTTTTATTTACTTTATATCTCCTTTATTTTCTTACTAAAATTTGCATGTTTTTGATTTGATAATAATAGGAAACTTTGAATTTCATGTATACAAATGGCTATCATTTACAAAATTTCATTTATTTTTAAAGTTTTAGGACCAGTATCCATTACTAGAAAACTGAAATTAGTCAACTTTCAGGAATGGAAACCCCATGTGGGCTATATGATAAAATTAGCACTCACCAATCGGCAAGTAAAACTGAAAAGTTGATGATTGGCTCTATTGCCACCACTGCCCAGACTTAAAAGATAACAATTGCGATGATTGAATGGAAAGTATGTATACAAAAGAGGAGGGTGGGGATGGATGTCAGATTTGTTAGAAATTGAAATATAACTTCAAAAATTCATTTTTTTGTCTGTTCTATACTATGCATCAACATACTGCAGTAATTACTTGTTTATATTTCCCTATTCAATGAAGTGCCAGTTTTTTCCATGAAGCACATTTTTTTATCAAGTATTTGTAAATTTGTTGTTGGCCAGTGAGTAAAAAAGTTAATTTTGACCTATAATGTGGACCTTATTAAAAGTGAAATTTCATTAATTTTCTTAGGGAATAAAATCTTTTGATTTAACTTAAAAGTTAAGTAATCAAATTTAATCTTTAAGTTATGCTTACCAAACTGTAACAACACCTATTTTATAAACAGCTTCAAATTTATTTCATGTAATTAATACATTTTTAAAATATTAAAACGGATTAATTTTTTTTTTATATAATCTGAAATTCAATCAAGCCAATTAAGAAACAGAGAATAATGTTTAAAAGCATAGAAAAAGAAGGAGCTCAAGCCCTTCTCATTCAAATAAAGATAATTTATTAAGTTACATGAATTGTTAAAAACCTCTTAGTTTGTGTCGTTGTCTTTAATGTTTGATTATTCATCTGTGACAAAACAACTTTGTACATAAAAAATAGGGACTTATTTGTTGTAGCAGCACCCACAATTGTGATTATGCCATACTTAGAGTTATGACTTTGCCAAGATCATCACAAAGTTTATTATGCATCATATATTTGCATATGTATATACTCCAAAACAGTGTTGAATTCAGATACTTTCCTCCAGGAGGGATTTCTGTGGCCCCTCTGAGACATTATACAGTTACAGGAGAGAAGGTGATACCACCTTTAACTGTATTACAAAACAACAGTGGACCAGTATAACAACAAAAAAAGCTGAACTTTCATGCATGAAGAAAGGGGGGGGGGGGGGGCGCTTATTTTTTCTACATTTCACATCTTAACATATTTGATATATAAACATATTTGACATATAAAAAAAGTTATTGCCAAGTTTTACCAATTTCCATCATCATAATGATGGATGCAAAATTCAGAGCATCCATGTGTGTTATTTTATAAAACACAGGGTAATAATTGTGCAGACCATCCATTCTTAAAAAGTGACGATTTAATTATTATGACTGAGGGTCAGGGTGAATTTCTTAAAAAATATAGTTCGGATATTATATGCATTGATGGCCCTCATGGCATGAACAATTATGGATTTGAATTAATAACACTAATGGTAATAGATGATATGAGAGAAGGTTTTCCTTGTGCTTTCCTCATATCTAATAGAACAGATCAGCCTGTCTTATCTTTATTTTACTCATGTATAAAGGAAAGAGTGGGGGAGCTTAAACCAAATGTTTTTATGTCTGATATGGCAGATGCTTTTTATAATGCTTGATATACAGAAATGGGTTTGCCAGAAAAAGCGTCTTTTCTGTACCTGTCATGTTGATAGGGCATGGCGAAATAATTTGAAAAAGATTAATGGTATAGAAAAGCGAACAAATGCTTATAAATTAATTAGATTTCTTTTATTAGAACGCGACTTAAATACATTTAACTTATTGTCAGATTATGTAACAGATTTTTTTAAAAATGATGAAGACACTAAAGATTTTGCTTCTTATTTTGAAACTTTTTATATGAAAAACACTAAAACATGGGCCTATTGCCACAGGTTACACTGTGGCATCAATACAAATATGCACATTGAGCGCATGCATCACACTTTAAAATACATTTATTTACAGGGGAAAAATGTCAAGAGACTTGATAAAGCCATATATGCTATAATGAGGTTTGTCAGGGATAAGTTGATTGACAGGTTGATCGCCTGTACTAAAGGGAAACTGACTAGCAAAGTGAAAATTCTGAGAAATAGACATAAAACTAGTTTAACATTAACATCTGAGATTGTAGAAAATGAAGAGGGTTGGACAGTCGCATCAAAAAATAACACAGAGCTATACGAAATTCAAAGTATAAAAACAACATGCCATTGTAAAATTCTATGTATGGAATGTAAAACATGTATCCACCAATATATCTGCTCATGCACGGATTCCTCCATTAAATGGAATGTGTGTAAACATATTCATTATTTATGTCAAACATTAATTAAAAATGAAGTTCTTATAAACACTGTCCCTGACGAGCCACTGATTATAGATGAATATCCAGAGTCAGAAATAATTATTAAAGAATTAAGCCAAACACGCCCCCACACACATTCACAAGCAAATCATACAGAGAAACAGGAGTCTTTAATAAGTGCATATGCAGATTTCATTAGATCTCTCACAAATTCCGAGCAGCTAGATATAATGGAAAAAAAACTTGAAATCTTTAATACCAAAAGTAAATGATGTTGGCCAGATTAATTCTGTGTCATTTCCCCCACAATTGAATAAAAACCCTCCAACAAACAAAAGAATAATACCTCAAAGACCATTCCAAGCAAAAAAGAAAAGAAAGTTAAATAACAGGTCTGAAGAAAGTTCAAATGAAAACGTCCAAAATATTGCCCTATCTTTAATTCTAACACATAAAAATAATACACATACTAATGAAACCCAATGTAATGAATAAATATTTCCTAATGTTTACATTTTAATTGGCCAAATCAAAAATGTTTATTACAATATCACTCTTTTTTTCAATTCTATTTTTATCTCTATTTTACTATCATTTTTAGGGTTTCGTTTCATCTGACGAAATCCTATTCGTCTCACTCTTCTGTCTGTCTGTCCGTCCGTCACAGAGCCCGTTCGCAGAAACTATATACGTTGGAGACTTGAAATTTTGCATACTTATAGCTGAATACCTCGCATCAAACAACAAATCATAAAATTTTGAAAAGTCTTATCTTTACCTGTCTGGGCTGTAACTTGTGTATTTTAAGCTTTTTTTTTCTAATTGAGCCCCTATTTAAGTTGAAGACTTGAAATTTTGCATACTTATAGCAGAACACTTGCGATCACACGAAAAATCATAAAATTTTCAAAAAGTCTTATTATTTATCCCTCCGGGTTCTAACTTGTGTATTTTAAGCAATTTTTCTAACCTCCTACCATTGCACCCGGTGGGTAATTTTCTAACTTTTGCCGACACCCCTTTGACCACTCTTTCATATTATGCACCATAGACTTACATATTTTAGTTCCACTTTTTACCGCCAGGGGGAACCTATCTGTCTCGGGTGCTACGGGGCCGAATTCCCTTGACTAATATATCTACGGATAGTTTGTAAAACGGAATTTCGTTCAGATAGAGGTTTGTTTAGAATAGAGTGTGCCCACTGGTTGCGAAATGTGGAACTAACAGATTTTGCAAAATGATAAAGTATTTTGAAAGGAATATTAAACGAAGCCCTCTGTGCGATCTGTGATCACACTTACCCACTTGTTTAGTATTGAAGCTAAAACTAGTTATTTTAGAATAACACAGTACTTGAAAATGTTGATATTTTGCTAAGGTACCAAAACTTAAAATACTTTGTACTTTTTTAAAAATATAAATTTTGGATATTTCTATTTTTAAAATAAAACGTTTCATTTCCATTTAATAGTTTCTACATAAACATTGCAATTGTATAAATCCATCTAGCAGCTTCTGTATCTACAGAAATAAATATATTGCCAAAAACAAATAATATAGTATTCTAAATGTATATGTCGTAGGCTAATTGAGAAATCCGGCTCATTGCAAACAACCTAGGCTCTTTGCAAAAAGCTGGCCTAATTGGAGAATTCATCTCCCTTTTTCCAATTAGCCTGATATTTTTCAGGCTTATTGCAAAGAGCCTAGAAAGTGTTAGGCTAATTGAAAAATGACCACTTATTATCCGATCACGGTGATATTTTTAGCTCACAGGCTATCAAAGCCTGAGAGCTTATGTGCCCGCCGATTCTGTATGTACGTGTGTACGTACGTATGTACGTAACACTATAACTCTTGATAGAAATATCCTATTTGCTTCAAATTTTTTTTCTAGGTTTATTCTGATAAGGTGCTTCCCTGATTAGTTTTTGGGGTTCATTGGTTAAGGATAAAGGGGGCTAGTCCCCCCCCCTTAATTTATATAAATGGGTTTTTCATGCAGAAATATTTGATTTGCTCCAAATTTGGTATACCAGTTTATTGTGTTAAGGAGCTTCCCCGATTAGATTTGGAAGCTCATTATTTAAGTATAAAGGGGGGAAAGGGGGCTACCCCCCTTACTTTAGATAAATCGGTTTTTCATGATGAATTATTCGATTTGCTCAAAATTTGTATACCGGTTTATTAAGTTAAGGATTCGCCTTGATTAGATTTGGAGGTTCATTAGTTACATATAAAGGGAGGAAAGGGGGGCTAGCCCTCCCCCCCGTAATTTAGATAAATGGGTTTTTCATGCAGAAATGTGCGATTTGCAATAAATTTGGTATACCGGTTAATTATGTTAAGCAGCTTCCTTGATTACATTTGGAAGATCATTATTATGTATAACGGGGGGAAAGGGGGCAATTGCCTCTCCCCTTAATTTAGATAAATGCGTTTTTCATGTAGAATTATTCGATTAGCTGAAATTTGGTATACTTGTTTATTATGCTAAGGAGATGGCTTGATTAGATTTGGAGGTTCATTAGTTAAATATAAAGGGAGGAAAGGGGGGGGGGCTAGCCCCCCCACTTAATTTAGGTAAATGGGTTTTTAATGCAAAATTATTCGATTTGCTCCGAATTTCGTATACCGGTTTATTATGTTAAGGAGCTTCCCTGATCAGATTTGGAGGTTCATTAGTTAAGTATAAAGGGAGGAAAGGGGAGTGGGCTAGGCCCCCCTTAATTTAGATAAATGGATTTTTCATGCAGAGTTATTCGATTTGCTCCAAATTTCGTATACCGGTTTATTATGTTAAGGAGCTGCTTTGATTAGATTTGGAGATTTATTGGTTAAGTATAAAGGAGGGACAGGGGCTATTGTCACCTTAATTTAGATAAATGGGTTTTTCATACAGAATTATTCGATTTGCTTCAAATTTGATATACCAGTTTATTACGATACGGCTTCCTTCATTTGATTTGGAGGTTCATTGGTTAAGTATAAAAGACGGGGAAAGGGGGGCAATTGCCCTCCCCTTAATTTAGATAAATGGGTTTTCATGCTGAATTATCTGATTTAGTTTAATTTTTTTTCAACCGGATTCGAACTTGAAGTTTCCATTTGAAGTCAATCCGAAAACCGACTACAACCAGGTTTCGGATTGAGCTCAATTAGAACTTTGAGGTTCGGATCGGGTTGCCGGTGAACTGAGATTATTTTGTCTGGCTTGCATCTGGTTATAGTTCTTTGGAATATTTTTGTCGGTTAAGATTTGGTTCGGAACAGGTTTCAGGTTGACTTCAAATGCAATTTTTAGGTTCTGGTAGCGTTGCGTGTCCACGGAAACTAATTTGTCTTGTTCGGATCCGGTTATGGATCTTTGGAATATTTTTGTCGGTTATCAGATTTGGTTCGGGATTTCGGGTTTTTTCAAATGGAACTCTCAGGTTCGGGTCGGGTTGCATGTAGACTGAAATTATTTTGTCTTGCTCGGATTGGGGTACAGTCTGTTGTAATTTATTTTTTGGTTTTGGGTAGGATTATGCGTTAATAAACCTAATAAAAAGAAAATTGCCCAGTTAAAATGATGGCATTGAGCTCACAGGCTATTCACACTAATTGTATATTATACTCTTATTTCAAAGAATAATGCCCCTCGAAAATAAATGAAGGTATTAGTCCCCGTTGCCAAATCCCTCCAAATCTAATCAAGGCAGCTCCTTAACTTAATAAACCGGTATACCAAATTTGGAGCAAATCGAATAATACATCATGAAAAAACGATTTATCTAAATTAAGGGGGTAGCCCCCCTTTATACTTAAATAATGAGCTTCCAAATCTAATCAGGGAAGCTCCTTAACACAATAAACCGGTATACCAAATTTGGAGCAAATCGAATATTTCTGCATGAAAAACCCATTTATATAAATTAAGGGGGGGGACCAGCCCCCCTTTATCCTTAACCAATGAACCCCCCAAAATAATCAGGGAAGCACCTTATCAGAATGAACATAGAAAAAAAAATTGAAGCAAATCAGATATTTCTATCAAGAGTTATCGCATTACGTACATACGTACGTACACACAGAATCGGCAGGCACATAAGCTCTCAGGCTTTGATAGCCTGTGAGCTAAAAATATCACCGTGATCGGATAATGAGTGGTCATTTTTCAATTAGCCTAACGCTTTCTAGGCTCTTTGCAATAAGACTGAAAAATATCAGGCTGATTGGAAAAAGGGAGATGGATTCTCCAATTAGCCTACGACATATATATAAATATTTTACAGACATACATACAAGCGACATTCAGGCGTTATTTATGTGTGAATGTGTGTTTTAATATATATTGTAGTATGTGTGTTTATTATTATAATATAGTATTCTGTTTAATCCAGAATTGGGAAGGTGAAGCCTCTCAAATAACATTGTGAAGATTTTTTGATGAAGGAAATTCCCTGTTATAGGAATGACCTTCTCGGGGATGTAGTAGAGGGTATACGGGGGTATATGCCATATACCCTCTGTTTCTAAAGAAAGCTATAGTATATATACACACTACACCGTCCTTCTATGTAAAAATTTCTTTAAAATTTTTTGCTTTATATTGTAAATTAATTGTACTCATTCAGACTAACATTTCAATAAGAAATAATTATTGAATTCATAAATAATTGCAGTCTCGGAAGCCACACATTCCCTGTTTTAATTCCCCAGGTACAGGTTAATAACATTGTAGATGTTTATAAACACACAACATGAATTTATATAAATAAAAAAAGCCCACATACAGCATCAGACTGGGTACCTACTCGCTGGTGCACCTTTGTACAGATAAAGTTTCGCAAAATTAAGTTGAACCAGTGTATTTTTCTTGGTTGTATACAATAGTTGCAAGTAGCGAACATGCTACTTTCTATAGTAGTTCGTAGTGTAGCATTAATTATTTTAAAAAATATAAATTCAGTACTTTTTAATACATACTGGAAGTAATTTTAACGCTACTTCTAGAAGTAATAGTAAAAAAGAATGTGTCAATCTTAAAGTAACATGATTATAATTTTCTTTTTTTGTGCAAAAATGTGTCCTGTGCAACAATAAGCAAGAATCTATACTCTATACTAATAAAAGAAGTTTCATTCTGTATATGTGTGTCTACAATGGGTAGTGAAATCTACCGCACGTATAAAGCTGAAAATTTTTGTGAGGGTACTCTAAAACCTCTCCTGGTGCACCTGACACTCAGAGTTTTAAAATTCTAATAATTAGCTTTGCCCCCCATACATAAAGTGCCCCCTCCAGGGGGGCACTTTTCTAAATTTTGCCAACACACCTCATGTGATATATCTTTGGGAAGCCCCGGGCAGTGGAACATAACATTTTTGCAGTGCATGCACAGCACGCCTGCTATACGGTGCCATAGGCAGCAGGAACCCGTTCAAGGTTCGTCCGAGCCCAATTGGCTTATTTACAAGATTTTACAGTGCATGCGCAGCACAACTGCTATACAGTGCCGTAGGTAGCACGGATGCAGTTTGAGGTTCGTTTCGTTAGATTAGAGATTGGTTTTATTAGAAACATCAAATTAATATGATTTTGCAGTGTGTGCTGCTATACGGTGCCGTAGGCAGCGTGGACCTGGTTCGAGATTTACTTATAAGTCAGCAATGCAAAACTTTTTGACACATTTTCTGATTAATTTTTAACTGTAAAGGCATAAAATTGACAGGCTTTACTATTGAAGGAATTTAGAATCGAATAGCGTTTCCATTTTTCATAAATAAATTACTTATCGAGATATAAGTGATTCTTGTCACGTGATTGCAAGTTTTTCGCCTTTCCTGTGCTATCACTTCCGGAAATTCGATTCAAAACGCTAACTTTGACAGTATATTCTCAAAAATATGCCTTTATCAAAAAACGGATAACGCCTTTCGATTTTAAATTTTCTAAATAAGAACACCCTTTATTTAATTTCAGAAATTGTTCGATTGTACAAAACACGTATTTCTGCATAAAAATATTCATATTAAAAAAATCGGCAACGCACTTATGAAAAAAAGAAAGAAAGAAACCCGACCATGGAAGGATTGGCTTATCTGACTCGATGTGATTCGTTTCACAAAATTTACTTTTTAGCTCACAGGCTATCAAAGCCCGAGAGCTAATGTGCCCGCCCGTTCTGTATGTATGTACGTACGTAGCGCGATAACTCTTGACAGAAACATCCGATTTGCTTCAAAATTTTTTTCTAGGTTCATTGTGATAAGGCGCTTCCCTGATTTGTTTTGAGAGTTCATTGGTTAAGGAAAAGAGGGAGTTAGTCCACCCCCTTAAATTAGATAAATGGGTTTTTCATGCAGAATGATTCGATTTGCTCCGAATTCGGTATACCGGTTTATTATGTTAAGGAACTTCCCTGATTAGTTTTGGGGGTTCGTTGGTTAAGGATAAAGGGGGGTTAGCCCACCCCTCTTAATTTAGATAAATGGGTTTTTCATGCAGAATTATTCGATTTGCTCCGAATTTGGTATACCAGTTTATTATGTTAAGGAATTTCCCTGATTAGTTTTGGGGTTCATTGGTTAAGGATAAAGGGGGCTAGTCCACCCCCTTAATTTAGATAAATGTTTTTTTTTTTTTTTTTTTTTGCAGGATTATTCGATTTGCTCCTAAATTGGTATACCGGTTTATTATGATAAGGAGCTTCCCTGATTAGATTCGGAGGTTCACTGGTTAAGTATAAAGGGGGAAACGGGGGCTAATTCCCCTTCACTTATTTTTTTAGGGGCATTATTCTTTAAAATAAGTGTATAATATACAATTAGTGTGATTAGCCTGTGAGCTCAATGCCATCAGTTTAGCTGGGCAATTTTCTTTTTTATTTTCCCCTTGATCATTTGGTGAAATCCTCAGTTTTTAGCTCATGTGCTATCAAAGCCTTAGAGCTAATGTACCCGCAGGTTTTGTATGTACGTACGTATGTTTGTAATGAGGTAGAAATATCCGATTTGCTGTAATGTGTTTTTTCTAGGTTCATTCTGATCCCGGTAGCAGAAAGTTCCTGACAGGTGACGTGCGTCGCAGATTTTCTTTTCCCATTTGCAGTTTTTTTTTTTTCCAGTGGATCTTTTTCAAACTTTATATTATGTTTAGTTCTTTATTATTTATTACTAAAACTTAAGATTATTATTAATAAAAATGAGTAAAATGCTTAAAAACATTAAAAGTAAATGATTAATTAATTAAAGGTTCATTTGTAACATTTTACCTGCAGATTATTTTCAGTCCCTGAAAGATCTGTCGCAGACACTTGGAGAATTTTCTGCTATTGGGATTCTGATAAGATGCTTCCCTGATTAGTTTTGGGGGTTCATTGGTTAAGCATAAAAGGTGGGAACGGGAGCTAATCCCTACCCCTTAATTTAGATATGAGTTTTTCATCCAGAATTATCCGATTGGCTTCAAATTTGGTATACCGGTTTATTCCGATAAGGTGCTCCCCTGATTAGATTTGGAGGTTCTTTAGTTAAGTATAAAGGGGTTGGGGACAGCCGGCCAATCCCCCCTAAATTTAATTACGGGGTTTTTCATGCAGAATTATCAAATTTGCTTCAAATTTGGTATGCAGTTTATTCTGATAAGAGGTTTCCCTGATTAGATTTGGAGGTTCATTCGTTAAGCATAAAGGGGAAAACGGGAGTGGGGGGCTAATCCCTCTTAATTTATTTTTCGAGGGGCATTATTCTTTGAAATTAGAGTATAATACAATTATTGTGAATAGCCTGTAAGCTCAATGCCATCAGTTTACCTGGGGCCATTTATTTTTAGATCGATTGACAAGAGATTTTTTTTTTCTGCGACTGAATGGCAAAATTAACAATTTTCTGTAACCAAGTGACAATATTGGCTACTAATTTCCAACATTTTCCTTTGATCGTTTATCGAAATTTGTGACTTTTTCCTCAACAGATTGGCAAAATTTGCTATTTTTTTGTGTGGTATCTCGGCAGAATTCGCGATTTTTTTTTTTTTTTTTTTTTTTTTTACAATGACCAATTGAAGAAAATGCCTATTTGTTTCCGAGATCTTTGTTGAAATTCACGTTTTTTTTTTCTCTATCACTTGAAGAAATTCACAAATTTGATTTGTGAAATTCCACAAAAGAAAAGAAATCGTGGTCTCTCTCGAAAGTTAAACAATTTTGCGGAAGAATCACATGCCTGTGAAAGAATTAAAGGGGGAAAATGCAACGAGGGATTTTCGTAATTTGTGAACTATTTGCTCTATTTTGCACGCAATTGTAAACACTGCTTTAACCCCTTCAGGGGCAAGCAAAAATTACTCTAAATATTGAATTGTCACCGGAATAATCAAAAAATTTTATTTTTAAATAAGGAAAAACAATTTTTCAAAGATTTTCCTCCAAAGTTAAAAATATAAAATTTAGTACTAATTTTCTGGTGAAAATCTTGTTTAAATTAGGTTGGATATATTTTATCCCACTGCCCCTCAAGGGGTTAAATGAAAACTTCGCCCCCCCCCCTCCTCCTATAAAAAAAGAAAATTTTTGAAATTTGAAGATTCCTTTGTAGTTACTCTTTTTACTTCTAAACTAAGAATAAAAAAGATTTTTAAAAAACTTTTAAAAAATCACGATTATAATCAGGCCCTGACTTATGCAAGGGGCATGCGGGGCTTCTTTATTTTGAATCATTAAGGCATTCGTGTATCAGATTAAAATTTTATTTTAGCAAGTTTAATTTCACCAGATTTTTATTCCCGAAAGTCAAAAGATTGTGAGAATGCCCAAGTTGTACAATTTTGGTTGTTTGAAAAGTGTAGAAGAAATTTATGATTTTTGTGTTTAAAATTCCACCAAACTTTCTATTTTAAAAGCAAAAGATGTCATACTTTCTGAACAAGCATTTCAAGTTTCATGAGAAGAAAAATGCATTTTGTCAGATCTTTAATAAAGGTAAAGAAAGAAAGAATTTGTGAGCAAAAAATTAAATGTGTAAATTAAAATCTGCAACTCAAAAGAACGAAGTTGCAGCCACAGTATTTTATCTAGGAGCGAAGCTGGAGTATCAAAAATTGTTCGGCTCCGGGTCACTGAGTAAAGTGTTTTTAAATTTAACTTTAATATTTTTAAATACTTAAATATAGGAGTATTTAGCGAAAATCACTATTCAATACATCCCTAACTGGGATTTATCATATTCTTTCTTCACAAAGCAAAAATTAGAAGTATCAAAGATATTATAAATAACAAAAAATCTTAAAATTATTTGGCATACAGATCCAGTGAAACTTCAGCTTCCATTAATTTAGTTTAATGGTACATATGTTTTTATTTTTGTCATCATTACAAAGTATGAACAGTTCTTATTATAACTAAGTGTTTTGCCGCCACTATGGGGCTGCCACTGCCACAGGCGACTATTTTATAATTCTAACTGGTACCACTTACTCAAAACAGAAAATTTTAAACACACACTTTGAGAACATTTGCAAGAGAAATATATTTCAAAATTTATATTAGAAAAGTACTGGTGCGAACAGAAAATAAAAAAAGCCGCCTGTGGCAGCCCTGCCACTAATATTGCTTAGGCTGTCTGAATTGTCAAATAACGATAGCATACATGAAAAACACTGCATGCACAATGGGCTGTTCTGTGAGATCCAACTACCAATTCCTTATGCACTATATTTTTTCCAATGAAACTGAGTGTTTGCCAGAATTAAACTTAAAGTGTTTGCTTAATATTATCTAATTGATGATAAGTTCTGAGGCAAGAACTACCTTCACCTAATCTCTATAAGCAAACAAAATGAGAAAAAAAAAAAAAAAACTTTTCTTTTTCAGATTTACAATTCATGTATACTTTTATAGATTTTAGTAGATTGTTTTAATTGTTTAATAATGATTTAAACATTCTACATTTTGTGTTGTCTTGTCACATCAAACAATTTTAGCAGGATTTGAATTAAGAGCATTAAATAAAAAATGAATCTCCCTATTGCTGATCTTAACTAACAAAAGAAATGTCATTTCAATTACACTGAAAACAAAGTAAACAGGGCTACTCAATTTTAATAGAATGCATTTAAAAAATACTACATAAGGTGAAATTCTGTAAAATTGTGAATAATTTAATTTAAATAAATTCCTAAAAATGCAAAACTTACCAAACACATAATGTGTAACAAAAACTTTGTGTTACTTAAAAATTATAGTATTTACATTTATTAATTTAGGCCTAAAAATCTTCATGCAAATAAATATGTTAAAATTTGAACACATAGAAAATAACAGATAAATTAACACATTGTTATTAAAAAGTAACAAATTAAAGATTCCATTTTTGTACTACAAAAGAAATAAACTTATTTCTTTCAAAAACATACTTTAAATCTTAACCACTTTGTAGAAGAAAACAAATGTAAACTACCTCATTGTTTGTAAACAAACCTACTTATGTGCTATAGGCGCCATCTATTGGTTAATAATGAAACATTTGTGTTTAAAATATGGCTGCATAAAGAATTAATTTGCACAATGATTCTTTTGGTAAAAGAAATTCAAACATATATAGGAAAATTAAATACCGGTGAAGATTTATAAAAGTAATATTAAAATATATATATATTATGAATACTGTTTTTTAATTAATAAAATATGTTTTTTAAATGTAATGATAAGTTCAATTTTCAGTCAACAGTTGTTGTTTTTTCTTTATTTTAATAAGAGCATGTATTTTCATTTATAAATAGTAATCTTTGAGGGGTGGGGGAATGACTCAGGAAAAGGATGAAACTCGGGCACTTTCCATGCAAACGAATGAACTTTTTTTTTTAAGTCACAAATGCTATTCCAAAGGATGTGATTTTTTATTTGCAATATTTGATAATTCATCTTTGAAAAAACAATTCTATACATAACGAAGCAGAACAAGTATTGATTATAATATGTAAATCTGCAGATCAGGGACCTCAATTTAACACCCACTATTCAAATCACATCTTCATTTTTATATTTGAAACTTTCAAATCACATTTTCATTTCTTCATATTACTAACACTATATGTATGATTTCAGAGGTTCACTTATGAATTGTGATGCAAAACTGACTGTATGTACCCACTGGCAAAGAAAAAAAAAGGGGGGGGGTATGGTTAAAACCCCTTCCAGAGCGTTTTAAACTAATAAGATTATAAGATGTATACAAAGCTCTCTGTGTTAAGAAGTAAATGCATAAAAACTAAAGTAAGAAAATAAAATTATTATCAGTCAACTGTTTAAAGGTATAATAGAAATCACCAACGTAAAAGCAACTTTGAAGTTAAAAAACTAAAATTTTGGCTCAAATGACTTTTTAATAATAATAAATAGAGTAATTTCCTCTTTAATAGCATAGTTATAATTCAATATACTGCATTTAGATGAAGTGAAACGACACATTAAAAATAAATTAGGAAAAAATTATGAATAATGAATGCAATTGTATTGTTTATAAATAGAGCTAATTATTCTGCCCCCATCTTTTAAAAACACTTTTATTTAAAAAAAATGGTCTTTTTACTTTCATAAACAAAACCGTATTTTTTTTTCTTTTTTAAACTTAACGTATCATACTCTTCCCCCTACTTTTTTTTTCTTTTTGTAAACTTAGCAGCAGATTTTATTTTACGTCCCAAACTGAAACATAAAAAAGTTAATTTCACAACATTATCTATCATTTAAAATATTTTCAGCTAAATAATTTTTGT
Source organism: Maratus speciosus (assembly GCA_963932465.1). Classification (NCBI taxonomy): domain Eukaryota; kingdom Metazoa; phylum Arthropoda; class Arachnida; order Araneae; family Salticidae; genus Maratus; species Maratus speciosus. The sequence goes on along the minus strand of OZ010792.1, from coordinate 372,424,042 downwards.
ACTTACTTTTTTTATTGTACGACATTTTTTTCCCATAGTCTGTAGTATAACATGCTATTTTTTGGAAAATATACTTTAGTGAGTAATGTAATAAAAAAACTGTAATAAATTTTAGCGAGCATCAATATTATTTTTGACATTACTTCAATAAACTTACCTCACTGTCTCCTCTTTTGACATAGCAGTGGGAGTTCTCATATAATAAAATATCCTTTAAATGTTCTTCAAGGAAAAAATAAATCCACAATCCTTTCAAAAGTAATAAGCAAGTCTGTTGTCCAAGGCCATCAAACAATTTCCACTTGCTTGCAGAAGATCACTAATGGTAGTCAATTATTCTACAATAAAACTACACACCTGTGATTTTCTGAGAGCAATCAAGCTGGAAATAAGGTCTATCCCAACACCAGAGAATCCACCAGATGCCAATCTTCTATCAGTACACTTTTGTAGATGGAGATTTTATTTGTGTCTGGAAGTAACGTCAAAATAATAATGATACTCCCTACAAAATAGTTTTTTTCCTAAAATTTACATTACTTGTGAATTATATGCTTAAATCAAAGAATCTTCCACAGAGAGCATTCTAGTTTTAGATAATGGAACTATGTACTATTTTAAATAAAAAAAAAACTTTTTTTTTTTTGGTATGCGATACTTTTTCAATAAATAATAAAAATAATCACTCCATGGCATACAAAATATGCAGATTTAACTCTAAAATTCATTGAATAGGGGTAAAATAGGAGGGTTTCAAAAATAAATTCATAAATAAAAATTGTAATTTTAGGAATTTTTTTTTTTTGCCAAATTAGTATGTTACAGGTATCGGTTATCTTTTTCAGTGAATGACAGAACATTTGTTGCTGTATTATTATACTTGGCAGCCATTTTTAATTTTTGGATGATATGGACTGGTGGTGAGAAAACTTTGGATTTAAAGTAAATAAAAACATATTCGCAGATTATTTATCAATTGTATAGCATAAACCATTTATTTAGAATTACCTTGCTGTGTTTTTTATTAGATAATAATGTAAAATTATTTTTTTTTATTGAGAAAAACAACTTATGCAGGGTACAATAGTTATACTATTAGGCTTAACAAACAAATACCATTTTTTTTTTTTTTACTTTTTTGGATACTGTGATATTTTTTTTATGTAACATTTGTCATTAAAGCAATATAGTGTTCTAAAACTATGTATTTTAATAAAATTATTACAAATTAACTCGATAAATTAAGTCATAGTAAAAGCAAAACATGTAACTTTCAGCTGTATGTTTACTTTGTACTAATTGTAATACTTAGAGATTTTAAAAAGTGGCAAGAAAAAAGTAGAAAAATATGAAGCATGAAATAATAACTAAATTATGGTTAAAGTTGTGATTATTTATAAGAGGTTTTGTTTCTTTAGAAGAAAAAAAACTTATTCAATTTAAATAGGTACTAATAGCAGCAAATACACTATCAAAATTGGATTTACATACTGGATCTACATATTACAGGAAGAAATTTTGTTTCTTCATAAACACATAAATCTGTAGTGAAGTTCCCAAGACAAATTATTGTTAATTAATCAAAACATGTCCATAGTAGCAGTCAAAAAGCAGGGCCGAAACTAAGGGGGGGGGGGGGGAGGCATGTGCCCTGGGCGCCAAATGAAGATTATACCTTTGGAAAGGATCATTTTCTTCTGATGGACTGGTGGCTTCCATTACTATGAAACAGCCATTATAAATGAAGTGTTAGGTGAAGATGAAAGAGCAGCCGTAAAAAATTAGAACTGATTTTCTGGTCTGAATGGGGGAAAAAAATGGCCATAAGATTTTTGCAAAAAAAATTATGGCCATTTTTTTTTCCCATTTGGACCAGAAAATCAGAGTTCTAACTTTTTACGACTGGTCTTTCATCTTCACCTAACACTTCATTTATAATGGCTGTTTCATAATAATGGAAGCCATCAGTCCATCAGAAGAAAATAACTTGGTGAAAGCGGAAACTCAGTTAGGCGGGACTCGGATAATCGGGACTCTACTGAATAATGTCATTTTAAAAATGATCTTTAGAATATTTTTGCTGATGTTCAGAGGGACCTCCCCCTTGGATCCGCCACTGTAGATTACGTAGTTGAGTATTACGTATTTTATTATTACATATTTTAAATTTTAAAATAAGTCGTCTATAATAAAATTAGTAAAATTCTCTTTGTAAATATACTTTGTGGAAGAGGGGGGGGGGGCAAAATCCATGTTTGCCCCGGGTGCAAAAAAGGCTAGTTTCGGCCCTGCCTTAAAGAGTCATAATTCATAACAAATATAGTGTAATTTATCACATAAAATACTACTGATCAGTTGTACTAAAGAACAATTGGATTTTTTATCCCCGAATTGCAATACATTGGAGGATAAGATAATAAAATAAAAAAAAAAAAAAAAAAGTGAAAAATCAGGAGTATGGGAAAAGATGTGAAAATCAGGAGACTTGGCAAGTCTGTAATTATCTTTTAAATCCCCTGCTGTTTCAATAATTTGATAGCTGTAACTGCCTGATATTTAGTATTTTAAACTACCCATCTAAAATAATTAAAACATTGATCTTCTAATAATTACAATAATTAATGCAAACAGTAAATGATTATCACAAATATTTTATTAATTACTGGTATCCTAATTGTTAAATTTATTTGAAAATAACTATTTTGTTTCATTAAATTCTGGTTCTAAATACAGTCAAAAACAATTATATTTAGCTATTACTTTTTATGTGGTGTCCATTACTGAAACCGAAGGAATTACTGGGCTTTTGGGTGTTTTAATATATTTCTGTTATTTAAAATTAAATTTCGATTCATATTGGGAAATGAGACTATAAGAATGGTTAAATATTGTTGATAGATTAATGTAATATTGAAAAAAAAAAAATATATATATATAATAACTATTAATAAAAAAATAATTTTATAAGGAATTCCTTAAGGGTGTCCATTACTGGCATAACTACCATTTTATGCCAGTGCTACTGGCATTTACTAACCTATAATGATAAATGAAACTTTTGAAATGTATGAATGAAATAGATTTTTTGTGAAGGTAAGAAAATTTAAACGTAAATAAATGGTAACTTATTATCAACATTTATCAATCAAATAGAATAGAACAGTTAGTAATGAAGAAGATTTAGCATTCTTATTATAGATTATTTTTTGTTTTTTCGAAAAGAAAAAAAAAACTGCAGAATAAAATAGTGATATATTTAAGCTTATCACACAAAAAAGAAAAGTTTTTCTCTTTTAAACTCTTTTTAATATCATAATATTTTCAAATGCAACTACTCTTATTGTTTTTTAAGAAAAAAAAATATTCAAAACAAATTATTCTTAAAAATAAAAATATTAAGCAGTAAATAAATGCCTATTAATTATGAAATTGTTAGATAGAAATTTAAAAAATATGTCCATAAAAAAATGTATGTATATATTACTACATTCAATATGCTTACATCTTGATGTAGTTTATGGATAAACTAATACGATAAAAAATGTAATTTTTTTTATTTTAATAAGAAATTTTAGAAATGCAATTCCATATTCTTCAGTACTAAATGGCTAAATAAATTATATTGAATATTTAATATATATTAATTTATATACAATTATCTAATTTAAATATTATCAAATGTGCCTTACCTTTGCTGAAAGCTCATCTCTCACTTCTTTAATAAAAATTAAACAAGTCCCGTCAGGAAGTAATTCTTTATATGTATAGTGTTCAGGTGATAAATCCATTTCACCTGTTATACAACACCTCAGAACGTTACACTTTTTATAACATTAAAGAAATAATAATGTTATATACAAAATGCCAACTAATGCTAATTTTTCTATCGAAAGAATGTGAACCACGTGGAGCAGATCGGTTACACACAGAAAACATAAACAGTGAAAGACACTTTGCTAACGAACGACAGAGCATTAAAAAATATATTGCCAAATTGCCAAGCAAGCAATCGGACGCCAAAAATTAAAACCCCTACGCATCAGATTTCGACCAATAGGAATGTAGTATCCAATGATACTGAATTCTACTATGTAGCATCCGATTATATGCTATCCAAATTGAAGTTCGGAACTCGATTGTTAACCCAGAGAGCCCCCATCTTGATCAAGGAACCTTAAAAAGTCAATGAAGCCTGCTAGATTACAGGACAGCAGAAGAAATTTCAAAATATCTAGTCACTTCTATTATAGACAGCCCCTTAAACCATCATTTTGCCGTTTTTTAAGCATAATTTGAAAACTACTTGGTAGAAAAATGTGAAATTTTGGGTTTCCTTAAGAAGGGCTTGGGCAGGACTTAATAAATCTAAATTCATAAAAAAAATTGTATGTTGCAATTCATAATTTTTTCGAATATTAATTTCATAATTCCTAATTCATATCATAAGATTATAAAAATTGCAAGTTCAGCGTATTTATGTTTGGGTATATTAGTATTATTGCTACACGAAAAATTAGCACATTAGGAGCATAATTTCTGGAGATATAAATAAAAATATGAAAATGTAATTTAACATTAGAAGCACTAAATTTTGAATGTTTATAATTCAAAAACTTATCATTCAAATGACTTGAAATTTGGTGTCTAGGCATATTTTGAACGGAAGATTTGAAATATCTCGTTAAAATTGGGTATTGTCATTGAAAAAAATGAAGATTCGTTTTAATCTGTAGATGGCCCCCTAAGCAAATTTTATATACATCATTTAAAAGTAGACTTTATTTTCAATCGTTCGGTGACAGTAACTTTCTTCTACAATAATTTGTTGAGGAGTTAGTAGGGGGTGTTTACTTTTTTTTTTCCACGGCTGTACATGCTATTCTTACACAAATGAATACACATATTCTACAATGTCTGCCTATGTATATTCTGTAGCGATAGATCATTTCGTGCGTTTTATTTTACAGAGTGATCCCAAGTATTACTTTTTTTCTTTAAATTTTGTAAACCCCTTAATTGTCCTCCTTATAAAATCGACACTGATAAATATGAAGTCAAACCTGTTCTTTTTAATCCTAAAATTCCAGAAGAATCTGACAAGTATATTTTTAAATATTCGACAAAATGTCTAAAATTGAAAGTTGCCGGTACTTTGTGACGAAACGCCAAGTTAGTTTACAATGAAGTCACCTTGTGACTGTCCTTTGAAGACTCCATTGTAAAGTCATCATGATAGCTTTTTTGTGATAAGCTCCCAACAGACAGAAAATGAAATCATCTGGTGACTTGTCACAAAGGAGCTCAATGCTAACTTCACAGCACACACAGTCTCCGTCACTTAAAAGCCACCACATTATTTGGTGACTCATTACAATGCAGTGCTCACAATAACTTCAAAACTGAGACTTCAAGTGACAGCCAAGTCATAATCACAAGGTGACATAATCTCACCTGGTGATCAAAGCAACAGTCACAGTGACTTTTCAGTGGAGGCACCATATAAAGATCATTTGAGAGTAATAATGAGACTAATGAAAGATCCCATATTTTGTTTCATTGTAATGATTGTGACATTTGTGACCATATGTGCCATGAAGGAAATATTACACTAGTTAGCTGTGCTGTAGGGATAGTACCTATTTGCTACAGCGGGATACAAACTGAAAGGAACGACACAAAAACAAAGAAATTAGCTCGTGTTTGCTATGCAAATGCGCGCATCTTTGTGTTAAAATTAAATACATAATATTCCAATTAATATTAAAGCAATAGTTTTTAAAAAATGTATATATTGTTTTAAATATATTTTAAAATATGTATTTTTCTAAATTTACGCTGGAGCAAAATGATAAGAACGCAGTAAATATTTCGAAACAGCGGCTCATGATTGGTGGATATTTTTACATATCATTTAACCAAGTAGTTAAAAGAGATTCTGAGCACATTCGTTTAGCTCGCAAAACTTTTTTACGATGCGGAGAGCAAAAATGCTGTCTGAATTTCAAAGAGGCCAAATTCTAGCCCAAGTTCAACAACTGCAAACAAGATGGCAATGTCACTTAAGAGAATTGCTGATAAAGTTAAACGGTCAAAGACTGCCATTTTTAACTTCTTACGGAATCTAATTGTTTATAGTACTGCAAAAGCTACAGGAAGGCCGAGAATTCTTTTGAAACAATCTGAAAGTTTTCTTGTTTGCACTGTCGTTAGCTAAAGAATGACATGGGATGATATTGGAAGCCATATAAAGACGCCAGAGCATAGTATGGACTATAAGAAGAGCAATTATAAGATCCGAAATCATCAAACATGCTAAACCGCGTCAGTGTCTGCGTTTAACATCTGGCCATACGAAAGCCCGCATTCAGTTTGCAGAGAGACATCCGAAACTACAAACAAATTATTCTAAAATTATTTTCGTCCATGATAAGAAGTTTAATTTTGATGTTTCGGATGGCATCCATTCATGTTGGCATGACTTTCGGAAGGGAAAGGACTTAGGTGTGGCTTCCTAACGGTTTGGGCTGCTTTTTCCTGGGGAACTAAGCTTATAAATTCTTTTCCAGACACAAACAGGACGACACAATAGACATACCTACGCTCACATGCTAGAACGTCATTTGATGAACCAGGATGAAAAAATTAGCGTTCTTAACTATATCTTTCAACAAGATCCCAATTCACTCTGCAAAAGTCGCCCAGAGGTGGTTTGAAGATAATTACATTCCCACACTTGATTGGCCAGCGAACAGTCCGGACCTAAATACCATGGAAAACGTTTGTATGGTACGATAGTATGCAATATCTATCGAAAAATGGTCAAATCTGTCAGTTGTGGATCATGGCGTATTTTGTGACCTCGTGAAGTTCGAAACCTTGTAAACTTTGTCTCAATGCTGCATTGAAATTATTAAATACAAAAGAAGCCCAATTGACATGCAATATTTCGATAATTTAGAAAAATCTGTTCCGTTCTTAATTTTGCTCCTATTGCTTATCCATTGAAAATGCAATTTATTTTATTGTAATAATAATTAATGTTTTATAATATTTTCTTTTTGATTATATGTTTCATATAGTCAAGTAAATGATCGTTCCTATCATATTGCTCCCCAGTGTGCACCTGACGTTTACATAATTTTCTTTTGAATACTCGTTCGAAAATTAGCATTTTATTTATTTTTATTTAAGTTTTCCACACCAGTGTATTAAAAAGATGTAAAACAAAGTTTTCTTGTGGACGCAACATACTATTTTTTAGATTGTTTCAAGTTAAAAAAGTTAAAATTTTAAAAGGAGGTGCATTTCTTTTTTTTAATAATTCATCTTCTGTGTTTTTCAGGGAATTTTTTCTTTGAGTGATGATACACAGATGGTAGTCTTGCACAATGGCATGGTTGCAAAGTTAGAATTGCGAGGTGCCATGTCAACTGATCTATCAGGATCCATTCAGATTTCTCTTTGGAACAAGAATTCTCAGTCACAAGTGAAAAATGCGTAAGTTTGCTAGTTAGATATTTTGTTTTGCAAGTTTAACAATGGCTAACCGGACAATATAGTCGTAAAGTCCAAAGAGGGTCATTATTTTGTCGCAGATAATGCCTGTAGTGTGCTGCCAAAGTCGCGTTATTTTTAATGGAGAATGTCAACACGAAATAAACTAAAGTAAGAAATTGTCTGTCAGAATTTAACATGTAAGCCAATTTTTAAAGATATCAATATAAAAGAGACATTAAAACCCCTTAACACTCGAATTAAATTACGGTCAAAAAATTCAAATTGCTTCTTTGCACCACTTTTATGCAAAAGAAATACTCACCTTATTTAATGATAGGTAAAAGGATACTAAAATATAGCCAATTTCACTGTTTTATAAAACTGGAAGGAATCAAACAATCTGAGTAAGAGACTCAGCCCGTGAATATGACGGGAGCGAGAATTAAGGGGTTAAACACTCCAAAAATAAGCTTCTACTGGCATTTTTCAAACTGAAGAATTGAAACAGCTTATTATTATTATTTTTCCTCTCTAAACATTCCTGTTTAAGATTTTTTTTAACACTTGATCGTATGAAGTACAGGGAAAAGGGTGAGGTAGGTAGGTGATCAGAGCTCATCCTGAAAAAATTACTATTTACCTTGCATTCGGTGATACCCGTTTAGGAATTTATAAGGACGGTTTAGATTATGTTTAGGACTCGCTTAGATAATGTTTAAATGTGTTCAGACAAGTTCCAGACAGCCAGTTTTAAATAAAATTTTGTTTAATTTGTAAAAGTTTCTTTATGTCACATCTTATGGAGAGAGTAGGTAAATAGAGGTGTTATTCAGTAAATGCTAGTTGAAAATATAAAAATTACTTTAAAAAAATCTACAATTATAAAGTTGTCTGAATACGATGAATTCATTTTTCACACAATTATTCCGTTTACTGTTGCATTTTGGACTTTTATTTGAGAACTTTTTAAAAACTGAATAATAATAATAATAAAATAATTCTATTTTAAAAAATTGCATGTGTTACTTTTATTTTCAGTCTGCAACATTTTTTTTTCAAGGGGAAAAAAACAATAAAAATAAACTTACAGAGAATGGGTTACTAACAAATTTGTAATTGCACCCCTTAAAAATGAAATTGCTTCCTTTTGGTGCGTACGCCATACGTTGGGAACCACTGATTTAGAGTAACTCTATTTATCAAATTAGCCGCATAGGCACAGAACGCATGCTCAGATTCGAAGTTTATGTCTAAAGTGAGTTCACAGGTGGGGGTGTAAAGTCCTGGTTTTATTCAATAGCACTCTGTCAATAGAAGCAGATGTGGCTCCTAAATATCCCTCTTTTGCTACAAGACCGATACATTTTGTGTATCATAAAATCTTTAACAACCCAATTAAACGTGCAATATATTCCACTTCAACTCTCTCCAACTGTCAGACTGGAAATCATATTTTAAGCCAAGAACTTAGCTTTAGACATTTTGGGTATAATAATTCTTACAATACTTGAAACACTCCTCAAGCATTCTCAAGTGCCGCCGGATATCAAAGAAATCTAACTTACATATACCTAAAGGCCTGAGCCGTTTCAGGGACTCTCGGCTGAAAACTTCGAAAGTGAAGACTTTCCTTTTCTACGCTCCCGGCGTAGGTCTGTCCAGGTTTAGGGCAGGTTGCGGAGCTAATATCTCCGGACAGAGTACAGAGTACTCTAAGCTGAAACCCACGCGCGGTACTGACAATACTGCGGACAGGGCTTACTTAAGCTCTAAGTTGTGAAACCCCATCTCTTCATCTTAACTTCTGAATATTTTTTGTAGCTGTGCCGTGCTGCTTTAATAAATTGCTTTTTGTCGCTAGACCATCCTGCATTCCTGACTCACGACGGTACAGCAAGTAAACTGGTGTCATCGAACTGGGATTTATTTTTTTTTATTCAGAAGAAGTAAATGAAGGAATTCTAGAAGAAATTTTCTTTTAGTGAAGGAAAAGAAGAAGAAGCTCCTAGGTTGTATTAGACAACAAGTCCGAAGTTGCTGTTCGCTTTTTTTTTTCTGCAGACGAAAAGAAAAGAAAGTTTCATCTTGCGGAAGACGGAATTTTATCTCTCGGACCCCTCTGTGTTGAACGAAGATTTCCCTTCTCTTAGTGTTGACAGAAGCTAGGAAATTCAAGTTCGTGTGCTCGTGTGCGAGTGAAGAAGAGTGAGGGTGTTTTCCGACCCTGACCCTTGTCAGCTGTGGTGAAAAAAGAGTTGTGTTTTGACCTATTTTAGTGAGAAAAGAAGAGCTCGTGTGTTCCCTAGTGCAGTGTGATTCTGTGAATTGTGCGCGATATTGTGCATTTGTGGAAGTGTTTACAGCCTATTTGGATTACCATCCGTTCGTGTCTAAAGGCTTTTAGTGGGGTAAGTCAGTTCATTTCAAAAAGTTCTTGAGTGTGACAAGAATTATTTTTATATTTAAATATATATGTTGGGGAAAAATTTATAAATTTTTGAACTTAAATTTAATTACAGGTACACGCAATATCTTTTAAGGAAAGTTTCCATTATATATTATAGTGTATAAAATATCTGATATTTTTTCTAATTTTTGTATATGTCGAATTTTCTTGGAATATATGTTTTAGTAAAATTATTTTATTGATAGGAATTTTAATTTTGCTAAGTGTTAAATTAATTTTTATTGTAATATTTTGTAATATTTTTATTCATATTTTTTTTAGAATAATTAGTGAGGGAATATGTCTTTCCTTGGGAAAGGGAAAAAGGAAGACATTATTAAATTGGCGCATGAACTAGAAATACCTTTAAAGGGCGATGAAGCCCCATTACAGTTAAAAAATTTAATTACAAGCCTAGAAGATTACGATGAGGACTTCATAAGTTCCCTGTATGATACTATTCTCCAGGAGAAACTGGAAGAATTACATAAAGAGGAGCAGATTAGAATTCGTAAAGAGAATTTGGAACGTGAGGAATTAGTTAGGAAGGAAAATTTAGACAGAGAACTTAAACGCTTGGAATTAGAGCGTGAAAGAGAAAATGCGGAGAGGGAGTTAAAGCAAAAAGAACTGGATAATCAATTTCAGTTAGAAAAATTGAAAATTGAATCAAGTGCCTCTGCTTCCGAACAATCAGCGAATATCAACCGCCCCATAAACAAGGAACCCAGCCTTAAAAAACTAATTCCCGAGTTTGATCCGAATCAAACAGATATTAGTTTGTATTTAGTTCTTTTTGAACGTCAGGTTAAAAGGGCTAAAATTAATAAAGAAAATTGGGTGTCCCATTTAATTAGTTTATTGCCAATTGATGTTGTTACAATTATAGCTCGTGAATCAGAAGATTTAGCAGAGAATTATGACCATATTAAGAAAGTTCTTTTAAAACGATATAAATTAAATCCAGAATCATTTAAGATTAAATTTTTACAGCACGTCAAACGTCCGAATGACACATGGAAGGACTTCGGTTTTGAGTTAAGGAATTATTTGCAAGAATGGCTTGCAGGTTTGGAAATAAAATCGATGGATCAACTTATCGAACTTTTAATTGCGGACCAAATTAAAAAACGCGCTAAACCAGAAATGAGAGAGCATTTCTTAGATAAGTGGCCGTTAATTAAAAGTGAGGCCGAAATTACCGAACTTCTGGACGGTTTCGATAGCATCCGAGCGTCGACGCATAGGAATAGAGACAATAAGCAAGAAAAAACGCGTACGTCATTTAACGAGAAGTTTAGGGAAAATAGACCTAGATATACTCCCCCCATAGGCGCTACTAATACACACGCGGATACAGCTAGAGACAGAGCATTCGAAAGAAGAGTTAAATTAAAATGTTTTATTTGCAACTCTGAAAATCATCTGAAAAGTTCTTGTCCGAAATTGCAGAAAAAAACACCTTCAGGGTCAGTGAGCAACCTCCAGGAAAATAAAGGAGAGGATTTGTTAGAAACATATACGTTTCAGGGAACTGTAAATGGACAGAAAATAGATATCTTAAGAGATTCGGGGGCAACATTAGATTTGGTGTGTAGGAAGTACATAAAGCCAAATGATTTTTGCAATGAGAAAATATGGATTAAGCAACCCTTAAGTTTAGATTTAGTTTGTCTACCGTTAGCAGTTGTAGAAATATCGGGAGATTTTGGTAGATTGCGGACAAAGGCTGCCGTGTGTGGAAACCACTTGAATCAGAATCGATATTTGCTAGGGAATAAAACTGCGGAATTGATTAAGGAAAAAACGGGATATGAGTTTTTTTTCGGTAGGACAAATAAATGCCGTGCAAACGCGAGCGCGCGCAAAACGCATGGGGAAAGAGGTTGAAAATAATCAACCAGAAGAACGGGTAGCGGAAGATTTAGAAGGGTTGAATTTGGAGGAAAAAGATGAAGCAGGGATTTTCGTTCCGACGGTAGAGGAGGAACCGATAGAAATTCCCGCGTTGGAGGCCGGAGCGCCAGAATTAAAATTGTTGAAGATAAATAAACGAGAGTTTATAGATGCACAACGAAAGTGCGCGGAAGTAATGGAATTGCGGAGTCGTTTGGATAAACCAAACGCGGAAAAAGCAAATCGGGTATATTCCGTGAAGGATGATTTGTTAGTGAAAAATCGCGAGGATCGATTTGGAAATGTAACGCGATTGCTGGTGATTCCAAAATCATTAAGGGAAGCAGTAAAATCGCTGTGTCACGAAAGAACGTCGGCACATTTGGGTTGTACTAAATCCAAAGATAAGCTAAATAGATATTTTTTCTGGCCAAATTGCAATAAGGAGATGGAAGAATTTGTACGTTCTTGCGATTTCTGTCAGAGAGAAGGACGGCCGAATGAAAAAAAGAAAGCCCCCTTAAAATTAGTACCAGTGATCCAGGAGGTGTTTTCCAAGTTAAACATTGACGCTTGCGGTCCGTTACCACTGACCACAAACGGGAACCGTTACATTTTAACCGCGATGTGTATGGCATCGAAATATCCTGAGGCAATTCCCTTAGCAGATTTAACTTCGTTGAAAGTAACCGAGGCGTTATTAGACATTTTTTGTCGCACAGGTTTCCCTTCTGAGTTACAGTGTGATCAGGGAAAATCATTTACTTCGGCATTAACGACAGAATTTCTAGAGAAATTCGGAATAAAAGTAAGCCATAGTTCTGTACACCATCCACAGAGTAATCCTGTTGAGCGTTTTCATAGGACAATGAAATGGCTTTTGAGAGCATTATGCTTAGAGTCCGGTGCGGATTGGGATAAGCATTTGCCAGCGATACTGTTAGCACTCAGAACTGTAACGCATGAGAGTACCGGTTACACTCCATCAGAATTAGTGTACGGAAAAAATTTGCGTACACCGGAAACATTAACTGCGGAAAATTGGTTAGAGCCATCGTCTGAAAGCGATTTAGTTACAGAACATATGTTTAATTTAATTAACAGGTTAAAACGATGTCGAGAGATAGCAATTACACGTATGGAGGAGGTACAAATTAAAAGAAAGAATTGGTACGACAAAAATGCTATCAAACGAGAATTTAAAGCAGGAGACCTAGTTTTAGTCTTGGCGACATTGAGACCAAATAATTGTCCGTTCAATGGATAGGTCCAGGAACAGTAAGGAGTAAACTTTCGGAAACGAATTATGTAGTCGAAATACCTGGAAAAAAAGATAGGACCCAAATATATCACGTAAATATGTTGAAACCATATTACACGCGACCGGAGCATGTAAATCTACTAGACTTCGAAGAAAATCCTAAATTAACGGAAGAACAAGACTTAGATATTCCATATTTAGAAAATGGTCCTACAGTATATGATTTCGAAGAAATAATTCGTAACAGTGAGTTAGAAATTCTGTTGAGGAAAAGTCAGATAAATCAATTGCATGAGGTGTTGAATAGATTTGAGAAGTGCTTTTCAAACAACCCTGGTCTTACAGATTTAGTTGAACACGATATCACTCTTATTAGCGATACTCCAATTAGGTCAAAACCGTATAGATCCTCTCAAAGACAAACTGAGATTTTGAAAGATGAAATCCAGAAAATGTTAAAGTTAGGTGTTATAGAGGTAGGTGAGTCGGATTACACCTCTCCGATGATATTAGTAGAGGTTTCCGGAAAAGACCCCCGACCATGCATTGACTATCGTCGCTTAAATAAGATCATTAGAACAGAATATTTTCCACTCCCGAATATAGAAGAAAGAGTTGAGAAAGTATCATCAGCTAAATTTATAACTGTCCTAGATCTAGCAAAGGGTTATTGGCAGATTCCCTTGAGTCCAAAAGCCCAACGATATGCAGCGTTTTGTACAACCTTTGGTTCTTTTAGATGTTTAAGAATGAGTTTCGGTTTAAAAAATGCTCCGTATTTCTTTAGTAAACTCATGTCTGGATTATTGAGAGAGTTTGAGGAATTCGCTGTTCCATACTTAGACGATGTGGCTATATTTTCAGATACATGGGAAGATCATTTGAAACATTTAAGTTTGGTTTTGGATCGAATTGAGAAAGCAAATTTGAAAATAAAACTTTCGAAGTGTAAGTTCGCGCAAAATCATGTCAAGTATTTGGGACATATTGTGGGAACCGGTACCAGGTCACCCGCGGAGGCAAAAATAGAAAGTGTAAAAAACTTTCCGACCCCTAGAACAAAAACGCAGATACGCGCTTTCCTAGGTTTAGCAGGATATTATGGCAGGTACATCAAAAATTATTCCGTAATAGCTGCGCCCTTAACTGACGCGCTAAAGGGGAAAACAAAAAAAGGCGAAGTCACTTGGACAGCTGAATGCGAAGAAGCATTCCAAGAATTGAAAAAAAGGTTAACAGACAGCCCAGTTTTGCATGCACCGAACTTTGAAAAAGAGTTCTTAGTTCAAACCGATGCTTCAAGTAGAGGCATGGGAATTGTGTTAAGTCAAAAGGATGATAGAACAGGCGACGAACATCCAATTCTTTATTTAAGCAGAAAGTTTTCAGAAACGGAAAAACATTATAGTGCTACCGAACGCGAATGTCTGAATATAGTTTTTGCAATAAAGAAATTGCATTACTATTTGGACGGTAGGAAGTTCAAAGTGTTCACAGACCATAATCCTTTACGGTGGCTGAGGACAAATGCTGGTTCTAATCCTAGACTTATGAGATGGGCTCAGGGCCGTGCGAAGAGAAAACTGCGCCCGGGGCAGCATGTCAATTTGCTCCCCCCCCCCCTTCCTTCAAAACTGATAAAGGGCAGAAACAGAAATAAATTATATTGAATAAGTATTTTGCGTTTATTTTAGAACTTTAAAAGATTTAATTTTAATTAAAAAATTCCAAACAACTAAATAACAGAAAAGAAAATTGCCCTTATTTGTTAATGAGATCATGATGCTTTGCGACAGATTTTTCTTAACCTTTCTCACATATTTTTCTAGCCATTTTTAGTTCTTGTTACTCTTTAAGCTGCAGAAAATGGGTAAAAATCGCTAACAACCAGATTGGAAACAAGCGGTCCCTTCAACCAATAAGTACTAAAAAAGCAAAACAAACAAAAAACCTGCAGACCATAATGTAATACGAGGGTGAGTCGGAAAATAAGTATCCCCTGGCAGCTGTGGACAGAGGTGTGTATGAAAGACAAAAAAATGTAATGGAACATTAAAGATAAGACGTAACTTTATTTTTCTACATAAGTTCGAAGTGAGTTGAGACATTTAGCATACCCCTTTGTAAGCTTCAAAAAGCGCTCCTTGAAAAAATCAGGGCTCTGCACCATTCTGTTCCCGTTAGATATGGAGAGAAAGTGCATTGTGAATTCGTGGTCAAAGAGGAAGTGATAGCGGTTGTCGCTAAGAATGTATCGGGAGCAGAAATTCATAACCGCCACATGGGAGTCTATGGCCCAGAAGTGATGTCGAAAAAAATGGTGCGGAGATGGTGCCGCCAATTCAGTGAGGGGCGTCAACAAGTGTTGGACAGACCGAGACCTGGACGGACGTGCACGGCCACTACCGACGAAAGCAATGCTTGACTACTTCTTTGCAAGCAATGCTGAAGTCACACAAGCCGTTCAACGCTTCTTTTGTATGCAGAGCCCTGTTTTTTTCCTGGAGGGCTTTATGAAGGTTATAAAGGGTGTGATAAATGCCTCAACTCACTTGGCACTTAAGTAGAAAAATAAAGTTACGTCTTATCTTTCATGTTTCATTACATTTTTTGTCTTTCATGCACACCTCTGTCCACAGTTGCCAGGAGAAACTTATTTTCCGACTCACCCTCGTAGATAAAAATAAATTATAATTTCAGTACATTAATTAAGAAAGATAACTGAAGCAATGTTTTAATTAACCTTTAACTGATATCACAGAAATTGTCACATAGCTAGTGTGAAGCGGTCTGTGAGACCGCTCCATTGAAAGATGAATAAAAGGCACGATTAAATGATAGGATGGTGGTTTTGTACTAAACTTTTTGTACAGGACTGTTATAATTTAAATTCACCTATTCAAAAGTCTCTGGTGATAGTACTAAAGTTCCAAACAGAACAAAATTTTGGTAGTGTTTGTAGTTAAACTGAAAATTGCAAGTTAAACTATAAAAATTGAAAAAACCCGCGGTCAGAGAGATCGGTAACATCAGTTAAAGGTTAATCTTTAACTGATGTTACCGGTCTCTCAGACCGCGGCCTTTTTCAATTTTTATAGTTTAAATTGGTTTAACTACAAACACTACCGAAATCTTGTACCGTTTGGAACTTTAGTACTATCAACAGAGACTTTTGAATAGGTCAGTTCAGTATAAACTTGATTGATTTACCCGAATATAGTTTAATAAAGTATACTGCTGTAACCTGAATTGACTATAAACCTGTTTAATACTTCAACAAATCATCGATATTTATGTTCTAATGTGAAATTGTAAAACTGCGGTATAAGAATTGAAAAAGTCATTTGTAACGCGAGCAGCTAGTGGATTTGGTCTGCCCCTCGGCATTGCACTATCACTCTAAAGCGTAAGCTCTGAGTTCCCGAGGTAATCATCCCTGCTTGCAGCGCCATTTGTAGTTGCTATTTGGAAGTAAAGTTGGGAATCGAGGTAAAAAAATACTGACATTTTACATTACCTTCTCACATTTTTTTTTTTTTTTTTTTTAAATAGCTGTCACCATTTACAGGTTATTGAATTTTAAAAACAGTCAGTCCATTTTAGGACACTCAGTATATGGAGTGCGATCGAACGAAATTGAAAAATACCTTGCTCTATTAATTTCTTCTACAATCGTTTTTCTTACTTCATTGGCAAGAAAGTTCATAATTTCATCCTGAATATATTTTGCCATTTGTCTTTTTCACTTTCAATAATTTTCACTTTAGCTCTTTTCAAATTTGCTGTCGATTATATGATTTAATTTTAAACGTCTCTCAAGTTACTTTTAGCGAATGCATGCATTCCTGTGTTCTACAGCATTTTTGTGCTCAGGAATTTTAGGATTTAATTTCTTCCCCATGAAAAATCCACAATCTGGATTGGCTAACTTTGGAGGGCGATCATGATAATTGGTGAATAGTAAAAAGAGAAAACAAAATATAGTGATTCCCTTAATTAAGTTATCCAATAAGCCGCAATCACCGTTAATAATTACTCCACTAGGACTAGGTATAATTTTCTTGAACGTTAGTTTGGAAAATCGTAGTCCTTATGCAATCGCAGATTTCATGTAATCAGCATTTTCATCCTGTGCTGGACCCTTTTTTAACAGCAAAGTAATGACCGAATGACTATAAGAATGTTCCCATAGTGGAATCAGAATAGGTTATCAATTCATATTCACTGAGGGTGGCAGGTGGCAGAAACTTTCGTATACGATGTAAAGGGCCCGCAGAGTGCAAAAGTTTAAGAAACACTGTAATAAAATATCACAAAAGCATATTATAAAATCATCAGATCTAAAGAGCACAATGAAAAGTAAATGTGAACAGCGCAATAACTTTGAAATGAAAAATGTACATACAGTAGACTCCCTCAAATCCGCACAGCCTCGGACCAGAGGTTGTGCGGATTTTAGAATTTTGCGGATTTCTGGTCATTGATTTGCTTACATTTTTGAAACATTAATTAGATTAGTAGTTAAGCAAGGGAAATTATAATGAATGCTTACAATAAAGTGAAACATTAAAATAAGTAAAATATTAAAATAATTTATTAGTTTAAACGTAAGCAATTATTAAAATAATTATGTAAAATAAAAATTTAGAAAAATATTAAATTATTACCGATGAAATCGATTCAATTCGATTTCAAAAGTCCTATGCTGCTATCTAGTGGTAAAGCGATCGTAAGATCGATACATCATTATGCTATTATCAGTATATATAACTTATTGCGCTCTCTGTAACTTTTTTCATTGTTATGTAGAGTCTTGAATGCTTTTCTTATACTGCTTTGTAAGTTTAGAAATAAATTTGTCTATAATTTAAAAAAAAATTCCGCAAGCAATAATTTTAAAATAGCGTTCCGGTTCGTGGATTTTTCTATTTCGAATCCTGGAATTTTTGATATAGATATGCTAATTTGTATCAAAATCAAAAGTAATGTAAATTTATCTAGTAATAAATCAGCTGTATTAACCAAAAGAGAATGATTAACAAAAAATTTAGTAAAAAAAAAAACGTTGCGGTAGTCACTGATTTCGGTGCCATCTTGAATTTTGTTCCTGCAACTTAACTGTAAATTTCATTGCTTGCATCTGAAAAATACGCGGATTTCAGGCGTTCGCGTATTTAAGGGAGTCTACTGTACTTCCATTGGGAAAAATATTCCCGATATGTAAATATATACATTTAGTTTTACAAAAATATAGAATATCGAAGAGTGAAAAAAAAATTCCAAAGAAAATGATCGACGACAATTAAAAAAAACTGAAATTGGTAGTACAAATTTGGCGCCCCTAAATTTCCGCGCCCGGGGCGACCGCCCCCTTCGCCCCCCCCCCCCTTTCGCACGGTGCTGGATGGGCTTTAGCCTTACAACCCTACGAGTTTGAAATAATCCATAGGGCAGGCAAAAACAACAAAAATGCAGACGGGTTGAGTAGAGCAGAAATAGTAGAGAAAAAAGAGTGAAGATCTTT
Source organism: Maratus speciosus (assembly GCA_963932465.1). NCBI lineage: Eukaryota > Metazoa > Arthropoda > Arachnida > Araneae > Salticidae > Maratus > Maratus speciosus. The sequence continues at coordinate 372,405,418 of OZ010792.1, read as the reverse complement.
TAGGTAGAAAGTTTTGTTTATTGAATTTTTACTATTTTATTTTGTTGTTATTGTTTAAGAATGTTATGCAACTATAACATATGTGTTTGTGTTTTAATGTTTAAAATAACAAGCTTAGAAATGTTCTGAATTTGCATAAATTCTTTCCATAAGAAGGTTCAAGTTGTTTATGTTGAAGTATAATTTTAGAATGTGTGTCTATTTTATTCTATATTGTGAACTTTCCTTATGGATACTTGTGATGTCCTCTGTTTAAGGGTTTTTCAAAATTTAAATTTTAAATTTAACTTAAATTGTGTTAAGGCTGTTTGCCAAAAAAATGCAGATTAACTCAAGTTCTTTTTGTGTGTTGACTAAACCCTGGTTATATGAATTTTTCCTGTAAGAAAAATTCTTGCTAAGAGGGGAGGACTGTAAAGTCCTGGTTTTATTCAATAGCACTCTGTCAATAGAAGCAGATGTGGCTCCTAAATATCCCTCTTTTGCTACAAGACCGATACATTTTGTGTATCATAAAATCTTTAACAACCCAATTAAACGTGCAATATATTCCACTTCAACTCTCTCCAACTGTCAGACTGGAAATCATATTTTAAGCCAAGAACTTAGAAGACCGATACATTTTGTGTATCATAAAATCTTTAACAACCCAATTAAACGTGCAATATATTCCACTTCAACTCTCTCCAACTGTCAGACTGGAAATCATATTTTAAGCCAAGAACTTAGCTTTAGACATTTTGGGTATAATAATTCTTACAATACTCGAAACACTCCTCAAGCATTCTCAAGTGCCGCCGGATATCAAAGAAATCTAACTTACATATACCTAAAGGCCTGAGGCCGTTTCAGGGACTCTCGGCTGAAAACTTCGAAAGTGAAGACTTTCCTTTTCTACGCTCCCGGCGTAGGTCTGTCCAGGTTTAGGGCAGGTTGCGGAGCTAATATCTCCGGACAGAGTACAGAGTACTCTAAGCTGAAACCCACGCGCGGTACTGACAATACTGCGGACAGGGCTTACTTAAGCTCTAAGTTGTGAAACCCCATCTCTTCATCTTAACTTCTGAATATTTTTTTGTAGCTGTGCCGTGCTGCTTTAATAAATTGCTTTTTGTCGCTAGACCATCCTGCATTCCTGACTCACGACGGTACAGGGGCAATAACTTCCTCTGTGCTTGTGCTTCACTTTAGATTGATTGCACCCTGTTAATATCCTTAAAACGCATTTTATTTTCGAAATTTCGAGAATTATTTTCATATCCTAGGATTCTTAAGAACGGATCCTTAATAAATAGCTCAGTCTTATTCTATGAGGAGTTAATGGGAAAAAATACAGCCATATAAACAGTTAAACTCTTAATATGTAAAATAATTAAAATAGATTTTTCTGGAAAAATCTAAACACACAAGAAATTTATTCGCATAATATATTTAAGAAAAATAAAAACTATCACCACGATGAAGGAGACCATACACGATGTAAGCAATCTTTTGACAAAATAATGTTTGTTTTTTTATGCTGACATCTACTTGAATACTAGCTACATTACAGACAGCTATAAAAATTACTGAAAAGAAAGACAATATTTTTAAATTACCAACATATATATATATATATATATATATGAGCAGAAAAAGAAAAATGGATATTTGTAGAACTTAGACAGAATCTTCAGGTCCCAAATGCCTAAAGTTCCACAAATAAAGTGTGTGGTTTCATCTTCATATTAGTCATAAAAAAGCTAAAGAATATGAATTTGAGACTACCAACACACAAAAAATAGAGAAATAAATTGTGTAAAACAAATAAGTTAATATGTATATATATATATATATAACCTAGGTAGCTAAATGTTTCAGCAATCTTTTAAATATATATATATGTATATATACATATTAACTTATTAACAACCTTTCCTCTCTAAACATTACTTATCATTAACTTATTATTAACCATTTATTAATATACATATATATGTATATATATATTATGTATGATAAAAGGGAGTACTTATGTACAAGTATAATCATTGAATTTAAAATTAATTGTTACAATACCATACGTTTTTTCGCATTGAAGCCCACAATTAGTTACACTGTCAGTTAGTCTGTCAGTAGTCATTTCGTTATTTCTCCTATTTTAAAATTGTATTATCATAGTATAGTGTAATAATAATAATAATAATATAATTTTTCTTTTCAGCGCTGCTCTTTTAGTCAAAGGCGCCGTGACGGTTAGTGCACATTTTGCCCTAACCCGTGGTGAATATCTGTATTATGTAAATTCGGCCGTAGATTTTAACACGGATTTGGAATTCGCAGACACACCTTATAAAATGTGCTTGCAAATGGAACATCCGAATGTTGTTGTGAGGTAACTTATTTTTATTTTTATTCATATTCTCTAAAAGTAATTGATTTGAAAAGAAAAATTTGATTAGCTAAAGCTTTTGCTTTTATTCCTAGCAAACCAGAATCATTGCGTCCCCTCCCTTTTTTTTTGTTAAATAAACACATATGAAGCAAATGTATCAATAAATAAATTAGAAATATATCTATCTAATATATATATATATATAACTAGCAGAACTACTCGGCGTTGCACGTGTCAGTTATGAGGGACCTTCCGCTTAAAATAAATTAAAATGAAATAATACGGCGTGCATTGTCATCCACAAATCATTATAAAGACAAACAGAAATCATGACGTTATTGCATCGCAACCAACTTAAAATCCCTCAACTTTAAATATCAGAATGCATGATTCTTGGCTGGTGTAACAGAAAAATACATGATTTTCCTGATAATACGAAGAAAAAAATCAACCAATTGACGTAGTATTTAGTAAAATTCTCGATAGTATAGCATATATATACATTGTAAAGTAAAAATATGTTAGTGAGTAACGCTGACATCATATTGATGACCTAACCCATAAATTGTGCCTTTACTGTAATTTGTCTTAAGTTCTAAACATGCACAGTTCGAAAATGCAACAATATAGCAATTGAGTCTGAATTTTTATTAGAAACTTCACGCGTTATCATTTTTTTAAATTATTGTACCATTTTTTAGGGTGTGGCAACAGGAAAGAAGTAATTTAATTAGAAAATTTAAAAAGAGCTATCTCTATAATGTTAAATTATGGAAGGTGATAGAAAAAAAGGGATAAATGGTGGTCTGATGATTTTTTAAAGTAGACAGCGGTCTTTTCCATGGTCTAAAACGTATGTACATCAAGTTTCGTGCAAATCTGTCAAAAATTGAAGATTTGTATAAAGGACATACACTCAGAGAACGGCTTTTATATATATAGATAAAGATGAAATCACATATATATGAACAAATTGGTAATATTCTAAAGATAAATAAGATATGAACATTGCAAACCAGTATATATATATATGTATATATGTTTATTTGCTTGCTTATTCATTTTTATTTTTATTTGGATCAGTTTAGCAGTTTTTGTAAATTATAGTACAGATTTTGGATATATATATATATATATATATATATATATATATGTAACGATTCCGGGAGAGCGTTCCGGACTTGTATTGAGTAGTCGCAGCCCTTTACTTTCCGGCATGTGTCTGTACAGCCTTCTTTAATATGTAAAGACATCTAGGAGTTGACAGAACTAGTGGATTAAATAACTGGGACTCGGGAACCGCTTGTTGGACCGAACTCTTTTACTTAGCCGCTCATCTTAGAGTCTGAGTCGCGAGTTCGGCCGGGGGCCCCTCGAGCCACCTACGATGATTTTCAGGAGCTACATTGTCATACGTTTTGCCGACATCTCAAAATGGCAAGATCCCTCGTTTTAGGCGCGGGTTTTAGCTAATATCTTATTGTTTATCATATTTTCCAGCAGAGGGTACAGTTGTAAAATTGGGAGGAACATTTCTTTAATTGGTTGATTAACTTTTGATTGATTGTCCAGGCTCAGATGCAAGACCTGGGCCTGGCCGACCCGGGAATCGGCTAACCACAACTGAATGAGAATATCCCGTACGTCAGCACTTTTACTCTTAAAGATCGTCCGAAAATTATAACTGAAAGTAATAAGATGTATTGCTGGGAAACAAAGTTACAAGGGGTAAAACTGGTTTTAGAAGGAGATTTAAAGTTAGGAGAAAGAAACTTCGGATTTTAATTTAAATTTTTGAAATTTAATTTGGAATTTTGAATTTTAAAGGGTTTTTATCCTTTCATATATATATGTTTATTTGTTTACTTATTCATTTTTATTTTTATTTGGATCAGTTTAGCAGTTTTTGTAAATTATAATACAGATTTTGGATTGGATATATATATATATATAGACTTCGTTTAATGCAGACAACTCTTTAAAGTAAATAAATAGATAAATTAAAAAAGCACTAGCAAATATGAATAAAAAATTTAAACATAATTGGATGGAGACATTTGAGATATTTTCGTGAGGTAACCGTTCACAATGACGTACTTAGAGAGGAAGGGAAGGGGGGTTATAGATATCACTATTTTTATTTTAAGAGAAATCTGTTTTAATCTTTTTTTTTCTATTTTAATAGAAATTTTCACCTCATTTCATCTCAGAGTAAACTGCAATTAAATAATGCGAAAAATGCTGTTCAGAAACTTTGGAATCTATAACATCCTATTTGGATACGCCGCTGTGTAGTTCAACTCTAAAATCAGATAAAGAAAAAAAAACAAGAAAGAAAAAAAATCATGCGTTAAGCATAGATTATGAAACACTTTCCAACACATTCAGAATAATGTTACAAAACTTCCCCGTTTAATAAGTTGAAATACGATGTCTAATTGAACCATTTGGAAAACGCATTAACACATTTGAAATTCAGCAATTCCCACCTACAGTCGTAAAATTATCCGAATCCTTTGAGCAACCTTATATTTTATATATAGATTTATGTCTATAAACTACATGCATGTAAAAATTTAGTTCAGTTTGAAATACATGTCACAATTGAAAGTTCTCCTTCAGCAATTTACGCTAATAAGGAGAATGGTACATGGATTCTTTTATGTGCAGCCCTGTATGCGAGGCATAGAATTTTAACACAATGAGTAACATGCAAAAAATTAGTTAAATTTAAAAGCGCATTTCAAATTTGAAAACACACTTCCAGCAGTTATTACTCAAAGACTGTACTGTAACCTATTTCTTTTGTGTGCCATCATTTTCAATACATCTGAAATAGCGTAATGTCAATAAAATACACTACAAACGCTTTTTCCCCACTGACCATAATGGAACAGAAATCTTTTGAATGCCCCTGTAAAGGAACTATTAATGCTACACACTTTATATTTAATACCGAACATTCCATGGTAAACATCATTAACATAGTACATCAATTGCATGAAAATCGGAGTATATTTAAGCGAGTTAGAGCGTGTACAGACAGACGGCCAGACGCACTGTAAAAAAATTTTCGTTAAATTTACGGCAAAAACTGCTGGCAGCAATGATGCCAGCAGTTTTTACTAAAAAATCGCAGTAAAATTCGATATAAATTTTATCGCATATTTTCCTTCATTTCAACGGTTATAATTGTAGTGAATTTCACAGCCATATTTCCGTACAAATTACCACAATAAATGCTGTAATTTTAACCGCAAACTCTCCGTAAAAGAACTGAAAGAATTATGTGATTATAGCAGCAAAATCTCCGTAAAAAATACTAAAGGATTTCAGATTTTACCTGCAGGGCACTTAATTTTAAGTTGCGCCTCATTCAGGACGACACAGAGGTGGGCCAACACAAACTCCTCCTACTGTGCAAGGAGAAGTTTATGGTCAAGGGAACTGTAATCTCGCTATATTACAATGCGAGATTTAAGAAATCCCTGGCCTTTCTTTAAAAATAACAATAGTAGCAAGCTGGAATATCTGTTTAAAAGAAGCTTCTAGCTAAATGTGGTGGCAGTTGATTTTGTTGTTTGTGAGTAAAAACATATCCAACAAAATTATGATTTAAATCTCTCATACCTTTCTATCAAAATCGATTTATATTTTTAGTTTGTTAGAAATTTTGTAAGAAATTATTTTAATGCTGTTAAAAAAATGAGAGCAAGTAAGAAATTTCAAAGCTTCCTACCTTAAAAATCATGTATTCCACTTACATAAAACTCTAAAGAAAGGTTTTAAAAGTTCCATTGTTTTGATTTTTTTTAATTAAAAAAATATTTTTTTATTAAATTTAAGTCATAAATATGATTACATTTCTTCAAATATTGACGTACTACAAACATGTTAACACGAACATAAATTAGCTATATAAGTTTATTATTGTTATTGCATATATATACATATATGTGTGTCTAATTAAAAACGAATACCCTACTTTTGAAACTATATTTGCATTATTTTTATAATAAAAAGTAAAATACTTAAAAAAGCAGTATAAAAATAATATAAACGGCATAGTAGGTGACAGCTATGCACTTTGAGAATTTAAAAAAAAAAAAAACAAAAAAAAAAACATGCGTTATAAGAAAAGAGCTTGCATTAGTATCTAGCAATAAATAAAAAGTATTACAAACAAGTTCCGACAAGAAAGTGACACGTATTCAAGGGCACCGAGAGCCACGATGGGCCCAGGATCAACCACACATTCTCCTCACACACACTCTCGAGAACCATAAAAAGCATGCGAATCTTTAATAATACTTAGCCGACTTCTGTGACCAATTTATAGACATTTTTTTTCTTTCTTTTACATTATGGTATACATAGAAAATAAATATAAAAAATAATAATATACAGTGTGTATTGTAAGAGCCGTGCCCCTTTGAGCTCCTACGGCCCCGAAAAAATATACCTGCTGTATGTCTTTGCGCGCGCAGACGCCGGTCAGTAAAATGAACGATGTGATCTAATTGGTTGTTCACATGAAAGGAGGTTGAAATCGGAAACACTCGTTAAATCTACTGTTAAATTTGCGGTATTTTTTACATACGGAAATATTACGTTGCAATCTACTGCAATAAATGCAGTGAATTTGACAATAATTTTTTACAGTGCGTCCAGACAAACCGAATTCATAAACACTTTTCAACTACGTTGGAAAGTGTTAAAAAGGGCAGTAGTGTCTTCAACTCAGAGTACGTGTCACATGAAACAGTTTAAGATACGCCTATGTCATACAACTGAGTTACTGTATTAATTACTAGTTGTATTGTTTGATCTAAATATCCTATAGCTTATAATATTCATTTCTCTCCTATAGATTAATTTATCATTTCTATTACTTCAAAATTATAAGAAAAGTTTTTATTATTCTATAGCAGGGTTGGCGAACCTTTTTTCTTGTGCGTGCCAACTTTTCCCAAAAAATATAATTCGCAGCTATGACGTGCCATCTATAAAACGAATTTAATGGATAAAAAAAAATCAATAATTAAAATTACTCGAAAATTATTTATTGAGATTTTAAAAATATGGGCAACATACACGTAGTATTACATTGTAATACAGTAAACTCTGTCTAAGGCGGAATCGATCGGGACCGAGCAAATTTTCCGTAGTAGACAATATTCCGCCTTTGACAAATTTAACTCTACAGACGTGTGAAAATTATTAGAATAATTGTGAAATTTACATTAAAATCTTGTTATATTAAAGAAATAATACATTTTAAAAATATTGATACATTTAATATTTAGTGTGCATCCCCTTGTTTTTTATTAAAGATTCGATACGTCTTGGCCTACTTTGTATGAGTTTTTGGCAATTAATTTGTATTTCATTATCATGATGCCAAATTTGGATGAGTTTTTTTATCAGAACATTCTTGTTTGTGATGTCGTATTTCTTTAATTTATTTAAAGAAAACACTTCCATGGCCTGGAAACAGTCCAGATATGAACCCCATAGAGAACTTTTGGGCCATTGTAAAGAAAAAATTAAAGAAATGCAATATCACAAACAAGACTGGTCTGATAGAAAGACTTATCCAAATGTGGCATCATGACAACGAAATACAAATTAGTTGCCAAAAACTCATAGAAAGTATGACAAGAAGAGTATGCCATCATTTCTTTAATAAAAAACAAGGGGATACACACTAAATATTAAATGTATCAATATTTTTTAAATATTTCTTTAATATAACAAGTTTTTAATGAAAATTTCACAATTATTCTAATAATCTTCACACGTCTGTATGTCTATGGATTCGCAAAATAGGCTTGAAAATCTTTCCGAGTTAGGCAGATTTCCATCTTGCACAGAACCCGCCTTACAGAGAGTTTACTGTATTTGTAGAAATAAATATATTTTAGAAAATAATAATAATAAAATTTTATGCGATTTCTATTGTTACATCTTGGAGGGAGGAAAATATGAGGCTCATACTTAAGTTCATTTAACAGAATGCAGGCTGAACTGCTTTTTATCTGACAAGTGGTTTATATTTCAATTTTAATATTACCACTTGAGAAAATAATTATATGCATTCATAGATAGGCGGAAAAGTTTTTTAAATGCAAATACAATAGACTCCCTTGAATCCGCAACCCTAAAATCCGCAACTCTCTAAAATCCACACATAATTTACAGATGCAAACAATGAAACTTTCAGTTCAGATGTAGGGACAAAATTTGACTTTTTTAGTTCTATATCAATTCTATAGATATTTTAATCTGTATTTTTTGTTAATATTACTGAATTTGTGCTTTTTCATGAAGGAAGAATAAATTTATTTCTGAAAAAACTCAAGATATTGTTGGCGTCCCTGGTAATCACAATCTTTTTTCCAAACGTATTTATGCATTAATCAAGCTTTTTTTTATTATAAAGTCTGGATAAACCTGAAATAAAACTTCCTTATTTTATGATTTTGATTTGAATTAGTAGTGTACCTTTATGAGGAAAGTTTCATTGAATAATTTAGGAAAAATGCATCTCATCTTTATAATGAATATTTAATTAACCATTATTGACCTTTGCTTTTAATATTTTAATCATTTAAAAAAAATTATCTAATTTTTTTTATTATTATTTTAGTTTATTGCTTAATTATTTTAATATTTTACTATACTGTAAGCATTCATTATAATTTCGATTGCCTTATTAATTAGATTCAAATTTGCTGTTTAAAAAATGTAAACAAAGCAATGACCAGAAATCCGCAAAATTCTAAAACCCACACAACCTCTGGTCCGCTGTGCAGATTTGAGGAGTCTACTGTACCAGTTTCTTAAGAAAGAAAAAAACTCTGGAATTAAATTCCAAGTTGCTGTAATTTTATCATCAGCATTTTTTATTTATATTTATTAATAATCTTTTCGATATTTTCCATATGTTGCCTTTGTTTGATAAAATTTTCAGTCCATTTTCAACTAGATTGGAATTTAATAAGCTGCAATTTAAATTCTTCAATATCGAATGTAAATAAGCTCAACACATCTATATCGGTATATTTTGAGTAATGAATGTCATTGTATCTTGATTAAAAACCTCAATCAACGGCGTGCCAAAAATGCTCTTTTACGTGCCACTTCTGGCACGCATGCCATAGGTTCGCCGACCCTGTTCTATAGGGTGATAGCTATAAACCCAATTACCTGATTTTATTAATTATAGTTTTAACCTGGGCAAAATAGAACCCAAACTACTCATCATAATAAAAATCTTTGACACTAATTGATATTTATGAAACAGATTTGGAAAAGAAATTACCCTTTGTTGACATAAGACAGTCATGATAAAACATATTAAATTATCTTAAAATCCTTATAAAAGTAATAAGTCTCTCATGAACAAGGAAGTAAAGCATCATTATATTTATAGCATAAACAAAATGAGTTTTTCAGGCTATGCTAGATAATTTAAGAAACAATTATAAACAACAAAGGATTACAATAAATCCAAGTAAATGTGTTGAGAATATAAAGGCAAATTAGTGTCAAAAGTAGAAAATTGATAAGAGATAAATCACAATTAACTTTTGTCTGATTTGTCAGTTCAAACTATGATTACCTCATAAGTAATATTTAACATTAGAATTAGCTTGGTTGTGCAAGTTATAAAAAGGATAATGCACCAATCATGAAAGAATAAGCCTCCCATTTTTTATACCTCTACCCTCTGCTGGAAAAATTAAAAACTAGCTGATAAAAAACAGAGTGCTGGGGGATAGAGAAGCCTGATTATGATGTGATCCTCTCTTAGTTAACACACAAAAATTAGAGAGCTTTTGCTCCTTCCAGCACCCCAGTCACTGGGCCTGACTTAATGTGAGACCATGTAACATGAAAGAAAATAAAGCCAGGTTCAGGATAAACCGCCTCATCTCTATGTGAAACCCACGACTACACTCAACTACAAGGAAGGGAGCAGGATTCCTTTCACATATATATATATCGATATATATATATTAGGTTGTAACGAAAGTTTTCCGCCAAAGAAAGTTCTTAATAAAGTTAGAAAAAAAAACATGAAAGCTGTGTCTTTAGTGCGGGTAGTAATCACCACCCGAATCTATGATTTTTTGCCAATGTTTTGGCAGTTTTTCAAAGCTTTCGGTCCAGAAACTTGGGGGTCGCAAGTCCATAAACAGATAAACCTCATTTCGGACGTCCTGTGCAGAATTAAAGATAACACCAGCAAGATGTAGATGCAAGGGTGAAAAAAGATTCAAGTTCGAAGAAGCGATGTCAGGGCTATATAGTGAGTGTGGCAAAAGATCCCATTCGAGTTCATACAGGATCCAGCCGGTGAATGCAGACACATGTGACCTAGCATTATCTTGATGAAACATTACCTTCTTGTGCCGGAACTCATTTTGGCGTTTTGCCTTGATAGCAGCGTCAACACGGACAAGCATCATGCTGTATGCCTTACTTTTAAAGGTTTTACCTTTTTCCAGATACTCTTTGTCGATAATACCACGGCAATCCCACCAGATACAAAGCATTATATTTTTGTTAGTCAAATTGCGCTTTGCAATGCTGCCGACGGGCTCACTGGGCGCAGACCAATCCGCTTTCCAGCTTGCGTTGTAGAAGTAAATCCACTTTTTGTCACAAGTGACGATCCAGTTCAGAATTTTGTCCTTGCGTTGATATTTGAGCAGATTAGTGTAGGCCTGAACACATCTGCCCTTATCTGTTGAGTCAGCTCATCTGGTACCCAGCGATTGAACTTGTACGTCAAGTTTATGCGATGCATAGCGCGACTAATGGACATGGCACTAACGTCTAACTCCTTAGCTAGCTCTTGGGTGGTTAAATACTGATATTCTTCCACAAGTTCTCGCAGGCGGGCCTCATCAACATCTGTAGGCCAGCCAGAGCGATCTGCTCCTTGAATGTCATAGTCCTTGTTTTTGAACTTTCGGTACCAAACCTTCACAGTGTCATATGATACAGCAGTAGTACCTAAAGCTGCACACATGATTCGGTGTCAGAGCTGGACACCGAACAAGTCTACAGAACTGGAAGTAAATGCTGGTTCTAATCTGGTAGTGTGATATAGTTCCATTTTAGACACCCTGTATTTAATGATAACGATATTTTTTTACAAATTTCACAATAAAGTGTTATAAAGCAAGTCTTTTTCTTTCAAATGCCAAAAATCATTTGACAAAATATGAGCAAACACATCAACGAGAACTGTTCGAAAAGACGATATTAGCTGTGGCGGGAAACTTTCGTTACAACCTGATATATATATATATATCATCATCATCATCCGTTTTCAATTCACTGCTGGATGTAGGTCTCCCTCAGATTTTTCAATGTTTCCTGTCTAGTGCTTTAGTCATCCAATTAACACCAGGCACTTTTCTGATTTCATCACTCCATCCAGGTCGTCTTCTTGGCCGTTCCACATCTCCGGGATACCACTGTAGGGTGTTTGTTCTCCATCTATTGTCTTTCTTGCAATGTGCCCAGTCCATTTCCATTTTAGCCGTTTAATTCTTTCATTGATGCCAAAAACTTTCGTCTGACTTCTTATCCAGGTCTGTCCTCTTTCTGCCTCTTATAGTTATACCTAGCGAACATCTTTCCATACTTCTCTGTGTTGTTTGTAATATTTGTACCATTCGTTTTGTTAGCGTCCATGTTTCTGCTCCATAAGTTAGTACAGGCAAAACGCATTGGTTAAACACCTTTCTTTTCAAACAAAGAGGCATGCTACTCTTCAGAATAATATTGTTCTTCCCAAAAGCACTCCATCCATTTACACACATATATATATATATATATATATATATATATATATATCTTACTCCAAAAATAAGACCAAAAATGAGCCCTTCTCGAAAAATTACCCCTCCCTCCCTTCCCGCCCTTGCTTAATAACCCGAAACTTGCTGACATATTTTTAACCGCAAAACCATGAGACTTGCAGGCCAAATTATCGAAGTTATTTGTAATCGAAGTTTTCATCTTTCTTTAAATTAGTTACATATTCAGTTTACTGGGGATTGTTGTCTCGTGACAACAGTGTTTTAACTCTCCATTGTTGCGTCTCAAATTCGATTCAAAACGGCTAATTTGGCAGTTTTTACCGTAAAAGGGAAAAAAACAGATCGATTGCAAAGTTTCAGAATAGAGAACCTGCCAATTTTAGGCGTTTGCGAACAAAAATGGATTAAAAATACGTTAGAAAATAACCAGTATGATTTATGAACAGCCTTAAGGGTACTTGGTAGTTTATTTGGCAAAAAAGGACGAAAAGTTTTCGCCAATTTTTCCATTTTTCATTTAACATGTATTTAGGTATCCCTAGTCAATTCCGGCGAAATTACGTAAAGATCCGATGATTATAAATATGTGAAAAAGGCTTTTTCCTGCAGCCTTCCCTTTAAATGATTCACAGTTGCAATCTAAAAACACAGTTGCTATCTCTTAAATTCATTTTTACCGATTTGTATTTCTTTGGTATGTAAGGATGATCAAAATACTAAAACTTCAACATATACTTTTCAATTGACTTGCTATCCCCCCCCCCCCTTTTTTTTCCGGACGATCCTTAAAATGCATTCAAAATTAGGGATCGATTTTTCAGTAATAATTTATGTTTTAAAAATAGAAAAGTTAAGTAATTTGTCAATTTCATTGTATTTTTACCCCATATGTCATGACATTTTATTAACCATTTGGAAAAATGGTTATTGTCCTCATCAGGGTAGTAAATCAAAAGCATATCTGAAGCTTTTTATTGGTCGAATCCGCATTTTATTCGTTTTCTGATTGGTCTATACAGTAATCTGTATTTCCCTTTACTTTCAACAGAGATGGATACTTCTGTTACCACTATGACAAAAAAGTAATAAAAACCACAAAAAAAATTAATAACTCAGAAACAAATTGAGATACAGCTTTCAAACAAATTGCATTTAAAAGTACATTTTTTTCTCTATACGACGGTGTAAAAAGTAATCTTGTTGGATGTTTAGAAGTTTAAGAATGAAATTTCATTTAAAATGGGTCGTCAGATTTCTTGGACGATGGAAAAACCTTTTTCCGAACAACCAATGAAATGCTTGGATAATACGTAAGTTTCAGGTGGATAATACTTAAGTTTCAGAAAATCTGACGAGTCGCAGGCGATTTTTGTCGCTTGCAATTTTTTACGTGTAATAACACTATTAATGTTTAATTCATGGCGTACGTAATGTATGATCAACTCCGTGCAATTTTTTATGTCTTAAATTTTAGTCTTTGAAAAAAATATTTTCCAAATGGTCGTTGTAATTTGTTAAATTGCTTTTTTTGTATTTCAGCCGCTTTTGAAAGAGTGTAATTATTATTTTTTTTCTTAACTTAATTAGCTTTTTTTAAATTAGATCCCTATTGTTATAGAACACACTTGTAAGAAAGGCATGCAAAAAAAAAAAGTGTCAAAAAGTTCAAATTTATTGATTAATTTTAATTTTTAATTTTTATTTATTTATTTTCTTTAGTTTAAAAAAATACATTTTACAAATTTTACCACAAGAATAGTAATTTTTTCCTGAATAAATCATTTTCCTTCATAAAATCATTTAATAATATGTCATAAGAGCATTATAAAATATTCAAAAATAGTTCAAGTTCAAAGGGCCCCCTTAATGATGACAAATAGTTTTTTAAGAATTGGTATCACAAGAAAATCAAGCAGGACTACAGTCCTGCATCGAATCTGGTTACCCGCACCCGGCTTGACCCCCGGTTCGATTCGGGTCTGGTTGGAGCTATATTTTTTCGTTGCAGTTCGGGTTGACTTCTATTTTTTGCTGCCGAACGGTTTCGGGTCGGGCTGATTTTGATTGTTTCGCGTTCGGGTCGGTTTCAGGTTGAGTTTTGAATCTTGCGGGTAGGGTTCGGGTTGATCCTATTTTTCAAAAGAATGTTTAAAATATTTTTTCGTGTTAAAAATGTATATACAATAAGACCTCAATAACGAATACTCTCGAAATGCAAAAACCTCTGTTTAGTAAGCACTTTTACAATTTGTAACACACTGGTACTTACTTGTACGCTTTTACTTCTGAATAGTGGACACCTTCCAATCTATACAGGCGTAACATGTGTATGTGTGCATAAACTATCACGGATACGACGCATGTGTTTTTGTGCATATCAAAAACGAGATGTTGGTAATTATTTTTCATACGAATTGCCATTTTTCCAACTGATACACAATGCAAGTGTCAATATAATGAAAGTGATTAAAGTAAAAATGGTGAGAGATATGAATAAATGTAAAAATATCAATACATTTCGAAAAACACGGAAGAATCACAACCTGCAGATTCAATCAGTAATGAACGCAAATGCAATATGTATTTTTAAGTATTTTAATTTATTTTATGATACCATGTTGAAAAAATTCTATATTACATCATTAAATACATTTTTCTAACTTCTAATGATTAAAATACCATTAATGGTAGCATACGTCTAAAAAGAATAAAAAAAAGCATTAATAATTACAATTACTTTCAAAAATCTTTATTTTATGTTATTTTATGATAAAAGAAAAAAATAAAAAGATGGGATAGTCACAGATATTTTGAGAGTAATAGATGAGAACAGAAAAATTATTTAAAAAATAAATGATTTTTTGTTTCTTTTTGCATTCTCATGCTTCCAAAAACAATGGCTACATCATCAAAATTCAATTTTAAAACTATTTCAGTTTCAGTACATGGCCTTAATATATAAAACAACGTTAATAATGAAGATATGAATTATTTTTAAAACATGATTGTATTTCGAATAAAGTAGAAACGAAAAAAAAAGTACTATTAACTATTAATTTTGGGGCATCCTAAATTACGCGGACCTTGGCCCAAATGCCCCACTTGCCCATGCAGAAATAAAGACTTGCCTCTTTCATAACCGTAACTGAATATAAAGCAATATTTAAAATTCATTACATTCATATAAATATTTACAGAGAAAAACACAATTCGCAATCATTTTTGATTAAGCCTACAACTTTAGTGCATCAGATTATTAACGTAGGCACGTCTGCAAGAGATAATGTGCAATTTTTGCGAAGCAAACTTGATTTGGGATTGTCTTCTTGGATTATACTAATTGCCTTTTCTGTTCCAGGCATGACTTCCAAAGGTGCGTGGAAAGTGACACAAAATTCCACAGTCACTTCTCTCTGCTCTTTCTCCTATTTCATTCATGGTCATCCGTAAACCAAAATCTAGGGAGAGGCAAGATTTTGGAACATATGGTCAAATGCGAAGACCACGGATTCTTTTCTTTTTAGGGTTTCGTTCATCAGATGAAACACTATTTGTCTCACTCCTCTATCTATTTGTCTGTCTGTCACAGAGCCCGTTCTCAGAAACTATATATATGTTGGAGACTTGAAAGTTTGGATACTTATAGCTTCACACCTCACGTCAAACGACAAATCATAAAATTTTGAAAAAGTCTTATATTTACCCGTCTGGGCTCTAACTTGTGTATTTTAAGCTTTTTTTCTAACTGAGTCCCTAATTAAGTTGAAGACTTGAAATTTTGCATATTTATAGCTGAACATTTGCAATCACATAACAAAGCATAAAAATTTCAAAAAGCCTTATATTTACCCCTCCGGTCTCTAACTTGTGTATTTTAATCAATTTTTCTAACCTCCACCCTTTTCTAACTTTTGCCAACAACCCTTTGACCACTCTTTCATATTATGCACCATAATCTTACATATTTTAGTTTCACTTTTTACCGCCAAGGGGGCACCTAACTATATCGGGTGCTATGGGCCCGATCCTCTCGACTAATATATCTACGGATAGGTTGTAAAACGAAGTTTCGTTCGGATGGAGGTTTGTTTAGAATAGTGTGCCCCCTAGTTGCGAAATGTGGAACTAACAGATTTTGAAAAAGGATAAATTGTTTTGAAAGGAGTATTAAACGAAACCCTCTGTGCGATCTGTGATCACACTTACCCACTTGTTTAAACTTAGCATAAAGAAAACAATTTTTTTCTTGTCAGAATCTCACGTGCAATACAATTCGCAAACATACCAATATAAAAAAATAATACAAAAATGTAACAATTCAGTCATATT
Organism: Maratus speciosus; assembly: GCA_963932465.1. Taxonomy (NCBI): domain Eukaryota; kingdom Metazoa; phylum Arthropoda; class Arachnida; order Araneae; family Salticidae; genus Maratus; species Maratus speciosus. The sequence goes on along the minus strand of OZ010792.1, from coordinate 372,388,876 downwards.
AAAGCGCCTAAAATAAGCTACTGTCAGCTTTAATTTTAAATGAAGAATTGAGACAGTTATTAATGTTTTTCATCAGGGAGGAGGGGGAGAGGGGGCTGAACCCCCTGCTTAAGATTATGTTTTATCACATGAACATAAAAGAATATCCGAACTGAAAATTGTTTCCTACGAGGGTTTAGGTGCCACAGCAGTCGTCCCTTTCTCTAAGAATATTTAGTTTCTTTTTTTGTTAGTGTTTAATTGTTTAAATCACTTGAGAAGAATAAATTTTATGCTTTTTTTAAACCTGAGAAGAAGAAGAAAATATAGTTAATTAAATTTAAAATTTTAGAGTGGGACAGTTTTCTCACTTTTTTGGCCCCCAGTAAAACTCCTTCACAGAACACATCTACAGGAAAAATAATTTTCGCAATCTTTTTCAATTTAAATCTTTCTCTTAGCACAGGCACGTTTGCGCGAGATAATGCGCAAATTTCGCGAAACAAAGTTGATTTGAGACTGTCTTCTTGGATAAAACTAACCTTTTCTGTTCCAGGCACGACTTCCAGAGGAGCGTGGAAAGTGACAGAAAATTCACACAGTCACTTTTCTGTGCTCTTTATTATAATTCATTCTTGCCCACACCTTTATTCAAATTTCAAGGTCACTTTTTATTTTTCTTTCTTTTTTTTTCTTTATGGAGAACATAAACATGAAGGAAATAAAAATATTTTTTTTTTGTTCGGAATCTCACATGCAATACAATTTTTAAACATACCGTCATAAAAAGAAGTATAAAAATATAAAAATTAAGTCATATTAACCCTTTCCCCACCCCTACCCCCCAAAATAATAATTAATTAATCAATAAGCTACTATCGGCTTGAGAATTGAAACATAATTTTTTTTTCATCAGGGGGCTCTGTGGCCCTGTACACTGTACTTAGGATAATGTTTTATGATATGCACATTAGAGAAAATCTAAATTTCGATTGGAACTTCCCCCTTTCCCCCCGACGAAAAATCTTTTAGTTTCTTTTTCTGTTAGTGTTTAATTATTTTAATTAACTTAAGCAGAATAAATTTGGATGATTTTTATAAACCTTAACAAAAAAAGAAAATTTAGCTAATTAAATTTAAAAATCCAGTGTGACGGCAATTACCCGACCCTACTCCCCTACCTCCTTCCTCTTTGCGGCCGCCCATGAATAACACTGATCACCATGATTTTATACACATTCACACAAAATATAATTTTTGCAATCTTTTTCACTTAAACCTCTCTTGCACATTACTAGCACAGACACGTTTGCGGGAGATAATGCGCAAATTTTGCGAAACAAACTTGATTTAGGACTGTCTTCCTGGATCAAACTAATTGCCATTTCTGTTCCAGGCACGACTTCCAGAGGAGCGTGGAAGTGACCGAAACAAAGTTTTCTCTGAAGAAGACGAAGAAGAGGAAAAGGTTTATTCCGAGCCGGTCTTACGCTTTGCACCAGAATAACAATGAACTGTGTAGGATAATGAAGAGTTCGGAATATTATTAGTGCAAGCACATTTTATAGATGTATTGAGTTTTGTAAATAAATGAGAACTTTTTCGGTGGATAAATAATAGTAAGATAAATATCACAATGAATTTTTACCACAATTTCTTATTTCTTTATTTTGAAAAAAAAAAAAACACCTTAAATGTACAATTAAGAGGACTCTTCGCCTTCAAAAAATTGATTTTTTGTTTTCATATTTATAAACAATATATAAAATTCTAAATCAAACAAACGAACAAAAAAAAAAAAAAAAACGCATAAAAGAATTCAAATTTAAGGTGTATTGTGTTAAAAATAATAAACTAAGCGCAGTAAATAAAATTTCCGCGTTGAATTGACAACAGATCTGGCGGAGATTCTAGGTATAATCATTTTATACATATTTTTATAAAAGAAATTACTAGTCTGCATTTTTTTTTTTTTTTCAGTGCACGCAAGTATCAAAAACGCATTTTGAGAAAAGTGCCTTCAAAAATAAAAAGGAATTGCAATTTGTGTTAAAGCACACATTATAAATATGAAACTGATCCGGTTCTAACTTAAATATTTCCATGCGTTTTTTTTTTTTCTTTATTCATAATTATATATATTTTATAAAATATGAAAAACAACCATTTAATTTTTTGAAGAATTAAAAGTGATGAGTTTTCTTAAGTGAAAAATAGTTATATTCCTTAGAATTTTGTCAGTGGAATATAGTAGGGTGAAACCCACAGATACCTTAAGTATTCTTTCTTTTTCAAACTGCTATTACAAAGTTTTAAATCTATTTTATTCTTATTTTTATTTATTAACTATAGTAGAGATACATTAAAAAATATTGTTGATCAAATTTTGAAAATTTATACTTTTTATTACTAAAAATTAATTTTTTTCATAAATAGGGTCAAAAACTCTAGTAATCGACAGCATTCCTTATTTTGGAAAACCAATAACTGAAACATAAATTATAGCAGTTAAGACAAATAAGTTACACATAGATAGCATTACTTTGCAGAATTTGATAAGAAAATGCTTATTTGAGATAAATTTTTCTGAAGTTTCAGTTACTGGTTAGGTTTCAATAAATATGCTGTGGGTTTCACTCTTTAACGCGATTCTTCTTTTAGTTATATCTGAAAGAATCAGAATTTTGAATTTTTTAAAAATAATTTGTATTTACTGAAGTCTTCTATTGCACGAAAAAAAAAAAAAAAAAAAACCCAAAGAACTTTTATAAATATTTTATTTTTCCCCCTTCTTCTCTTCTCCCTTTTTTATTTATTTACTTTTTTTAGAAAACACAGATTAAAATTTGCTTATTTCAGTGGGTTGAAGTAAGATGTTTTAATAAAACATAAAACATTTCCTTGAAAGTTAGATTAGCAACTTTATTTGCATCGTAAACTAATAGCATTTTTATTGTTATATGGTTATTTGTATTTAAAATTTTCAATGATAGAATTCGAAAAATCCATATTTCGAGTTAAAGAAATTAATTAATACACTATAAAACTACTCAGAAACATTTCTGAAAATCAGTAGCAGAAAAATAGACTTTGATTTTTATAATACTTCTGTAAATTACAAAAATAGGGTGACCGAGCCAGTTAAGACAAATAAGTTACACATAGATAGCATTACTTTGCAGAATTTGATAAGAAAATCCTTATTTGAGATAAATTTTTCTGAAGTTTCAGTTACTGGTTAGGTGTCAATAAATATGCTGTGGGTTTCACCCTATAACGCGATTCTTCTTTTAGTTATATCTGAAAGAATCAGAATTTTGAATTTTTTAAAAATAATTCGTATTTACTGAAGTCTTCTATTGCACGAAAAAAAAAAAAAAAAAAACTCAAAGAACTTTTATAAATATTTTATTTTGCCCCCTTCTTCTCTTCTCCCTTTTTTATTTATTTACTTTTTTTAGAAAACACAGATTAAAATTTGCTTATTTCAGTGAGTTGAAGTAAGATGTTTTAATAAAACATAAAACATTTCCTTGAAAGTTAGATTAGCAACTTTATTTGCATCGTAAACTAATAGCATTTTTATTGTTATATGGTTATTTGTATTTAAAATTTTCAATGATAGAATTCGAAAAATCTATATTTCGAGTTAAAAAAAAAATAATTAATACACTATAAAACTACTCAGAAACATTTCTGAAAATCAGTAGCAGAAAAATAAACTTTGATTTTTATAATACTTCTGTAAATTACAAAAAATATTGGTTTTAAAGCTTTATAAAGATTTAAAAAAAAACGTTTTTTGGGAAGATGGGTATAATTCAGGTTATTGTATATTTTCGTTCGTGGTTATACAGTAAAAGATCTGCAGGGTGTATCTAAACTCTTGGGCAAAACTTTAAGGGGTGATAGTACACATAAAGACAAACAATAATAAATAGGAAACTATGGGTCCCAAACGTCTTCCGAAAGAGGTAGGCACCATTAAATTTTAGGGTCAAAAATTCAGATGATTATAAAAAAACGGAAAAATATGTCGATTCATTTGCGGTTTTTTTTTTAAACTATTCTTTATGTCTGTATTTTCTTGAAAATAAATTTTAAAGATAAAGTTCAAAAAATGCCGATAGAGGGCGCTTTAGACTTTGGAGTAAAGAACAACTACTTTTTACCATTCTTTTTTGTATCTCATTAAATGCTTTCAAAAGCTTAGACTTAAACTTAAATTTTGATCTCAAAATCTGAATCGTTGTGAGTGGTTAAGTAGCGAAAACTAAACTGCGTTCAGGAGTTGAAATTTGAACGCCCCTCCTGAACACAGTTCAGTTTGCGCTACTTAACACCTTCCAACGATTCAGATTTTGAGCTCTCTGAGATTCAGATTTTCAGATTTAGGTTTAAGTCTAAGCTTTTGAAAGCATTTAATGAGATACAAAAAATAACGGTAAAAAATAGTTTTTCGTTTCTCCAAAGTCTAAAGCGCCCTCTATCAGCATTTTTTGAACTTTTTCTTTAAAATTTATTTTCAAGAAAATACTGATATAAGGAATAGTTTTAGTAAAAACTACAAAAGAATCGACCAATTTTTCCGTTTTTTACAATCATTTGAAATTTTGTACCCTAAATTTTATTGGCGCCTATCTCCTTCGAAAGACGTTTGGGACCCTTAGTTTCCTATTTAGTATTGTTTGTCTTGATGTGTAGTATCACGCCTTAAAGTTTTGCCCAAGAGTTTAGATACACCCTGTATCTAACGTGCACCTTGAGACTATTAGAGGTTGCGCGTACTATAGAATTTTGCGTTACACAGATAACATTTCATACATCACTAAATTACCTTGTAAACATGACCAAATATGTCTGGAACATAACAATATATAGTAGAATATCTTTTTATTACATTCTTTGGAATCAGAAATTGTGCAGATTATAAATTTTTGCCTAATATAGATCATTTCACATATTATTAAATTAACTTAAAGCATGATCCAAACATGCCTGCACAAAATCATTATATTACTCATTTCCAAAAATTTTTAATTTAAAAATAACAATGTTTTCATCGAAAAGTCCGAAATAATGTGTTAACGATGAAAATGCATCAAAATTAGCGCTCTATAGAGAATAGTACTATTTCTATAAAGCGGAATGCAGATGCTTCTAAACTGTAAAATTCATTTTTTACATCTGAGAAGTTGTACCTTATATAGAGCACTGCACTATACAGGGTGGTTCAAAATTATGTGTCACAAATGTAAAGGCAGGTAGGGGGGGGGGGGAATAAGCAGATTGTGGAATGTGGATTGTGTGTACGAATGTGGGTGCAGAAATGCAGTGTTGGGTAGTACAGGTCGCTGTTAAGTTCGGCGGATGAAAGCGCTTCACTGGCTTAAAACGTCATTCTTCAAGGATTTCGAGCAAAATGCATCGTTACACCAATGCGGAGCTTGCCGATATGCATTTCATATATGGGGTTAAGCAAGGGAATGGCTCACACCCAACAGCTCTCGAGCTTGTCGAAGGACTATCTTCCACTGTGCGTAATTCTGCTTCTTCTATTGCAGGAATCCTGCGATATCTTACTGCGCCCGTATCGCGTCTGGAAGCATAAACGATCATAAACGAAGCATAAAAAATGTAAAGGCAGGTATAAAGGACCTAAATAAGCAGATTTCGTATATGAATGTGGGTGCTGAAATGCACCGTTAAGGCAGTAGAGAGCGCTGTTAAGTTCGGTGGATAAAAGCGCTTCGCTAGCTTGAATCGCCATTCCCTCATGAATTTCAAGCAACATGCATCGTTATCTTGCCAACACGTATTTTATGTATGGGGCTGAGCAAGGAAATGGTTCACAAACCAAGGCACGTCTAACAGGTTTTGAACTTGTCGAAGGACTATCCTCTACTGTGCGTAATACTGCTTCTTCCACTGCAGGAATTCTGCGATATCTTACAGTGCCCTTATCACGCCTCGAATTATAAAACGATCCACTTGCGCACAACTCCTAATGAAGACGCTCAAATGTTCGGGGATCCGGCAGAATCCTACCCGAGAATCGTTCCATGTACATCCTTTCAGCAGCCAATCCCTTTCCTTGCGCAACCTCATACATGAAATGCATATCGGTAAGCTCCGCATGGGTGTAACGATGCATCTTGCTCGAAAATCTACGCGGGAAATGACGATTCAAGTCAGCAAAGAGCATTTATCCGCCCCACTCAACAGCGCTCTCTGCTGCCTCAACGCTGCATTTCCACACCCCCATCTCTATATGAAATCTGCTTATTTAAGTCCCCTCTACCTGCCTCTACATGTTTGACACATAATTTTGAAATACCCTGTATAGAATTGCTTCATAAGATCTTTGACTGTATTATATTTTCTTAGATTAAGAAACATTTGTCATTTTTATAGTACATCATGATGGATTTGGGAAGTTAAATTAATATAATATATTGGATTTCTTATTCACACTCTCTTAGTTGTGCAACTTTTTCTTAGGTCACTTAACAATTTTATAGTCAAAGAACACTCTATTTCGTCAGACGCCCTTCTTGTTATCACATCAGTATTTCGTTAATTTAAGAGCATGTGGGTTAGAAGTATTTCTATAAATGGTTTGTGAAGTCTTTGTCAATTCACTTTGGCATTCTAACTAAAGTACGTTTTGCTGTAGCATTTCTAAATATATAGCTTTCGATAAAATTTGCTATAACTATTTGCATTATTCTTTGTAGTCACTTGATTTCTTTTAACATTTAAAGACAATTTTATTTTATGGATTATTGCTTTGATGCATACTTGCAATAGTAATTCTTATCTGAGACAAAACAAAAGATACATGCAAGACTTAGAGAGAATAATAAGAAATAAAAACAAAACTCATAAAAGAATTAAACAAAATGTCTGACAAATAAGTAATCAACTAACAACCATTATGATTAAACAAGATATTAAGAAAGTATAATAATTAGAATGACTGTAGTTTAATTATAAACTAAACGGAAAATATTGATTTTATTAAATATCATAATCGAGATGAACTTGTTTTTACTCCGATTAATTGGCTGAAGCAGAAATGTAAGATGAAAATCAAAGTTGATATATAGTATTGAACTAATAATATTGAAGTATTAACATGTGTAACTACCTTACACGTGGCCCTAATTTTTCGTGCATTAGTTTATGGATGTTTTTTTGACAATAAAAGTAAAAAAATAATTCAAAATATTTTATGTAAATTATCTTTAATGAAAAAGGATACATTTCACTATTCCATAGTGATACTTAACAAAATATAATAAATGACACAAACTTTGCGGCCAATGAAATCCATTTCCTCCTATGTTTTTTATGTCCCTAATGTTTTGCGCATATTCAAATGAGACGAAATTAGTAAGTCTTACCACTTCGTTGGTCCTCCTTTGGCGGCGTAAACATGTCTCACTGTTCTCGGCATAGTTGAAATAAATGTTGCCACTCAAAAATTGATTTTCTTTTTGCCATTTTTCAAGAAGAATTATTTTCAGCTGCTGATTGTCACTGTAGCTGTTTTGTGGTGTCCTTCTTCGAACTTTTTTCTTTACGTATCGCCACAAATCCTCGATACAACTGATGTCCGGGTAATTCGGAATCCAATCTAGCACAGGGTACCACTTTGTTGAAGACAGGCTTTTGTTGTCCTAGCTGAATGCGGTTTGTATAAGTCTTGTTGAAAAAGGTAACCCGATTGAAAGCCAAGTTTTTCAATTAAAGTCAACCACTGATTCCGCAAAACGTCCCGATAACGTTGTGCATTGATAGTTCCGTCATACAGCACCATTTGGTCGACGCCACAATAACCAAAACCTTCTCAAATTTGAACATATGACGGAAACTTGCAATCTTATTTGACGCATTTTAAATTTAAAGCTTTATTTTTTTTTCCGTACGACCCGACGACCGATATCTCCATACAAAATTGGAAAATGGAATTGATCCGAACTTATAACACTTTGCCATTGCTGATCTGTCCATTTTAATTGGTACACAGCCCACAAAAAACGTTTCCTCTTTTGAGCAGCAGTTAACATCGGTTTACGTTTGCTTTTGTAAGATTTGAAGCCCATTTTATGCAATCTTTTTGTAGCCATTTTACGAGTCACTGGTCGCCCTATGCTGTCTTGCCATAGGGATGCGGTTTCTGCCATCCTTATTGGTCTGCTGTTCATTACTACTCGACGCAGAATTCAATCTTCTCGAGCCGTTGTTGTTGATGAGCGACAGGTACTGTTTCTTGGCTGTATATCTCAGGTGGCAACGAAAGTTTTCAAAACAGCTCGCACTGTTGATTCAGGAATCATCAGATCCCCTGCCTATTTGCCTCATTAGACATCCATTATTTTCTTTTTACGCAAGTCTACCGATAATCTTTTACCACTAATTTTCTTCTTATTAAATGATTTGAAACTGCTCTTTTTTTAAAGAACACATGCCATCAGTTCCGGATGCGATAATTTGTATAATTGAAAAAAAAAAAAAAACAGCCAATCGCAATTGTCGAAAACCTTCTGTAAATGCCCATGCGCAAAACAATAGGTCTTTCTATTTTTAAGAGGGAAAACGTTTTACATATCCAAATCTAAGTGTGCTACTTTTTTTTATTTTTTTCTTCAATGTAATTCATTTTAGGCGACTGACATTTGAAGAATTTAAATTGTTTATTTAGACAAAATTAAGTTTGCGTTTTCTTTCTTTGAAAAACTTCACTTTTAAACCGGTACGTAAAGAATTAGGTCCACGGGTAAGGTACTTTTTTGAAATATTACGATGCATGAGGTAGAAGAAAGTTTTGGGATTGGCACATCTAACTAGTTTTCTTTATTTATCTAGGATCAAAAGAAATGACATTTCATGTACAAATAAAGTATATTGGACAACTGGATCAAGGCCAGTATTGGCTAAGAACTATATCATTCCTGCAAAGATTAAAAAAATAATAATAATTTTGTTAACAATACTTGAATAATTACAAAGGAAAAACTGTACTCAAAGTGATTTATATGTTTTATCAACTAGAAAGCATTTAAACCATGTAAAATATTGAAATTTCGTAACATCGTTTGTGATTCAAAGTCCTTATTACACTGTTCCTGAAATTTTCCAGCGCCCAGTTATTTTAAGTGTCTGATATTTTACAGTTTATGTTAGAAAACGGAAAACTAAAACTTATCCTTGAAAGCAAAATGTAGCAGCATAATTGAAATTTTTACACGGGAAGTTGATTGGTAATGTTATGCAGTAGAGTAATTCCGGGATTTATGCCGCACATTTTTTTGAATTTGTGTATTAAGTCCCATGATGGACATAATATAAAAAAAAAATCATGCTGTGCTATTTAATGTTAAATATACAACGCGTGTACTGCGACAAAAAAAATTCAAAACAAATAATTAATATTTTTTAACAATTTTTTTCTAAAGCATTACACTGCGGCGCGTCACCCGTACATTTAGGCTGAGACGCTGCACTTGCGCAGCAGTTATGCCGCGCTTGTAATAAAAACAGAATGAAATTATAAATAAAAATATTTAAAAAAATATTCATATCTCGACTATAATTAACGATGTAATAACAAAATGAAACTAAATGAGTACAATGAACCGTGTTAGTAGATTCAAATTAATATTTGTTTGCCTACTTTCACTATTAAAATTATCGACTTATTTTTTTACCTTAAATTTTAACTGTTATTTCAGCAACAACTTAGCATCAATGCATTAGAAAGGGAAAAGAAAAAAGTAAAATTGTGTTTACATAATTTATTTGTTAACCCTTTCAGAACCGGTGGCTTTTATAAAAATTTTATTCGGTTGGCACCACTTTTTTAAAAGAAGTTACCTTTACTTAAATAATCATGAAAATGCTCTAATTAAAGAAAGCAAATATTACTTTTCTTTTTTACTGGTGCCAGGAACAAATTTTGTATGCTCTTTATGAAGGTGCATATATACACCAATGGTTCCGAATGGGTTAAGAGACCTGTTTTTTCGACTCCAATCTACAGAAAAAGTGTCGAAAAACTACAGTCTTTATGTAACTACACTTGCCACATGATGCAATAAAGCCAATTACACTTCCTCTTTTTTGGAGTAGTTTTCTAAACATTCCTTGCAAAGAACGTCTGCGTTACGCGTAATCCAATTTTTTATTATTATCATCTTGACTTTCATCTTTCTTGCCCGTCTTACTTTTTATTTTTCCCTTTTTCTCCTTTGGTCTTAATAAACTTGATGACATGCCTAACATGGTTAGTCTGTGCAAAATGAAAAGGAAAAGTTAATAACACTTAATCATCCCATACAAAAGTAACTGCGGCATATATACCGGAATTGCAGTGCAGCATGTATCTCAGTTTGCATGGTGCAGACGTCGGCCATTACAGTTACCTGCCATCGCTAAGAGGAATGGCGTAACCATACACACAGTATTATATACAAACGCTACACTTAGTTTTGACTTCGAAATCATGCATACATTTAATAATTAGTGTATGAAAAGTATTTAAACATAACGTGTTTAAAAGTTTGGACAGTGAAACCATTCACTTATGTCAAACTAAAGATTGTACTTCTACAAGTAAACATAGAAATGGGATTCACGCTATACACTGGTTAAAATAATCTCATTGCGCACCTATACTGTGCGTTTGACGACCATCTATCAATAATTGCAAGAAATACAAGGGGTGCGGCATATATCCCGGATGCGGCGACTCTTCCTGAGTTACCCTATATTTAACATTTCATGTCTTCATTAAAATTCAATGTCTGATTTGTTAAAAAATAAATTTGATTACATAAAAGTTACACTGTAAAAAAAGAGGTATGATTCTTGATCTAGCAGGAAGGTTTACGAAAATACGTTACTTCTTTCGAGCTAACCGTGGTACCAAAAAGCGTTCCTTTATCTAGAAACCCGTAGAATTCCACGATTTAACCTATTAAAGACTGGCGTTGCATTTTCGCAACATTATGTTTGAGATTTTTTTTATTTTATTGTTAATATTGTTTTCAACAAATTTATTATCACATTAATTTATGCCTTTAGGTATCACATTAATTTATGCCCCGGTACGGTATGCTATTTCTTTTTCCCAGCTTAATTTGTGTAGTCTCCAAAAAATGACGTTCAGAAACCTGCCGTAAAACAAAGCAGTATGATTAAATACTCTATAGCAATTTTTTGAACTTCTAAGCATCGCACATTTTCAATTTTTATACCGTCGTATTGGAAAAAAAAGTAAAGAAAAAAAAAGCTTGCCAGGAATGTCTTTTAGTCCCCGGTACGGTATGCTATTTCTTTCTCCCAGCTTAATTTGTGTAGTTTCCAAAAAAATGACGTTCAGAAGCCTGCCGTAAAACAAAGCAGTACGATTAAATACTCTATAGCAATTTTTTGAACTTCTAAGCATCGCACATTTTCAATTTTTATACCGTCGTATTGGAAAAAAAAGTAAAGAAAAAAAAAGCTTGCCAGGAATGTCTTCTAGTCCCCGGTACGGTATGCTATTTTTTTCTCCCAGCTTAATTTGTGTAGTCTCCAAAAACTGACGTTCAGAAGCCTGCCGTAAAACAAAGCAGTACGATTAAATACTCTATAGCAATTTTTTGAACTTCTAAGCATCGCACATTTTCAATTTTTATACCGTCGTATTGGAAAAAAAAGTAAAGAAAAAAAAAAGCTTGCCAGGAATGTCTTTTAGTCCCCGGTACGGTATGCTATTTCTTTCTCCCAGCTTAATTTGTGTAGTCTCCAAAAAATGACGTTCAGAAGCCTGCCGTAAAACAAAGCAGTACGATTAAATACTCTATAGCAATTTTTTGAACTTCTAAGCATCGCACATTTTCAATTTTTATGCCGTCGTATTGGAAAAAAAAGTAAAGAAAAAAAAAGGTTGCCAGGAATGTCTTCTAGTCCCCGGTACGGTATGCTATTTTTTTCTCCTAGCTTAATTTGTGTAGTCTCCAAAAACTGACGTTCAGAAGCCTGCCGTAAAACAAAGCAGTACGATTAAATACTCTATAGCAATTTTTTAAACTTCTAAGCATCGCACATTTTCAATTTTTATACCGTCGTATTGGAAAAAAACGTACTTTTAAATGCAATTTGTTTGAAAACTGCATCTCCATTTATTTTTGAAATATTAATTTTTTTTGTAGTTTTTTGAGCCATTTTCTTAATATTGGCTACGGAAGTATTCAATTTCTGTAGAAAGTAAAGTAAAAATAGTTGTAAAATATTAAGACCAATGTCAGACGGGCGTCTTTTCTGCTGCTTTTTTGCTTAAGTATTATCCATTCACAATGATATAGCATTGTGAATGGATAATACTTAAACAAAAAAGCAGCGAAAAAGACGCCCGTCTGACATTGGTCTAATTATATATTTTTGTTGCCATTTTCTCATAACAACCGAAAAAAATTTAATTAAAATACGTGCTATTTGAAAAAATATAAACGAAGGATTTCTGTTAAAACATGGAGCTATTATAAATTATATTTAATTTTAAGTATCTATATTAATGTTACAAACAAGTGAAGGCCTATGAATCATTAGACAGCCGTTTTTTTTTTTTTTTTTTTTTTTTTTTTTTTTTTTTCGTTTTTTTCCGTCGAGTTTCTTTAATGACGGCATATTTTTGCTGCATTTGTGTATTATTTCGATAGTGACGTCCTATGCCTACTTCACTGTAGATGTTTAAGTGTGGATCGTAAATGTGGAATTCTTAAGCGGATGCGAATGACATCATTTTACAAAAAATAAAAGCGTGTGCTGTAAGTCTTAAAATTGAAATATATTTTGTACTATTTATATATACATACACCGAAGAGCCAAAACATTGACCTTCCCCACATTTTGCAATGAAGTCGCCTAGATGACGTGGGGGGGGGGGGCACGTAATCTGGTGTGAATGGTATTTAACTGCTGCTTGACATTCCAATACATTATAACGCATAGTAAAATAGATTCGGAGCACATAGTTCTGATGACACTGTTGAATATGAGGCTACACAGCAAACGTCCCACTCATGAGCCTCTGTTGACCAAGCATCATCGCCAACTACTCCTAAACTAGGCCCGGGAACGTTTTGACTGGGGCATGGATCATTAGGAGAGAGTTGTCTGGTCGGAAAAATCACGATTCATCCTTCAACACATCGATGGACGTGTCAAGGTACGCCGTCTTTCAGGAGAGTTGTTGCTCTCCCTTACGCAGCAGGTCATAAAAAGACCTGTGGTGGCGATATTATGCTTTGGGGAATGTTCATAATGGCGTCTCTGGTACCATTGGTTGTGGTAGAATAGACCCAGAATGCCGCGGACTCTCTGAACATCACTGCGGACAAGTTGCACCCTTACACGGAATCTATCCTTCAAAATGAAAATGCATTCCTCGGACAAGACAACACTCCATGTCACAGGGCTCAAATTGCGTTGGAGTGGTTCCAGGAACATAATACTGAATTCAAGTTAAGGTCCTGGCCACCTAACTCAACGGATCTTAATCCGATAGAGCACATTTGGGGCGTTATGGAACGGCAGCTAAGAGCTCAAAAACCACCATGTCGGAATATCTCGGATTTGCGTGACCACTGCACAAACATTTCGTACAATCTGTCTCCGGCTATATATCAAAGACTTGTTGCATCCATACGAAGGTGTGCTTTAGCTGTTTTGTGAGCCAAAGGTGGACCAGCGCGTTATTAGGTAGGTGGTCATAATGTTTTGGCTCTTCAGTTTTTCTCTTCATTTTTTTTTTCATCGGGGGCGACACTAAATTTTGAAAAAACAGAATTCCCGTTTTCTAGTTTTCTCTTGATTAGTCATTAATATGTATAAAATGAAATTGTATTTCATTTATGTCAAGTATAACGTATAACCTTTTGAGACTCAAGAAAAATTTAAACCCTTTCTCTTTGTCTTTACTACTTTATTTTCATCAAAAGTGTAAAAAAATATCATTTTTGAAGATTTTTAATTTTTATGTTTTTTAAATTTGTTAAGGACAGTATCCATTTTAATGGATGCTGAGGTCCGAAGTATAACGTGATAAATAGAAACACGGTTCATTCCACTTTTCGCATGTAAAGTGATACTGAAAAGCACTAAATTAACAAACAATAAATGTAAACATATATATGTTTGTTATTAATTTAATGAACAACACTGAATTATTTTACACATATTTAATCAAAATGAAAATCTTTGAAATAATTTCTTTCACTGGTAATCATAGGCGTAGCGTCGGAGGGGCGTGTGCCCCCCCAACCTATTACACGCTGGGCGCCAGAACAGAAAGCGTAAGGGGCGCCAAATGAAGATTTTTTTTGTCTTTACATACAAAAATATATATGTATTTACATGGAATTTGCATAAAAATATCTTACAGCCGGAAAATCCAAAAGTAAAACTGAACCAATTGCATTGAAATTTACAAATATATAAGAAATATTCATCTATAATAGAAGACTGCAAATGAATTGGAAAAAAAAGAGCTTTTTTTAGGCATTATTCTTTCTTCAATTCTAAGTGTACCAAAAGGCGAAGGGGGCGCCAAATGAAGATTTTGTTTGACTCTGACTTTTCTGATGAATAGATTCCATGAAGACTAATCAATTTTCTTTTCTCTCTCATCCGGAGCAGTGTTGAGCTTTAATTTTTCCCGTCTTGATATGGGCGAGATCTGGTGGCTGCCCGGGACAGGTTAGGCTAGGTGGGGAGGCCTAGCAATTGGCTTTAGCTCAACAAGCCCCACCCAGGCTGCCCGGGACAATAAAAATTAATGGGAGAAGGAGTCATGGTCGAAAGTAAGGGGGTGGAGAGGGAACATGTGCCCTGGACGCCACGTGAAGGGGGCACCAGATGAAAATTTGGTTTACCGTTTTATACAATCTATATATGTGTGTGTGAAATTTGTGTAAAAAAAATATTTTTTAGCTGAAAAATCAAAAAGAAAAGCTGAGTAAAGTGCATTAAAATTGTCGAATAGATAAAAAGATTTGCCTACAATATACAAGACAGCAAATGAATAACTCTATTCTTTTTCTTATAATTACTTTTTTACATGCATATCACCATATCTGGCCTTAGATGGGGCGAGGTCAGATGGCTGACTGGCATAATAAAAACCAAGCGGTCGAAAATTCACAAATTGAAAAGTAAAAATTTAATAATTTTGTTGTTGTTGTTTTGAATCACACATAAATTTGAAAATTAGCTTTGAAAATTAAATTTGAAAAGTTGAGGAAAGTATGTGGACATATCAATGTATAAATAAGAAGAGTCATATAAGTGATAATTCCACAAAACTGGTGTAGATAGTACAGGAAGATATTTTACAATGCTGGAATTCATTTTTATGCCTACAGTAAATCCTGTTTTTTTTAATTCCTGAAACAATGCGACTCATATCACTATGACATTAAAGTACATCAATTGTAATAATTTGTAATGCTACAATAGTAAACATCTAGAAAAATGAAATATGTCTGTAATGGAACATTGTCTTAAACGAAAAATACTGCATGGTTCCAACAGAAATAATACCAAAAGTTATATCTGCTAAGACGGAAACCTGTATAAAGCGGGATTATTTCCGTTTCCTTTCGAATTTTTTTCACAGGTTTTAATGGATAAATATTTGACAAAGCTGGTTATATATTTCAATATTATTACGTATTTTACTGTTACACATTTTAAATTTTAAAATAAGTCCTCTAATAGAAACTTTCGTAAATTTCGCTTTGTAAATTTACTTTGCGGAGGAAGGAGGGGGCGCCAAAATCCATGTTTGCCCCGGGTGAAAATATAGCTAGTTTCGGCGCTGGAAGGAGTGCACAAAGTAAAATGCTTTAGTAAAACTCTTTAAAAGAAAAAAAATGAGTATAGCATTTGCAGTGGTACAATAAAAAATCTCACACAGGGCACCATGGCTAATAAAGCCGCCTCTGGCTTTCTCCTCCAAATGATCTTTTCACTTCTTTTTGCCTCCTTGCCCTTGAACTTCCTCAGTCAGTCGACAAAAGAAAAGACGAATTTCGACAAAAGATCGTGGAAAAATATGGCGAATTTCGTCAAAAAAATCTCTGAAACAAATACCAAATATCATTTTCGCGTAATCGGTCATAGAAAAATTCACGAAATTTGACAAAGAATCGTGTAAAAAAAATCGTGAATTCCATAAAACGATCGGCGGAAAAAAATGCGAATTTTGGTAATTCGTCGTCGAAAAAATCGCGAATCTCCTAAAAGGACCGTGGAAAAATATCTTTAATTTTATCAAAGGTTGCGGAAACAAATGGCGATTTTCATCATTCGGTCACGAAAAAATCATCGCAAATTTCGTCAAAAGAATGCACAAAATATTACGAATTTCGTCTAACGACCAAGAGAAAAAAAATAGCAAATTTCGTCAAATATTCGCGGACAAAAAGACGACAAGGGTAATGCTGAGTAAAAAAAAAAAAAATCTGAAATTCACAGCAAATTGTCTGAAAGGTTACAGCAGAGGAGTGAAAGGGGGAAATCTCCCGGCCTCAATTATGCGTTTTTTCGGCTGCCCTTTAGCGAAATTCGCGTTTTTCCGCGATTCTTCGACGAAATTTGCGTTTCTGTATCGCGATCCTTTGACGAAATTCGCACTTTTCGGCGATATTTTGAAAAAAATTGCGTTTTTTGCGATCCCTTGGTGAAATGTGTGTGTTTTTCGCGATTCCCAAACGAAGTTTGCGTTTTTTCGTGATCACTTGTCGAAATTCGCGTTTTTTTCCACGATTCTTTGGCGAAATTAATTTTTTTCTGCTATCCTTTGAAGAAATTGGCGACTTTTTTCTGTGAACGGTTGTCGAAATTCATTTTTTCGGCGAACATTTGCCGAAATTCGCAATATTTTTTATGTCCGAATTTTAGGATTGAAGACAGATTTTTTTTTAATTTTCAGAACCGAATGCCTTAAATTTTCGGAAAATTCAGAACAGAATCACCTCTGAAAAGACGCGAATTTAGTCAAATAATCGCGTAAAAAATCGAGAATTTAAACAAATAATCAAGAATTTCGTAAGTCGGTTTTGAAAAACAAATCACGAATTCGATAAACTATCGCGGAAAAGAATTGCGAATCTCGTCAAATGATATCTGAAGCAAACAGCGAGTACCATCAATCGGTCGCGGAAAAAATTTATATCGCAAATTTCGACAAGTGGTGGCGGAGAAAAAATTTCCTCAGTTTGTCTTAGAAAAATTCGCGAATTTTGGCAAAGTATCGCGGAAAAATAATCGTGAATTCAGTGAAACGATCGCCGGAAACAAAAACGCGAAATTTGGCAAAGGATCACGCCCAGTAGCAGAACGTTATGGTTGTATCTGCGACAGCAATTTAGTGGGTTGAAAATTGTCTGCGGGAGTAGCGTGTTGCATTTTCTTATGTACGAACATTATAAGTGTTAAAATAAATAGCGTTCTTACTGATTAATAACCAGTGGTGATTCTGAGTAAAAAAAAAAAAAAAAATTCTGAAATTCACAGCAAATTTTCCGAGAGGTTACAACAGAGGGGGTAGGGGGGAACGGAAATCCACTACCGGCACTAACTATGTGTTTTTCTTCGCGCGCTTTTGATGAAATTTGCGGTTTTTGCGATCTTTTGACGAAATTTGCCATTTTTTGCGATTTTTTGACGAAAACTTGTTTTTCGCGATCTTTTGAGGAAATTTGCCGTTTTTTTCGCTATTTTTTGACGAAATTGTTGTTTTTTTCGCGATCTTTTGAAGAAATTCGCCGTATTTTTCGCGATCTTTTGACGAAATCTGTTGTTTTTTCGCGATCTTATGAGGAAATTTCTCGTTTTTTTTCACGATCTTTTGGCGAAATTTGCCGTGTTTTCGCGATCTTTTGACGAAATCTGCTGTTTTTTCGCGATCTTATGAGGAAATTTCTTGTTTTTTTCGCGATCTTTTGACGAAACTAGCCTTTTTTTCGCGATCCTTTGACAAAAATGAGCTTTTTTTCGCGATCCTTTACGAAATTTGCGTTTTTTCCTCGATTCTTTGACGAACTTCGTGTTTTTCCGCGATTCTGTGACAGAAATTTTCGTTTTTTCGGCGCCCCTGGGACGAAATTCACGTTTTTCCCGGGAACTTTTCACGAAATTCGCGTTGTTACAGCTATCCTTTGGCAGAAATTTGCGTTTTTCGCGATTTTTCGACGAAATTCCGCAAATTTAATTCCGATTTTTTGACATAAATTTTCTTTTTTTCGTGATCCTTTGGCAGTAATCTGCGTTTTTTCGCGATCGGTTGACAGAAATTTGCATTTTTCTGCGATTATCTGACTAAATTCGTGTTTTTTTCCTTGATCCTTTGATGAAATTCAAGTTTCTTCCGCGATTTTGTGACAGAAATTGGCGTTTTTCATGCGCCCTTGGAACGGAATTCACGTTTTCGTTCGGGATTTTTGGATAAAATTCAAGTTTGTACAGCGATCTTTTGGCAGAAATTTACCTTTTCCGAGATCTTTTGATTAAATTCCGCGTTCTTTCCGCAATCCTTTCACGTAAATTTGCGTTTTTTCGCGATCCTTTGACATAAATTTGCGTTTTTTCGCGATCGTCTGACTAAATTTGCGTTTTTCCCACAATCATTTGACTAAATTCGCGTTCTTTCCGCGATCCTTTGACGAAATTCGTGTTTTTTCCGCGATCCTGTGACAGAAATTTGCATTTTTTCCACAACCCTGGGACGAAATTCATGTTTTTCTTCGTGGCTCTTTTGACGAAATTTGCGTTTTTATAGCGACACTTTGGCTATAAATTACCGATTTTTTATGCGAACGATTGTCGAAATTGATATTTTTCGGCGATCATTTGTCGAATTCGCGATATTTTTTGTCAGAATTTGTTTTGTTTTTTTCTTTAAGGAAGTACTTTTTTTTCCCTCAAGTTGGCAAATTTATCTGCAAGGTCCAAAATAAATCTGCGACGCACGTCGCGCGTCGCGCACTTTCTGCTACCGGGGGATCACGGAAAAAAAAATTATGAGTTCCGTGATACGATCGCCCCCCCCAAAAATTGAGAAATTTACAATAGGTCATAGGAAAAATTGCGAAATATCCTTCAACGATCGTAGCAAAAGATAGCGAAAAGAAATAACTATTATCATTAGTCAATTGGTGAAAAAATTGCAAATTTCGCAATTTGTCGTGGAAAAAATCGCAAATCTTCTCAAACAACTATAAAAAATATCTTGAATTTTGCCAAAAGTCACGGAAACAAATGGTGATTTTCGTCATTCGGTCGCGGATAAATCGTCGCAAATTTCGTCAAAAGAATGGACAAAAAATTGCGAATTTCGTCTAACGATCACAAAAAAAATTTCAAATTTCGTCAAATGGTCGCGGGCAAAAAACGCAAATTTGGTCAAAAAAATTGAGAATTTAACCAAATGATCACGCAAAAAATCACGAATTTTATAACTCGGTCATGAAAAGAAAATCACGAATTTTGACAAACGATCTGGAAAAGAATCGGGAATTTCGTCAAAAGATCTCTGAAACAAATAGTAACGACCATCAATCGGTCGCGGAAAATCTATATCGCGAATTTGGACAAGTGGTGGCGGAAAAAAAAAATCGATTTCGTCAATCTGACGTAGAAAAATTTGCGATATTTGGCAAAGGATCGCGGAAAAAATCGCAAAATCTCCTTCAACGATTGTATAAAAAGATCTCGGAAAAAAAAGTATTTTCGTCAATAGATTGGAGGGGGGAGGGGCGGAGGGGGCGAAATCAAGAATTTTGAAATTCGTCGAGGAAAAAAATCGCGAATCTCTTCAAACATCCGTTGAAAAAGTGTGTTTGGGAAAATGACTTTACAGGTGCTTTGAAGAAAAAGATCAAATATTTTCAGTAAAAATAGTCACTGAAATCCGGAAAATATCGCCTTTTTTCTTGAAATAGCCGCTTTTTAATGGTTTTCGGCCTAAAATAGTCGCCATAGCCACCGATGCTGAAAATAGTAGCTTTTAGTAGCAAGTGGAAGCCCTGCAATTGTATGTTAAGAAAAATCGGAATTTTTTGAGAAATTGTGTCGAGCCGAACCGAGCCGGGACTGATTTAAATGATTTTTTCATGGGCCGGGCTTGTTTTCATTGATTTTTGTACGAGCAGGGCCTGGTAAACTGTGAAAAAATAAACTCATCATGAACTCCCTAACAAATAAATGCAATTTTCTTTTATGTTATTTAGTTGTTCCGAATTCCTAAATTAAAATTAAATCCTTTAAAGTTCCAAAATAAACGCGAAAAATATTTATTCGATAGAATTTATTTATGCTTCTGCACTTTATCAATTTTATTACACCTATCACAAAAATAAAGATTTTTTTTATTTTTTTATTTTATTTTATTTTTTTTTTTGGGGGGGGGGGGTGCAAAATTGAAAATTCGCCCGGGGCGCCGTTTTTATTTCGCACGACCTTGGTGCCCCCCCCCAAAATTTTTGGTCACGCTACGCCTATGCTGGTAATGCACAAAAACGTATTGTACATCTAAATTTACTTTTCTTTTGAATATATATTATTATCAGTGTAATTTCTAAAATTATGATGCCCTTTAAATTTTATGTGCATTTGTGCTTCTTGTTCTAACTGTTGTGAAATATCAGGAGGATCTGGAATGATTGAGAAAATCTAAAATGAAACGTAATTAATATCAGATTCCATGATGCTTGTCAAAGTAAAATATTCTTAATTGTATTAATTTAATTTGTTTGTTTATATTTATTAATTTCTAACAAAAGTAAAAGTTAGACGAAATAATTGCCTTAATTTACATATTAAAAATCTTTATATGGTGTAATGATTTCACTGCCTCCTGATTAATCTGGTAGCGTATGAGACAGGAAATCTCTCTTCTTTAATCTTCGAATATTTTATTCTGGAATATGTAGGAATATATACATATAAGGTTTTTTGGTTCGCATCAAATTATAACAATGAAGGGCTTTTTGCCACAGAGTCTATTAAGCGCTGAATGTCTCTTGAAATATGAGACTGACGTCTCCGTAAGAAAGTCTAATACTTGATTATCCTATATTAAATGAGACTGATGTCTCCGAAAGGTATCTCGCCGTCCGTTCACACACAAAGTCTTGTAACTCCTTTCTAGCGTCTCCAGGAGCTAGGAATTACCGCCGGCCTCTGCCGTTTGCGATCAAACTCAGACTTCCTCTCCCCCTCTAAAATCCATCGCCTCATCTCCTCCATTGTCCATTAAAAATGAATGGTTTTTAGGACGTAGAAACTCAGTCAGCTTGTGAAGTCTTGGTACAGGCAAAGTTCTGTTAATTAATTATTTAATTACGCCAAGGCTTTACAATGGACATAACTTTGAACTTATTTCAACGATGTCTTCTAAATCAAAGTGTTCTTTTGATATTTCGCTATTTCACTTCCGTTAGTTTGGCTAACTGAGCCATCAGCAAAATTATTGACTGATTCTTTAGTACTCTCATTTTCAACTTTAGAAGAATCTTCATAAATTTTATTACTATTAAAATATTCATCACTAGAATTACTAAAATCAAGATCAGAGTCATCCCCAGTTGCTCGTATTTCTAATGCTTCCAATGTTGTTAATCTTTCGGCTGAAATAAAGTACAAAAATATGTAATATTTGCTGTCTCTTTTTATAAAAAGTACATAAAACGTTACAGAGAGATTAAATAAACATTAAAAACTTGGAAATCTAGCACATGATTAAAACCAAAACTAATGCTAAAACTAACTTTACTCAAGTAAGACCCAACATCCATTTTAATGGATGATTTTAAATTAAGCTTTAACCCTTTATCTACTGGCGGTACCATTAAAATAGTAACTTGTTATAAAATTAATTTAATACATCGATTGGTGGAAATACACTTTAGAATGAGTTACAGATGCATTACTTTATCTTGTTCTAAACTAAAAGCATTATGGGTTACACAAAAGAAAAATATTTTTAAAAGGAAGATTTCTTTTGCCTTTCCATCTTTTCAGCTTTCTTGACGTTGGGGGGGGGGGGAGGATTTTTCATTTCGGAAATATTTCTATATTTCTATTGTAAGAACATTGTATTTGTACATTTTCTAATTCTACAAAATACTAAGAAAAATATTTAAAATAAAAGATATGAGTGGGGTTATAGATTTTGCACAAAATCCCTATAAATTCATTAATCCTTCATTCATTAATTAAAAATTAATCCTTCTCAATCCTTTTAAAATTTTTCTAAAATTTATTAAATGATTATGTAAATTTTTCTAATGTAGTTTTAAAAATGCACGAAAAATGCTTTAGAAGATAAAATTTTCATGAATTCATAATTCAGAACATAAAATGTTAAAGCAATAAATATATCAATTTTATAGTTAAAAACTAGCTAGGGTACTACAAAAATATTAAAATTAACATATAAACTCTAAAATGTGCTTAAAAAACAAAATCAGTAAAGGAAAATTGGAACTTACTTGGCACCCGGTCGAATACCATGCTGATTCACCCACTTCACCGGATTACAAACAAACGAGAGGTCGTTGCCAGATTCTTAAAACTTAAAAGTAACCTTTGAAGTGTATATTGTATTGGAGTATCAGGACTCGCTTCCAAAGAAATATTTAATGTGATTAGCAGGTTAAAACAAAACATCCATTTTAAGGGATAAGGGTCTCAGGGGGATATGAAGGTGCGGTCCTTAATAGGTTAAAGAAGCATTTCTGAAACAAAAGATTCTTTTGCTGCTCGTAATATACGGAAACGTATCCGACTAGCTTTCACAGTGTATTAATCAGTTTTCTTACCCGGTACCAACTTGAAATATCGGTTTTTCGGAACCTACCAATTCTCAAGTAAACATTTTAAGCTGGCTAATAATTTATATAATATTCAAGAGTAACAAATTAGTAATTTTACGCAATTAATTTCGCATGTTTATCTGTTGAACATGTTTTTTTAACATAAAAATGTTTGCCTGGGAATTGATAGCCTCCGAAAAACCGATATTTCATGTTCATATCGGATTAAGACAACTGATTAACACTCAATCATGTGTAAAAACTACTCGGAAGTGTTTCCGAAAATTATGAGAATCAAAAGAAATTTAGTTTCAGAACGTTTTTGTAAGTATCGGAAATCTATTGGATTCTGAGGATAAAGAAACTCTTTTCGCAAACGTGGTTAACTCAGATGAAGTTATGCTATATTTTTTCCCCTTCTTACTAGAACAATAAAATTTATCTTTTTTTTAAAAAACAGTGCATAAAGAAGATAAATAAATAAAGTATATAATAACATTACAATGAATTTTTTTTTATATAAACAAGATATAATTTTGTAAAAGATAAATAAACATAATCGACGACATTGTTATGAAAATTTGCATATTGATTTAAATATTAGACTGGCAAATATTTAATACGAAATTTTTAGCGCTTTATTGTTGAATTCAATGCTGAAGTTAACTGATCCTTTTCTCTTATAACTTGAATTCTTATTTATAGCTGAAGGTGTAGAATCAAAAGGAAATCCATCCAGTAATCTCTTCTTCAAGTTTAATAAATGTTTGATGCAAGCTAAAAATGCGCAAAAATGAAAATCGTTTTCAATATGCTTTAAAAACTAGGAAGTTGAACTGCTCTCAAGTACTCTTTTAAGATGAACAAAAGAAATTAGCCCGAGAAGGGAGAAATTTAACTCTTTTCATAAAATTTTTACATTCTTGTTTCAAGGGTGGTCACAATAGTCAATTACTAAGTATAACGCGCATTATTTAAAGTTTAAAATTTGTTGTGAAAGAGTTAAATTTCAGCAAATTTTGTGCTATTCTGAAGGAACAATGACTTTAATAGCACATGATCTAAGAAACTTTTGCGTGAAAGCTAAACTTTTGCGCATTAAACCTCGATTCAATAAAAATTAAGTGTTTAAAACTAATAGTCTAAAATTTGAGAAAGTTATTGTCTCGCATTGCCTGAGACATTATAAATGGTGGAAAAACTGAGAATTTACATAAGGCGCTTTCTGAGAAGTAAATGATAAGCAATTTTTAACATGAGTTTTTTAATTACATGAAGTTCTACATTGCTAACAAGGTAAAAAAGTGTCCAAGCCGGAACTCGAATCCGGGTCATTAGCATCTTTAACGCCAATAACCCGGTTTCGAGTCGCGGCTTGGACATTTTTTAACCCCTTCGCGAAGGGAGTCCTTTACGAAATTTTTAATGTTTTATCACCGATTTTTAAATACAGAAATTTTTGCCTTTTTAAGTCGGGAAAAGGCTCGGATTCAAGAACGCAAATTTTACAGTAAAATTTTACTGGTGGAGATAAGCAAGTATTCGTAGGCCTTTTTGCGGCACGTATTCGTGCCGCTCGTCCCCAAGGGGTTAAATATACTAGGAGGGCTCGGCCCACCTGCTCACTACGCTCACCAACCCCTCGCGTAATCGCTTCGCGATTCCGTTCGGTATCGCGAAGCAAGCCTTATTTTCTTGCCAAAGCCAGAAGAAATTGTTTCGCGTTTCCATTCTGGATCGCTTCGCGATTCCTCCTTTTCTATGCATCCAGTTTTTAGATTCCACTTTGTATAAACGCGCTCCTCCCCAACTCCTGACGATTTTATTTCCTTATCTCCATGCAGGTAATCATTAGAGGTTACAGAGTTTCATAATTAAAAGAATTATTAAATATAAAATCGTTATAAAAAGGTAAAATTTATAATTTATTTGAATAATTACAAATTAAATAAAAAATTGTATATATAGTGTTACGAATATTGTAAATAGTTAGTGTTTGTTCTTAAAAATAATGTAAATAGTTCAATTAAGCTCTATTCATAAGCTAATATTCGTTTTTGTTGCAATGAAATATCTCAATTTGTTGATTCTCTGCAAGCAAGTAAACCCTATTGGATTTCAATGTGGGTCTATGGAAATTTGGCGAAGTAATGGAAATAGCGCCAAGTTGGCATCACTTTTGACGACTAATTTTGGTCGCCAAATTTGGCGGTATATAGCCACGTTGGCGACAAACTTGGCAATGTTTGGCGACAGAGCCGGGACCCTCCCTTGGTAACCCCCTTATAGCGTCAGAAAGCTCTGACCAATCAGATTCGTTTTACGGTATCTACGCAGATTTTCATTGGTCCATTTCCAAAGCGTTACTTTTCCTTCTATATATAAAAACAAGTTGGAAATTGCTCGTCAAACATGGCAAATGAGGTGCGTTCGTACTATAACTAGTTTTATAAATACTTTTTGCACCGGATATTGTACTGAATGCATATTTTAGTGCACTTCGTAAGTGCCTATCAATTTCGTTCTGTTCAAAGGGCTGTAACATCATTAAAATGCACTTGAAATAATTTTCCCAATTGGCCGTAATGTAACAGAAAACTTTTGACTGTCCCTGTAGTTAAACTATACATCCGATTTTCATAAAATTTAAAATGGCTCGACAAAATTTTGCAACAATTATATATTTAAAATTTCAGACTATTCGGTTGGGTAGTTTTTGCTATGTTACATGCGGACGGACGGACAGAATGACTGAACGACGTATATAGGTGCTTCGTATTTATATAATTACGAACGCACCTAAAAAGTTTTGATTTGGAAATGGACCAATGAAAATCTGCGTAGACATTCCCGGCAGATTGGCATCCAATTTGAATGCTTAAGCATGGCCTTTCTTCGTTAATATTAAAAAAACTGTTGCATACAAAAATATGAAAATCGATAGTATTATAGGGAAATGTTTTATAAACACGCTGATGCCGACAGTTTTCAAATCGAAGAATTATTTAAAGAGATATTTAAGCCAAAGTTGGGCAAAATCGTTCCTTTAAAAAAGTTTTATAGGAGCAAAAATTGCACATAGGAATTTTATCATTTTTAGATCATTTCATGCGCCAGAACTTCCCGGTGTGCTGATTGTATTTAGTTTTTTAATTTGACTCATTTTTTGAGGTTTTATTTCTATTTTAAATTCAAATTTTCAGCATTTTGAGAGATATTTTTTAGATATTTTAGAAAATTGTATTAAACTGTTGCCAACTGTATAAACAGCGCAAACAATGTTTGCTTCAAATTAAAAATTTATTTTACACGTGACTATTATAAACAGAAAATATAAAAAGCAGGAACTCATTGAAAATTACGTCATAAAAACTATAATTACACGTGAATTTTAAAAGATAAAGAATATTGTAAAATAATAAATTCATTAACATGCATTAGAAGTCTTAAATAGGAGAATTTACGTCACATTTACGTCACATTACACTTATTACGTAAAATGAACAAAAAATAATATTGCAAAACAGTTTAAATTTAAAAATTGCGCGAGACATTTATTTGATATTATAAGATGATCATAATATTTCTTTTCTAGCAAAAGTATTTTTACGTGAATATTTAAAAGAGAAAGAAAAGTTTGGTGAAAACTACGTCAAATTATAACTGTCAGATTCAAATTATAATTCAATCTTCCGAAATCTTTTTAAAGCCGATCAAATTAGCGTGGTGTTAGAGTCTGCGGTGTCTGAACGGGGGTTGACGAGCGTAGCTCGTAGGGGGCAGAGCCCCGTAGTTTTTATATATAGAAGGATTAGTTTTACGCCTTGTTAGCAATACGAAAATTCGTGCAATTAAAAATACCATTATTTCGGACGTATTTTATAACTACAAAATCCATCTATATATTTTTAACAAAGTGTTGCTAGGTCCACTGTTACTAAAAGCGGGACATAGAGATAAAGAAAGCAAGACAGCGGCTTCTAAATCAGGACACAAAAATATAGGAAATCCTACGAAAATGGAAGCTGTCCATATCGGAATCCTGTTTTAAAAGTAAATAATTCATGCTTCCTAGTGAAGGAATACCTCACAATTACACCTGTTATGACGGAAATCTATCTAAAACGATTTTTTTTTTATCGTCACTTGACTTTCTGTCTTTTTATCGTTGGTGTTGGTTTTTTTTTATGACGGCCGATTATCTGCACGAGGGATAAAGGCCGAAAGGGGGTGTGCCCTCCGTGTGTGTGTGTGTGGGGGGGGGTGAACCTAGACCTAACCCGTATTTACGCAAGGATATCCAAGGTTCGAAGAAAACCACGGAAACCTCCGAACGATTGGGCTCAAACCCGGCACCTTTGAGAGCAGAACTTCTCGGCCACTGGTGGGATCTGTCTTTTGGGGATTATTGTAAACACATGTTTATGTTTATGTAAAGTCTGTGAAAAAGGAATCAGTAGGAACCGATACAAAATTCCGTTTTCGAGAAATTTCCAATTGACCATAGTCATAATTGTAGGATAAGGACTGTTTAATCTTTACATTTAAGACAGGATTCCTTTATAAACAACATTCCATTTCCATAGGTTTTACTAAACAAAGTACATTTAACCTATAGAAACGGAACAGCTAAGAACCAGAAAAAATATTCCGTCTTAGAAGGTTGATTTGTACGGTATTCCTTCAGCGGAATCATAAAAATAATCCGTTATAGGCAGATTCTGTTTTCTCAGGTTTTACTGTATTGAATTCGATTCGATATAGACATAGCATGGTACTAATAGGAAATTAGAAGTATTTAGGCAGCAGGTGAAATCGAGACATTTGGCGTCCCGCGCAGTGGTTCCGCGTTACGGGTCTTGGAGCGCCTGAAAATCGGGATGTCCCGCGTAAATCGGGTCACATAGCAACACTTTACATACAAATATGTGGGGCAGAAATATGTCCCGGGGCGCCATAGCACACGAACACGTGTTTCATCAGTATTTTCATTGAAAAAATTCACTGCTATGAAACGGGACTATTGATAATTTACTACAGTTTTTTTAAGAAACCATGGCGCTCCAAGCATATTTAATGTTTTCGATTTGGCGTATAATGTGTAAAAATAGCTATCATTTGACTTTTTTTTTATTATTAAAAATGTCTAAAATTAATAATTTGTATATAATTAAATAACATTGCCGCGAATTGGAATTACGGACGGACTCGATAAACACTGAAAACTGTTTTGTTAATTGTCGGCCAAAAAAGCCCACTTCGTCTCAATCTGTCACTATCAACTTGTTAATATTGAAAATTTTTAAAGCAAAGAGATTTATGTCCTAAAAACAGAAAAATGCGCTTTAGTGCCGGAAAACACTGAAAACTCATAAAATTCAAAGTATCATAACTCGTAAATTTTGGTCGTAAAACAATGTTACTTTTTTATGTCATTTTTAGACGCAGGACAACATATTTTCAAAATATAAGCTACAAGAAAAAGAGGCTGTATAAAATATTTAAATTCCTGTTTTAATATGTACACAGCCCCTCACAAAACAAATGCCATACTTGAAAACTATATAGCTTGGGTGGATACATAAGGATTGATTTTTGCCCCCCCCCCTCCACCCCATTTCGGAAGGATTTTTTTTTTCTTTTTAACACTTTACAACATTTTTGAAAAGTTTTTATGTATTCGGTTTGTCTGTCTGTCTATACGTACTCTAATTCTCGTGTCTATACGTACTCTAATTCTCGTAAATATACTGGGATTGCTGCCATGAAATCTTTATATGTTATTGATGTTTACTATAGAATTTTTGGTATTGAAAATGAAGTGTATTGCATTTAGAGCTCGTTTACAGGGACACAAAAAAAGAAAGTATGGTCTATAGGGAAAAATCATTTTCGATGCATTTGAAGGACATTATAATATTTCAAACATAATAAAATTAATATTTATCACTGAGGTGGATAAGAAATTATTTTATTAGGAGTATAGCAAAAGTTGCATTTAAAGCTCGTTCACAGGGACGCACAAAGAATTCCATTTTATTGTGATCTATGGGGGGAAATCTTTTGCATTGCATTTTAGTGGTGTTATGATGCTTTAAACATAATGAAATAAAAAAGGAACACTGAAGAGCACTATAACATGGTTTTTATAAGTTAACCGCTTCCCTGATTATCCCGAGTTATCTCGACTTCGTATATATGACAATTAATTATCACCCCGATAAAACTCAGGCGTGGCATACTTTGTCACTGAAGAAATTTCAAGTTATTCCACAATTAAATCACAGTTCACGAAATTGTTATAGGGAGAGCATTAATATAAGAAGTCAAGATTCCATTTAAATCATATTAAAGTCATCATATTTCACAACAGAAAATAGCGTTGGTGTTTTCAGTATAAATCCAAGTCAAGCACAGGATAATTAAAAACTTTGTATATTTACACTATTAAATATTTACAGTATGTACAATGAAAACATTTGGATACTATTTCTTTAAAAACATGTAAATATTCCACACTGGGAATTTTAGATAATTTCTTTTATATGTTCAAGAATATTTATTTCTCCCTTTTCGGAAGATCAAGAAATACACAGCCAGCATGCTGCTTTCGAGATTCACATTCAAACTGAAGTAAAAACAAGAGAAATGCCTTTTAAACAATTAATACTTCAGAAACTATTTCTTCTAATAGAAGACCACGATAAAAAACCTATACGCAGCATATTTTTCTGCTGCGTTCAAGATTCACATTCACAAAACTAACTAAAAAAAAAAGGAACAAGAAAAAAAAGAATGTTTTTTAATATCAATTCTCTCAAACGTCACGTGATCCTTCGCGGCGCCCGCCTGGCTAAGAGAGGCCCGCGAGAGAAGGTTGCAAAATATTCCACAAACTCCCCCCCGATGAACAAGGGTTCATCAAAATGGGGATTCAAATAATTAAAGTAGAAATAAAAATTATTCTAAAAAATTATCAGTTACACTATACATAAATACAATACAAAATCAAAATATATACTTACATACTGGACTTCAATAAAATAATTAAACAATTTAAAAGATTTGAGAACAAGTTTCCGCTACTAAAAATAGAAAGAACAATTTAAATCTATACAAATTCTAGAATATTCCTCACAAAAAAAATTAAACTAAAAATTAGACATATTATCAAACAAGAAACTTTCTTTTTTTTTTTTTTTAAGTGAAAAAAAATAAAATGTTGTTTAAAGTCAATAACAGAAACAATTCAAGATTTTTTCTAAAAGTCAAATGTCAATGAGAGTTTTTGAGTCTCTAATAATATCAAAGTTTTTTTTTTTTTTTTTTCAGTTCTATTAATAAAAAAGTTCAGAGTTTTTTCACCTCTAAATTATACACAAGAATCAATAGGCCTTTTAATGATGGAATTATTTGCCTTCAGTTCATAAGACCTCATTTTTTTTTTAAATCTCTGTCCACAAATACCTAACTTCCAGAAAGTTCTTGATACATGTTCATATGCATAAAAATCACATCATATATTTCAAAGTCAGAAGTTTTATTCTGGTCGGTGTAGTGAGCAGATTGTAAGTTGAGAAGATACTCATTTTTCAAGCGCTTCCAAAAATGATTCAGAAGAGTCTCGCGCAAACGGAAGCGTTTCACTAAGGATTCCTTGGTTGCAGGTAAACACAAATCGTTCACTTTTATGGTAGGTAAACACAAGATATGTTTTAGAGGTGCTCTAACTAGTTGACCAGGGCGAACACTAAAGTTCTTGGAGATTGCACATTTGTTTAGGACTGATTTTATGCATTGTATGGATCTTAAAATCCAAATTTTTTCACGAGTTGATACTAATGTACTAAGCACTTCTGAATGAAAAACTTTTTCATGTGCATCTTTCACGATTAATTCAGTCAATTTATGTTTTGCAGGAATCACATCAGGATGTTTTTCATAAAATGAGGAATCAGACTTTTGTAACAGTCCTCGTACGAATAGCAAACCTTCATCTGATAACATAGGAATTAGCTGTAGAAGATTCGATTTACTAGGGATACTTTTGTTACATTTCAAGTATTTTGTAACTTCAGGGAAACTTTTTTCCTGCACCAGCTTTAACCAAAAATTTTCAGCATGTAACATTTCCTCAGCTGATAATTGTGAAAATGTTCTTTTCTCTACCTTTAATTTTATATTAGAAATAAATCTAAATATCCATGCAGTTACTCGATACAATTTCTTTAGGGAGCTATACTTTTCAAGAATAAAAATGGGAATTTCATCAGATTTATTTGTTTGAACAACACAAGAAATGGTTGCTGATTTTCGAGACTTCTCTTTAGAAACATCAGGTAATTGTGTAACGATAATTTTAACGCTAGGGCACTGATCTTCGGGCAAGGAAAGAAATTCAGGAACATACATATTAGGGTTAGCATCAGGAAGAATATGCAATTGGAGATGCTCCTTTTCCATGATTAGGTTGCTGAAATAGTGTCGGGGAATTTTCAAGTGTGTGAGATCAGGGATTTCTGAAAGCCAATTTTGCCAATTATTTTCTAGTTCACCACAAAAACTTTCATCCCATGATATTCCCTTTATCCACAATTGCTGCAAAAGGCATTTGACACGAATAACAAAAGGGGCAATAAATCCGGCTGGATCAAACAACGTAGCTGCAATTTTCAAAACGTTCCGTTTTGTACAAGAATCATTGCTTAAATTTTCTAACAATGGTCGTAATTCTAGTCCTAATTTATCTTCTGTATTGTTCCAGATCAATCCTAAAATTTTCAAGTAAGTATTTGGAGGTTCGGGACTAGAAACAGGAATGTTTTCGTCAACCCATTTTTTCCTAAGTTCCTGAGAATTGCTTTCAAATTTTCTTAACTTCATCCCCCCTTCTTTCAAAATATCAACAGCTTCTTTAGTTAAATTAAAGGCTTTTAGAACATCGTTTTCTCCTGAAAACAAATCATCAACATAAAAAGAAGAATTCAGGATTTCAAATGTTTTATTATGAGAGCTTTTATATTTATTAATATGGTGCTTAATAGTACAAGCAAGGATAAAGGGACTGCAGGTGACACCAAAAGTAGCTCTGGTCATTCTATAGGGTACTATGTTTTTATTCTTATCAAAATCTTCATAATATAAGAATCTAAGATAATCGCGATCTTCCTCGGCTACAGATATTTGCAGAAAAGCTTTTTCAATATCAGCCGAAAAGGCAATTTTATGTAAACGGAATTTCAAAATTATGTCTAAAACATTAGGATTTAAGTTAGGGCCGTGATTCAAACATTCGTTTAATGATAGAGAATCACCATATTTGGAAGAAGCATCATAGACTATGCGCATTTTTGTTGTAGTTTTGTCGTCACGGATAACAGGTCTGTGTGGCATGTAATAGGAATTCTTAGAATGTTTCTCGGTGCATAATTCTATTACACCCTCATTAAACTGCTCTAGCAAAATGGAGTTATATTCCTTAAATAAAGAATCGTTTTTCAAGAATTTATTTTCTAAACTAGAAAACCGCTTCTTTGCTACTTCAAGATTATTTCTAAGTAATTCGCGAGAATCTTTCCACAATAATTTTGCTTCATAACGCCCATTTACGAATTTTAGATTTTCTTTAAATTCTTTTATTACCTCATGATCGGTAATGTTCTTTTCATTGCTTTCAGCAATGCCAATTGATTCAAGATCCCAAAATGCTTTCAGTTGGGTATTTATATTTTCAACTGAAACACGCAAACAAGCTACTTCTTTTTTATTAGACTCTATTTGCCCTTGCACCGTATGACCGAAAATAGTTTCTGCAACGTATAATTCTTTTGTCAATTTTCCCTCGATTCCCTTTAATATTTTCCACAAAAAGTCAGACCCTAGCAAAATATTTATTTCCTGTTCAAGACCTGTATCAGCAGGCTTAAAGCCTCTTGTTCTCATTATCTCTAGAAGTTCTGGTTCTAGAGTTTTCACAGAAGCTCCAGTTATATTATCAACTACAAGAGCTTCGATATTTATAGAGTTAATAGGTTGCACAACACTGGATAATTCTAGAGCAACTACTTCATAACAAGATTCATAAGGGCGTCTCCGCCCAAAAGGATAAACTAATAAATTTTCTCTTCGCAATGGCTTCAATTTTAATTTTTGTACTAGAGATCTCTTCACAAAACATTTTTCTGAACCACTATCACATAAAACGCGAGCCAACAAGCATTCCTTACCAGCAGACACAGAAACTGTACAAGTCTGCAATAATGTTGCTTTATTTTGTTTATATTTTTGTTCCGACATCATAGATACAATTGCACCTTTCATTTCCTTTTCAGGATTTTCTTTTACTGTTTCTTTAAAACAAAACAAAGTACTATGGGTAGTGCTACCACATTTGGAACAAGGGTTAATTTTTGTTCTACAATTAATTGATAAATGGGACTTGTAAAAGCATTTGTAACAGCGACCTTCTTTCTTTAATTTATATCGTTTCTGTTCATCAGTGAATTCTGAACAATTTAGTCCTACATGATCAGAAGACTTACAAAATATGCAAAACTGTTTTGTAGATGTATTTAAAGCAGCAGCTGAAGGTATATTTTTCTTTTGCGGAAAATTTTGATATTTACTTGAAGGATTTTCATATTTAGTTTTAGAATTTTCATAAGTCTTGGTTTGGGAATTGTTTACTAAATTAGTAGCTTCACGACATCTTAATTCCGTTTTAATAAAATTTATTAAATCGGTGACTTCACAGTCCTTATCGGGGTCACGTTTTCGATGGAAATCTAGTATCAAATTTTCTGGTAATAACCTTAATAAAATTGGTAGTAATAAATGGCCGTAAGAGCCTGATGTTACTCCTAACGCATCAAGATTTCTCATACTAGTTTCAATATTATCGTACAGCTTCCTTAAAGAAATAACATTGTTAGAGGATTTCACTGGTTCAAGATTTAGAATTTTATTCATGTAACAGTTTATGATATTTTCCCGCTTACCATACCTCTCTTCTAACAATTTTAAACAAGTAGAATAATTTTGATCTGTCAGTTCAAAACCAGATACAATATTATATGCAGGACCAGACAACAAGGATTTGAGATATTGGAATTTTTCAATTTTTGATAACGATTCGTTTGAATCTATCGCACTAGTAAATAAATTAAAAAATTCTAAGAACTGGCTTGCATCACCAGAAAATTTTTCTATATTAAGTTTAGGAAGCTTCACTGCCGAAACTGGTTTACTTCCGATTTTTGAACCGTTACTTGATTCTAGTACAACTTTTGGTTCAGTTTCGATTTTACATTTTTTAAGCCTCATCTTAATTTTAAATTTCAAACTGGATATTTTTTCAGAATATTCTTCTACCGATTTTAGTTCTTTTTCATATTCAGTTTTTTCCTGAATTAGCTCATCCATTTCGGAATCTAATTCCTTTAGTTGAGCTTCCTTTTCATTTACGAGCTCTAATGATTCCATTAATGAGTCGCAATCAGTTTTATCAATATCAACAGATAATAATGTATCACATTTTGTGATTAATTCCGTAATGGCTGCACGAACAGTAGCTCTTTTACTTTTTAACTTATCAGGCTTATCCATGTTTAAATTTAAATTCAATGTTCAAAATAAATGATCATGAAAAATGTATATTTTCAAAAAATCAACAGTCATGCAGAATAATAAAGGTATTTCTTACCTTTTTTCCCGGGTTTCGGCACCAAAAACTTTGAAGAAATTTCAAGTTATTCCACAATTAAATCACAGTTCACGAAATTGTTATAGGGAGAGCATTAATATAAGAAGTCAAGATTCCATTTAAATCATATTAAAGTCATCATATTTCACAACAGAAAATAGCGTTGGTGTTTTCAGTATAAATCCAAGTCAAGCACAGGATAATTAAAAACTTTGTATATTTACACTATTAAATATTTACAGTATGTACAATGAAAACATTTGGATACTATTTCTTTAAAAACATGTAAATATTCCACACTGGGAATTTTAGATAATTTCTTTTATATGTTCAAGAATATTTATTTCTCCCTTTTCGGAAGATCAAGAAATACACAGCCAGCATGCTGCTTTCGAGATTCACATTCAAACTGAAGTAAAAACAAGAGAAATGCCTTTTAAACAATTAATACTTCAGAAACTATTTCTTCTAATAGAAGACCACGATAAAAAACCTATACGCAGCATATTTTTCTGCTGCGTTCAAGATTCACATTCACAAAACTAACTAAAAAAAAAAGGAACAAGAAAAAAAAGAATGTTTTTTAATATCAATTCTCTCAAACGTCACGTGATCCTTCGCGGCGCCCGCCTGGCTAAGAGAGGCCCGCGAGAGAAGGTTGCAAAATATTCCACAGTCACTATTCGTTTTGTCACGTTTTTATTCGGCCTGAAGCTTAAAAAGGAAGAAAATATTCTTATATAATATAATAAATTATATATAGTTATATTATATACAATATTTGGTTGCCAGTTTTCGAAGTTTTGTCATATGAAATGCAAATGATGAAATGCAATGATATGATTGCAAAAAAGTGACGATTTTTAGCTGCTTTTTTTTTCAAAAAAATTGTTAAGGGAAGAGGTTAAGGAGTGCGTAACATTTATCTTTATTTGCAGCATCTAAAAAAAATTCATTTCAGCATTTTCATTGTATGAATAAATGAAATTTATGAGTAATATTCTCTTAGTATTGGATAATCTATGCCTGATGCATGATTTTCCATTATTGTCTCTAAGATGCTATGTTATCACATCAAAAAGCCAACACAATTTACATATTCACAATGGTTCTCCTATGTTTTAAAGCGACAAGACCTCATTGAAAAGATTAATTCCGTGTTAACATCATGTTGGCTGCCTTGTCAAGAAGAAACTGAAGTTGGTTTAATTTAATTTAAGATCTATATTTACTACCCCTATGATTGATTATTGTGATTGTTTAAATGATAAAAGATTAATAAGCCCAGGTTTATTTAGCGAATTTTAAGGGGTCTCAGGACTCTTAAAATTGGGAAAAATGAAAAAACAAGACCATTTTCAATATTTAATATCTTAAAATGTATATCATTTTAAAACACATGTTTTATTGGGATAAAAGACATAAGTATGTTCTTTCATTTCGTGTATTTAAAAAAGTGCAACATGCAGAATTAGCATTTAAAGAGTGCTCCAAACTGTCAGGCATTTGACGAGCAGAAAATTGGTATAACAAATTACGCGCAGGATTACAAAGTAAATTTTGCAACTAGAATGAAAATTTTGGTGCCTACTTATACTGCAGATTGTAATAATTACCCTGAATCTAAATAAATTTGCATTTAAAGGATTTTTATATTTTTAATATCAAGTTGTATTTAGCTAATACAAAAATTTGAAAATTTCAGCAGCCTATATATAATCACCTAAAAAAATATTTTTTTGGCAATAAAAAGGAAATTTTAGGTTCAGTTTATACAGACTAACATGAAACATATGTTTTGAAAATTTCATGAAAAAATATTCAGAAGTTTTTCAGATATCCTGTGCGTTATGCCCGAAAACGTCATTTGGAGAAAAATGAGTTCAAAGTTTCGGAAAAGCCGCTTCAGCTATTGGGCGGAGATAATGCTAAAAGCCATAACTTCTGTTCTAATGGCAATTTCGAGGAAACAATTGTATCAAAATGTTCAGAAAAAAAGGGATTTAACAGCTAAAAAAATTAAAATTTCGAAAATTTTGAACTGTTAAGAGTCCTGAGACCCCTTAATGTGTTTCAATTATATCGGAGTTGGTTTTTGATATGAATCACTCATAACATCATAGTTTTCCCATGTTTTACTTTATTATGTACATACTAACCTATAAAAGACTAGAGCTGTGTTAACACGTTGAATGTCAAGTCTATTTTGTCTGTCTTTCCGTTTAGGCCACGAAATAAGACTCCCGTTTCAGAATCTATAAGTGTCAGTCACCGATGGCTGACGCGGCATAAACGGAAAGACCAGTGTCAGTTACCGGTGACTGACGTAGCATTCAATGTGTTCAGAGCGCTTCATATCGAAAACAAAATCAAATTAATATAATTGGTTGCATTAAATGTGCTAAAGAAGCCTACGTTTTTGCTCTTGGATAACATATTTATAAAACATCGAAACAAAAATCGATCAGCGGTCTAGTACATGTGAGGACGTGAGTTTCAAAGCTCGCCTTATCCAGAAAATCAAATTCTGGTTAATCGCGAAAAACCTCTGACTGCATCCATTGATTTGCATTGTAAACCAAGATTTCACAATGCCAGAAATACACGATTAAACTAGTTTTTTTTTTTTTTTTTTTTTTTTTTTCAGTTTGTAGTGTTTTTTTTTTTTATGAAGATTCACCAATAGAATAGATTGATAGAGGAAACTCGATTTTTTAAATTTAGGATAAGGCAAGTTTTGAAACTCATGTCCTCATGTATATCCTAAATTAATTAAGATAGTCAAAACATTTTAGAAAAAAGAAAGAAAAAAATTACCCATCGGATTGAGCGGGGTGTAAATATTGATGCTAATCTATTCATTTCCTTTAAAAAGAATTCACCAAAAATCAAATCCAGAGTAATTTTTGACTTAAAGTGCATTCACCTTCTTAAAAATACTTCTCTAACTGGCAATGGGATAAACTGTTATAAACTCTGATAATGGCAGAAAAAGTTAGCCTTTAACTGATGTTACCAGTCTCTCAGACCGCGGCTTTTTTCAATTCTTATAGTTTAACTACAAACACTACCGAAATTTTCTTCCGTTTGGAACCTTAGTACTATCGCCAGAGACTTTTAAATAGGTGAATTTTAATTATAACAGTTCTGTACAAAAAGTTTAGTACAAAAACCCCATCCTATGAGTTAATCGCGTCTTTTATTTATCTTTAGATGAAGCGGTCTCACAGACCGCTTCACACTAGTTATATGACAATTTCTGTGACATCAGTTAAAGGTTAAGCAAGCGATTTTGATTTTTTTCTTAACAGAAGAAGAACTAAATATATTAAACTTTCCATTCCATCAATAATTACAGAAGACCCAAGTCTTTGTTTCCGTGTCCTTCTGTTTACCACACCAAAACATTGTAACACGAACAAGACAAATATTTCCCTGCCACCACGCATTTATCCAAAATCTCATGAACTCATTTTTGGCGACAGTAGGGTAAAAACCCTTCTCCCAAGATTAAAAAAAAAAGAATCATCTTGAGCTCTCAAAGTAACAAAAACACCAACACAATCGCTGAAGTATTTATATCTCAGGCCTTGCCGCCATTGGATAGAAGACGCGTAGCTCGCACTTTTTTTCCATCTTGCTTCAAGACGATCATCAGTTGAGTTGGATAAAGGATCAAGACATGACGTCTCTTGCATCCCTGGATCCCTCTGTATACCAGCCGACGCAACTGCTCAACTGGGTTTACCTGACGCTTGCTGACCAACCGCAGGCCGCTGACCAGGTGCGATTCATTCCTGCATGCGAATTCATCTTCTTGATTCGTTCTTAGGTCAGTGCCTATAAGTGTAATGCAGTGCGAATATTTCATGTTATGCATGTTCATCTCACGATTTCACTGCTGTAACTTCGGGGAAATCAAAACTATAGAATCTAGTTAATTGAGGGAATTCGGTAATTTTTATTTTGCGAAATGTGGCAAAAATATTAATTTTCAGAATTTTTAGTTAAAATGAATTCTTAGTAATTCTGATGAAGCTTCGTAAAGATCCGATATTTTTTTCTTTTAGTTCGAAAAGGCATCTATTTTATTGCATCTATTTCCCTTCAAATAATTTAGACTTGCAATTTTTAAATTTAATTTTCCCAGTCTGTGTCTTTTGAATATATCAGTATAATCGAAATACTAAA
Source organism: Maratus speciosus (assembly GCA_963932465.1). Lineage (NCBI taxonomy): Eukaryota > Metazoa > Arthropoda > Arachnida > Araneae > Salticidae > Maratus > Maratus speciosus. Next base: position 372,350,140 of record OZ010792.1, on the reverse strand, counting down.
ACGCCAACATATGTTTTTCAATCAACTCGACTTTTTAATGAACTATCCTTATGGTGCATTTCATAAAATTAAGAATCGGGTTTTTCAATAATATAAATGGTTTATTTTTTCTAAATAAAAGTATAAAGTAAATAATCATTTTTAATGTATTTTTACATATTTCATGATATTTTACTTATTTATTCTCTGACTCCTTAACCTTTTGAATATTTGGTCTTTTCTTTTATACATAGCACACTTTATGAAAAGAGTGGGAAAAAAAGTGTTGCAGTTCAAAATTGTAGGAGAAGTGTGGTTTTAAAATTGTCTTTTTTTTTTGTTTTTGTTTTTTTTTTGTTTTTTTTTTACTTACATTTTTCAAATTTTATCATGCACATATTAACATATGCATTGCATAAGTATTGCATTTTATCTTGATTAAATATATATATATTTTTTTTCGTAAAGCCATTTAATAATATGTCAGAAAGGTTTTAGAAAATGCTCAAAAAGTTTTTAAAAAATCCAAGTATTGCATTTTATCTTGATTAAATATATATATATATATTTACAAAGCCATTTAATAATATGTCAGAAAGGTTTTATAAAATGCTCAAAAAGTTTTAAAAAATATCAACTGATACCAAGTTCCCTTAAACGTGCTTTAATTTTGACAATTTTACCCCAAAGTTTTTTTTTTTTTTTTTTTCAATATAAAAATTGTTATAAACACAGTGACACACTTTTATAGAAAATTTCTACATTGGCAAAATTGAAATTTCAAGAGTTTTTACACTTAATATTTAGATTTTAATCTGTGTAGTTTTATGGAAAATTCACGAAAATAAGCAATCATTTAGTTTTCCCTAAAATAAAATTTATTTTTTAATCCAACATCTAATATTAATGTTTTTTTTTTAATTTTCTAAGTAAATTTATGTGTAACAAAAGTTTTATTACTATTCCTCTAATGTCCTATATATGCATATATTAATAAGGTAAATTTTATACATGTGCCTGCTATTGAAAAAAATTCTAGCCAAAACAACAGCCTATCGAACATTAATCTGGTAATAAATATATAATTTTCTCACAAAATTCTTGGAATGCGAAAATTTATTTTCGATGATGATGACTTATCTGCGAAAGATTTTGTTTTCTAACTTGTGCATAATATTGCTTTAACCCTTAAATGCATGATTTTTTATTTTGTTCCGAAAAAATTATGTATATTTCTCAGAAAGATTTATTACACAGGAAAAAATAATTAAAAAAAATCAGAGATACATTTTTCGTTTAATACGTCATCCTTTTCTTATGTTTCACATCGGCAATAAAGTAAAAACTACTGTCGTATATTGCAGTTTAATAAATATTTTAATAAGTATGAATCGAAATACCTTATTGTATATAATTTTTTATTTTGAAAAACTCAACCCTTAACCCCTTAATTCTCGCTCCCGTGATATTCACGGGCTGTGACTTTAAATCAGATTGATTACCACCAGTTTTATAAAATAGTGTAGCTGGCTTTATTAGGTTATCATTTTACCTCTAATTAAATAAGGTGACTATTTCTTTTTCAAAAAAGTGATGGCAATAAGCAATCTGAATTTTTAAACCGTAATTTAATGCGACCGTTAAAGGGTTAAATGTACGAATTATTCTTTTAGAATTGTGTTTTTTATTTTTATATTAAATATTAGACACCAGAAATTTTAAGATAGATTTTAAAGTTCATTTAATGTTATTATAATTTTCACATAATATTTCTGTATAAACATAGTGGTTGCTAAGAGTTAAATAAAAAGTGATGGAGATATGCTTCACTATGCATTTAACTTATTAAATTTCTGTTTGCCTACATGATGCGGCATCTTCTTGTTCAGAGGTTTCCAAACTTGTATGCATCACATACCCCTTGAAGAGGAGCGCGTTGTCGGCGTATATTTTTAAACTTGTAAGAATCGTGAATTATAAAAAAAGTGAAAAGAAAACAATGAATAGATCCAGATAAACATAACTTTTATTTTACATTTAATACAAGCTTTTTAGGCAGAAAGTTTCTGTAACGTGGCGGTTGTAGTTTTGCACCCTTGCATATTTCTTGTACTTGGCGTTATTTGACTGAAATAGAGTCGTAAATCATCTTCAATATTTAGTGAGTTATAGAATTCTGTTTTTAAAACAGTGAAAAACCTTTTATCTGACTCATTTAGCTGTCCTACGTTATATATGCTGGGTGTGAAAATAGACTTGAAGCGTACCCCCTTGAATCTGTTCACGTACCCCCAAGACGTGCACGTATCACACTTTGGGAAACAACTGTTATGTTTAATGCACAAGCCCATAAACATTACAAAGAAATTTATTACTTACTGTTTAAAATAATTATAACCACATTTATCGTACCAGTAAGATATAATAATAATAATAATAATAATAATAATAATAGTGAAAAATGAAATAATGAGAATAACAATAATAAAAGTGTTGTTTTAAAAGCCTGTAAAGAACAAATTTAAATTCGAAGATGTTCGCTTTCGAATTTTAAAATTTAAATGCGTAGTAAAATTTAAATAATAAACAGAGGCGATAAAAAAAGAAAAAAAAAATCTAATTTTTGTGAGGCTTTTGTAAGATTGAGCAAATCAACTTACTATACATATAGTTAAAAAAATATTTTAACCATATTATTATTACTTTCTTCTATCTTTACAAGAAGAAAGTATTGGTTTCATGAAAATTTTCGAATTCCAGTTTTCGACGGATTTACACGTTTTATGAGTCAGAGATTCCAAAAAACATGTTTTTACAAAATGTCTGTCTGTGAGTCTGTCTGTCTGTCTGTCTGTCTCTGTCCGTCTGTCTGTCTGTATGTGACACAAATTTTGTGGGCGCTCTATCTCAAGAACTAATGCACGAAATTTCATAAAACTTCATATTTAGTTAGACCTTGATATGAACTGGAACTGATTAGTTTTTGGTGAAAATCGCCCAGCAGGTGGCGCTGCTATGCGGCATTTTTAACGATTTCTGCAATAGCTGTATCTCAAGAACTACTGCACGGATTTTCATAAAACTTCAGATTCAGTTAGTCCAGGATATAGTTTGGTGCTGATTACTTTTTTGTGAAAATCGCCCAACAGGTGGCGCTGGTATGCTGCATTGTTCATGATTATCGCAATAGCTCTAACTCAAGAAAAAATGCACGAATTTTCTTCAAACTTCAGATTCAGTTAGTCCCTGATATAAATTATTGCTGCTTAATTTTTGGTGCAAATCGCCTAACAGGTGGCGCTGCTGTGCTGCATTTTTCACGATTTCCACAAGAGGTGTATCTCAAGAACTATTGCACGGATTTTCATCAAACTTCAGATTTAGTTAGTCCTTGACATGAATTGATGTATAAATTAGTGCTGTTTAATTTTTGGTGTAAATCGCTCAACAGGTGAAGCTGCTGTGCTGCATTTTTCACGATTTCCACAAGAGGTGTATCTCAAGAACTATTGCACGGATTTTCATCAAACTTCAGATTTAGTTAGTCCTTGACATGAATTGATGTATAAATTAGTGCTGTTTAATTTTTGGTGTAAATCGCTCAACAGGTGGCGCTGCTATGCTGTATTTTTTGCGATTTCCGCAATAGCTTTATCTCAAAAACTAATGCTTGGATTTTCAACAAACTTCAGATTCAGGTATACCTTGATATCGTTTAGTGCTGTTTACTTTTGGTGTAAATCGCTCTACAGGTGGCGCTGCTATGCTACTTTTTTCAGAATTTCCGCTATAGCTCTATCTCAAGAACTAATGCACGAATTTTCATCCAACTTCAAATTCAGATATACTTTGATATGAATTGGTGCTAAATCGTTGTTATTTCTTGTACTATTTAAATGATTTAATTGACGTGATTTATGTAGAAGAAAGTCTTGTGATGGCCACAACATACTAGTTTACGAAGAAATTTATTACTTACTGTTTAAAATAATTATAACCACATTTATCGTACCAGTAAGATATAATAATAATAATAATAATAATAATAATAATAATAATAATAATAGTGAAAAATGAAATAATGAGAATAACAATAATAAAAGTGTTGTTTTAAAAGCCTGTAAAGAACAAATTTAAATTCGAAGATGTTCGCTTTCGAATTTTAAAATTTAAATGCGTAGTAAAATTTAAATAATAAACAGAGGCGATAAAAAAAGAAAAAAAAATCTAATTTTTGTGAGGCTTTTGTAAGATTGAGCAAATCAACTTACTATACATATAGTTAAAAAAATATTTTAACCATATTATTATTTTTCTAATATAATTTTGAGTATTTAATACTTTCCAACATTGTTGAAAAGTATTTAGGAACTCGATTTGTCTGTGTCTAACTTGCGTAAATATATTGAGGTTTATCATGGCATGTTCGATATTGAAAATGAAGTATATAACATTTATAGTTCGTTTACAGCGGCATTCAAAAACATTATGGTCTATAGCGGAAAATCAATTTCTGTTTATTTTAATGATGTTGGACTAATTCAAACACATTGAAACATATATATGCATCATTGAGGTGGACTATCAGATGTTAACGGTAAAATATGATGCGTTTAGCGTTTATCTCTCATTTACAGGAACACACCAAAGAGTTCGTTTACACCGTCTATGAGCGATAAATGCCGGAAGTGCGTTTTAAATTGCGCCATGCGTTTTTAAATTTAACTAATTTTTTGCCTTTTTTCTTGGTCTGCATAAATTCTATAGATCATATACACAACAGAATTCGAGTACATATTTATAATTTTAATAATATTTAATTTATTATACATATAGTTAAGAAAAGAATAATATTATTTTTAGAACTTATGCCAAAAATTTTAAAATCATTTTTTTCAGTATAACTTCTCCGATTTCTTGAATTTATGTAAATAAATTAATTAATTATTCATCTATTTTAAAATTCTTCTAAGTTAATTTCATTCTAAAATAACTGTTATAAAAATAATGTTCCTTCATCTCTGAAATAGCTATCACATCATTATAATAAATAAAATGAACCATTAATAATATAATGAGAAACCATGTTACCTTTTAAGCATTATTATTACTTTTACGAGCATTTAAATGAAATATTATTTATTATTAGTATTATAAAAAAGTGAAAACAAAAATATGTTGTTTTTTACACGATATATCTTATTTGGGTTATTCTAAAAGTTTTATAATGTGTCTAAAAGGTATTTAACAAAAATCTCAGGAACGTTCCTAGTTTTTTGTTACTTTTTAACACTTTGTTATGACTTCGGTTTGTCTGTCCGTCTCTCCGCGCTCTAACTCCGGTAAATATACTCCGATCGTTCTGAAATTTTTGGATGTTAGTGACCTCTACCATAGCACGAACCCAAAATCAAATGAAGTTTGTAGTATGTTTAGTTCATTTACAGGGACAGTCAAAAGTTTTCCGTTACATTACGGCCTATGGGGAAAAAACGTTTAAAATGATTTTAATAATGTTACATGCTTTCAAACATGATAAAATTGATATGCATTTATTAAGTACACTAAAATATACATTCTGTAGAATAAGCGGTGCAAAGAATAATTATTATTCATTTACAGGGCCACACAAAAGAATTCCGTTAGCTAATGCTATAGGGATGGAGAGAATTTTTTCCGGCGTATTTTAATTATGTTAAATTATTTCATGTATAATGAAATTGATATACGTCACTGAGGTTTACTATAACTTATTTCATGTATAATACGAAGTGCATAGCATTTACAGGGGCACACAAAAGATTTCAGATGCTATATTGTATCCGAAGTACTGTACGGTAGCGATTGATTGCTGGAAATGCATTTTTAATTATGTTATGTGCCTTTATATTTCACTATATATTTATGCATTGTATATGGTGTGTATAAATGCTGTAATTCATGTACATGGCTACACAAAAGAATTCGTAATGGTCACTGGGTATGATTGCAAATTGCTTAAAGGTGGTTTTTAAATGAGTTATGGATTTTTACGCTGAACTGCATTTAGTTTACTAAGAAATGTTTGTAGAACATAGATAAAATGATATACAGGGTCACGCAAAGAAATGGATGCATGGCCGTCTATAAATGATAATTTCTGGAAATGTGATTCCAGTAGTTTTAAGAGTGTTTTACTTTGAATTAAACTTTAACTAAATAGTGGCGTGTAATAAAGATACTAGGTTAACTACAAGGTTGTACAAAAGTATACAAGTATGTTTCCATCTATTAGTATAAATTGCTGAAATAGAAATTTCAACCTGTTATGTGTTTTCTTGCTAAACTAAATTTCCCCGTTATATAGTATACATATCAACCTACAGACCAAATACAGGGCTGTTCAAAAGAATTGGAATACATATTTGCTATGGACGGTAACTGCTGAAATCCTCAGTTTTTCAAATGTTTTATGCGTTTTCTAAAATGTTTACTTAGTTCTCTTATATACCTTATTTCCCAAAATAACGAAATTTTGTTAAAGCATTCAGGAAGTGTTGGAAAGTGTTTCATAATCTATGCTTAACACATGATTTTTCTTACTTGTTTTTCATAATACAGGTGAAATTGCTATTGTCCATTATGTTTATCACACATTCCCTTCAAATTATGTTCTATTAAGATAAAAAATTAATCAAAATATGCACACAAATGTAGTATTGCCATGCAAGTATAACATTGAGACAGTCATGAATATATGTTGATTCTCAAAGTTTTTTTTTTTTATAAAAGGGGCTTTTTAACCCTTAAATGCTGCCATAGAAATTGTCGGATAGGTACCGTGGGCGATCTCTTCGACTGTTTGATTAGAAGATGAATAAAAGACTAGATTAACTTATAGGATACTGTTTCTGAACATTAAAGTACAGAATTTTTATAATTTAATTTCACCTACTCAGAATCTCTAGCGATAATACTGGGGCACCCAACGAAACAACATTTCACTAGTATCTGTAGTTAACCTATTTCTACCTGAATTTTTGTTTTCTCAAATTTGTTGACAAAATCACTTTAAAATGTCGCAAAATGAACTGGAAAAATACTAAAAAAAAAAAAAAAAAAAAATTACGCTAAAGATCTTTTGTATTTATTTGATAAATCGTAAACGTACTAAATACGGGAAGATACATAATATTTGTAATAGTATAACATGCATAATTATATGTTTTGTCTAATTTGTATTAAAAAAAGTTTTTAAATTGTATATTATATATTATAATTATTATTTTTATGAACTGCTATAAAATATATATTTATTTCTTTACAGAGATTTATAACATTATAAGTATTAGTAATAATAAACTACGAATAATCGTATTTGAGGCTTAAAAACAATTTTTTTTTCATAATCATCTTGAAAAGGACTTTACATAAATAACTGCCTCCTAAAGGCTAATAAAAATATACACCCATTTGTGTCTATCGCCCTATATTTTGTATGTTACATAAAAAATAGACTTGAACATAGAATTTCATAATTAAAAAAAATATGTATTTTAAAGAAGTCTACAAGCTAAGATTATGACTTATTTAGTTGGATCCTTAGTTAAAAAAAAAAAAAAAAAAAAAAACACAAATAAACCTTCTTTTTTCATTTCGTCATCTCAAAAAATAAAAAAAAAACTATAAACTCCGAAAAAAGCCTCTATTTAAGCAAATAGTTATCCATCTTATGCTACCTCTTTCGGTAATAGATAAAGACATTTATAGATAATTATTCCATACAATTTTCATGTTATAAAGAAGAAGAATATTATAAAAAATTATTAAAATTCGAAGCGCCCCAAAGATGGGACAGGCATAAATGGGTTATACCGAAAGTTACAAAGTAAATTGTGAAAATGGAAAAAAAAAAAAAAAAAAAAGAAGCGGTTTGTGTTACCACTAATAGCAATTAAAGGTTAAATATGCTTGAAATAAGTTATTGCCACTAATGTATTTAAAAGATTCGATTTTTCAAATCTGTAAAAATTAATTCGCAGAATAAATGTAATAAATATTGGTTTAATTGAATAACAAATAACAAATATCAAATATTAATGTATTAAATATCAATTTGCTATGAATTAGAATTATAATCTAAATTGTGCTGGATAATGTTTAATCAAATCGCTTTTATGTTTAACAGCACGTGCAATCTAAATAAAATTGTTAACATTAATATAGTTAGAAAAGGCGAGATAAGAATGAAACGTTATCTATGGTTGTTTTAAGGAAAGAGAGAAAGCTTGCCGATCGTTGCTGATCTGATAAATTCTATGGGTGTTAAAAGAGTTTATTGCTTATTTGTTTTGATTGACTCTTTACGTCCTATTATGAAAACTCTTGAAAGAATATCCATCTTTTACTATCTTACAAATAAATAAATAAAATGAAATAAAATGAAATGAAATAAATAAATACTAAGTTGAGCAAAAAGTTCTGGGAAATTTGTGAAAGTTGCGTTGTTATGCGGAAATTAACAACAAAAGCAACAAGGGCTATTCTTTAAAGTAGAGGCCATCATAGTCCACGACTTTCTGCCACCGTTCTGCCAGATTCCGGATTTGCTGGCTAAGTTTGTCGCCGTTACCAGCATCTTCATCCTCATTAATGGCTTTCAGAATCGTTAAGCCTTTTCTCTAATAATGCCGGGTCAACACACGCAAATCATACTGTTCAATAGGCATTTTGGAACCAAAGTTCCTGGACTCCTAGAAATGTACCACACCAGTAGTACTCCTATGTACGATACAAATTCTGGTAACTATTAGATTAAAAATTTCCCAGAACTTTTTGCTCAATCTAATAAAATATAAATTTATAAATCTCATATCTACAAACACGGTAAAGAATATAAGTGTTGGATTTTTTAATGTGTTCATTATGATCTTAGAATACAATTTGACGAGCTATTTTAGGTGAACGGTGCATGTATTTGATTTAACAGTTGAATTACCCGCTGGTACTTGTAAGTACAGTCAGTACACTGGGTGATGAAGAAAAACTTCTTGTTTACTTTTCTTCTGTGTAGTTATCAATCGTTTTCATCTGCTTTATAATGTAATTACTAAAATGTAGTGTAGTAATAATTTTCCTGGTATTTTTTTCTGTTTCATTATTATTTTTTATGGGAAATCGAAAAAGTTGTGGTACCGGCTCTTTTTTGCTATGCTAGAAATGGCATATGTAAATTCATATGTGGAGATGCATGAGAACATATTGTCCCTGGAATATAGACGTCGCATAACTAAAGAACTGCTAACAAGATCGAAAACTAAAAAAAAAAAAAAAAAGTTTTTTTTTAACCCTTTCAGGGACAAAGCATTTTCAATGCGAACGTGTTGAAATAAATGATTGGCACCGGATTTTGCCAAAAGATTTATTTGTAAATACGAAAAAGGCTATCTTTCACATACTTATTAAATCGAATATATTTTACCACAATTTTGGTGCCATTTGAAATACCTTGTGGGTTTTCTGTTGCGATATTTTAGTCATAGTGTACTGACGGTACTTTAAAGTACCACTTTAATTAATTACCTCTAAGTAATTAACTCACCGGTGAGTTTTTTTTTAATGTTTATCCTTTAATTTTCATTGTAGTAACTGAAAAAAAAAATTACATAAAAAAAATTGCAGTAGATCATAATGCAGTAGATAAAGGGTTAGCTCAAGCGATCTGACAGAATTCGGTGTTCTAAGGCTGTATACCACAGTAGAAATTGTCAAATTTTTTGCTACTACGAGACTACGAGAGCATTTAAATTTTTTAACCATGTTCATGGATGAACATATACATCCCCCGCCCCCCCCCCGCCTATGGCATGCGCATATTTATGTTCGTATACAGCGCACATTGCACCAACTTACACAAATTAGCATATACGTAAGCTGAATAGATACAGATGTATATTTACGAGAAGTTTAACCTGCATAGGATAACAAAAGTACTTTGTAACTGTATATGATACAAAAGAGAAAAAAAAGGAGAGAGAGAAAATTCTAAAAATACTTTTCAGTATGCTAGTCCAGGAGGTGGCTGCGCAGACCATCATCTCTCGAGTTGACGGCTGAAATTCCAGGATTAAACAGAACTCGATTAGCATATTAAAATGCAACTGGTCTGCCAAGTCTTATCTTGGTGGACACCACCTGCAGATCTAATTTTACAGACTGATAGGTACGTTTATTATTGTGTTTTCCTGCACCCAAAGATATGAAAGCATGGAGAACTGGGAGCTGGAAAACACAATGGTAAACCTACACTGTTAAAAATTTTGCAGCATTCTGTCAGGTCATTCGACCGTTTTTTGAAAAAAATGGTTTCATAACCGTAATTTAACTATATTCTGGCCATAAAATGGCCGATAATATAGTCAGAATAGTGTTAAATTCACGGTTGCGTAATTTTCGAAAAAACGGTCAAATGACCTGCCAGAATGCTGCAAATTTTTAACAGTGTACCAGGCAACCACTAAAATTGGGTTTTCAGGTGTTTCCCACCAGGATATGACTTGGTAGATCAGTTGCATTTTAATAAGCGAATCGAGTTTTAACTAAACTTGGAATTTCAGCCGGCAATTCGATGAGATGATAGTTTGTGCAACCCCCTTCCGGTCTGTGAGGGATTATCAAAATCTGTACAGAGAGAAAACTTTTGCTTTACTCCCATCCAAATCTATTCCATTGAGTGCAAAACATACATTTATTTACGCATATAAATGTTCAAGGGAATTTTTAGGTCAAGAAAAATGCGCCCTCTTTCACGTGGTTGGCGACGATCCCTGCTTTACATTGCTCTAAAATTTACTAAGTACGCTTTGATAATAGCTTTCCCACTTTCAGAAACAAACTCAAATGTTGCTCAGTATTTTAATACCTAGTGGCTTTTAAAGATATAGCTTTCAGCAATTCTAAGAACACGATCATCAAAATTTTTGACCCTCGGCAGAGAAAATATTTTGGTCCCCAATTATAAATTGATGCCACTGACACACCTTATATAATTCATGTAAATAAATTAAACATTTTTTTTTTGTTTCATTCAACTGTTTTTCAAAGAAAATTACTACAGAAGAAAAATGAATTTACGGTCGCCTGAAATCTGTGAGCCCAGGGCAAGTGCTCCACAGGCTCAACCGATAATAGAACACTCGTCACAATGTTGAAAACGTTGTCAACAAATAATTGGCGGAGAACATTGCAAGAATTACTGTTAATTTAAATTTGTGTTTTTTCAAAACATGTACCACAATACAATTCGTTACTACTCGCCATGATTTGGCAGTTTAACACTGATTCATGTCACAATGTTGGCGCATTGTCACTCAGTTAAGTAACTGGGAGTGGTTACAACAGCATTGAAATTAAACAATTGAGAAATACGTTGATTCTATTCACATTAAAGAATAGTTTAAAACTAATGTGTTAATTAAAAAAAAATTTCAAGGAATAATTAATGGTAGATGCGTGATACAAATTCAGTTCTTAAACCCAAAAGTGAAATGTAGTTTGCATTGAAATTTGCGTATGTGTGTTTTCGGTTACAAAGGTCTTTTTCAAGCATGTCTATGTTAGTTATACGTTCCTATGCTTAACTGCATTCGTTTTACTTTTTATCTTGTTTTAATATTCCGTACATGACAGTGGTTGACGCTACTACTCACTTATTTTTGCGTGAAATTGTTACTATTATTAAAGTTGATTGCACTCTTAGTTGGTACCTAGCAAATACTGGGTTGATTCAAAATACAGTAAATTCCTGTTGGTGCGAACTTCCAGGGAAAGGCATTTTTGCCTGCAGTAGGCAAAATCTTCATTAAATGATGTAAACATTCGAATAGCGTGTAATATTTCCTGTCGTTGAATAAATGAATTCGGTTTTCGATAGAAATTATGTAAGTTGCCAAATAAAAATTTCTTTCATTTAGTAATTTTAGTTAAAAAGCAAGTTTGTAAAATTTTTTTAATAGAATAAGTTGAGGATAAACAAAATGCGCAAAGAAATTCTCATACTTATACAGTTTAACTTTTATTAACCCGGCAGGACGTGTGCGGACTTCGTTCACACCCCACGCCCAAAAATATTCGTCTGCTGTCGTTGAGTGCTTTGAACTTATTGTTATTAATTTTTTAAATTAAAGTTATCATTTCAGTTATCATTTTTCACGAGAAAGAGTGTAATTATCATGAATTTCACTAACAGACAGAATTCTAAAGTTTTTTTTTCGTATTTATGCCATTTAATATGTTTTGGGTGTGCTGACACCCCATGCCAGTTCTCGTGTTACTTTTCACGGCGCGCGCCCTGCCGGATTAAAGTAATGTCTCACTTTTCTTTACGTTATTTGAACAAAAGATGTTTTTACCACATCATTTTCCAGTATTGCGACAATATTCGAAAATTTAGTCAGTTATATTATATTTTGATTGATATAATATCGGCGAACAGCTACTAGCAATTTTTGAACCTCCTACATTTTTGGTATAATAGTAGAAAGTTTTCTTTCTCTTCAATATTTGTCACTGAGAATTTCTTGTTCTCGCAATCAAAATTACACCAAAGTTGTTTTTGAAAAAATAATGTCCAAAAGTAGTTGCGATTCCAGTTTGTGAAAAAAAAAAAAAAAAAAAAAAAAAAAAAAAAAAAAGAAAAATGCCCGCCATTATCCATTGACGAGTATATTTTAAGCGATGTCTTTAACATTAATTTCAAATAAAAAATGTTGGGGAAAACGAAATTGCTCTCATTAATCGGAGATACGTGTTAAAGAGAGACGTTTTAACTGGAGTCCAATATAGTTGTCTCCCTGTTATCCCTTAAATCTCTGACGATAGAAACATATTTTCAATAATAACAAGTATAGCAATCAAATAGAGATATGGAATTTGTTTTACAAAGAGCTTCTTACATATTAAAACGTGAAATTCAAGTTTTTATACGGTGCCCGGGTCCTATAAGTTATATTTAGAAAACTTTTCTCCATGCTCTCACAAATAAAAAAGAAAAAATCCCACTCGTCTATGATTAAAACTTACCCGCTTATGGTACTTCGAATTTTATGAAATTTAGGAGCTTTCTTTTACTGGTTTTTAGTTCCAGGAAACAAAAGTCATTTCTAAAAACTTTACTTAAAAACTTTAACTTAAAAATTTTTGCATTTGAAACCATGACGACCAACATTAAAAGTTGTTGATCTCCAGCATTTAAAAGATGGTCACTAGCCCAAACTGAATTTTTCCTATATGATGTTTGAAAATCATTTTTTTTTTCGTTTCGTTTATATTATTTACGTTAGTACTTGCATCCGTTTTAGAATTTTGCATAACTTTTAGTAACCTTTTTGGAGTTTTGCCTAACTATTGCTAAATGTTTTGCATGCGACATTGGGTGACTTTCACTTATTTTTGCATGGATTTGTTTGGTGATAAAAAATGTCATCATCCTTGGTGATAACTAACAAATTCATGTTCTGTGCCCCAGAACACTTTTATAATATGAGTGCTTGCAGGCAAGGAATAGATTTCAACTTAAATTTATTTCGTCTCTACAAGCATAAATAAATATGTTTGCTTCCTAGCGGAGGTTTCTCTTTTCTTTTGAAGAAAAAACTTGGGAAATGGAAAGCATACATGCATGTTATGAGTATGAACTCATATTCCTCTGACAAAGAAGATTTTATGTTAAAGTAAAATCAGTATTATTTGATTTTATTCATTCTGATCGCGTAGTTTCGAAATCGCCCCATTATAATAAATTAAATTTTAGATAATTGTGTATAAGATCCAGTGTTCGTTATTTTTGTTGTTGTTGTTTTGTTTTGTCGGACACCTTTCTGAAGGGGGCAGTGCCATCATAGACCAAGTCCTTCCCACACCCTTTTATAGGAGGTAGTAGAAAAAGAAATTCGAGCTACATTACAACTATTGAACTACCACAAGGACCGGCAAATAGGGGGGTGGGGATGCAGGAGAGGGCTGTGGTCTTCCCCTGGATTTTGAAGTGTATTTAATTATAATTTCTTATTTTCTAATGATTTTGGAAAAAAAAAAAAAAAAAAAAAAAAAAAAAAAAGAAGATGACGATGAAAAAAGCAATAAATTTATTTCTTCACCGGGGACTTAAAAACCTTGAAGGCTAAAGAAAAGAGGAATTAAAAGTTTAATGTCCAGGGAGGAGATATGCTGATCTAAACCCACTATGGAAGTCAAATTTAATTTTTCATGTCTATGTTTTAAGTACGTGTTACATTTAGTTCTTTACATTCATTTTATGTTCATTTTTTGACGTTGATGTGTTTAAAATGTATCTTAAACGGGTGTTTTAATGGCCAAATGCCCTCTGACGAAGAAAGAAATAAATGTTTACAAATACTGGTAGAAATTTACTTTTGAATATTTAATATTTTTTATTGTTAAATTTATGTATTCCTTTTTATGTTTTAAATTTTTTCGTGCACGGGGAAGTTCCGACATAAAATATTTAGTTTTATTTATTTCGTTTCACATTCTCCATTCGAAAAAATACCACCCACACTCCGAACCACATTCATAGCTATTCCTAAAATTTGTCCCTCTCTGCATTTCGTTCTACCGGCGCCCCTTTGAACTTCATTTTTAAAAATTTATGTGTCACCCTCCCGCCGCAATCAATGGTTTGCAAAAAAAAAAAACATTGATCAGATCCACATCATTAATTAATTTAAATCTTTGTTTAAATCTTCAGTTATTCTGTCTAAATCGAAGCTGGCTTTATTCTAAATATAGAGGTTCATTAATTTTCTTGAAAAGAGCGCAGACGACAAGATGACATCATAAATGGAATCGATAAAACTATCCAAATATACAACTATTTAGAAAAAATATTTTCTAACTCAGGTATTATACATATGGATGTTATAAGCATGCATCCATATCTGACACAAATCATAATTATATTTCCTCCACAAAGAAGTTTTTATTTTGCAGTAACTTCAATACTGGTCTATTTACATGCATTGTAATTAAACAACTTCAAAAATGTTCCATTTAAAAAAATGAAATCTTAGATAATTTTATGTCATATTCACTTCATTATTAAAAACGTTTAATCGTTGTTTAAATCTACTTGTTCAGTCTAAATATAGAGACATCATTAATTTTCCGGAAAAAGAGCGCAGACGATATGATGACATCATAAACGGAATCGATACAATTATCCAAAGAAGTATTGTAAAAGAAACACATTCGCGTCTTTGTGTAGTAAACTCACATTCTATCAACACAAGAATATCGTTCGCGGAGGGAGCTGAACGACATCTTTTATCCTAGGTTCCTAATCTAGAAGTGAAATTGCGGCGTACCAGGATGAAACCCGATAGCTTCGGAAGCATTTTTGAACTTCTACACAGCTCTTGACCTGTGACGTTACAGTTTTTTGACTGTCAGATGTAAAAAAGCATATTTATATAAACGAAAAAATTCTTATTTTAACGACACTTCCGTGTCTGTAACAACTTTCGTTTTATTGTTTGAGTGACGATTGAACTATAGTGTGTCTCGAATGAACGTGTACACAGAGGCGTCACTGTAAGGGGGGAAGTCTCCCCGACACCCCCAATATATATGAACTTGGGAAATTCGAGTTTACAGTTCGGAAATTCTAGATTTTTGAAAGGCTTTTCTTTTTTTTTTTAATAATAGTAAAAAAATATAACTTTTTTATTGTTTTGGTGGCTAAATTTCTGAGTGCTGTAACAGTAAACAAGTTAAATCATCAACAGAAATAGAAGAAGAACGAAGCCAGATTCAATCTGTCATTGTGCTTCTCTGTTCTACGAAAATGTCATACATCTACCAGACCTGAATTTCTCTACTCCAGTCCATCAACACCTGACTCTAATCCAATTCCTTTATTGCATCTAAAACTATGTTCCTTTCTCAAAAATTTCAAAATAACGTGTTGTTTTCATATGAAGAGCGATTATGACTCGTACACAATAGAAGAGAAAAATTTCTCAAACCTTAAACTAATGCTGGTTGACTAAAAACAAAAGAAAATGTTCATTTCGTGTTAGATCTTTAAAAAGATAAACGTTCCAATTAAAAAATATCCTAGTGTCACACACGAAAATCGAACAAGTTATTTTTGCGTCTCTTCCGATCGGTGCCATATCAACAGGTCGTCAGTAGAGCGGTTATACAAGGGTTTTGGTCGTCGCCGTCAATACCAGACATAAATCTACAAATATCACAAATCTATTCTAATACTAGGAAAGAAAAACACTGCTTCTCCTTCATTCTGATCTTAAATCGCATTAAAATAACTTGAAATGGAATAAGTAATTTTTAAGAAAAAAAAAAAAAAAAGGTCTATGCGTGAATAAATAAAATTTTCATCTATATAATTCCCGCTTGTGCTGCAGTTGCAGCCTTACCAACATATGAGAGTGAGAGATGCTAAGCTAAGTATCGTCCTCATAGCTTAAATGGTAAAGCACTTGGAGCGCTATTCCAAGGGTTCCGGGTTCGATTCCCGTCTTGGACATTTTTCACTATGCTGGTTCTACGTTTTGTTATCAATGTGATAAATCAAGTAATAAAATTTTCATTTTATGAAAGAATGAGTCCCGAGCCTCTTTAACTATTCACTTTGAAAATGGGTATCTTGTCTTTTGATCTTTATTTTCGTGCGGAATGATTACAAGATAGGAAAATAGAAATTAATCTAGTTTTAATTTTCATTATTTAAAAGAAAGAGGTGTATTTAAATTTTTATTAAACGAACCAATAATTAGAAATTTATGTCAGTGATTTTTTTTTTTTTTTTAACCATTTGGAAAAATGGCTATTGTTCTCGTCAGGGTAGGAAATGAAAAGCATATCTGAAGGTTTTTATTGGTTTAATCCGCATTTTATTCGTTTTGTGATTGGTCTATACAGTAATCTGTATTTCCCTTTAGTTTCAACAGAGATGGACAACAGAGTGTTGCCACTGTGACAAAAAAGTAATAAAAACTACAAAAAAAAAAAAAAAAATAATAATAATAACTCAGAAACAAATTGAGATACAGCTTTCAAACAAATTGCATTTAAAAGTATATTTTTTTTCTCTACACGACGATGTAAAAAGTAATATTGTGGGATGTTTAGAAGTTTAAGAATGAAATTTCATTTAAAATGTGTCATCAGATTTCTTAGAAATCTGACGACGGAAAAGCCTTTTCCCGAACAGCCAACGAAATGCTTGGATAATACGCAAGTTTCAGGTGGATAATAACTAATGAAAATGAAAGAAAATGAATAACAGTTTCTGCCAAAGAGTTAATTTTAATTTGTAAGATTTTCACGTGCAAAAGAAAAATGGAATAAGCCAATTAAAAATAACAAAAAAAGATAAATAGGACAGGAATGAATACATATAAATATTTCACACCAAATACGAGTCGCAGGCGATTTCTGTCGCTTGGAATTTTTACGTGTAATAACACTATTAATGTTTAATTCATGGCGTACGTAATGTGTGATCAACTCCGTGCGATTTCTTTAGGTCTTAAATTTTAGTCTTTGAAAAAATCATTTTCCAAATGGTCGTTGTAATTGTTAAATTGCTTTTTTTTTTCTTTTTTTTTTTTTTTTTTGAAAGGAATTTTTTGTACGCGTAACTGTTATTATCATTATACACACTTTGTGCATATCATTTGAGTTGGAGCAAATTTGTTTCAAGTTGAGAAATTTCAAAATTCTACCACACAGTAAACATCTGTAGCTACGCGCCTGCGTGTACAGATTTTACATGCGGGCAGAACACAACACTACAACAAGCAATTTTTGTAAAGGAAATCAGATCGTAATCTATTTCTTCAGTCAAAAATACAGAGTGTTCCATTCCAGTCTGAAATCGGATTATTGTTCACAACTTTAATAATAATGAAAATATTTTCACGAACTTCGCAAGAGTTCTTTATCCGTATGAAATATAATGATATTACAACAAGTGATACATGCGGACATTATCCCCTTTCAGAAAGGGTAAGGTAGACGCTTCATATTTCCAAATGTAATTGACAGTACATACAGTTTTGCTTACTGAAATACTGTATATTGATACTACTGAATATTCCATCACTTCTCATGATGTCATTGCTTTGCACACAAAACCATGTATATCTGTTGAGAATCTATATTATAAAGCAAAAACATGTCTATGACAGACGCTGAAGTCATTTTGACAGTGGCAACGAATTGACTAATAAATTTTGCTGAATTTTGTTTAACGTCTAGACATTTCACTATTTCGATTTTCACGCTGTCGAATATGAGAAAAAAATATACTTTCAAATGCAATTTGTTTGAAAACTGTGTCTCAGTTTTCTATTTTTGCATTTTAAAATAATTTATAAGCATGATTTTTTTTTACAAAAAGTGCAGCCTAGTTATGGACGGTTAACACAGTTACATTTAAAACAATATAAATAATTCTGCATTTGTTTCTGGCTAACATTCAATATCGAAATGAAAGCTTTACTAATAAATAAATAAATAAATAACATAATCTATATAAAGATCTACACATAGTCAAATAGAAGCAAATGTACATTTAAACGCAATTTGTATAAAAACTGTAACTTTTTTTTTAATGATGCGTTAAATAATTTTGAAGCATAATTTTTATTTTCCTTACACATAGAAGAGTGTCAGGAACTATTGAAATCACGATAAAAATCAGATTATGTAAATACTGATATATTTTTACATTTTGGGGTTCCCTGAATCCCGCTATTTTAAAACCTATTCCATATGTACATGTACGTTGCGTGTATTGTTTGCTGTAACGTGCTCTACATTTCTTAATGTTTGTGCACGACCTTTCAATATATGCTGTTAATGCCTCATCGGATTTATAGCCTTCTATTGTGCTATGCGTAACTTTTCAAACATTTCTTAAAGTTTGTGCACGATCTTTCGAAATACACTGTTAATGCCTCGTCGGATTTATAGCCTTCTATTGTTACATGTGTAATTTTTCAAACACTTCTTAAAGTTTATGTACGATCTTTCGACATACCCTGTTAATGTCTCGTCAGATTCATAGCCTTCTATTGTTGCACGTGCAATTTTTCAAATACTTTTTAAAGTTTATGCACGATCTTTCGACATACCCTGTTAATGCCTCGTCAGATTCATAGCCTTCTATTGTTGCATGTGCAATTTTTCAAACACTTCTTAAAGTTTATGCACAACCGTTCGACATACCTGTTAATGCCTCGTCGGATTCATAGCCTTCTATTGTTGTATACGTAACTTTTCAAATATTTCTTAAAGTTTGTGCTCGACCTTTCGACATACCCTGTTAATGTCTCGTCCGATTTATAGCCTTTTGTGATTACATGTGCAATTTTTCAAACACTTCTTAAAGTTTATGCACGACCTTTCGACGTATACCCTGTTAACGCCTCGTCAGATTCATAGCCTACTATTGTTTCATGTGCAATTTTTAAAACTCTTTTTAGAGTTTATGCACGATCTTTCGACATACCCTGTTAAGGCCTCGTCGGATTTATAGCCTTCTGTTATTGTATGTGCAATTTTTCAAACACTTCTTAAAGTTTATCACAACCTTTCTGCAACACTTCATAAAGTTTGTGCATGACCTTTCGACATATTTTATTAATGCCTTTTCAGATTCATAGCCTTCAATTGTTGCATGTGTAATAAAAAAACTATTATATTATTGCGACCATAGAAATTATTAGTGTAAAAAGTTTTGAGAAACGAAGAATGAGAAGACAGAAAAACCAAATTTTATTTTTGTTACGTTTCATTCATAGGGATCTAACTAATGTCAAAACAACGAGATTTGATTATCCGTTAATATACGTTACGCGAATTTTGTGCTTTTTACTCCCCCTCCCCCCTATGTCACAGATTATCATACTCAAGTAATACCCTCTCCCCTGTTGTAACGTTATATTTTCTACAACTCTTAATTTAGAGCTAATGTTATGCAAAAGAAATGTTTTATAGGACCTATCATTCACTTATATAAATATTATAAAACCCTTGAGCTATTGCATGTTTTCAAATAAAGCTGTTGCAATTCAAAGAAAAGCGAAAAATACGCTTTATTTTACCTAAATGAAAATGCATATTTTGTTAATAAACTGTATTAAACTATTTTAAAAATGATGCCTATCTACTTATTTTCGCATTTTAGATGTGACGTGATAGCATGTTAACCCTCTCCCCACCCCCTGTCATACTGTGTCACACTTTACGGACCTTCCCCCCTCTTCTTGCGTGACGTAATGTAACGTAATATTCAGGAAAAAGAAAATCATTTGTTTATTTCGATTTCGCTGCATTTAGGAAGCCGGTCGTAGCAGCAACTGGGAATCACAAATTAGTTTTCGAATTAGAGTTTACTGACAAGCGTCGCATTTGTGTTTCATAGTCATTATTCTGTGCTAACTTCTTTGAAACTAATAATCTTAAATAAACTACGTTTATTTTAAAAATTAAAGTTATAAACATAAGACATTTTTATGTGAAAATTTGGTTTAAAAATACTGGATCATCAATATATATAATGTTGTCTGCATTTTATTTCCAAGAAAATATTTTGTGCGAACTACGATCTGTTATTATGTTTTGCAAATACATGAAATTCTGCACGATTAACATTTCATTTACCTCAAAAATTTTATTTATCGTCATAAATTTTAAATCTCAAATAATTCTCTAGACAATAACATGTACATTATTTTTTAATACTTTTGTTAAATAAATAAATAAATAAATAAATAAATAAATAAATAATATCCTTACGAAAGTATTTGATTATCTTTTTAACAATTTTACCACTATTACATCAAAAAGTATTTTTTAAAAAAAAACCTTTTCGCGTGCTTGAAAATTTTGCATTTTGAAAATTGCACATCTTGCATATCATGAATGACTCTCACATTTTAAAGGAATTAATTCTGCTAGTGATAGTGATATACGAAATTTGATTATCATATTTCACATGCTTTTGTATATTCAGTTTCGGGGATCTAATCTCAAATCTCCAAATAATGCAATCAGATTTTAAAGTCACTCTCTAAAAATACGTAAGCTGATTTTAGTTGATTGTTCAGTGTCTTGTTTCCATGTGTTTGTATTATAATAGATAAAATAGTCGCTTCGAAAGCTTTAGCGAAAGTATATATAAAATCTGTAAAAAATCTTATCATAATAAGACACATAATAATTGATAAGCTAGGAAAAATTAGTAGATATATACCATATCGTTATAGTATATATATATATATATATATATATATATATATATAATATTTCAAATGAAAATCAAATTTCAAAGTGATTGCTTAAAAGGCGCAAAGGCCAACATAGTGAAAAAGATTCCAAGCCGGGAGTCGAACCTGGGCCATCAGTATAGCGCACTGACGTTCTACCGACTGATGGCCCAGGTTCGAGTCCCGGCTTGGAATCTTTTTCACTATGTTGGCCTTTGCGCCTTTTAAGCAATCACTTTGAAATTTGATTTTCATTTGAAATATTGTATGCAAGGCGAATGTTTCCCTCTGGAATAATTCCCATGTGTTAATATATATATATATATATATATATAATACCGCTTCGGTGTAAAACGCCCACTTTTGATACAAGAAAAATGTTCCAAATTTACAGGTTCGGGTTATACGCTGATTATAAAGATAAAAAATTAAAAAAGAAAAATAAATATCGTATGAACTAAAATTTCTATTTTGATAACATGCTCCCCCCCCCCCCCCCCTCAATAATAATAATTTTTCGCTATCAGATTATATGACAAATAATAATTATCATACTTTACAATAAACTTTATTTTATTTTTTTATCTGTGTGCCTAATAATGAATGTTTCTTTGAAAAGAATAAAGTGCACGTTATACGGAGAACATATCTAATAAACAATTAAACTTAAAAAATCAAAAAACCCAACTGCGTGAAAAGCGAACTAATTAATTATTTCTCATCAATGTGAAACTATTTTTTTTTTAATTCCTACTATTAGCTCACACTCTCGCTATATATATCTTGTTCAAATTTTCAGTCGTTAATAAAATACTTATTATTCATCCAATCAAGCTCAAATAATTTTTTTAAAACTTGTAGTGGATGACACTTGATGTTAATCCAGTTTTTTTTCAAATATTAATTCATTAATTAAATTAAATTAATTAATTTTCAATAATCGAGAGAGCCCTCTTCTTGATCAAGGTATTTTAAGACCGAGAGAGCCTGCTTCTTGATCAAGGCATTTTAAGCGCCACTCAAGAGGAAAGAAGAATGGGAGAAAAAATTCTCTTATTGACCTAAGTAGGAATTGACTTAAAATATTTTTTTTATAATACTTGTTTCTATTACTTACCTATTTTCTTATTTCCTTGTATTGATGACTTTTAAGTTGTGTTTAATTGTTAGTTCCTATCTATAAACACTGTTTTGATGGGGTCTATAGATGTCTATGATGGTTAGAGTTGCAGTAAAGCTAGAGATCCTACCTACACAACTTCCAGGTTGTGTAATATTTTAACGGAGCTTCTGACTGTAAAACAGTCAATGAAACATCGTCTTCATTTTGAAAGACCTATCCAATGATATGCCACTCAATAGGGTGCGTAATTTTTTTTTTCGTCTCTACCGCCATTTTGTATTTTACGGCCGCCCTTTTGAATTTATAAAAACAAAACCTATCCTATAACCACCGGGCCGTTAAGACAAATTGATAGAGACCTCATTCATTAAAATCCATCCAGCCGTTGTGATGTTTCGAGGGTATAAAGAAATCCACGTACACAGATACGCGTGAAACACATAACCCTTCTTTTCAGTCGGGTAAAAACAGAAAAATATAGTCTGAAATTCTAGGTGCCGTTATACATTGGGGTACATTATACTCCGGAATATACGGTACTTCAGATTTAAATGCATTCGTTTGTAAATCTAAAGATTTTGATAAAAATATAACGTGTCATTATTTCTCATATAAAACAAAGGAATGATTTTTTTTTTATAAGTGGTACTTATAATAAGCTTATAAACAATTTCCAATTAAAATACTTTATTTTAATTGAGAAAATTACCTAGGTATCAAAGAAAAACTTTTTATGTTCTAAACAATATGTAGTTTTAAGTTTTCTTTAAAATTTTATAACCGAATATGAGTTACTGTCCTGGAAACGTACATTTCAATGCACATGCTACATGTTCGTGGATAGACAAAACTACTTTTTTCACGATTTTCGCAAATACTGGTAGGTTCCCGAATGCTAGAAGTTCAAAGCATTAATATAAATATATATAGGGTAATTCCGGGATTTATGCCGCATATTTTTTTGAATGTGTGTACAAAGTCCTATGGTGGACATAAAATAAAAAAAATCATGTTGTGCTATTCAATGTTAAATATACAACACGTGTATTGCGACAAAAAAATTCAAAACAAATTATTAATATTTTTTAACAATTTTCTTCTAAAACATTACACTGCGGCGCGTCACCCGTACATTCAGTCTGAGACGCCGCACTTGTGCGGTAGTTATGCCGCGCTTGTAATAAGAACAGAATGAAGTTATAAATAAAAATATAAAAAAAAAAACATTCATATCTGGACTATAATCATGGATGTAATAACAAAATGAAACTAAATGAGTACAATGAAACGTATTAGTAGACTCAAATTACTAATTGTTGCCTACTTTCACTATTAAAATTATCGACTTATTTTTTTACATTAAATTTTCATTGTTATTTCAGCAACAACGTAACATCAATGCATTAGAAAGGGAAAAGAAAAAAAAGTAAAATTGTGTTTACATAATTTATTTGTTAACCCTTTCGGGACCGGTGGGTTTTACACAAATTTTATTCGGTTGGTACCACTTTTTTAAAAGAAGTTACCTTTACTTAAATAATCGTGAAAATGCTCGAATTAAACAAAGCAAATATTACTTTTCTTATTTACTGGTGCCAGAAACAAATTTTGTATGCTCTTTATGAAGGTGTTTATATGCACCTATGGTCCCGAATGGTTAAGAGATCGACTTCAATCTACAGAAAAAGTGTCGAAAAAGTACAGTCTTTATGTAACTACATTTAAACACATGATGCAACGGAGGCGATTACACTTCCTCTTTTTTGGAGTAGTTTGCAAAGAACGCCTGCGTTACGCGTAATCCAAATTTTCATACACTAGTTTTGGCTTCGAAATCATGCTTGCATTTAGTAATTAGTGTATAAAAAGTATTTAAACATGACTTGTTTAAAAGTTTGGACCGTGAAATCATGCACTTACGTCAAATTAAGGATTGTACTTCTACAAATAAACATCGAAATGGGATTCAGGCTATACACTGGTTAAAATAATCTCATTGCGCACCTATATTGTGCGGTTGACGACCATCTATCGAAAATTACAAGAAATATAAGGGGTGCGGCATCTATCCCGTATGCGGTGGCTCTCCCGGAGTTACCCTATCTGATTCTTAGTCAGCAATGCTTTCAATATGGTAATGTAATTTTTATTTCTCAATCTTTTTTAATCACGTTTTATTTTAAACTTATTTGTCAATAATTTATTTATCTTTTTTTGCATGTGTTGGTAGTCCCAAATTCATATTTTTTAGCTTTTTTATGGCTAATATGAAGATGAAACCACACACTTTATTTGTGGAACTATAGGCATTTGAGAACTGATGAATCTGTCTAGGTTCCACAAATACCCATTATTCATTTTCTGCTCATTTTATTTATTTTTTTTTTTATGTTTTTAAAATCTGTGTTGAATATGTTAAGGAGAGCAGTTTAATTGTCAATGAATAAATTTATTTCTATTTATAATTTCACAATTTTTGTTGGTAATTTGTAATGGTTTTTTTAATGGTATATATATATATATATATATATAAACAGGGTGGACATAAATTAGTTGAAAAAAATAATGGTTTATTATGCATAGTTAAACCTGACCATACCAAACCTGAGAAATCACATGATTATAAGATAGTGAAATACACACAGTTTACCTTTTTTAGAAATGTCCGATGGGGCTGTCGTTCATTACTATGCAAATGTCACATCGGTAAATCATCTCTTGCCATATCGCTAGATACCGACAAGAAAAGTGACATATTTCAAAAATATTACTTTTCAAGAAAGAGGCAAAAGAAGATCGTCGTGTTTTTTCTTTGTTGTTGTTTTTCACCCCAAGGCCATAACTCTCAAAGCCAGAGAGGGTGAGCTCTGAAATATTTTGATGGGACTAATTCACAGCTGATGGATTTCCCTCTAATTTAATGGTATATAAATATAGACAGAAGTAGCCGGTAAGATACAGTGTCATGAAACTTTTGATAACTAAATTTTAAGAGTAATATAGATGATATCAGTATTGAAAAATTATGACGTCTGGAGCGGACTCAAGAACTTGGTAGGCGAGCTCAACCCACCTTGCCTCTGCCTGGTTACGGTCTTGATTTTTACTGTAAAATAAAACTATAGCACTTAGCTTTTTATGCAACTGTAAACATATATATAAACGAGTGAAATCGTTAAGAATCAAGACGTAGGAGAAATAGGGATGATTGAGTAAAATTACCCCCCGCCACCCCTCTTTGAACAACTTCTATGGTGGCAAAATGGCATATACCGTAATCTAGAGGTCTTCCGGCTAACTATACTTATGACACTTTTCCTGTAGCGAGACACACCTAAGTCAGAGCTGAATAATAAGCAAAATTATTTTTTTGGAGTTGTGCCACTTTTCTTGTGGGTGAGCAATATGTTTATGAGAATTGCAATTAGTAGACTAATTGCAGCACTGATCTGATTTCTGATTTGTATTCCGGAATGGGTTTCGCATGCGGCAAACTGCAAACCTCGTCTTTAACAAAACCCCATGTTCTGAAATCTATTGGTGAAAGCTGTGATGATCTTGGTGAACTTGGAATAACGACTCCGCGACCAATTCAAATTGAGACTTCAGCATTTCAATAAGAACAGTGACCTGCAAATTCAAAAAAGAGAGGGAACTGATTCAGATTCACTTATAAAACAAATCCTCACAGTTTAATCTCATTATTTTTTAAAACAAGAAAGAAAAATCATGCATTAAGCATAGATTATGAAGCGCTTTCCCACACGTCCTGAATGCTTTAACAAAACTTCGTTATTTAGGAAAATAAGGTAAATAAAATAACTAAATAAACATTTTAGAAAACGCATAAAAGATTTGAAACATTTCTTTGAACAGCCCTGTATATGATCTGTAGGTTGATATATATACTATATAATGGGAAAATTTACTTTAGCAAAAAGACGCAAAACAGGTTAAAATTTCTCTTTCAGCAATTTATACTAATAGATTGAAACATTCCTTTGAACAGCCCTGTATATGATCTGTAGGTTGATATATATACTATATAATGGGAAAATTTACTTTAGCAAAAAAAAAAAAAAAAAAAAAAAAAACGCAAAACAGGTTAAAATTTCTCTTTCAGCAATTTATACTAATAGATGGAAACATACTTGAATACTTTTCTACAACCCTAAATTTCACCTAGTACATTTATTACACGCCACTATTTAGCTAAAATTTATTTCAAACTAAAACACTGTTAAAACTACTGAAATCACATTTCCAGAAACTATAATTTATATAAGGTCGTGTATACAATTCTTTGCGTGACCCTGTATATCATTTTATCTATATTCTACAAATATTTCTTAGTAAATTAAATGCAGTTCAGCTTAAAAATGCATAACTTATTTAAAAACCACCTTTAAGCAATTTGCGCTCATACCTAGTAACCATTACGAATTTTTTTTGTGTAGCCCTGTACATGAAATATAGCATTTATATACACCATATACTAAGCATAAATATAGCGAAACATAGAAGCACATATCATAATTAAAAATGCATTTCCAGCAATCATCGCTACTGTACAGTACTTCAGATATAATATAGTATTGAAATCTTTTGTGTGTCTCTGTAAATGCTATGCATTTCCTATTATACATGAAATAAATTATTCTAAACCTCAGCGATGTATATCAATATCATTATATACGAAATAATTTAACAAAATTAAAATACGCTGCAAGCAATTCCCTCCACCCCTATAACATTATGTATTGGAATACTTTTCTGTGGCCCTGTAAATGAATAATAACTATTTTTTTGCACAGCATATTCTACAGAATGCATATTTTAGTGCTATACATAAATGCATATCAATTTTATTATGTTTGAAAGCGTGTAACATCATTAAAAATAATTTTAAACGATGTTTTCCCATAGGCCGTAATGTAACGGAAAACTTTTGACTGTCCCTGTAAATGAACTAAACATGCTACAAACTTCATTTGAAATAAGGAACATGCTATGGTAAACATCTATAGCATCCAACAATTTCAGCGCAATCCGAATATATTTACGAGAGTTAGAGCACGGACAGACGGACAGACAAACGAAGTCATAAACACTTTTCAACTTTGTTGGAAAGTGTTAAAAAGAGCCAAACTAACTACGGATTTCGTTAAGAAATATATAGATAAAAAAGAGGAAAGAAAAATCATACGGTGAGCATAGATTATGAAACACTTCCAACACTTCCAGAGTACTTAAACAAAATTTAGCCGTTTAATCAGGTAAAAAAGATACCCAAATAAACATTTTAGAAAAGTATAACACATTTAAAAAATGAATTTCAACAATTACCGTCAATAGCCGGAAAGGTAATCCAGTTCTTTTGTGCAGTTCTGTATGTGATCCATAGATTTTTACTATACAGAGTATGCTAAAATTTAGTTTAGTAAAGGAAACGAATAACACGGTTGAAATTCATCTTCAGCAATTTCTACCAATAGATAGAAACGTAATTGAGTTCTTTTGTACAGCCCTGTATATTACATACAAGTTTTTAGAAACACCACATATTAGCTAGAATTTAATTCAGGCAAAAAATGCTTGAAACTACTGAAATCACACTTCCAGGAATTACTATCCATATAGGCGGCCGTGTATTCAGTTCTTTGCATAGCCTTGTATATGATTTTATTTATATGCTACAAACATCTCTTAGTATACTAAATGAAGTTGAGCTTGAAAATACATAATTAAAATTAAAAACACCTTTAAGCAATTCATGCTCATTCTCAGTAATACTTACGAATTCTTCTGTGCAGCCCTATGCAGTATGCATGGTCTATCGAATTTATGCATTCCACGTAGTATGCAAAAATTTTGTTAAACGTAAAAAAACGCATGCCATAACTAAAAATTCCCTTTCAGTAATCATCCCTAATAGATAATATTTCGGATACACTATTGTATCCGATATCTTTTATGTGTCCCTGTAAATGAATGATAAATGCTACGCACATCATATTCTACTGCAAGCATCTTGCAGTAAACTTTAATAATACATATCAATTTCATCATACTTGAAATAGTACAACACAATAGAAATACTCTGCGAACAGTTTTTCCCGTAGACCATTATAAAACCTAACTCTTTAATGTGATACCGTAAATGAATAATAAATGCTTTGCTCTTCCACATTCTACAGAAATCATGTATTAGTGCACCTCAGAAATTCATATGAATTTCATAATGTTTCGATTTTTCTTCTTAGATCATAATATAACGGAATACTTTTGCATTTCCCTGTATGTGTACTGCAAGATCTATACATTTACATATTCTGTAATAACCATCTTCTAGTGCACTTAAAAAAATGTATATAAATTTCATTATGTTTAAAATATTGTAACGCTACTAAGATGTAACGTAAATGATTTTTTTGCCATTGACCAGATGTCAGACGAGCGATTTTGAAAAACAGCCATACGAATCTTCTGGTCTCTTCAGACGAGCGCCCACAAATCGTTGCGGTAAAAATTCAGAAAAGCTTCACGTCGAGGCTCGGCGTTTCCCCCAACTCACTAGGAGCTGGTGGTGTGCTCAAGTCTTTTGTTTCTTCTATGTTGACCAGACGAACCGCAGTTTTGACGCTGACTTTAACTTTCTTTATCAGTGATTCGTAAGTAGTTGGTTCTGGTTGCGTATCGAATTTTTTCGCTAGAATTTAAAATGGATTTAATACACGTGGATTAACTAATTTTTGAAATACAAAAGCGTCCAATATTGTTGGACACCTCATGCTTACATTATATAAAGATAAAAATTA
This sequence comes from Maratus speciosus, assembly GCA_963932465.1. NCBI lineage: Eukaryota > Metazoa > Arthropoda > Arachnida > Araneae > Salticidae > Maratus > Maratus speciosus. Next base: position 372,320,924 of record OZ010792.1, on the reverse strand, counting down.
AAATATAATAACTTGGTTAAAGGCATCCTCGAATTAAAAAAAAAAAAAAAAAATCAGAAAAATCTAAAGAAGATTAGGAAGTTATCGATAAATTATATGAATTAATTTTATTTCATATAAATAAACAAGTTGGAAACTGCTCGTCAAACGTGGCAAATGAGGTGCATTCGTAATATAAATAGTTTTATAAATATTTTTTGCACCAAATTTTACTGATTGTATATTTGAGTGCACTTCATAAGTGCATATAAATTTCATTCTGTTCGAAAGGCTGTAACATAATTAAAATACTCTTGCAATAATTTTTTTCCCATTGGCCGTAATCTAACGAAAAACTTTTGACTATCCCTGTAATTAAACTATACATCCGATTTTCATAAAATCTGAAATGACTTGATAAACTTTTGCAACAATTATATATTCAAAATTTCAGGCTATTCGGTTGGGTAGTTTTTGCTCTGTTATATGCGGACAGACGGACTGAACGACGACTATAGGTGCTACGTATTTATATAATTACGAACGCACCTAAAAAGTCATTTAAAATTATGTTAATGTTACAAGTTAACGTTTTATAAGAAAAGTATTTAAATAGTAAAGTATTATTATAAGGAAAAATTGAATGTTACTTTATCAAATACTAATAATAATAATACTATTTTGTCCTAGTATATACTAAATTAAATTCAGGGGTAATTGCAGGGGTGTTTCTTTGCGGGGTGGGGGGTGAAGGAGGCATTTTGCGAAAAGTAAATGCTAAAGTTTTCGTTTCGGGGGAGCTTGTTTTTTTTTACAAATTACAGATTTTTAAACGTAACAATAATAAAATAATTAATTAATAGTATGTTTTTATGGAATATAATTTTGTGAAAGGGCCTGTTTTATAATTACGATTTTTGAGAAGAGGCCTGTTTTATTATATGGATTTTTGTGACGGGGCCCTAAATAGACAGCAAATGTTGCATTTCTTAATAATAATGAATTCTTAATAATAATTCTTTGAAATTAAAATCATTACAAGTTAGATCTGGTTTTGAAAATCCGGTATGGGAAAGGAGACAGCAAAACAGAGCCTATGTGGTCATGGTCATATCCGGTACCGGTTCTATTTACTGCGAGCATGTAGTTTAAAAAATACTGTAATTTTTTTTTTTTTTTTTTTAGCTCACAAGCTATCAAAGCTTGAGAACTAATGTGCCCGCCGGTTCTGTATGTACGTAGGTATGTTCGTAACGCGATAACTCTTGATGGAATCATCCGATTTGCTTCAATTTCTTTTTTCTAGTTTCATTCTGATAAGGCGCTTCCCTGATTAGTTTTGGGGATTCATTGGTTAAGTATAAAGGGAGACAACGGAGGACTAATCCCAACTTTAATTTAGATAAATGTTTTTTTTTATGCAGAATTATCCGATTTGCTTCAAAAAATTTGTCTACGTTCATTCCGATAAAGCTCTCCTCTGATTAGTTTTGGGGGTTCATTGGTTATTTATAAAGTTGGAAAAGAGGGGGGGGGGTCTAGACTCCCCTTTAATTTAGATAAATGGGTTTTTCATGCAGAATTATTCGATCTGCTCCAAATTTGGTATACCGGTTTATTATGTTAAGGAGCTTCCCTGATTAGAGTTGGAGGTTCATTAGTTAAGTATAAATCGGGAAAAGAGGGCTAGTCCCCCGCCCCCTTTAAATTTGATAAATATGTTTTTCATGCAGAATTATTCGATTTGCTCCAAATTTGGTACACCGGTTTATTATGTGAAGGAACTACCTTGATTAGGTTGGGAGGTTTATTGGTTAAGTATAAAGGGGGTAACGGGGGATAGTTCCCCTTTAATTTAGATAAATGGGTTTTTCATGCAGAATTATTCGATTTTATTCAAATCTGATGCACCGGTTTCTGATACCGGTTCAAATCTGATAAACCTCGTTATAAGGAAAGCTATCTTCTTTGCTATTTTTGAAGCAAATATAGTTAAGAATGGTAAAATGGCCGTTCCGTTTTCTTTCCTTTCTTTTTTTTTTTCTTTTGTAAAATTTTGTGTACAGCAAAGTTAATTTTCTATCGATTACTTAAAGTAGGATGAACCTAGTACCGTCTGTGTATATTTCTTTTTTCTAATTTCTTGAATGACTAATATAAAATTACAAAATCATTTATTTCCTACAGAAGATCCATTTTGCTTATTGAAAACATCGAATGGAAATCATTCTGTTGCGGCGATAAATAATGTCGTCTGCTCTGTGTGGCGGGAACGGTTCATAGATCGCTCGTGTGACCGGGATAGCGCAGGTGTTTAGACCAATGTCAGACGGGCGTCTTTTTTGCTGCTTTTTTGCTTAGGTGTTATCCATTCACAATGCTATAGCATTGTGAATGGATAATACATAAGCAAAAAAGCAGGCAAAAAGACGCCCGTCTGACATTGGTCTTACTTTTCTTGTTGAAACCACAAGCGTTCAAAAGTCGTTCGTCTGACATTTGTCTAAGACCAGTGTCAGACGGGCGTCTTTTTTGCTGTTTTTTTGCTTAAGTATTATACATTCACAATGGTCAGACGGGCGTCTTTTTTGCTGTTTTTTTGCTTAGGTATTGTCCATTCACAATGCTATTGGTCTAATGCAGTGTATCCCAACGTGGGGCGCACGCCTCACCTGGGGGTTATTTGACTTTTCAACGGGGTAATACCAAATTTCTTACTCACCCATTCGTTGAGAGTTTTTTCTTTGGCTATTTGGAAAAATAATGTCGTAGACTTAAATTAAAATAATACATGCAAAATTAAAAATACGTTTCTTTGTCTAATTTTTAAAAAGTGCAATCAAAAGTACAAAATAGAATCGAAACCAGAATAATTGTATGAACAATTTTTTATTTAATATTTTATTTTACTCAACTACTTTGTATTTTATTTTTTTTCCAGTTTTAAAAGTTTTTATAATTTTTCTGGTTGTTGTGTATTTTTAAATTGTTGCAACTCTATCGTTTATTTATTGAATGAGCTCTTTATTTCTATTCGTGTCCTTCTGTGCGTAATTTTTACACGAGAAACTACCTGAGGGTATATCCAAATCTGATTGTCTTAAATAGGTTTAACAAAAATATGTTTGACATTTCTAGAAGTGGTATAACCAACTTTATAAAATTTAAAAATAAATGTTAATGATATTAGAAAGGGAAATGGGTAAATCGTAAAAATCTATTGCTCTAATACAGGCCTAAATAATAAATAAATATACATCATGTTATATACATTTTAAATTTTAAAATCAGTTAATACGATAATTATGTGATTGCGGCCAATTAACAATAATTATAAAGGAAAAGCATAGAAGTGTGTTTTGACGTAGAATAATGACTGCTTAAAATTGCTAAAGTTGAGCATCTTCAAATGCTTCTTGGATATCGTATTATCTGTCCAATGCTTTTCCGGCAACTGTTAAAAAGTTATTAAAATGGATTATAAAATATGTCATTTTTATCAATGTTAAAGCTAAAGCTAAAGAGCCTCTTCAAGACATTTTGTGAAGATACAAATGCAGACCTTCATTGCATTTATAGAGCTATTTTTAAAATTCATCTTTGACAGGAAATTCACCTCTCTAATAAATTGAAAATTGTGAAGTGGCTAGTTATTAAAACACACATACACACATAAATAACGCCTGCATTTAACTCTTAAAGGTATATACAAATATTATACAGACATACATACAATAAATCCAACAGGAGTGAAAAATTAGCCAGACCAAGGAATCGAATCTGGAACCACAGCATACTAGGCTGTTGCTCTAACCACTGAGCCACTCTGGCCGATACCTGGGTCTGCAATTTTTCACTAATAAACCATGTTGGGGAAGTTACCAGCTATCTATAAGACAGCCTTGGATGACCCGGCAACGATGAATAGATTTTACTATTCCATCGATCCACAATATATATTAAAACATACACACATAAATAACGTTTGCATTCAACTCTTAAAGGTTAAATATTATACAGACATACACAAAATAAATACAATAAACCGAACTGGAGAGAAAATGCTGTTCGTGAAATTGTTTGTCCGGTCATAGATGGCTGGTGACTTCCCCAACATGGTTTATTAGTGAAAAACTGCAGACCCAGGTATCGAGCGGAGTAGCTCAGTGGTTAGAGCAACAGCCTAGTACGCTGTGGTCCCAGGTTTGATTCCTGGCTATGGCTAATTTTTCACTCCAGTTGGGTTTATTATATTTATTGTATGTATGTCTGTATAATGTTTCTGTACCTTTTTGACTAGTTATTGTTAAGGCTCTGTTAGGCTTCCCCCATGTTAATAGAGCTCACTTTTTTAAATAACAATTATGTGTTACAGATTGGCGGATGTTGAGGGGGGTGCGATCATGGTTTTACCTGTGCTTCGGTGGGGCGTGGCCGAAAAACTTTTGGGAATGGCTGCCCTAATGGAACGTAAGATTTAAAAGCCGTTAGAGTCATGTGATTTTTTCCACTTAGGGGCTTTCTAAAAGATCTACGTTCTTTATACAATCTAAGATATTGCCTACGTTCCGCCGCTACCTTATGATTTGCCAGAGTTGAGACACAGAATTGAAGAGGCTATTGCTTCCATTATTCCGGATTTGTTAACCGAAGTGTGGTAAGAATTGGACTTTAGGTTGGATTTTATTAGATGTAAAGATTTTATTCTGTTGAGCTGAGCCAGTTTTCAGACCAGATGCTATAATCATTAAGGTTAGCTTGGTGAAAAAGTTCCACCAGATTCGTCCGGGATAACTCAGATGGTAGAGCACTGGCGGCTTCAGCCAGGAGATCCCTGGTTCGAATCCTGGTCCGGAGATTTTTCGTCCAGTTGGAATTTTACATCTAATATGATTTATTTACCAATTAGAATAATTGTGTTAAAATTAATCTAGTTTAGGTTGGATGTTATAATTTGTTGTAAATAGTCTAAATTAAACTGTTATAATATAACATTGAAAGTGGGACATTCTTTTAAGGATATCCTGTATTTTGCAATTATTAAAAAGGTGTTACATAATATCTGGGTGACACATGATTTTTCTTTATTTAAAAAAACAAACAAATTAGGGACTTTTGAATCCGGATCTCTTGAAAAGAAGGCGGCCCCTGTATGTAAGCATACACACGAACGCGTTATAAAGCGTTTTAAAAGAAGCATAACAGAATTTTATTATGCAACATAATGTACGCATTTTCTTAAAATTTGTGGCAGTAGCAAATAACTTTCATTCAGAACTTAATTAGTAAAAAAAAAAAACATTTGGAAGCATTCCCATTTCGACGCCTGTGATAATGAATGTCTGCGAATGATGTCTGTGAATATTAAAAGCAGTTGAAAACTATTTCTTGAAAACTACACATTTTCTCGAGCAGTAACTGGGTAATTTTTTCCTTCAATGAATTTTTGGTTACCCAATCATATGAACATTAAATTGATTAAAATAGTAGACATTTTTAGCGTAAGTCCATGGTTAGAAAATGCAAAAATGAATCAAAACGTTCCGAATTTCTGAAATGTAACTTATTGTAAAAGCAATGTAATCTATTTAATTTTCTGTTGTATAGATTGAAACAAATTTGAGAAAAAACTTTGTTGCTGTTTAGTTAATTGTTGACAAATAGCAGGAAAGGCGTATTAAAATCAACGAAAAAGAAACTGGGTATTTTTGAGACATAAAAACAAACTAAACCAAAGTTCATGAGCTTCTGGAAGCAAGCATAGTGTGTATATAGTTTGTGTTATTAGTAATTTTTGTTTTTAACTTTTTTGCATTTAATATTGCTTTTATGAAACGCATAAAACACAGCTTTTTTTTTTTATGGGAAATTGCTTTATATCCATAGTATTTTCTTTCCTTTATTTTCTGGTACAGCTCTTCGTTTACTCGAATTTTAGGTAATTCGAAACGACTCCCGCATGGTGTTGGGTCGGATCGGGTTGACTTTGAATGTTTCGGGTTGGGTTTTGACTCTTTCGGGTCGGGTTCTGGTTATCCGATTTCCAAAAGAAAGTTCTGAATCTTTTTTAAATGAAATATATATATATCTGAATATTAATGAATGTCTATCTATGAGTGTATCTATTCAGTTTTATATGAAAAAAGATAAAATTGATATCGGGGATATAATTGTAGACTTTTCTTTTTCATAATTGTAATTTAATATGGGTTAATTTTTTTTTTCACTGCGTGTTCGGGTTGAAGTGTATCGGGTTTGGGTCAGGTTTCGAGTTCAATAAACTTTTTTTGTAGGATTCGAGTTGGATACAACCCGACCCGTGCAAGACTCTAATTCGAACATGTTCATGTTCTCCTGAATTTAAAACATTCTGATGCATTTTGTTATAAATCGGGGTTCTGCTCCCATCTTACCTTTTCAGTATGCTCCATCTATATGCAGGGTGCTTCCGAATTCGACGAAAAACTAAGAAGGTGGTAGTCATGGAGGAAAAAAATAGATGGAGATGCAGTATGCCGTAAAAACGGTTTGCAATATGATGCGCGTTATCGCTCAAATTTAAATGCTCTCACTCGGCCCAAACAAAACAAGCACCTGGAACATAGACCGAATTCTTTGACATGCATTTTTTTCTCTAAATGAAAGTGACATGCTTATTTTTAAGCATTCTAAAGCAGCATTCCATTGTATTATGAATTAAAAACTGTATTACTAAAAGTTTTTCTTCGTTTTTTCGTGCAAGAATGTGCTTGTGTTTGGGCCGACTGTAGCGGATTTTAGGGTTACTTTTTTGGTGTCACCCCCAGCCACCTTACTACATCTCCATCTGTCTCTTTCCTCCATGGGTGATAGTAGTCATCAAGAGGACGAAAAATTACCATAGAACATGGGGTCACAAACCACTTATTTACTCACAAATACAGGGTGCTTCACTCTAACGGAACTCGGATTGACGGTAATAATTCAATAAAAATAAAAAATAATGCAATGAAAATGTAACGATATGTACCTCATTTGGTATGACATGTGATAATATCACGAAAAATTCCAGAAAAACAGGTTGCTCACGCAATCGATGATACCGTATGAACTGGTAAACGCAGTCCAAACTGTGACGCGTCAAGTGCATACTGTTGTCACGTATAATGGAAACGTCTACCACTTTTTTTGATGCTATCACATTTACAACAAAAATGAGCCTGTATTAAATGTTTCATAATAATGTACTTCAGTTTATTTTTTTTAAGTTATTACCGGCAACCCAAGTTGAGTTACTGTAGAACACCCTCTATTTTTGGTTAAATAAGTGCCATGTTGCAACACCATGTTGCATTGAAATTTTTGTTCCTCTTAATGCCTATTATCACTCCTCTGAATTTGTTGGTCGAATTCGGCAACACCCTATATATAAATTTTTAATAGTATTTTATTTTTTGATGCAATATTTTTTGTTTATTTTACAATTCGTTAAAATAACTATTAACATTAACTATGCAATTATACAATCACTCCATATGCGTGTTGGTTTCGTATGCACGTTTATAAGGTCTACCTATAAATGGTTAGTACTGTTTTTCTATTATTTTTCTGTCCGGTTAAAATTTATTAATTACAATACTTGGGGATTTTTTAATGTGACAATGTAATTGTTACTGCATCTCTAATGCTTTAATTCTCAGACTTTAGCTATTCATAAATAATTTTCTCTTACATTTAGTCTCGTAGTTGATCGGGTAATTTGAGTAAAGTAATTTATGCTTCTTGGCTTACTTTGCTCAAACAGAAATCAATTGGGATTTACTTATATTGCGGAATATTGTCCTTGATTCCGGGTGTCTCAAAAATAACTGATGGATTTTAAAATTCCATAACTTGCAAACGGTGACAGATATTAAAACAATTCTTGCAGGAGTGTTATGTAAGATGTCAGGAATTTTTATACTGCGATTCCAGTTTTAGTTACAAATAGCATCGACAGATGGCGCTGAAAGCAAAAACTGCCAAATCCAGGCTCGATTTTTCAGCCTCTCTCTTCTTCCATGCGAAAAATGGAGATTAAAAGGTATTGAATGGATCCCGAAGTACCAAAAATCGTATCTGGATCGAACGCCTATTGCTGTCAGCGCAATCTATTGTTTGAAATTCGAACTAAAATCAAGAATCACAGTACAAAACCTCCTGACATCATACATAACACGCCTGCAAGAATTTTTTAAATATCTGTCACCGTTTGGAAGTTATTGAATTTTAAAATCCATCAGTCATTTTTGGGACACCCGGTAATATGTTCTGCAATATAAGTTTCCATTTTTTAATTCCTACTGTTAGTTCACGCTCTCCCTATATATATATATATCTTGTTCAAATTTTCAATTGTTAATAAAATAGTTATTATTCATCCTATGAAGTTCAAATAATTTTTTTTTTAAACTTGTACTGGATGACACTTCATGTTAATACAGATTTTTCGAATATTAATTCATTAATTAAATTTTAATTAATTAATTTTAGTTTTGCATGGGAGACAAAATGGCGGCCATTGGTTATTGAAGCATTTAATGCATCTTCATATCTATAAGGAGGGTTACCATAGGGGGGGTTACCCTGTTCTGTAGCCAAATACCGCCAAGTTTGTCGCCAACTTGGCGATATATCACCAAATTTGGCGACCAAAATGAGTCGCCAAAAGTGACGTCAACTTGGCGATATCTCTAATATTTCGCCAAATTCCCATAGACTCCCATTTTAAACCAATAAGGTTTATTGGCTTATAGAAAATCAACAAATTGAGATATTTTAATGCAACAAAAACTAATATTAGCTTAAGGGATTATATTAATTTTTTCTTTGATGACTTAACTAGGAATTGACTTTAAAAACAAAATTTTTATATTACTTGTTACTTGTAATATTTTTTACATTCTGTTCATGGATTTTTCTCGTAAATCTTTTATTTATTTTTTCAGCTAATGAATTTTAGATTATTGGATATACAATTTTATAGTGAATTATAATTATTGGTTGATTTATCTGTTGTCGATTTTTCATGGGATTTGTAGTTAAGTATTCTAAAAAGTTTTATTATACAGGGTCTCCTCGAATTCATGGGCCAAACTTTAAAAGACACATAAAGAAGCAATTTTGGTATGGCAATGCGGGGTTGGAAATGAAAGTTTTGACGAAAAACAAGAAATGCGGAGGAAATGAAAACAAGCGTTTTATTGACATAACAATTACAGTAAGTACTTAAATGTGCCACCACCCACATCTGGGAGCGTCTAGCAACTGATTGGGGGGTGTCCTTTCGAAGGTTCCTGTTGTCCCATCTATGAGACGCCAGTTGACTCTGAGGAGGACCTCATTGGAAGACTTTCAGTCGTTGATGCAAATGTTCGTGAAACACTTGGAACACTCGGAGAGGTACTCCAGTCACTTACTAGACGCTGCCAGTGGCACATCTGAGCACTTACTGTAAAAAATTTTCATTTCCGACACCACATTGATATACCAAAATTTCTTCTGTATGTGTACTTTACCTTCCCTTACAGTTTGTCCCATTAAATGTATATAATGGGATACTTGTTTGTGATTGTGATATGGTCATAGCAATTCTATTGCTGGGTTTGTCTTAAATTTAAATGTTACAAAATTCTTTTTCATATTGTTCATTATTGCGGATATTGCATTCACTGTAAAAAAAACCACTGTAGATTTGCCAGAACAAACTCGATCACAGTGAATGTGCTGTATTTTTCTTTGGTTTCCTGACTATATAAACATGGAAAATACAGTAGTTGCGTAAAATTAACAGCACAATGTGGTGTCAATTTTACGCAACTACTGTATTTTTCATGTTTATATAATCAGGAAACCAAAGAAAGATACAGCACATTCACTGCGATCGAGTTTGTGCGCCAGATGAATAGTACTTTGTATACTGTAAAAATGGCGTTTTTTTTTTTTTTTTTTTTTACAGTGTTGATTAATGATTTATTTAATTCATTTTATATGGCATGGTAAATTTATACTTTTTGGTGTATAGTCGATCGGGTATATAATGGAATTCAATTTTTAGCTTATTGTTGGATTCTATTACAGAAGTCGACTATGTTTTTGCTTATATTTGTATTTCATGTAACCCTGAAGAAGTGAAATGCTGTATAAGCTTCCTGCTACATCCATCCAATTGATCTATTATTTGTTTACGATACGTTTTTTAACGGTTCAACAATATTTCGCTGGTTATCTGTATCTTTTGTCTTTAATAGGTTATTGTATCAAAATTAGGTGGTTTTTCATATGTTTTATATGGATTAACCTTCCGCAATGTGCTAGTGAATTAGTGATATTGTGCTTGATTTTGTATTACAAATTAAAGGTTCTAACTTTATTTTGTATAATGTCAGTGTTATGTATTGAAGCTAAATTTATTAATTTAATTTTAGTAATTGGAAATAGATGATGAATTGTAATTATATAATGGTTATATATATATATAATAAAGATGAAATCACAGATATATGAACAAATGGTAAAATTCTAAAGATGAACAAGATATGAACATAGGAGACCAATATGTAAAATATGAAACTATAAATAACCCACAGAATCTTCAGAGGAGCTTGCAGGTTTAATTCATAGTGAAGATACGTTATTTCATGCAATTTTGTCGGCATTAAACCTAAAAGGACAAAATTTAGCTCCTAATAGCGCATCATGAAACAGAAAAATGATAAACAAACAAGAGATCTAAAGAAAAATAACCCTCACACAAGATATTGAAAATTGAAAAATGATTAGAGCACAATACCTCATTTATACACAAGAATCCAAGACTTAAGAAAGTTGACCCACAATATTGTAACATGTGAGGATGCAATCAGATTTAAGACTATTAAATCATGTGGCCAGCAATAAGTTACTAAAAACCAAAACATTGCTGCCATCTGGTGGAAAAAAGGAAAACTATATTGTAACTAGATTTTTAACAAAAATGTTTGGTGCTGCCGTCTATACCCATAAAAAATGAAATCAATTTTAGAAATCAAGAAATGACTTAAATTAACATTTATTTAAAATAGAATGAAATAATAGGAATAAAATTAATAAGTAATGAGTAAATATAAAGAAAATAAATAAATAAATAAGCAATGATTAAATTAATCATTTAAAAACAAATATTATAAAATAAAAAATGAGTACATAAATGACATTTAAAAAAACAATGAGGATTATTTTGAGATAGTAAAATATAGCCTTCTATTATGTGCCAATATGTGAAATATTAATGAAAAATTTATAATGTGAAATGCAATATATACAGGGTGTCCGGGCTATAAGTATCCAAAAGTTATGGCTTATTATTACGGAAAACCCACTAAAATATAATAGACTTCACCTCCGTGGATTGGAAAGCCCTCCGAGATTTTAAAACATTGAAGAAACAGAAAACTGAAACTATGGATGAGTGGAAAAAGCGTATCATAGAAGCAATTTGTCTAATCACTCCTGATATGCTACGAAACATTTGGGGAGAACTGGATTACGGTTCAGACGTTTGTCGTGCTGCCAAAGGTGCACACATCGAAGTCAATTGATATTAAAACTTTGTGAGCTGATATTTTTATTTAAATAATTTAAAAAAAATTCTAATGGGTATTTCCGTAAAAAAAAAAGCCATAACTTTTGGATACTATACCCTGTATATATATATATATGGGGCATTCTCACAATCTTTTGACTTTTGGGAGAAAAAAATCTGACAAAATTAAACTTGCTAAAATAACATTTTAATCTGATAGACAATGCCTTAATGATTCAAAATAAAGAACAAAGGGTCAGCAGCGAAACATTTTTTATTTAACTGAGGCTTAAGTTAAACTTGCGAGTTTAATTTTCCTTACCATTTTACCCCTATAACTTTTTATTTTCTTCTAAATTTTTACTTATAATGAATTTGCATAGTACCCACAGGGCATTCAAATAAGAAATAATACAAATGTAGTACTTTTAATACAGAATTTTTGTATAACATTGTCTAAAGATGGTGTTAAAGAAAGGACGGTAAGGTAAAAAAAGGGGATGGTATTGGAAAAAAGGGACGGTAAGGATGGAACGGTAAGGAAAATTACCACCCATTTTTAGGAAAATCATGTTAAGACTAAGTGATAGCCACAATGTTTATTGATTTTTAGAAACAGTTCTTAACATTGGATTATTATTATTATAATTATTTTTAATTTACCTCGAAAAGTGCAGGAATGAACCTTGGGGACGGTGAGACTACCAATAAAGCCACGATGCTTGAAATTGATATTTAAAGGCTGAGTTAAATTCTACAGTAAATTTCCTGCCGAAGAATTTTAGACATTATTTCTCTAGCATATTTCTGCATGAGAAAAAACTTGAAAAAAATTCTGTGGTTGCATCGGAAATGATTTTCTGTATAATTTTAGAAGAAGGATAGTAAGGAATTTAAAACCCAGGGACAGAGTCTAAAAAATAATAACAACCCTAAAAATGTGTGCAGGTTAATTTTTAGCTACATATTTATATAAAACAATAGTTCCAGTTTCAGAAAAAAATTACAACGAATTATTTTATTGAAACAATTTTATCCAGACAGCTCCTAACTTAAAAATCAGCATCAGGGACATGGGACGGTATAGGAGTTTTCCTGGTGTTTGGACCCCCAACATCGTCCAAAACTTATTTACCTTGTTAATATTGTTGTGCAATCATGCAATGGAATGTTCCCTAGTATATGAAATAAAAAAAACACAAAAAAGTGTATTAAAATAAAAATTATTATTCAGGGACATGAAAGTCAAAATATTGTGAGATTGCCCCATATATTAACAATCATTTATGATGTTTCAATTATTTATTTTAATCTGAAAAAAATCATTTTCTAAGAAATATGACTAGTAATCAGAACTCTTTCTTAAAAGTAAGATTCTCTCCAAATTAATCATGAGGTCATGTTTCGGTTGCTGATTTCCCTTTATGTAAGTATTGTTAATCCTTAATTGAAGTGCAAAATGAATTAAACATAAAGCTAATTAACTCTAGAGTTTGCAGCTGACATGTTTACAAATCATTAGCGATTTCTATTTAACCCTCTCTGAAACCCCCATTAACAATAGGGCCGAATCTGAATGATCCGTTTTCATGCTTTTCATAATTAGGAAAACTTTAATTACGTGCAAATCATTAGCTTTAGGTTACATCTAATAGTTTACAATGCACAAGTGACGCTGAAAAAGAAATATACAAATAAAGAAACACAAGAATTTTACTAAAAGTAAATTGCTCTCTTAAAAATATGACTGAAGTTGGAGTGACCGTAAAATTATTTGTTGTTCATATTATTGCGGTTAATTATAGAACGATTTCAAAATGGTAAAAATAATGAAAGTGAAATTCTTAAATCATAAAGTTTGTGTGATATTTTTGAGTTAAGTTTGGTTTTCTTTGGTAAAAATTTTATAAATAAAATGGTAATTTCAGCTATTTGTTAGCTATCGAAATTGTATATTTTTAAAAGAAATTCTATATATAGTTGAAACGTGTCTGGAAGAACCTTTTGTTTTGAACTCACTTAAGATTTTCTTTTGTTTGTTTGTTTGCATTTAGCCATCTAATTAAATGTAAGGTTAAAAAGAAAATTTAATACATTTTAAGAATAAATTTTTGAATATGATTTTTCATTGGCTATGGAGATAGTATATTTTTAAAAGAATTTCTAAATATAGTTGAAATGTGTCTATAACATCATGTTGTTTTCAAACCATTTAAGATTTTATTTTGTTTGTTTGTTTGCATTTAGCCATGTAATTAAACGTAAGGTTAACAAGAAAATATAATGCGTTTTAAGAATAAATTTTTGGATATTACTTATGTTTAATTCTAAACTCTCTCCTTACGCTTCATCATTTACGAAAAAGCTCTGGTATTGATTAAATGAGTTCTGTTTTCAACACCAATAATAATTTTTAACATGAGAGACATACCTCCAGTTTTGAGGACCACACTTTAATTTGATTTCTGCTTGAAATAATAATGTGAAACAGAAATAACTTAAATGGAATTCTTGAAAACTGTACCTAAATTCCATTGCTTCATTCATTTACCCAAGCAACATAGATTCGCCCAATTTTGGTCTATAAAGTACGTAATTTGGATCGATAGATGTGTTCATTTTGCATCTAAAAGTCATACGTATTTCACCTGTATTTCATAGATTTACGTCCAAATGTACAGTCGTGGGAAAAAAAAAGTAAACACCCCCTACTAACTTCTCAACAAATTATCGTAGAAGAAAGTTACTGGTACCGAGTGATTGGAAATAAAGTCTACTTTTAAATGATGTATATAAAATTTGTTTAAGGGGCCATCTACATATTAAAACGAACCATAACTTTGTTTTTTCAATAGCAGTACACAATTCTGACAGCATAAATGAACTCTACACCTGTCAATTAGCCTATAAACAAATTTTTATGCAAATCGTGTCATAAGTTTCCGAGAAATTAATTATTTTAAAACCAGCGTATTTTAAGGGCTGTATCCAAATTGAAGTTTCGAACTCTATTGTTAACCGAGAGAGCCGCCTTCTTGATCAAGGAATGTGTTTAAGCGTCAATGAAACCTGTTTGATTACAGGATAGCAGAATAACTTTAAAAATTTTACTCACTTCTATCATAGACGGCCCCTTAAACCATCATTTTGCCGTTTTTTAAGCATAATTTGAAAACTACTTGGAAGAAAAATGTGAAATTTTGGATTTCCATAAAGCAGGACTTAATAAATCTAAATCCATCAAAAAAACTGTATGTTACAATTCATAATTTTTTTCGAATATTAATTTCATAATTCATATCATAAAATTATAAAAATTGCAAATTCAACGTATTTATGTTTGGGTATATTAGTATTATTGCTACACAAAAAATTAGCTCATTAGGAGCATAATTTCAGGAGATATAAATAAAAATATGAAAATGTAATTTAACATTAGAGGTACTGAATTTTGAATGTCTATAATTCAAAAACTTATCATTCGAATGACTTGAAATTTGGTTTCTAGGCATATTTTGAACCGAAGATTTGAAATATCTCGTTAGATTTGGGTACTGCCATAAAAAAATGAAGTTTGGATTCGTTGTAATATGTATATGGCCCCCTAAGCAAATTTTATACACACCATTTAAAAGTAGACTTTATTTCCAATCGTTCGGTACCAGTAACTTTCGTCTACGATAAGTTGTTAAGGAGTTAGTAGGGGGTGTTTACTTTTTTAGGTAGCTTTCTTTACAAAAAAGCTACCTATTGCAGCCGTTCGGAGGAAAGCGATTTCAAAAAATTTTGGTATATTTTCATCGATCATGACCCCCAGACCCCGAAATCACCCTCCATTCAAAATTGATATATATATATATATATATATATATATATATATATATATATATATATATATATATATATATCTGACCTATGTCATACTGTAACTCTCGTATTTATGAACCGATTTCGATGTAATTCAGTGTGTACATAGTACATACCAATGTCTCAACCGAGTTCGTTGGCCAGCTTCATCCGCCATTTTGTTTCAAAATGGCGGCCATTTAAAATATTTTTAAAAATTTAAAATTTGAAATGTGGTACCAAAAAATTGAAAATGGAAAAATATTTTTTCCTTATGTATTTGACCTTTATACAAAGACTCCGTAGCAGTTTTTGTTTCGTCTATATCTTAAAAAATGGCTGAGTTATAGCATTTTGAATTTCTAGCGAAGCTGACATTTTGAAACGTCCTGAATTTTGTCACACCATAAAAGGCGTATTTATGAACCGATTTGAATGTAACTTCGTTTATACATAGTACAGACCAATGTTTCGACCGAGTTCGTTGGCCAGCTTCATCCGCCATTTTGTTTAAAAATAGCGGCCATTTAAAATTTTAAGAAAAATTTTAATTGGAAATGTGGTACCAAAAAATTGAAAATTGAAAAAATATTTTTTTCTTATGTGTTTGACCTTGATAAAAAGATTCGGGAGCAGTTTTTGTTTCGTTTATATCTTAAAAAATGGCTGAGTTATAGCATTTTGAATTTCTAGCGTGGCTGACATTTTGAAACGCCCTGATTTTTGCCACGTGATAACAGACGTATTTATGAACCGATTTGGATGTACCTTAGTGTGTACGTAGTACATGCAAATTACTCAACCGAGTTCGTTGGCCAGCTTCATCCGCCATCTTGTTTCAAAATGGCGGCCATTTAAAAAAATTAAAAAAAATTTTTAATTTAAAATGAGATGCTAAAAATTTGGAAAATGAAAAAGATTTTTTCGTATGTGTTTGACCTTAATACAAAGATTCCGGAACAGGTTTTGTTTCGTCTATATCTAAAAAAATGGCTGAGTTATAATATTTTGAATTTCTATTGTGGCTGACATTTTAAAACGACCTGATTTTTGTCTTTCGATAACAGGCGTATTTATGAACCGATTTGGAAATTACTTGGTCTGTACATAGTGCATACCAATATCTCGACCGAGTTCGTTGGCCAGCTTCATTCGCCATCTTGTTTCAAAAAGGTTGCGATTTTTTTAAAATGTATTTTAAAATTTAAAATGAGGTATTAAAAATTTGGAAAATGAAAAAGATTTTTTTTATGTGTTTGGCCTTGATACAAAGATTCGGAGCAGTTTTTGTTTCTGAAAATTTGTTCTTTTGTTTATATCTTAAAAAGTGGTTGAATTATAGCACTTTGAATTTCTATCATGGCTAGCACTTTGAAACGATCTTGTATTTGTCACGCGATACCACACGTATTCGCCTATTTCGATGGAAGAAGGCATGTGGATAGTATACATCAATATCTCGACCAAGTTCGCTGGCCAGCTTCATCAGCCATCTTGTTTCAAAATGGCGGCCATTAAATTTAAAAAAATTATATTTAAAGTGAGGTGCAAAAAATTAGAAATTGAAAAAGGTTTCTTTCTTAAGTATTTGACCTTGATATAAGGATTCAGGAGCATTTTTTGTTTGCCTTTATCTTAAAAAATGGCTCAGATATAGTAGTTTCAATTCCTAACGTGGGTGACATTTTGAAAAATCTGATTTTTTGCCTGCGACAGCACTCGTATATATCAACCGATTCCGATGGGAGTGAGCATGTGCACAGCAATTACTAAGGTCTCGACCAAGTTCACTGGTTAGCCTCATCCACCATGTTGTCTTAAAATGGCAGGCACTTTAAGAAATCGCCAAATTTGGCAGCCAAATATAAGTTACTTTAATTAAAAGCAGCTTGGTTAAAGCTGATTAATTTCGCGAAATTCTCATTCATAATGATTTAGTATTGATAAAAATTGGTATTGAATCTCCTACATTCGGTTTCCACTAAATTGAGCTTCGTGTGTTTGAATAATATAAGTTGGCTTTTTTAAAATAAGGAATATGAAAGCTACCTCTTCCTCCCGGCACTGGCCGGAAGGACTTTTTTTTCCACGACTGTACCACCTTTTACGTAATAAGTACATATTTTAGACGACAAAATGAACGTAATATAGATTTTCGAAATTTGTCCATATTACATATAAAAAATACCATTATCGGGACTAATATAGAAGACTGTTAGCCAAAATACAGACGTCCAGAATTTGTCCATATTTCATCCAAAAAATACAAATATCGGGACAAAATATAGATGATTTTTAACCGTAATATGGGCCTGTCTATTTATACAAAGTACGCACCTTAGAACAAAACGGGACGAGCCTGTGTTATCTCTTTCTAGGTAAAGATGACATCATATTAAAAGCAAATAAAAAATAAAAAAAATTAATTTAAATAATAAAAAACTTTTTAACCCTTTCCGGCACAGACAAATTTTGTTGTAAAATGATGAAATCATCGACTGCCACCGGAATTTACATACGACTTTTTTAGAAATTAAAAATTTGTTACTTTTTACTTTCGTTGTTAATGCAAAATTTTATTAAAATATTCTTGGTGCGGTTTGTAAGTTTGGAATTAAAATTAGGTATCCCGGCCCGGGCACATTGTGCCGGAAAGGGTTAAATTTCAGCCATGAATTTTAACCATTTAAAGTAATTTAAAAAATAAATACTCCATTTTTCTCAATATCATATTAGAAAAAGAATAACTAAAATGTTAAAATTTATCCCCTACCATGACATGTATATAAATCAGTTTTTTAGGCACATACCTTAGTTCAGGAGAAATAAAATATTTTTTTAATTCAAGAAGGTCGTAGAAACTATTTAGTCGAACAATAACTTAAATTATTAAAATCGCAGTAAATTGATCGTGCTTTTAATATTTTAAAATATTATTGTTAACAAAATTTATTTAACTTTTTGAAACTTTCAATTCTGAAGATCTTTAAAGAAACTGTTTTAGTTAGTTCCTTTCACTGCAACACAAAACAAAAAATTTTATTATTATTAATATTAATTTTACATTTATTTTAATAAAAAGCAATAGCATATTTTAGTATTTACAATCTTATTTATTTATTTCATATAAAATTACTTTCTACTGATAACATATGAAATGCAAAATATAAGATACCTACTGGTTTTTATGCATTCTAAATTTTTCAGATTCTAGAAATCTGTGCATTTCAGTTGTTCACTTTTTTATTATATATATTTCTAGTAAAAAATAAAATCTTTTTCCTAGTTTTGATTTATATTCTCATTGCCAATAATAATAATGTTTCTAAATAGTTGGGATGGATAACTACCAACTGCCACGTTTTTTTGCTAGCACTAATTTTTAATGGAAATCCAAACATTACTTAATTGCAGACATATGCAATTAAATAAGGCGAAGATTTTCTTTATAAATTAGTGATGGCCAATTTTGGATTCGAATAGTTGAAGCTTCTAGAAATCTATTCTTGCTGAAAACTTCATAAGGTTACAATTCATAATTTTTTTTAAAAATAATTTCGAAAATTTACATATTGGGTGAGTGCAAAAGTTCTACCCGTTTTGAGCATATGGAAATGTCAAGTAGAATACGGACGTCACAGCTGATGTTTTGAGGACGGGGAAGCGGCCAATAACGCGTGGAGCAGTAGATTATATATAGGCACAATATTTGTCAGAAAAACTCATACGGAACGGGAAACATGGCAAGCGTGAAAGACCACATCAGACATTGTTTTACTGCACGAGTATGATAAAGATGTTACAGCAGCCGCAGCTTGCCGTAGTTTCTGTTAAGTGTATGGAGAAGATGCCGTGGACGATAGCACCTACCGCCATTGGTTTAGGAAATTCCGCGATGGTAACCGGTGCTGTAAAGATCATGCCCGTTCTGGACGCCTATCATCCGTTACTGAAGGAGGATCTGGACACAGACATAACAAATTACCCTCATTCAAACCAAAGAATTAGCGGAAACGTTCTCGGTACACAGAACAATAATCGAAAGACGGATGCATGAGCTTGGTTTCATCACCAAGCTCGATCAGTGAGTACCACACCAGCTTACAGCAAGGTAACTAGAAGAGAGGATCAGAACCTCTGTTTCTTTGCTTTCTCGTAACAGTAGGGAACCTTTTGAGAAGTAGGTATTTCACAGAAATGTGAAGCGTCGAAGGACCGTGTGCCGAGTTGCAGAGGGAACTCCATCGACTTAAACAGGAAGACTAAATCCGGAAAAGGTTTTGCTCAGTGTATGGTGGTATGCCAAGGGAATAATCCACTGGGAGGTCCTCTCCAAACCAAACAATCCATGCAGACCTGCAGTGCCAACAATTGGTCAGACTGCAAGCACAACTTACGTCTAAGCGGCCAGCGCTCATCAATCACAGAGGGGTGTCTTTCGTCTCGATACTGTGATATCTCTTATTGCTTTAAGGACTCGGAAAAATTACTGGACCTTGATTGGGAAGTTTTGCCTCACCGGGCGGATAGCCCCGAGCTTGCATCTTCGGATTATCACCTTTTCCGATCGTTATACAAAGCCCTCGCTCGCCAAACCTTCAATGATGTGGAGGTTGTAAAAACGGCCTTACAATAGTTTTTTGATTCTGAAACAGAGGGGTTTTATCGGCGTGGAATTCACTTACTCCCAGAGACGCCTGCCAGACGGCTTACTGCCAGACGGCAAGAGAGCATACATAATGATGGTACTTATGTGAATTCATAGGTGCTTAACTTTTTGTGTTCTCCACCTTTCTGTTTTCGCCAAAAAACAGGTGAAACTTTTGCACTCACCCAATAGTTTAAAAATTCCGAAAATGTATAAATATGCAAATCCAAAATTATAGCACCTTCTGAAAGTAGTTTTTGGGTTATGCTTTAAAAACCACCTGCATTGTAATTTGTTTTGCACCGACCAAGAAGAAATTTAACTTAGAATCATATAAGAAAACTTCGCACATATGATATAGAGACTTTACAGGTTAATTTAAACTAATTGGATGTGGCAATCCAAAAACTTTCTTTTGTCTTATATATTTTAATATTTCAAAATCTTGTTACAAATGTCAATATTTCATTTTTATTAGTTCAATACTATATCAACTTTGACTTTCATCTTAAATTTCTGCTTCAGTTAATTAATCGGAGTAAAGGCGAGTTAAACTCGAACACATTATTTATTAAAATCCATAGTTTTCCGTTATTTTAATGTATATCAGCTGTTCGCGAATAGTCGGCTTATCAAAATGGGAAGTTCCGGTCGTTTCACGAACCGCCGGTGTACAATAGAACAACGAAAAATCAAGAAAATTACACAAAAATTGCTATTACAGCGCCCCCTTCCGGTGGAATTTTTCCAAATTCGGGGAGGACATTCTTACCATGGCCAAAAACATATACAAAAACTTTGGTTCAATTCAATGCATAAATTCATACACTTTTTGATGGTACAATATTCAAAATGGCACAAAAATTGCTATTAGAGTGCCCCCTTCAGGCGAATTTTTTCGAAATTAAGGAGGCTTACTTGCCATAGCGAAAAACTTAGAAAAATTTTTGGTTCAATTCTACGTATAACTTCATGCATTTTTTTGATGGCACAATGGCGACAAACACGGACATACGGATACACAGACATTTTCTATAAACATGTTTTTTGGGATCTCTGACCCTTAAAACGTGTAAATCCGTCAAAAACCGGAAGCCGAAAAAAATTTCGATTACAATACTTTCTTCAATTGAAGACAGAAGAAAGTAAAAATAGTAAAATAATTTATCTATTAAGATTTTATAGCCCATCCATAATCCACGAATCAATAGAAACCTACATGAATTAACTAGACCTTGGTGTAAGATGCTTCATAAATTTAAAAAAGTGATAAAATCCCATTTACAGATGATCTTCCCACAGATGATCATGTTCCTGCTTTCTTGATACCTATGATATCTTGTTATGTTTGTTCATCAAGTATATGTTTTAAAAATTTTTTGTGAAAATATTTTATTTTATTATTACTGATCTTGAGAATTTCGCCTTTTGTGTGTACGGAACTAGTAGATCTGTTTATTAAAAGTTTTTTTAATATTTTATGTTTACTGTAATCCCTTTTAGTTTATATATTTTCATTTTAATGAAATTTAACATTACAAGTTAAAACTTAAAACCTATTCCTAAACTATTTCACCAAACGACTTCCAATTTGGCATCCAACGTTAAAATGTACCGAAAATTCCAAATATACTGTCAATATTGGGTGTTACTGTTAAAAATTTCAGAGTTTGATATAACTTAAGTATGAAATGGTCCCTTAACTTATTTTTTTGAACATAAATTGAAAAAGAAGTAAATCCTAATCGAATGATTATTTTCGATTTCTCTACGACAATTAAATGATTAAATTTTATAGAGTGTATCTTTTTAACACTTTTCAACAAAGTTGAAAAGTGTTTATGACTTCGGTTTGTCTGTCCGTCTGTACGTGCTCTAACTCTCGTAAATGTACTCGGATTGCCCTGAAATTTTTGAATGTTATTTACGCTTACCATAACACGATCCCTATTTTAAATGAAGCTTGTAACATGTTTAGTTCATCTACAGGGACAGTCAAAAGTATTCCGTTACATTACGGTCATTGGGAAAAAATCGTTTCAAATGATTTTTAATGATGTTACACGTATCCAAACATAACAAAATTTATATGCATTTATGAGGTGCATTAAAATATGCATTTTGTAGAATATGCGGTGCAAAGAATAGTTATTATTCATTTACAGGGCCACACAAAATAATTCCGTTACATAATGATATGGGGGGGGGGGGATTGTTTGCGGCTTATTTTAATTATGTTAAATTATTTATTATATAATGAAATTGATATACGTCGCTGAGGTTTACTATAAGTTATTTCATATAATACAAATTATTACGATTCATATAATACGATAATTATTTCATATAAGTTATAATACAAAGTGCATAACATTTACAGGGACACACAAAAGATTTCAGATACTATATTGTATCAGAAGTACTGTACATTAGCGGCGATTGCTGGAAATGCATTTTCAATGGTGATAAGCACTTTTATGTTTCACTATATTTATACTATATGGTGTGTATAAATGCTATAATTTATATACAGGGCTACACAAAAGAATTCGTAAGGGTTACTGGGTATAAGCGCAAATTGCTTAAAGGTGGTTTTTAAAGGAGTTCTGCATTTTTAAGCTGACGTGCATTTAGTTTATTAAGAAATGTTTGTAGAATATGCATAAAATTATATACAGGGTCACGCAAAGAATTAGATACATGCCGTCTATGGATGATGATTTCTGAAAATGTGATTTCAGTAGTTTTAATAGTATTTTAGTTTGAATTAAATTTTAGCTAAATAGTGGCGTGTAATAAAGGTACTAGGTAAACTACAGAGCTGTACAAAAGTATTCAAGTATGTTTCCATCTATTAGTATAAATTGCTGAAAGAGAAATTTCAACCTGTTCTGCGTTTTCTTGCTAAACTAAATTTTCCTATTATATAGTATACATATCAACATACTGATCAAATACAGGGCTGTTCAAAAGAATTGGAATACATATTTGGCTATGGCCAGTAACTGCTGAAGTCAATTTTTTTAATGTTTATTTAGCTATCTTATTTACCTTATTTCCCTAAATAACGAAGTTTTGTTAAAGCTTCCAGTGAGTGTTGGAAAGTGTTTCATAATCTATGCCGTACGCATGACTTTTCTTTCTTGTTTTACAATGTCTCTACAATCGCTTCGTGGGGAGGAGGGGGAGAGGGAGAAACAAATGCTTCACCCCACGCTATTTTGAGCGCCGTTTGTTGTAAAAAACAAAGAAAGAAACCAATTGGCAGGGAATAATGTCTTCTTTTCAAATATAAATGCAGGTTTTGCATGAGCTATTGTTTAAATTGTACCATATTTATTTTTTTAAATGGAAACACCCATTTTAACACCTTATTTGCCTCCCTAGGTTCAATTCATCCCTAAACTGTATATGGCTCATTCTCCCAAAAGTGTATAACCCCAGTCACAAAGACTTTTTTAGTATTTGACATGAATATTTTTGAATTAATTTGTGTTTTCTATTGAAAATGAAAGAAGACTAAATGTGTTTTGTTTGCAAACATTTTTTATAGTTACTTTATATTTTTTATTTCTCAGTACAGAGTATGTGAGATCTCACCTCCGTGTCATGTCACACACCCAATGTTACTAAGGAAAATACCTGATTACTTATATTAATTTCAAATGCTAAAAGGTCTTTGTTTTTGAAAATGGCACGGGATGAGTCGAAATAAACGTATTTCTACTGGTTTTAAAGTTTTAGTTTACACCTTTTAGCATTTGAAATTAATATATTATTATAAGATGTTATCTGCTATAGATTTACCTGATTACTTATTTAATTGAAAAAAAGTAATTAAATAACTGTTATTGTAGCTACTAATATCTCAAGAGCAAAGTAACTTAGCATATTTAATTACTTTCTTTGTATTTTTTTGCTGTTTTCTGAGTATGGAAAGTAGTGAAACACAATAAATTATCACTTTCCTGAACCAAACATTAAGTTGCTTTTTCATGTTAATAGATGGCAAAATTATCATCAGATTATGTTTGTTGTCGTTAAATTATGAGTCTGAAATTTGTTTTTATACTCAGGTGTTAGATTTGTTACAAAAAAGCAAACATGGTTATTGGAGATTCTCACATCCCTAAACTATAATTCAAGGTGACTAAATCAACACTAAGACATATACTTATATATTGCTCATGCAATTATATCAACAGACATTGATTTAAAGAACAAAAATAATTCTTCTCAAAAAATAAGTATGTAGGTTAATATTTTGAGCATGTTCCTCACCTCTGTGATATCACCTCCATGAATCTTTCAATTTTGAAAATGTATATTCCAGAGAAAAATGCTTAACAAGAATTGCAATGACTGTAAATCAAAAAGATAGTTTCAAAACTTTAAAAGAGAAGAATTGAATAACATGTAAAAGATGGGTGACGAAAAAAAGCTCCAGACGGCAGATGGAGGTTTTTTTTTTTTTTTTTTTTTCTGTATCCATTCCAAATAAATTCATTACGCATTATTATATAGAATTGCTCCTTAGTTATATATCTAATAGAATAAATAGTTTTTATGCTTTGCCTCATTACACAAACATAATTGTGCATAAAGCTCACCTCCGCGAATGATGTTAATAAAAAAACTGTATTTCTGAGAAAAATAAGTATAGTGTAACTGGGCTATTGCTGATTTCTACTTGCTGTAAGTGGTAAGTTTCTAAAAATGATAATATTTGTCTTGAAAAACAAAATTTTTCTACGGGAAAAATTTGTATTGAAAAATAACACTTTTGGGAGAATGATTCATATAGGTTATTCATTTTATCAAAAGTCTTCATAAAGTTAAGAAATAAAAAACGTGTTACTGATTTATCCCATTTAGAAAAAATAAAATCATCTTACGATGAAAAATATCAATGTCATTCAATTAGTAACCAGAAAAAAGTGCATGAAATATTTATACATTAAAGAAACTAACATCTTATATTTTAAAAAAAAATTCATACATTTTTTCGGATTACCCTCGAAAATTTTTCTTTTCTCTAAATACAAACTATGGCAGAGGTCATATTCCAAAATTTTTTATGGGAATGTATTTAATAATTATCATTATTAAAAAATATGATTCGAATATATACATATATATGCCTAGATTATATTTAGGTTCATTCATTGTATCACATTAAAAGAAGAAACATTTATTGAGTATTTTTTTTTTTTTTTTTTTTTGGTGGGAAGGGGTGATATCAATCTTTTGATTATTGTTCAAGGCTGGCGGCTATTGTTTTATTCAATCGTACCACAATTCACATTTTTTCTTCTGGTAGATTTTCTTTGAAAATAGTACGGTATAAATGTATTATAAGAAATACAAGAATTATTTTTAAAAATTTGGTACGAATAGGATAAAAAATAGTCCACTAGGATGTATATGTTCCAATTCGTAATGAAGGGGTTAAACAAAATTTATTGCTCAAAGTTTAATAAAGATTGACATTATAGCATCTTGTAAATTCTTCTCCTTCTGACTCTATGCAAAATGCATATCTGAGCTGATTTGATACAAGGAACTGAAATAAAGTACCAAAAGTGGAAGTTACCATTTGAAATAAGAAAGTGGTCACAAATTTCAATATCCAGATAACCCTTTATGCAAAAAAAAATGCATTCGTATTCGAAAAGAAGACGTTATTACCAGTCGGTTTGTAATTTTCTACTTTTTTTATGACAAACGGTGCTTAAAATAGAATGTGTCGATGAGGTCTTTTCTTTTCTTTTCGACGACTGTATCTAGAAATAAAACTCACATACGCCTTGTCGAACTGTTTGAAAACTATATGGTTTTTTTTAAAAAAAAATTCAAATATAAACGAATGAATATATAATAAATTCCATAGAATTTTAAAGAACCTCATTTTAAAATTTTTTAGCAAAATAGCAAAAGTATTTGTTGCTTTTTTCCCCAGAAAGGCAGTCATGCAATGCCACGACTAATAATGATTTTTCAAAGATAATTGAACAGAAGCTGTATTTCGACAGGTTCAACTTTACCAGATAAATCTAATTTCTGGAAGTAATAAAAGGGAAACGGTTTTCGAAAGAAAATCTATCAATAACTCCATTTTTTCTATCTATTTATATTATAAAGCAAAAACATCGTCGTGAGTAACGCTGACATCATATCGACGGTGGCTACGTTGTTACCCCCATCGTTCTCATTATTTAATCGTATTTATCATTTTCCCCCAGATTGTTAAGTTCTAATAATAGCACAATTTCTATTTCTGCACAGTCGAATATAGTAAAAAATGATCTTTCAAATGTAATTTTTCTGAAAACTGTATTTCAATTTACTGATTTTTTTATGGTTCTTGAAATAATTTACGAACATATACATTTTTTAAAATTAGTCACTATTTTGCGCAGCCCGACAACGATGATGAATCCATTTTCACTTGAAAGAATATAAATAGTTCAGCATTTACCTCTGGATACTATTCTATGACGAAATTAAAACTTCATGGATAAATAAATAGATAAAGTCAAATTTAACAGATATGTAATCTCATTTGAGCGCTGAAATTTTCAAAATCGTAAAGTCAATTGTAAATACTGAAATCTTTGACGATTTCTTCGGTTATTAATTTTTGAAATTCGGCTAATACAAAAGCACAGTTTTCAACAAATTTCGAAACTTTATTTCAATACATAACTGATATTTATCTGGAAAAAAAAAAGTTTTTTGGTGTCGTTAGTAGGCAATAGTAAAAAAAAGGCATTTGTACGAGGGTGGTTCAATAATTATTCTCCCGAGTGTGTATAAAATATTTGTACTGAGATGGTTGATGTGGAACATTGAAGCCTAATGTCTTAGATGCCTATATGCTCACTTTCAGAACTGTAGCTGCTATATGATCATATTTTTCTCGTTTTTGGTGTGAGAGGTCGGACCTAGCATGAAAGGGGGGTTGGGGGCGGGTGACAGGGAATGAGACGTGGCTACTGTCATTTAGACTCGGGATCATAGTGATGTAGCCACGTCTCATTCACTGTCACAAATCTACCGCAGAACTGCTTGAGATCTGGCCCCATGAGCTCCAAAACTGCCTCCCCCACCCCTTTCAAGCTAGGTGTCACCGCTCACACCTAAAACGAAAAAAAATATGTTAATATAGCAGCTACGGTTCTGAAATTCAGCATATAGGCATCTAAGACATTAAGCTTCAATATTCCACATCAACCATCGCTGCACAAATATTTTATGTACACTCGGGACAATAATTATTGAACCACCCTCGTATTAAACGTAAAAAAAAAATATATATATATATTAGAGTTTTCCGTTAAAAATAGTTCTCACCTATGTTTTTTTCTGTTATCACGGGAAACCTGGGTTGCATCTCCTGGTATTCATAACAAGGAAACTGTATTTTTTTTCAGTGTATATGCTTTTAGGGCGAACAAATATAGGATTCCGCAAACTGTTTCGACAGAATGAAAGGGATGATAGAACCCATTAATCCTTTCGGGAACGGCGTCTCTTACACAAATTTTATTCGACTGACATCCCTTTTTTAAAGGAAATTTATTACCACAACGAAGTATTACCATTACAGTAATACCTCGACTTATGTCAGCAATTCGTTCCAAGACTAGCAACGTAAGTTGAAAACGACGTAAGTCGAGGTATATTTAGATATGCAGAAAAGGATAAGTAATAAAATTCTCCAAAATCTAATGAACATATTCTATTGTATTTAGGGATTGTTACATATATTTAACATTAGTAAAAAATGCATTTGCAATATAAGAATTCGGTATAAATCAATAAGCTGTTTATTTAGAATTTATTGTTTTTCTAGCTGCCCCGTACGAGTCTTTGAGGATATGAAAAAACCTTGCAATGAAGTTTGAACCGAGATTTTTTTTTCTCTTAAAAGCTCTTTATAACAGCACAGAGATGTTTTCTAAGCACCTTCTAGTGACTGTTTTTATTTGTTTGTCACTATCACGTGACTATCGCAGGAAAGTTTCCCTTCATAGAACCAAAAATTTTCAAAAAAGTTTAAAGTGCGTCTTAATTAAAGAATTTTTTTTCCAGGCAAGACGACGTAAAAACGGGTTGATGTAATTCGGGGCACTACTGTTTTTAAAAAGTCACGAAAAAGTTCTGATTAAATAAGGCAAATATTACTTTTTTATATTACTGGTAGCAGAAACATATTCTGCATATACATTTGTGCATATATGCAGCCATGGTTCCGAATGGGCTAAGAACAATTTTTGTATAGGAAACCAGAGTCTCAAGCCACTTATACTGTCAAATATACAGAGTGTCAAATCTACAGGGGAAAAATATAATAAAAAACCATGATTTTTGTCTAGTAAAAATAAATAAGTATATTAGCCATATTGTTAACAGAATGATTTTGAATGTAATCACATTACGATGATATTGAAAATACCTTATAATTTAATCAGTGGTACTGTATGAACTTCCAGTCACACCCTGAATTACAGAGCATCGTATCTCACATCCGCCCAGCATGACTTTGCAGCACTGTGCAGTGCCGAATTCACTCAACTAAATATCCGTTAGCAACCGGCTAACTTTGGAAAAGCAACGAAGACAACAAGAAGCACTGCAACGACGCGGGCCTGAAGACTTGTCATTTAGATCTCCGCCATTCGGAGAATCTTCTCTCCATTGCCCGTTAAGCTGGGCAAAAGCCCGGTAGGTTGGGGCTTGGTCAGCGGTCTAAAAATATATACAGGGTGCAATATGTTATCTATCGCCGACCTTTAATTTCTCAACCGTTGGTCGTAGACATATAGTTCCAATTACAAAAACGTTTCAAATGAGGTAAATATTCATGTTGTGGCATTATTTAAAGTAAAAAATCAATTTTACAAAAGTTACGAAATCTAACTTTTTATGCGGTCCCCCAGTCCCTATAGTTATATTTAATAAACGTTTACCCATATCATAACAGATATAACACAAAAAGATTGACATCTGTACTACAAAAATTGACACAGTTATTAAAATTCAAAGTTTGAGATTTTTGCACATGATTTTGTCTTTCATTGAGGGATCAGTTAAAAGATGAATTAAAGTAATTCGAGATCAAAATCAGAGTGCAATGTCCTTTTACGGCGAAACCACTTTTAGCCGGTATCGTCAAATCTGGGAATCACCAAAGAGGATTATTTCATATAAAAATTTGAGCTAACCTTTAGGGGTCGTATACGAAGCGAGGAATAAAATATTGAAATTAAACAAAAAAATAAATATCAATTTATTATAATATCAGAAAACGGTCTAATATAAAAATGAATACATCAAAAGCCGGAATCAACTAGAGATACTGCTTAAAGTGTTCTCCACTGGTGGCAATGCACAATTGAATGCGTGATAGTATTGAGTCCTGGACACGTTAGAGCATAGCAGTTTTCCAAACTGTGCGACAATCAAGGATAATGGGCTGCTTTAGATAAACCAGAGAAGTGGTCTCAGTCACATAGACCTATGCCTTGATGTAACCTCACAGGTAAAAGTCCATAGGAGTCAAGTCTGGCGAACGCGGTGGCCACTCTACCGGGCCACCATATCCAAGGATCTGCTGACCGAATTCGGTGGTCAGATACGCCCGGATCTTTGAGGTTTTATGTGGAGAGGACCCCATCATGTTGAAACCACACCCAGCATGCATATCGGAGAGGCAGGTCTTCATAATAGTCACGTACCGTGTTTTGTAGCAGCTGCAGGTAACGATCGCCCATTAAAGTCCTATCATAGAAGATGGGTTCAACAATCTGGGCTCCCCATATACCGCACTACACGTGTCGTACTGTGCGGACGATATGGGGATTTTCCAGAAACCAGTAATGCACATTGTAGACGTTCACAATGGCACCCCGTGTAAACATTGACTCATCTGTCCGCAGAATGTCACAAAAGAACGACGGATTTTCCTCTAAGGTGTTGAGCATGAAATTACAATAATCAAATCGTCGTGCGTGGTCACCCAACATCAATGCTTGCACCAGTGTCGGATGATATGGATGCGCATCATGTGCATGTAACAAATGCCGACATGCTGACCAAATGCCTCCCTTATTTCCGCCGTGATCAGTTGTGGAATTTAAAGGGCGTATGCCAGCACCTCCCACGGTGACACTCGAACATTACACCTTGCCCGTCTACTTGTTCTGGGTCGTGTTGAAACAGAGCCGGTCTCTAAGATGTTGCAATGCATCAGTTATAGTTCCATGCGTTGGATGTAGATCCATAGGGAAACGTTCTGAATAAACACTCGCAGCCTCTCTGGCATTCCTTTGACATTCACCATAAATAATGCCATCACGATCTCAACGCTGACTAGCATGTCCACTGCTAGATGGCTCGTTGTCTTATACCGAACGTGTGACGTTTCGATACTATTGTAATTTGCATAATCTCAATTTTCATGCTCGTTATAGCTCGGTTGGTCGTTTGCACTCGTTTGTCATTTATCTAGTCCTAAGTAGTCCATTTTCCGGTTGTTGATTCTACCTACTTTGACGTTTGAATCTTGTTCGACCCATAAAAGTTAGCTCACATTTTTAGATGAAATAACCCTCTTTGTTGATTCTCCGATTTGGCGATTCCGGCTAAAGGTGGTTTCGCCGTAAAAAGGACATTGCACCCTGATTTTGATCTCGAATTACCTTAATTCATTTTTTAACTGATCCCTCAATGAAAGACAAAATCATTTGCAAAAACCTCAAATTTTGAAATTTAATAACTCTGTTAATTTTTTGTAGTATAGGTGTCAAACTTTTTGTGTTATATACACTGGCGGAAAAAAAAATCCCAACACCAAGAAAGACTTGTGTTAGATAAACGAAATTTGGTAGGCATGTTTATACATCTGAAAGATGACATCGATTGACATTTCGCGCATACGTGTGGCGCTAGTGGCGCCACTCAGAACTTGCAGATCAGGTTTACTTTAAATGCGTGCTGTAAAGTTCGTGGGCGTTATTTAGCTACGAAACGTGACGTATTGAGTTGATGTTAGCCAAGAATGCCTTTAACAAGACGAAGAAGCCACGGTCAACAGCTCCCCGAGTTGGAACGAGGTCGCATATTCGGGCTATGAGAAGGTGGATTTTCTTTCCGCGATATTGCAGAAACACTTGGCTGGAATGTATCCACTGTGCATGATTGTTGGAAACAGTAGTCAAGGGATGGTGCTGCCTGAAGAAGACCGGGTTCCAGGCGGCCACGTGCACTCCTGAGAGGGAAGATCACCATATTTGGCATACGACTGTGGCACATCGTACTGCGTCTGCGGCAGAAATTCGAGCTGTAGTTGGTACCACATGCACGCTCTGTAGCGTGCATTCTACTGACTCCATACCATTGCCGTTTGCGACGTCATTGGTGTCAATCCAGAGCTCATTGGAGGACGGAGTGGAGATCTGTTGTGTTTTCTGATGAAAACGAAACACAACAGATCTCCACTCCGCCCACCAATGAGCTCTGGCTTGACACGAATGGAGTCGCAAACGGCAATGGCTTGGAGTCAGTAGAATGCACGCTACAGGGCGCCTGGTTCGGAGCTGTCCTTGAAGTAACCGATTTCTAACAGTTCGTTGTGTAACTGTGGTACCAACTACAGCTCGAATTTCTGCCGCAGACGCAGTACGATGCGCCACAGTCGTACGCCGAATACGGCGATCTTCCCTCTCAGGAGTGCACGTGGCCGCCTGGAACCCGGTCTTCTTGATGCAGCACCATCCATTGACCACTGTTTCCAACAATCATGCACAGTGGATACATTCCAGCCAAGTGTTTCTGCAATATCACGGAAAGAAAATCCACCTTCTCGTAGCCCGAATATGCGACCTCGTTCCAACTCGGGGAGCTATTGACAGTGGCTTCTTCGTCTTGTTAAAGGCATTCTTGGCTAACATCAACTCAATACGTCACATTTCGAAGGTAAATAACGCCCACGAACTTTACAGCACGCATTTAAAGTAAACCATATCTGCAAGTTCTGAGTGGCGCCACTAGCGCCACACTTATGCGCGAAGCGCGAAATTTGAATCGATGTCATCTTTCAGATGTATAAACACGCCTACCAAATTTCGTTTATCTAACGCAAGTCTTTCTTGGTGTTGGGAATTTTTTTTCCGTCAGTGTATGTTGTGATATGAGTAAACTTTAACTAAATATAACTATAGGGACTGGGAGACCGTATAAAAAGTTATATTTCGTAATTTTTGTAAAATTGATTTTTGACTTTAAATAATGCCACAACATGAATATTTACCTCATTTGAAACGTTTTTGTAATTGGAACTATATGTCTACGACCAACGGTTGAGAAATTAAAAGTCGGCGATAGATAACATATTGCACCCTGTATATATAGCAAGAGCCTTTATCTCAGTTTTCTTGGGGATGAATGACGTTTTTTTCCAATACTTTTCTTGATGTCATCACATATTCATCGGGAACAAAGAAAATGTATATATACTATCGTCAAATTACCTTTAGTATTGGTAAGTGTTCATTCTATAAAGAAATAGAACAGGATGCAGTCATAATAAAAATGAAAAGTTCCCAGTTAAATTGGTGGCATTGAGCTCACAGGCTATTCACACTAATTGTATATTATATTCTTATTTCAAAGAATAATGCCCCTCGAAAAATAAATTAAGGGGGGAGCTCCACCCCCCGTTTCCCCTCTTTATACTTAACCAATGAGTCTCCAAAATGTCATCAGGGAAGCGTCTTATCGAAATAAACTGGTATACCAAATTGGAAGCAAATCGGATAGAAAAACCCATTTATCTAAATTAAGGGGTATTAGCCCCCGTTTCCCCTTTATATTTAGCCACTGAACTTCCAAATCTAATCAGGGAAGCGACTTATCAGAATAAACTGGTATACCAAATTTGAAGCAAATCGGATAGAAAAAAATCATTTATTTAAATTAAAGGGGTAATAGCCCCCCCCCCCCGTTCCCCCTTTAGACTTAAACAATGAACCCTCAAATCTAATCATGGAAGCCCCTTATCAGAATTGACCGGTATAACAAATTTGAAGAAAATCAGATAATTCTGCATGAAAAACCCATTTATCTAAGTTAAGGCGGATTTTCACCCCGTCCCCCCCCCCTTTATACTTAACCAATGAACCCCCAAAACTAATCAGGGAAGTAAGTGCCTTATCAGAATGAACCTAGAAAAAAAATTGAAGCAAATCGGATATTTCTATCAAGAAGTTGTCGCTTTACGTGTATACGTACGTACATACATATATACATACAGAACCGGCGGGCACATTAGCTCTCAAGCTTTGATAGCCTGTGAGCTGAATAAGGGCGCTGTATACAAGAAAAGGGAATAATTTCAATATGAAATGTATTAGTGATGAGTGAAGTAACGAAATAATTTAAGTTATAAAATTTTTAAGTATGATAAATAAAGTCACATTCATTTTGAATAATTTTATGTATTACAAATGAAAAAAAAAAAAAAAAAAAAAAAAAAAACAGAATTAAATTGCAGCATGATTTAATAATATCCTGTTTTTTCTCCAAAGAAAAGAAGTTCTATAATTTCTGCGAGCTCTTGGGCACACGAATTTAGAAACTACTGCGGTATACGGATTTTTTGGAGGGATTTTTTAAAACTAAGGTTTAATTTAATAAAAGTTTCCAAAATCTTAAAGATCACTCTGTTACCCAGAGACCCTAGAAAAACCATGAAATTTGATAACATTTTGTGTTGATTGCCCGAATCCCACAGGAACATTTCTGTATGTTACATTTTTCTGATTTAATAAATAATAAAAAAAATTCCGGCAGAAGTATAGTTTTCTAAAATAATTTTTACAAGAAATCTCTAGGTATAACTAAAGGTGAATTTTATTACCATATACTCGTGTATAAGTCAACCCCCCAATTCTTAAGCAAAATTTTGAAAAAAAAAATGAAATTTTCGTGTATAAGTCGAACCACATTCCTGGTAGTCTGTTGAAAAATGATTTGTAATCGAGGATTAAAAAGTAATAAATTTTCATTAAATTTGTAAACTTTTTCTTTTTTTACGTTTCTAATCAGACCTTTTTTTTAAAAAAATTCATCGTTTTAAAACTGTATATTTATGTAAAACTGAAGAAGCTTAAACTATTTTGGAACCTATTCACGTCAATTTAATGATACTTAAAAATAAAAAATTCAGGGATGAGATTTCCGATTCTTTGCATACCAGTATAATCTTAGAGAAAATGTTGTTTCATTTAATCGGAACATTTTTGCGATTTAACAGAACAACATTTTTTCTAAGATAATACTGGTATGCAAAAAGTCGGAAAATCTCATCCCTGAAAATTCTAGCAAAAATCTATTCAAACCTAATTTACAAAGGTAAATAACGTCTACTAGACTGCTAAAATATAGTACTTCTTTGTATTGTAGGACTTTTGGGAGAGATATCTAGAAGCATTCTCAAGTTGAACGCTTTTCAAAAAGGGGATTAAAATGTTGAAAGGAATGCCCCAGTATTGAAGGGAATTCTATCCCAAGAGAAAATGGGTGCAGAACAATTACAGGGACATTATTGTTAAGCTTTTTTTGTCAATCACAGGGAAATGACCATTGTCCGCTTTTATCTCTATCTCCGACGTAGACCCATGATTACTTAAAAGACTTGCCTATTCGTCGATTATCTGCGATTTTTTTTTTTTTTTTTTTTTAACTAACTTGTGTATAAATCGACCCCCATTTTCAACTCCCAAATTTTGTCTAAAATTTTTCGACTTATACACGAGTATATGCGGCATTTAAAAAAAGGGCAGGGTGCATTTTGTCAGTTTTTAAAAAGGTAGGATGCCGAGCCCTTAAAAATTTCCTAGCGAGAACTCTGTGTAAAGCTAGGTACGAAAATCTGGATTTTTCTAGGAGTGAGAGGACACACTTTGTATTTTTGACAGAATAAGTAATAATATCATAAGACGAAACGCAATTTTTCACCTTGATTCAACATTAAATATATAATGTGAACATTAAAAAGGTCCACAATCTTACTTAAAAGGCGACTAATGTAATGAAAAAGGTGTTACAAGTTTAAAATATACATTTTATTTAAAACTTCTTAGTACTGATGATGATGACTCTGATGATGAGCCTGGAAGGCTTGAAAGTACTAACAACGAAGGTCTCCATACTGGGCATACTCAGAATATTTTGAAAAAAATACCAATTAAACTACTTATGCATGTGATAAAGGATCAGTCAAATTTAGCGGCGGAATTACAGTAGAAAGTCTGTAAAAAAATAAAATACTTTCGAGTATTTGGCGCAAAAAGACGAAAGCGTCACGCGATTTGGCGAGCAGTACTTTTCCTCGCCAAAAGCAAACGATTTTAATGCATCTGAAAATTGTTTGTTAAATGATTTTTAGAATGCGTGTAAAAAGTATTTAATGAATTTAAACATAAACAATGAGAGATTTAATAAATACATTTTTTCGTATTACATATATATGTTGCTTGTTACTTAATTTTATTACTTTAAAAACAATTTCATCTATAAAAAATACTTTCATACATTTAAGCGTATTCCAAAATAAAGGCAAGATTCATTTAGCAGTTATTCGTTTCAAACCAAGGAATTCGTCGTTTCCATAGCAACAAAATTGAGCCGACAGCGTTCAATTGGATTTAATTTTGAGATATTGAAACAATTTTAATTTTGTTTTAATTCATAAAATTTGATATTTAACTTTCATTATAAATACATATATGACAAAACTATAGCTAAATCAAACTAAACTGGCAAAACTACAGTTATTTAAGTTAAATTTATTTAAACAAGTTATATTTTTATCTTAAAGAGTATTCGACATGAAAAAGTATTTTTCGAAATTTCATTTCATCGCCAACCGATGATAAATCGCCAAATAAACGAAAATTTCATTATTTTTTTACGAACGTTAGGCTTCAGCCAAAAAAAAATTTATAAACATATATATCCACATTAGACGAACATTCTGTAATTTTTTCAGATTTTTCTGAATATGCCCGTATGGAGACCTTCCTTGTAAGAAGTTTAAAATAAAATGTATATTTTAAACTTGTAACACCTTTTTTATTTCATTAGTCGCCTTTTAAGTAAGATTGCGGACCTTTTTAATGTACACATTATAGAATAAGTATTTTCTCCTCATTTCCTAATCAAAAAATATTCACCTTGATTTATTCTGTCATCCCTATCGCTTTGTCAAAACATCTTGTATTGCCCATTACATGCCATTTTAAATTCACTTTTAAAATCATTCTATGGTATTCAGGGCCGGTGGAACGTCACGCGAGGCCCTGGCAAAGCAGTTTGTGGGACCCAACGTATATTGCTATACTGGACTAATAAAATATACATCACAGAATACGTCATAGTGATAATTGTATATATCATAGGATGATGCAAAATATAGACAGTAAAATGAACAAAAAATACCACTACTTTCATATTTAGTGTGCATAATTATTTTTAATTTCGCAGAACTTTCTATCCTTTAAAATATTTTAATTGTATATTTTTTCTGTTCACGGTTACTTTCATGATCATCAAATCTATGCATTCCCCGACAGTTGTATCAATTTTGCCTCTAGGAAATAAAGTTAACCCTCATTTTTAATTTCTTCTATCTTTACAAGAAGAAAGCATTGGATTCCTGAAAATTTTCAAATTCCGGTTTTCGACGGATTTATACGTTTTAAGGGTCAGAGACACGAACAACATATTTTTACAAAATGACTGTCTGTGAGTCTGCCTGTATGTAACACAAATTTTGTGAGCGCTCTATCTCAAGAACTAATGAACGGAATTTAATAAAACTTTAGTTTCAGTCAATCCCTGATATAAATTGGTGCTTATTACTTTTTGGGGAAAATTGCCTAGCTGGTGGCGCTGCTATGCAGCATTATTCATGATCTCCAAAATAGGTATATCTCAAGAATTAAAGCACGGATTTTCATAAAACTTCAGATTCAGTTAGTCCTTGATATAATTTGGTGCTGCTAACTTTTTGGTGTAAATCACTCAACAGGTGGCGCGGTTATGCTGCATTATTCATGATTATCGCAAAAGCTCTATCTCAGAAACTAATGCTCGATTTTTCATCAAACTTTAGATTCAATT
Source organism: Maratus speciosus (assembly GCA_963932465.1). Classification (NCBI taxonomy): domain Eukaryota; kingdom Metazoa; phylum Arthropoda; class Arachnida; order Araneae; family Salticidae; genus Maratus; species Maratus speciosus. The sequence continues at coordinate 372,283,683 of OZ010792.1, read as the reverse complement.
AGTCCCTGATATAAATTAATGCGGTTTAGTTTTTGGTGTAAATCTCCCAACAGGTGGCGCTACTATGCTGCATTTTTCACGATTACCGCATTAGCTGTATCTCAAGAACTAATGCATGAGTTTTCATCAAACATAAGATTCAGTTAGTCCTCATAAATTGATCCTGGCAAGTTTTGGTGTAAATTGCCCAAAAGGTGACACTGCTATGCAGAACTTTTCACGATTTCTGCAAATCTCTATTTCAAAAACTAATGCACGGATTTTCATCAAACTTCAAATTCAATTAGAAGTTCACGTAAGTTGTTGCTGATTAGATTGTGGTGTAAATCCCCTAACCGGTGGTGCTGCTGGGCTGCATTTATCAGGAAGTATTAACATGTATTAGATAGAAAAAAGTTTTGGAATTGCCACATCCGACTAGCTTTTTCTCGGAGAAACATTAAAAAAAACAGAGAGCAATAATAATTTATATAGATCAACCGTTATTTCAAATTTTATAAAAGACTCGAGGCCCATAGCAAGACTCCATTTGACGCTGGGCTCCAGGATGGCCCCTTCGTTTGCCCGATGGTTGCACCGGCCCTGATAAAATTGAGGAAAGAAGGGGAAAAAATTGTATTTCGTTTACGGACAATTATTACGTCGTTTACGTATTTCGTTACGCATAGTACATTCTCAACAAGTAATAAATGGCATTAGATACATCGGTACTTTTCGGTTAGCCGGGCGCCAGATTTATATATACATATGTATGTATATATACATGTATGTATATATAATTATATATATATACAATATATTTACTATATATATACAATATATGCATATATATAGGTGTGCATATGTACATATATGTATGTATATTTATATGAATATATAACACTGGCGCCGGGCTAACCGAAAAGTACCGATATATCTCTAATAAAGATACTCCATAATGTATGAACTATAACTAGTACAGTAAATTATTACAATACATATATTTTTTTCGCGTCCATTAAAAAATATTTCGAATTACAGGCATCCCTCGACTTATGTAAGTAATGCGTACCGTAAAGTTTTACGTAAATTGAATTTTACGTAAGTCGAATTTGTAAGTTGCTTAGGTAAAATTTTGTAAGAAACTGCTAAATTTAGTATATATATTATTATATATTATCTATACTAATATAATAAAGAGGTAAAAATTGTTTATTTGTAGGAGGTAAGCTCTGGAACTACCGAATCGATTCCAAAAGTAATGGTATCAAAATGATAGTGTTAGTCCAACTTAGAACATAGGCTATATGTTATATCCGTGCCACTGGCCAAAAGGTTGTGCAGGAGCAAAAAACGTTCTAAAGATGCGATTTTTGTGTTACTGAAGGGCCTAGAAACACGAAATTTGGAATGGTAGTTACTTATAAGATACTAATGATAAGGGTATTTCTTTAAAAAATAGAAATTAAAAAAGGGGTGAAAATGCGCGAAAAGCGTTCTAAAAAACGTTCTAATGGCGATTTTTACGCAATCTCAAGAAATACCAAACCAATTTTAAAAATAATGGTGTCAAAATGATGGTGACAACCCTTGCTCCAACATAGGCTACATTTTATGTCGGTGCCATTACCCCCAAAGGAGGTGCAGGAGCAAAAAAAAAAAAAAAAAAAAAACGTTTGAAAATGCGATTTTTGTGTTACAGAAGGGCCTAGAAACATGAAGTTTGGAATGGTAGTTACTTCTAAGATATAAATCATCTCTAAGAACATTTCTTGAAAAATTCGAAATTTAAAAGAGGTGAAAATGTGCGAAAAGAGTTCTAAAAAACGTTCTAAATGGTGATTTCTACGCAATCACAGAAAGTACACAACCGATTTCAAAAGTAATGGTTAGAAATTGATGATGACAGCCCTTGCTCAATACAGGATCTACTTCATGTCGGCGTCACTACCACATTGCGGTCGCATTTTAAAAAACGTTCTAAATTGTGATTTTTGTGATAGTGAAGGGGCTAGCAAATTGAAATTTGCCATGGTAATTACTTATGAGATGTAAATGCTCTCTGAGAAGAGTTCCTTAAAAATTTGAAATTTAAATGGGGTGAAAATAAACGAAAAGCGTTCTAAAAATGTTCTAAATAGTGATTTCCACGCAATCTCAGGAAATATAAACCGATTTCAGAAGTAATGGTTTCAAATTGATGGTGACAGTCCCCGCTCCCACATAGCCTATATTTTACGTTGTTGTCACTACCACCTGGGGGTTACAGGAGCAAAAAATGTTCTAAATTGCGTTTTTTTTTTTGAGTTAAAGAGGGGAGGTCTAACATTTTAAATTTGGAATGGTAATTACTTCAAAGATGCTAATGCTTTCTAAGAATTGTCGAAAGAAAATTCCAAATTTAAAAGGATGAAGTGAGCGAAAAGCGTTCTATAAGCATTCTAAATTACGATTTTTATGCAATCGTATGAAATACGAAACCGATTTCAAACATAATGGTTGCAAATTGATGGTGATAGAACCTGCTCAAACATAAGCTATATTTTATGTCGGTGCTACAACCACTAAAGGGTTACAGAAGCAAAAAAACTTTCTAAATTGCGATTTCTGCGATACTGAAGAGGCTAGAAACTTTAAATATAGCACGGTAGTTACTTATAAAATATAAATGTTCTCTAAGAACAGTCGAAAATGAATTCGAAATTAAAAAGGGGTGAAGCAAAGGGAAAGAGCGAAAAGCATTCTTAAAAGAGTCCTAAATTACGATTTCTATGGAATCTCAGAAATAATAAACCGATTACAGAAGTTATTGGTTGCGAATCTAGAGTGATTGTCCCTGATCCTATACGGGCTATATTTTATGCCGGTTTCACTACCACCTGGTTGGCAGGAACAACAAGAAAGCCTTTAAAAACATTTGAATTCCGTTTTCTATAGAATATTAGGAAATACCAACCGATTTCAAGGTTAATGTTAGCAAATTAATGGTGATAGTCTCTGTTTCAACATTTTTCGAGACATTCTATTTCAACTCTGTTTCGGCATTTTATGTTGGGGCCACTAACACCAGAGAGGTGGTAGACTATTAGACAAGAAGCTTGGAATTTGACATGATGGTTAATTTTAAGATGTAAATGTGTTAAGATGGTTTCTAAAAAATTCAAAACTTCAAATGAATACTGAAATGAGCGTATGAAATGAGCATAAAAGTCTCAAAATACTTTCTAAATTATCATTTATTTGGAATTAGTTTTAGTTCTTCTTATTAATTAAAATCTCATTTCTGTCTATTGCAGTTTTATAATAAAGTTTAGTCAAACTGTGGCTTAATCTGTAATTTTTGAATTATTCCAAAAAGTGATCTTCTAATAAAAAATAGTCATGCAAATATCACTTGGCATATTTTAGCTATTACGCGAGCAATGCCGCGGGGTTTGCTAGTATTATATAATATTTATTATATTAATTATATTAATTTTTATTATATTATATTATTATTATATATTACTATATATACATATATATATTATTTACACCGTATTATTTTATAAATAAAGCATCAGTTGACAGTATTTACTCGTATATAAACTATAATAGTATGGAAAAATATAAAAACAAACTTAAAGAACAATTTTCAAATATCTTTTGAAGTATGGGATTTATAAATCTAATATTAATGAATTGATTTATAACAATATTGAATCTACATCAAACGACTATAAAATTAAGAAATATTTAAAGAGAACTCATTTAAACCATTCTCCATGACTTTCTGATGGCAAGACAAATGAATAGCCCTCACAAAGTAAAATAATCCTTGATAAGCACAAACTGTATTTATTATGAATTAGATTACCACTATGATTAACTAATAAAGATTAAGTTGTTTTGTTATAGATTTGATTGTATATACCAGTAAAATTATAACTATCTAATATATAAACTATATTACGGTTGTGGTTTATATCTATATACTTTATTTATAAAATAAATATCAAAAGTTTGCAACTATGTATGGATGTTCAGAAATGTAATTTTCGAGAATTATTACGTAACCGCGAATTTACGTAAGTCGGGGGATGCCTGTATTTTAAATTTGATTTCGAAGAATCAAAGCTTAGATTTTAAACGCAACTTAAGTTTGAACGATATTTGGGGCATTCTCACAATCTTGTGACTTTTATGTCCCTGAATAATAATTTTTATTTTAGTACATATTCTTGTGTTTTTTTAATTTCATATACTGGGGAATATCCCATTGCATGATTGCATAACAATATTAACGAGATAAATAAGTTTTGGACGATGTTGGGGGTCCAAACACCTGGAAAACTCCTATACCCTCCCCTGTCCCTGATGCTGATTTTTAAGTTTGGAGCTGTCTGTATAAAATTGTTTCAATAAAAGTAATTCGATGTAATTTTTTTCCGAAACTGGGACAATTGTTTTATATAAATATGTAGCAAAAAATTAACCTGCACACATTTTTACAGTTGATATTATTTTTTTAACTCTGTTCCTGGGTTTTAGATTCCTTACTATCCCTCTTGCTAAACTTATACAGAAAATCACTTCAGATGCAGCCACAGAATTTTTTCAAGTTTTTCTCATGCAAAAGTATGCTAGAGAAAAAATGCCTAAAATTCTTTGACAGGAAATTTACTGCAGAATTTAAATCAGCATTTAAATATCAATTTCAAGCATCGTGGCTTGGTAGTATTCCTGCACTTTTCGAGGTAAATTATTATTTTTTTTAATCCAATGTAAATAACTGTTTCAAAAAATCCATGAACATTGTGGCTATCACTTAGTCTTAACAGGATTTGCCTAAAAGTAGTGGTAATTTTCCTTACCGTCCCATCCTTACCATCCCTTTTTTTCCATTACCGTCTCTTTTTTCCTATACCATCCCCTTTTTTTACCTTTCGTCCCTTCTTTAACACCCCTTTAAGACAATATTATACCAAAACTTTGTACTAAAAATACTACATTGTTATTATTTCTTATTTGAATGTCCTGTGGGTACTATGCAAATTCATTATAAGTAAAAATTTAGAAGAAAATAGAAAGTTATAGTGGTAAAATGGTAAGGAAAATTAAACTCGCAAGTTTAATTTATACCTCAGTTAAATAAAAAAAATTTCGCTGCTGACCATTTTTCCTTTATTTTTAATCATTAAGGCATTCGTCTATCAGATTAAAATGTTATTTTAGCAAGTTTAATTTCACCAGATTTTTATTCTCGAAACTCAAAAGATTGTCAGAATACCTCATTTCTAGTTTTAATCTTAAACGTTGTAATTTGATTTGATTTTAACTCTGTTGACAGGAAATGTTAATGACTATTTGTCTAATTTGAAAGTATTTGAATATAATCCAGAAATTTAGGGGACATTTAAATAATATTTGAATATCATCCAAAATTCTCCAAATGGAATCCAACGTTCTGATATTTATCCACAGGATAATCACTCTTTAAGATTTTTTCTTTTATTTTAAAGATGTCATTTTAAAAATAAGTGTTAAATTTACTTTTCATGATAGAAAATTAATTTAGATGTAAACATGATTAATGAACATTTAATCAAATCCCGCAAATATACCATAAAATTAGAAATAAATCAGAAGCCATCTTACCATATTATATTTTATATTAAATTATTATATTATATTATTATTATTAGCCCCCGATATGCTATTTCTTTCAGACAAAAGTTAAAGTGTCGCCACTAAAAAATAACGTTACATCTAACCATAAGTCATCTGTAAAACGAAGCAGGTGTATCATTGTACAGTTACTGATAATATATTGCAATTTTTTTAACTTCTAAACATCGCACATTTTTAATTTTTACACCGTCGTATAGGGGAAAAAAGTACTTTTGAAAACTGCATCTGAGATATAAATTTTTTAGTAGCTTTTAATACCATTTCTGTAATGGTGGCAACTGAAGTACTCCTGTTTTTGTTGCCATTTTCTCATAACATCTGAGAAAAAACAAAAACAATTGTTATTAAAATACGTGCTATTCCAAGTATATCGTTTGCTATAAAAATTAATTTTAAAGATTATTTGTGTGACTTGTTTTCTACGCATTTACTTAATTCCTGTCAAAATGCCGAAAGAATGTAATTTTATTAATCTGGATGTGTACATTTTCCGAATTTTGAAAAAATATAAATGAATGATTTCGGCTAAAACATGAAGCTATTATAAACTATATTTAATTTGCAGTATCCATATTAATGTTGAAAACAAATGAAGGCATATGAATCATTAGAAACCCGATTTTTTTTTTCGAGTTTCTTGAATGAGGGCATCGCTTTCCGTTAGGTTTGTGTATTATTCCGTGCTAGTGACGTCCTATGCCTTCTTTTCTATAAATGTTGTTTAAGATCGGATCTTAAATGTGGAATTCTTCAGCGGATACAAATGACGTCATTTTATCTAAAATAAAAGCGTGTATTTTAAATGTTAAAACTGAAATATGTTTTGCACTACCTATATTTGTATGCACATATTTTTCTCATCGGGAGCGACACTAAATTCTGAAAAGCAGAATTTTTGATTCCTGCTTGTTATTATTATTGCTTTCGTTTCAGTTGATGTAATCTATTACCTTGCCATATTTTATATTATTCCCATATAAAGCCTAATTAGCTTTTCTTCCATTTTCTTATCTTGAACGAATTCGAAAGAATTATTTTAAACTTTTTCTTTAACTTCAGCACTATATTAGGCGGAATTAATTAACTTGTTTGATATTTCATTCGTTCCTTTAAGAACACTCTAACCAAAAGATATTCAAAGGAAAGTTCTCTGTTTACAACCTTCTCAAGAGAACAAAAGTTAAATATTCATTTTCAGTTGTTACTTGAATAAACTTCGCGATTATAATTTTTCTCAACCCGCGTCTATGTAATCCTAGTATGATCATTAAAAGGTAGAGTCATTAGTTGTACCACTGCGAAATTCTTTCGTACTAATTAGGCGAAGTAACTTTTCAATTAGTTAAAGGTCAGCTACTTTTTTGAAAAGAGTTCATATTTCTCCCGTGATTTCTTTACTAAACTTTATACTAAGAAATTTAAAACCCACAGGGGTATTTCTTTTTATTATATAGTGAATGAATAATTTCTAACGTTTACTACAGTTATTTAAGGTACCACAGTACGTTTGACAGCCATTTTTTTATTTAGTAAAGCAAAAAATCGAATAATACTGTTTATGTTATATATATATAAGGCAAATTGAAATTTCGTTCCTGCTGCTTATAACTCGAGATCTAAATGCATTTTGATGGGGTTTGCAACTATTAGATCATTTTTCAGGGAAGGTTTTAGTGTTCAGTATATCGTTCTATGTTACTTAGTTACAAAATTATGGAAGGAAGTTCTATAAGCAAGTGAACCCGATTATGTAAAATTAGCCTTTTAAAAAACTGCTTCTGGGCGGATTTTGATGAGAATTGTACTGTTAGTTAGATAATTTTTCAGGGATGGTTTTAGTATTTCGCATATCGTTCTGCGTTTCATAGTTACAGATTTATGGTGGAAAGTCCTATAATAAGGTAATTCCGACTGTGAAAGATTAGCCTTTTTTAAAAAGTTCTGCGCAGCAGATGCTGATGAGACTTACATTAATGGTTAGATAATTTTTCTGGGATGGTTATACTATATTGCATATTGTTCTATCGTTCTTTACCAAATCCTACTGTAAATGATCAACTAAAAGAGTTGGATCTTAATTGCCGAAACGTCAGTGAAGGCTTACTGTGGAGACCCGAAAAGTTTTTGGTTTCCGTCTGTTTGTTAGTCTGTCTGTCTGTTCTGCGATAACTGCCGCAAAAAGCATCCGATTAGCTTGAAATTAAGTGGGCATGTTGGTTATGTCCCGGATTAAGCTGTATAGTTTTTTGTTAGATTTGGTTTATTCGTTCGGAAAATATAGAATACTTTGTTTTGCGCCATAATACTTTTCTATGGCAAGTCAGACGATTTTCAAATTTTTATTTGTTGAAGGAAATGGCTCATATGAATAATGGATTTAATATAAATTTACTTATTTTAAATATACATATTTCATTTTTTTCTTTTAAACGTTGCCTAACAACTGCATCTCATGTAGAAATAGCATAAATGTGAAAGTATGTAGGGTTTTTTGAAGTCAAATCAAAGTCACAATGAATTAATTAATGAATGCCTTTTTATAGATTTTGCATATAGAATTAATTAATGAATGCCTTTTTATAGATTTTGCATATAGAATTAATTAATGAATGCCTTTTTATAGATTTTGCATATAGATAACCCAGAAATGAAAATAGTATTTATATGCTATATAGTAAAACATTTTTTTTATTTATTCAACTGTTTTGCTTATAAATGAAAAAGTTCGTTATTTTCATACAGAATAAAATGACATTATTCTGTTAAATTTTATAAACATTATTGTGGCCAAAGAAAAAGAAATAATAATTTTTTCCAAAGAGTTAATTTTAATTTGTAAGATTTTCGCGTCAAAAAGAAAAATGAAATAAGCAAAAAAAAATCATAAATATGATAGGAATGAATACATACAAATATTTCACACCAAATACCACCTAAAATAATTTTTGTAGTAATATTCTTAGTCCAGGCAATAGAGACCGTATTGGGGCTCTACCTAGCAAAATTCATGGTGGAAAAAGGCTTACTATATGTTTTTTGGGTCGCTGAATTCGAATTTTTAACTTCCCAACAAAATTTCCCCCCGGCAATCCCCCCCTCCAAATTATGGTAAAAAGCACCCCCCCCCCCCCCCAAAAAAAAAAGATTTTTATTAAAAAAATCATTTTTTGTATTGTTTTAGGGAAAAATATCTAGAAATTCAGAAAGTAAACAAAATTTGCAACAAATTAGATATATGACATTATGACTTAGGATGTAGGGGAAGGGGGATCTGGCTCGGAACATGCGCGCGGTGCTGCGTGAACTAAGTTGCGCAATTCTTCTTAACCACTCACACGTTTACATTCGCCATCCCATCTCCCCTCCGAACTTTCTCTATAAGGTTTACTTTAAGTTTTTTGGGTCGCTGAATCCGAATTTTTAACTTCCCCCCAAAATCCCCCCCCCCTCCCCAAATAGTTGTTTTAAACTTAAATTTCTTATTGTTTTAGGGGAAAAGCATTACGAAATTCAGAAACTAGACAAAATTTGCAACAAATAGGATATATGACATTATGACGTAGGATGAACGGGGAGGGGGAGGCCTCTGAACATGCACTGCGGCGCTACGTGCACTAAGTTATGAAGTCCAGGCAATAGGGGATTTTACCTGGCAAAATTAATACTAGTTCTGGATTTCGACTCACTTTATGTTTTTTGGGTCACTGAATCCGAATTTGTAACTTCCCACCAAAATTTCACCCGGCAATTCTCCAAAATATTGATTTTTTTGAAAAAATTTGGTTTTTGAGAAAAGCGCGCGGAGAATGTTCCGAGGCAGCCCCCTCTCTCCCCGTTTATCCTACGTCATAATGTCATATATCCTATTTGTTGCAAATTTTGTCTAGTTTCTGAATTTCATAATGCTTTTTCCCTAAAACAATAAGAAATTTAAGTTAAAAACAACTATTTTGGGGAGTTTTCGGGGGGGGGGGGGAATTTGGGGGGTAAGTTAAAAATTCGGTTTCAGCGACCCAAAAACTTAAAGTAAACCTTATAAGGAAAGTTCGGAGGGGAGATGGGAGGACGAATGTAAACGTGTGAGTGGTTAAGTGGAATTGCGTAACTTAGTCCACGCAGCACCGGGCGCATGTTCCGAGGCAGATCCCCCCCCCCCCTTCCCCTTCATCCTAAGTCATAATGTCATATATCTAATTTGTTGCAAATTTTGTCTACTTTCTGAATTTCTAGATACTTTTCCCATAAAACAATAAAAAAATTGATTTTTTTAATAAAAACCTTTTTTGGGGGGCATTTTACCAAAATTTTGGGGGGGGGGGGGGTGCCGGGGGAAATTTTGGTGGAAAGTTAAAAATTCAGATTCAGCGACCCAAAAAACATAAAGTAAGCCGATTTCCAGAACTACCATTAATTTTGCTAGGTAAAATTCCCTATTGCCTGGACTATCTCCCAGCATTACGAAGAAAGATTCCTCGATTTACACGATTTTACTTGGTCCTCCTTTTTTCATTGGTTGTGATTACATTTTCGCAGTTGCGTATATTAACTGGCACAAAGTTTCACATTTTGATGACTTGAGGTATATGAAAAGTTATACAAATGAGAAATTCCGTAATGTCTTCTATAAAATTGTGCTAAAGTATTGGTTAATTATACATGTTTTTATAAAGGGGAGCAGAGCTGCCAATCCTCCGGCGTTCTGAATACCAGTATTTTAATACAAAAAATGTTACTTTATTTAATTGGAACATTTGCGACATTTAAAAAAACAACTTTTTCTCTAAGATGATAGTGATGTGCAAAAAGCCTGAGACTTGGCATGTCTGGTAGGGAGTGAAATGTTTTACTTAATTAATGCATTTATCTTTATTTTAATGCTACGTGAACGACGTCACGTGTAACAGCTTGTAGAGTATAAAATGAATTATTAAAATAATTCCTATTACGAAAAATTAAGCAGAAAGTCCTGTTAAGGAAAATAAAAGATTAGTTAAACTTTCGTAATTTGATCTGAAACATAGGTTTGCGTCAAAAATGAACGTATTCGTAACGTAACGATTTTATATTAAATGTGGATAC